>CM053603.1:93851667-93902187 GCA_028646535.1 Procyon lotor
GTCTCAACAAATGCCATACTATGGAAATCATTTAAAGTAGTTTCTTTGAAACATGGAGGGTATTATGAGAAGGAAGGGAAGGGGGAATAGGGGGAAATCAGAGGGGGAGATGAACCATGAGAGACTGTGGACTCTGAGCAACAAACAGAGGGTTTTGGAGGGGAGGGGGTGGGGGGTTGGGTGAGCCTGTTGGTGGGTATTGAGGAGGGCAGGTATTGCATGGAGCACTGGGTGTGGTGCATGAACAATTAATCTTGTAACACTGAAAAAATAAAATAAACATATTTGGGGAAAATAAATAAAATCTAAATAATAAATTTAGATAGATAGATGATAGATGATAGATAGATAATAGATGATAGATAGATAATAGATGACAGATAGATAGATAGATAGATAGATAGATAGATAGATAGATAGATGATAGATAAAATAGCAACAAAAGGGATACCTGGATGGCTCAGTTGGTTAAATATCTCCCTTCAGCTCAGGTCATGATCTGCTGGTCCTGGAATCAAGCCCTTCATGGGGCTCCCTGCTCAGCAGAGTCTGCTTCTCTCTCTCTCTCCCTATCTCTCAAATAAATAAAATCTTTTAAAATAAATGAAAAATAAAGATATCAATTCTCCACCAAACTCATTTACAGATTCAAAGTAATCATCATCAAATCCCCAATGGTTTTTTTTTGTGTAAAAATAAATAAGCAGGTTTTAAAATTCATATAGAACTGAAAAAAAAGCCAAGAAAAGCCAAGATAATCTCAAGAAGAATACCAAAGCTGGAAGACTCACTACCATGTATCAGGACATATTATGATGCTGCATTAATGAGGAAGATAGTGTAGCATTGGTACAATCCACATGAATAGACAAACCAGAATAGAAGTCCAGAAACAGAGCTTCCAGGAAATGACAGGGGAACATCTTCATGACCTTGAAGAGGGCAAGGATTTCTTAGACAAAATATACAAGCAAAAACCATAAAGAAAAATATTGATAAATATGATCAATTTAAAAATAAGAGATTATGTTGAATGAAATAAGTCAAACAGAGAGAGACAATTATCATATGGTTTCACTTACATGTGGAGCATAAAGAAAAACATGGAGGACATTAGGAGAAGCAAAGGAAAAGTGAATTGGGGGAAATCGGAGGGGGAGACAAAGCATGAGAGACTGTGGACTCTGAGAAACAAACTAAGGGGGTTAGGTGGGCCTGGTGGTGAGTATTAAGGAGGGCATGTATTGCATGGAGCACTGGGTGTGGTACATAAACAATGAGTCTTGGAACACTGAAAAAAATAAAATTTAAAAAACAAATAAATAAAAATTTTTTAAAATAAGAATTTTTTCATGAAAAGACACTGTGGAAAGAACCACAATGCCCTTCAACAGATGAATGGATAAAGAAGATATGGTACATATATACAATGGAATATTATGCCTCCATTAGAAAGGACAAATATCCAACTTTTGTATCAACATGGACGGGACTCGAAGAGATTATGCGGAATGAAATAAGTCAAGTGGAGAGAGCCAATTATCTTATGGTCTCACTTACGTGTGGAATATAAGGAAAAACATGGAGAGCATTGTGAGAAGGAAGGGAAAGGGGAGTGGGGGTAAATCAGAGGAGTAGATGAACCATGAGAGACTGTGGTCTCTGAGCAACAAACTGAGGGTTTTGGAGGAGGGGGTGGGGGGTGGGCGAGCCTGGTGGTGGGTATTGAGGAGGGCACGTATTGCATGGAGCACTGGGTGTGATGCATGAACAATTAATCTTATAACACTAAAAAAAATAAACATATTTGGGAGAAAAAATTTTTTAAAAAAGACACTATTAAGAAAGTAAAAAGGCGAAGCATAGTGGAAGATGATTATAAGGTACCTATCTGACAAAGGATTTACATCTAAAATATAGAAAGAACTACAAATCAACAAGAAAAAAAACCTGACAGAACAATTTTAATGGTCAAAACAAACCAAAAAATTGGTTTGAATAAGCCTTTTACAAAGGAGGATATATAAATGGCTAATAAATATATGAAAAGGTGGTCAGCATCATTAGTCACTAGGGAAATACAAATGAAAACCACAGTGAGATATGCACACAATAAAATAGCTATGCACACAATATGCATTATGCACACAATAAAATAGCTAAAATGAAAAAAAAGTCACAAGAGTAAGTATTGGCATCCGGAATTTTTATTTACTGTGTTGAGAAATAAATTGTGGTATATTCATAAGTCAAATACTATACATCAATGAAACCGAACAAACTAATACTACATACATAACATGGATAAATCTCACAAACCTAATTTTAAGAGAAAGAAGCCAGACATAAACCATCACAAAATGGATGAATCATTTTATATAAAGTTCAAATATAAGCAGAACAAATTTATGGTGACAGAAGTTAGACTAGTAGTTCCCTTTCATGGGGGGTAATAAGTGGAAGGGCAGGGAAATTCGGGGTGCTGGTAATACTCTTTATACCGAGCTGCATAGTGGCTACAGACAAATGCATTCTAGTAAAAATTCACCAGGCAGAACACTTAAGATTTACGCATTTTTTGGTCAATATGTGATATTCAATTCAAAAATTTACTTTTTAAAAAAGCCTCTCTTTTGAGACAATTAACTTAATGCAGATCAGAAGTCCTATTTTGGAATTCAAAAGCTAAACATTGGATCTTTCTTTTCCTTTTCATTCTATGATAACAGTCCAAAGCTTCCCCCAAAGCACTGGATGCCTCTGGCTGGATAGCAGAAGAATCATGTAAAAAGAAGTACAAAAAGGAAAAGAACAGTAATATATTTCAAAAATATTATCCCTGTTCCACTTTTCATAAAGCCCAGAATCAAACGAACAGAAACAGATGTAAATTAAAACTGTGATATAATTTTTCAAGATAATGGCAAAATATCTTTGAGAGGATATCCTTCGTGGTAGAGAAGATGCCTAGATATAGACATTCCATATGGTATTTGTACATGCATTCTGGAGGAAAACTTGGAGAAAATCTGTAAAAAGGTGCATACTATTTGACTTCACAATGCCCCTCCCAGAAACATGAGAAATAAAAAAGAATCTGTGCAAGGACTTATCTCCAAGTATTTTCTTTATAATAATGTAAAGAAATGTGGAAGAAATCTAAACGTTCAAATGATAGAGAAATTACTATGTATACACATGTAAAATTGTAGAAACAAATGTATTGAAAAGGAATGATATTCAAACTTTATTATAGGTGGAAAAAAACAAGCCACTAAACATAAGTAGACATCATAGGATTCCATTTTGTTAATATGCTTTGAAGCAAAATCCAATGGGCCAGGAGGAATTGTCTCTAGATGGTGACATCATTCACTCAATGATTAATTAAATGTTTATATACCAAGCCCAATGTTAGAGAACAGGTGTTCAAAGACTGACACATTCTCTGCTGTTATGGAGATTAAAGCCTGAAAGAAGCCACAAACCCTCACCTATCCCACTCTGCTAGAGGTCCCTAAACCATCACAGACACAAGAGCTGCTGAAAACATTCACAAGCAAGAAATAAAAGCTTAATAACCTGAGGTTTACCAGCTACAATTTAAGGACATTTCCTGGGGCAGGGTGAGGGGGAGAGGGGTTGCTCAACAAAGGTGAGAAAAAGCTAGTCACCTCCCATCTCTGATTGCGCCACACTAGAGATGGAAATTAGAATTAGAAATTGTCAAATAGTATTTAAGAGCCAAGAGGGTCATGATGTTGTTTTTGGTTTTGCTTGAGTTTGAATTTGTTTTACATGCTAAGGCAAGCATCAAAATATAAAAAGGGGACAGAGACATCATCAAAATGAGAATTTCACAGTGAAATTCATCCTTGCTCATCATATATTTTTTCTTGATCTAAACACCATGGGATAATACTTTTATATCTTTAGAGACACTAGAAACATAACCCAGTAGTTGAAAGCAGAGACATTGGAAACAGGTTTCCTGGATTCATATCCTAGCTCTATCACTTTTCAGCTTTGTGACTTAGGGCAAGTTAAGACATCTTTGAAGCTCCATTTCATCATCCATAAAATGGAGGCAATGACAGTAAATATGCTACTGTAAGAATTAAATGTGTTGAAGAATAGTTCTTGTGACAGGACCTAATAAAAAGTAAACCCTTAATAATGGTTAATTATTATTGCATTCCAAATACATAATGACTCCCTTCTTTAACAGAAACATAAAGGATTTCTGCAAATACTTTATTCCCAACAGACCCAAATTAAGTATTCACATGGAAGAAAAAGTGTCACTTTGCAGCACAATCTACCAGACTACATCTGAAACTTGAAAACGGAGTAATTAACTACTTGGTTAACTTGTTTAACCTAGACAGCCAGTGTGGATTTTTAAATAGTTTTCCTCACAAAATATGTTTGTTTTTCTTTACAAATATGTCCTCTGCTCTCCAGTTCATAATTGCCACTGGAGTGGTGATTTCCTATAACCCACACTGCTCAGCATCCGCCTAAGCCCATACTTTCCTGGCAACTCCCATCCGATTGTGGCTTCAGACGAGTAAAATGGTGCAAAGACTGCTTGGAAGTGATGTAGACACCGAAGAGGTCATGTTTGACAATTATTTTTGCCCTGCCAGTCTCCAACCTCATGGATTATTTACATAGTGCTTTACAATTGCTAGATCCGATCATACAATTCTCTCTCCAGGTTTCATGGTTGGTTAGAGAACTGTGTTATATCTTCTTTTATTTAACTCAAAATGATTCTATATGCACAATATACATGGGCCAGAACAATTGCTAAATCTCCCCAGTGCCACACTACCCCACATAAGTTTTTATAGCATCAGATTTACTCCTTTCTTCTGGATCATACCTATTGGTACACAAACATGCGGTAATCTTCCATCTTGGAAAGAAGGAAGGGAGAGAGAGAGGAAGTATGGAAGAGAGAGAGGGGAAGAGGGATGGAAGCAAGGAGGGAAGGCAGGGAGGAAGGAAGGACTCATGATCCCTGTTTCCCCCCCCATCCCCCCGCAACCTAGCTGTTCTCCATTTCTGAAGAACTCCTTCATATAGGTTACTCAGGGACTTTCTTCCCGTTCCCTCATAACTATCTCCAGTCAGGACCTCTCTCCTACTACACTACCATAACTGCTCCTTCCTTGTTGTTAAAAGCAGTGGTCAGTTCTTATCTAATCTAACTTATCTCAGCCATGCTTGATAGAGTTGATCACTTCTTTCTTCTTGGAATGCTTTCTTTACAAGCACATTCTCCGGGTTTTCCTCCAACCTCACTGCCCACTCTTTCTCTGCCTCCTCTTTTGTCTCCTCCTCTCCCCAGCATCTAAGTATCAGAATGTTCCAAGGCTCCAGGCTGAGTGACCTCCTCTGATACCATGGCTCTAAGCCTCATCTGTATAATCATAAGTCCCAGATGTGTATCTCTAGCCCTCTCCTCTCCTGAGCTCCGACTGCCTACTCACTATCTCCACTCCTCACCATGGTCTATGAAAAAATCTTCTTTCTGGTGATTACTCATTCATAAATGCTTAGAGATAACTGAAGTCAGAAGTCTGAAACCAAGTAAAAGGCCTGCTTTATACCACTGTATAAAAACTCATAGATCTGGTCATACCCCCAGAGAGTACAATGTAAAATATTATTACATTGAATAGGATTTTTTATTTAGTCATAGATGGGGGGGTGAATCACTAAACTTTTGAGGCTAATGTCATGGAGGGCAACTGGGTTCCTACTAAACAACTCTTGGTGCCATAAAATCCTAAACTAAGTTTAGATATAGGAAACTAATTTTTATGAATTATATTTTATCAAAAATAGCTTCATCTTTAATCAGGATCCAAAATCATTTCCCTTAATGTGTCTGAGTAGATTTGAAGTTGCTAAATATCTTCTTCCTTCATTCCACAAGTATTTATTAAATTCCTCTTCTGAGTCAGGCAGCATGCTCAGCTTTGCAGAATGCTTCATGGTGCATACAAATGCACCATCTCACTTAATTCTCCTAGCCCAGCCCTTTGGGGATACAGTTATTATTATTTCTACTTTATAGTCAAATAAACAGAATCTTAGAGAATTTAAGTGCCCAAGATGAGTAAATAAGAAATGGAGCTCGTTCATAACCCACAGTTTTCCCATGGAATTGGATATCTTGCTTAAAACTGTGTGGGTACTACATCCTCAAATAAAATCTTCACCAGATTTTAAGTATCAATAATACAGATTTTCCAAGTTCCTTTCAACCAATCAAAGCCTGAGAGATTCCATAACAAAACCACAACCCTTCACAGCATGGTTTTTTGAGTTGTCCCTCCCTAAGTGAGATATGTTATTTTGGGCAGTCTCATGTGATAAAAGAGATAATGGGCTCTTTGGGCGGTAATAAAAACAAAGTCACTACTTTGACAGTAAGTAAAGTAGAAATTGAAACTTTAAAAAAAAATAGGATTTTCTGATTTCACAAATGAGCCATCAAGAAACTGAGTTTAACTTCTCAGTGTAATTTTCTCTGTCACTTAAAATAATAACATGCCAATTTATGAAGTCCTTTGGGCTCATTTTAATATGTAAATGAACAACTCAAATTCTATTTGAAAATGTAGGCTTTTGTATACAGGATCAAAAATAATGAAATATGGGAAGGAGATGTTTTGGTCTGGGTATGCCTACTAGCCCAAGGCACAGGTGAAGATGGGGGTGAAGGAAGGTCCAGCCAGCAGGGACTTCAGGAGCCCAAAGGAGAGCTAGGGCTTCAAGGTCATAGTCAATTAGGAAAACCTGATGTTTGAGGGAGAGCATCCCTGGGGAAGTGCTTTTTAGCTGTGTAGGCTTTTTGCTTTTTTGTTGTTGAGAGTGAAGTTCCCTAAGGTAGCATGTAACCAATGAGCAGATACTAAGAGTGGAGATCTGAGGGAGAAGAGGCCACATCCAATGGGTCAGTCAGAAAAGCATCTTCTGGCAGATTTGACAAATCAATGAGGAGTAGAACAAGATGGCCAGAAGAGGAAAAGAACCACTGGCAATTGCTGAGCAGAAGAGTATCAAGAACAGTGAAAAGTCTGATATTTTACCTTATTTTCAAGCTAAGAAGTTGGCTCATCACAGTTTCATGGATGCTAGTAGAGGGCACAAGATTCCTGGGTCAGAGACAAAGGACTTTATGCTCAGAGCACAGCAAACAACATGAGCATCAGTATATTTACATCAATTCCTCTTGCTCTCAAGTTCCCTGGGGCATTGTGGATGGATTTCCTTGGATGCTTGCACATGCAGTGGGTTATACTATGGGACAGGAACACTGACCTTAGGAAACATGAATCTTTTATAAGGAGCAGTAAGCATGGTAGCCCTTTGCTCTGGAGAAAAACACTACCTTTAGCTTCCAATGCTGTTTACTATACAAATATCCTGGGGGAAAAATGTCTTGAACAAATGGCAATCAGTGCCTCTCTTGCAAGATATGTAGAAACTCGAGAGACTCAGAGAAAATGATCTCTCAAAAAAGAGTTGCATCCTAGGTGGTTCTATATCACGTTCTTCAGCTGTGGTCACTTAAAAAGACAACTGGGACCCAATCAGTATATATTTTTGGAAAAGCTGGACAAAGATGAATCTTATGTTGGACTCTCCAAAAGCAGGCTTTGAGATGAAGATCCATATACAAATGATTTCTTAAAGAAATTATCCCAGAACAATCCAATAAAAAATGGGTGAAGCAACACTGAAAAAGGGATTTTAAGTGAAGTTCTCTGATCCTGAAGTAAAACTCTGGTGTGTAGATTAAGCCTCAGAGTTATCTCAATCTGAGGAAAGGGATCTAGGCTCTAAAACTCCTATTGCTTTCAGTCATTGACCAAGGCCACTACAAAGCAGCCTACACTCTCGGACATTTATAGCATTCTGTGCTTACAGAAAAAGAAACTCTAGTACCTTGCAGCCAGAAGAGGCAGTGATAAGAGACATAGGAGGCAAAAGTATACTGAAGCCAGGGTAGAAGTACACAGAAATGGAAAAGGGCTCTAAAGTGATCTAATTGCTTAGATCCACTTACATCTCACATTATGTTCATGTTATATACTGTTATAATTCCTTCAAAATGATAAGTGGTCAGAATTTCTAGGGGAAAAACTTACAAGAGGAGGTTTAGTCGGATGATTAAAAGCCCATTGCTGTAATTGATCTCAAATTCATCACTAGTATTCATGATCTCATTCTTCTTATCACCCACTCTAGATTTACTTTATCATTAGCTAGTACTGCTTCTGTGTAAGCAGTTAGCCTGGTGGAATTAACCAGATGTTCATCTCTGAGAGATCTGAGCCCAGATACAATGCTTATATTGGGCCATGGTTGCTATAATTGCCCATTTATAGTTTAAAAAAACCATGGGAGTACCAAGGCTAAGTTCAGTGGATCCCTAAAACTTTCCCCCATTATGTAGTGGCAACCCTACATTCTCATGATGTTCAGGGTCAGTTACTCCTGCCAGTATGGTAGCTCCTTTCTTTTCTACTATCACAAGGATCCCTAAATGATGGGTGACAGGTATAGCTTTATTACAAATGGAATTATTACTGTGTTGGAGGAAGCATCCTTCGTCTGGGAACCAGTACCTTTAAACCCACAGAACCAAAAATTGTGTGGCCATATGCATATGGACCCACTTGTTTTCCTGTAAGTGAGTCCCTGATGCTGAGCTATAAACTCACAGACACTTTCAGCTTTCTGACTCCCGTAGCCCAAGGTCAGACTTACACAGAAGAGTTACAGATTCTAGTCATTGGATGAAGTCAAGACAGAGGTACAGAGAAATAATAAAAGAGATCCAAGGAGATGTGAGTAGGGGACCAACAGTGTTTGCTATGGAATCAAATAAGAAGTCAGGCAAGCTATTGCTTCCAGGAGCTAGTAATTTTCTATCCTTTGTTCATTCAACAATTAATACCTATTGTGTGCACTGCACAGTGCTCCATGTTAACAGCCCAGAAATAAATTCTTTTCCTTCTCTTTCTTCCTCTTCTTTGAAAAGGAATCAAGTAAACACTAGTCAGGCAGTAGGAAAGTTAGGCTAGGAGGGAAGCTAGGCTAAAAAGGGTGTGCCATCAGTTAGATTACTAGTATGGGTAGATAACACTTAATTTTGCTGAGAACTCTGAGATCCAGTGTTGAACATGCACCTCAATGCTATCCCACTGGAGGGATGAGGGAGCTGGGGTATTTGTACACAAATCCTATTGGGCATCACTGGAAAACAGCTCCCAGGGGGCATTAGTTCCCCAGCACTTCAACTCTCTTGCCTGTGAATAGAGCAGGATCTGGTCCAAGAATAAATCCTAGGAAAAGAGTCACAGTGCTGCAGTGGCGGTTAGAAAGTGGGGTTTGAGAACAATGCAATTTTAAAGACTAAAGGGATAATGGGTGGGGCACTCTTTTGAGCAGTGGCATTAAAAGTCTTGAGATGGCTTTTTAATTAGATCTGAAAGATGAGTAAGAGTTCACCAGCCTGAATATTAGCTCCAGGAGTTGGTAAGAGAAGAACAGAAATAATATCTTAGTTCTGGCTGATAGAACAAAATACATTAGACTGAGTGGCTCATAAAAAACAGTTATTTCTCATAGTTTTGGAGGCTGGAATTCTAAGCTCAAGGTGCCAGCCTGGCATTCTAAGATCATGGGTGGATCTCCTTCCTGTTTGGGACTGCTGACATCTTGTTGTATTCTCACATGGTGGAAAGATGGGAGAGAGAGAGAGAGAGAGAGCTTGTCCCTTATAAGGGTACTAATCTCATTCAGGAGGGGTCCACCCTTGTGAGGTCATCCAAACTTACTTACTTCCCATCACATTGAGAGTTAGGGCTTCGCACATGTGAATTTTAGGGGAGCACAAACATTACATCCATAACAGGTGAGGAGTGTCCATCGAAATCTAAAGCCTACACATATGCTCCTTTTGGAAATAAGACCAGACAGACGAGCAATGTGGCAATTAATGCTGTAATGGGGGCTCAGATCTTACTGTGCTCATCCCCCATTCTGCCATGCAGAAGAAAACATCATGAGTTAAATCAAGGGTACTTGGGGATAAAGGATAGCGAATTCAATACAATGTGTAAAGAGGTTACAAGTCGTTACTGTATTTAATTCTTTTAAAAATGGTGAACACAGTACCATTTATGGGAATCTGAGAACCCATTCCTAGATTTCCCTCTATACTGTATGTTTTTTTCTCCTTTTTCTGTCCTGAGCCCAAACCTTAAGGGTAAGTAGGAATCAAGGGAACCACAACAAAGGGAACCCCAAAGCTTCCCTGGAGCCCCTCAAAAAGGGAGCTAGGCTGGACCATATGGCAATTGCAAAGATTCCTTCTCCTCCTCTGCCCCAAGATTTAAATTAAAATCAGTCTACTTTGAGCCCTTTATTAAACTTTATTCAACTCATACTAATCTTGCCGCACATGTTCACATCCAGCATCTGCCAGGGTTCCAGATGAAAACAGATGGCTCATAGAGGCAGTACATATTCAAGGGCTTTGGGAGCAAACAAGGTCACTGTGTCTCTACCATAGGAGATATTAATTCCAAGCAACTCAGACTATCCTCCAGTGATAACAGTAACAGAGAAAAACATCAGATCCAAAATCACACTTGGCCTATACTGCATGGCTCTCACCACATAACACAATTTTAGGGGTGTAGACAAAATATCTTCTCTGACCACAAACTGTCCCCTGAACTTTCACAATCCCTTTGTCCACAGAAACACAACTGTGTCTTACCTAAAGTTTGCACTTCAACAAAAATGGGCTTGTTGAATTTGAATGAACAAATGCTTATAGTTAACATTTTCGACAAAAAATTGTTGATTATCTCCTATATGTCAGCTATGTACTCTGTGCTAAGTATTCATTGGTCAACAAAAGAGACATTTTACCTTTCCTCATGGACTTTAGACTAGAGACAAACAAAAATATAAATAAAGACACAGCAAATCATGGTAAATGTTATGAAAAGTATAGAATATTATTAGTGGTATTAGCCATGGGCAAAAGCAGATAGTCTACTTCACACTGGGTGATCAAGTACAGCTTCCCTAGCCGAGACCTGAAGGGTCAATAGGAGCCCACCAGGCCTCAAGTTGGGAAAAAATTCTTATGCAAAACATAAGCAAGGGAGCTCAGGGAGTATAAGGAACAGAATAAAGACTAATGTGGCTGAGGTACAATAAGCAAAAGGAGGCAGGATCAGCCATGGTAGAGTCAGCATTTCTCCTAAATGCACTGTAATGTTTCCATAGAATGGTGACATGATTCCACTTACATGGGGTTTTTTGTTGTTGTTGATTTGTTTTTAATATCTTTCCAGCTATTAGGTCTAAAAGGTGGGATTAGCCAACAGACACACGAAAAGATGTTCAACATTACACATTATCAATAAAATGCAAATCAAAACCACAATGAGACATTGTCAGAATGGCTAAAAGCAAAAAGACAAGAAACAACAAGTGTTGGTGAGGATGTGGAGAGAAAGGAACCACGTGCACTGCTGGTGGGAATGCAAACTGGTGCAGCTGCTATGGAAAACAGTATGGAGTTTCCTCAGAAAATTAAAAATGGAAATACCATATGATCCTGTAATTCCACCACTGAGTATTTATGCAAGGAAGAAAAACAGTAACTTGAAAAGATACATGCAACTCTATGTTTATTGCATCATTGTTTACAAAGCCAAGACATGGAAACAACCTAAGTTTCCATTCAAGACAAAGGAGTAAAGAAAATGTCACACACACACACACACACACACACACACACACACACTCACTGGAATATCACACAGCCATAAAAAGAAGGAGATCATGCCATTTGAGAGGACATGGGTAGACCTTGAAGATTTTATGCTAAGTGAAATAAGTCAGACTGAGAAAGACAAATATCATATGGCTCCACTCATAAATAGAATCTAAGAAAATGAATAAACAGAAAGCAGAATCAGAACTATAAAAACAGAGAACAAACTGATAGGTGCCAGAGGGGAAGCGGTGGAGAGGTGAAGCAGAGAGGGATATACAGGCCTCCAGACATGGAAAGAGGAAGTCACGGGAATAAAGAGCAGAGCATAAAGAATACAGTCAATGATACCGTAATGGTGATGTAATGGGACTGATGGGAGCTATACTTGTGAACACAGCATAATGTATAAAGTTGTCAAATCACTAGGTTGTACACCTGAAACTAATGTAATATTGTGTGTCAACTATACTCAAATAAAAATTTTTTCCAAAACGTTGATGAGTAGGCATGAAAAAAAGTGGGCTTAGGGCAAAGACAACTCCTCCTTGTGACCTAGTCTCAGCCCATCAAAGACAAGTCATCCTTGCTTCAGCCATTTGCCTGGGTTGGCCACACATAGAGAGAGTGTAAGTAGGACCAGGGGCAGCCCCTTTGCCATTTCCAAAGTAGACTTGGAATCAAACTGCGAGTCAAACACATGAATGCAATGTCATAGCCACCTATTTAGAAATGAATGAATGAGAATTGACCAAACAGACAGTATTTTATTATTCACAGATTAATCTCTAAATATATTTGGGGTGTCTATGGTGGGGGTAGGAGGGCATTATTAATGTTAACAGAATTAGGAAATAGTTTTGACTTTAGCAGTTGCCCCATACTTGGTACAACATAAATTATCAATAAAGTGTTTTTCCACTGGGAGATTGTGTTTTACATATACAAAACTCATAATTTGTGTTTATTGAAAAGATTTAGACACTGGAATGTTATTTATGTTTTTAATTTGTCGGCACCAGTAAATAACATCCCACTTAGCTAGCAATTCCTCGGCAGAGCATTTGCTTCTGAAATACAGTGTCCACAACCTGTTCTGGCCACCTCCATGCTTGGTACTGCTTATCCATAAAACCATAATCAATGTACTCAATAAATATTTATAGACTAGATGGATGAATGAGTGAATCCTTACATCTTTTCTATTTACCAGAAGAATCAACCCAATACAGAACTTGCTTCACAGACTATTATGCCTTTTAATTAACAACACTGGTACCCCTTTGTATTCGTGACTTTTATTTCACTGTAACTACCTGCCAATTTCTCATCTTTAATATCATTGTGCATTCAACATGCATTTTTTTCTATTACAGCTTTTTAAACGTACAAAGTAGATTGTTATTATACATCAGCATTTGCTGATGACAAGGAGGCTCCTTAGAAAACTGGTTTGCACTCTTTTCCTTTGAAAACCTTTATTTGTGAAAAGACCAAATGTGTGCAAAATGTACTTATAGGCCCTGAGGGCATATGAGGATGAACAAGGTCAAGCCCCATTTTTAAAGGCCTTTAAAGCAGGACACAACCCAGTTGGCGACTGAAGTCTATTGATTCTTCCCATTAATATTTCTACAAACCATTCTGAAAGCCACTGCTCAGTGAAGGCCTTCACCATCGCTTACCTGGACTATTACAATGGTCTTCTAACTGTCACTTTAAAAAAAAAGCTGTCTTTTCTTTCCTCTTCCCTTCACTTAAGACTAAAATATATTTTGAGAAAAGACAATATCATCAATCCAGGGCCTAGAGATTTTAATAAATGGGCTTTTGACATGTTACATCATAAATGAACCTTCCAAGTTTATAAGTGGTCCTTTGACAGGAAGCATCATGTCAATCTATAGCTCAGAACCTTTACTGATTTAATCCATAATTCATATAGTAATGGATCCTGAAAATTCCATTGCTTCCTTTCTTCTAGCAAGGGCAACTCTGCTAATCCATTTGAGACTGATCAGTGGCTAAAACTATGCAGTGTCCTTTGAAGGAGTCAGTCCATGGACCCTCACCCACTGTTTCTCAAACTCGGATCATCATTGAACCACCTTACTACTTTAGCCATACCCATTTATCTTTTGTACTATTAGCTGCTTAATTTTTAAAAATCAAACAAGCTTTAACTTACTTATATAGGTGATTGTATACTAATAGCACCAGCAGAAAACCACTATCAATTGTCATTAAAAGAAGCTCACACATTTCCATCAAGGACACAGCTCACTCACACACACACACAGCAACAGAGGAAAGAGAATCACAATTTGGGAAAGACTCAACTAGCCAACTCTATCATCTCCACTGATCAGAAAGGGAGTTGGGGAATAAGAACATTGTAGTCAATTCAAGACTGGCTTGACTTAGCATAAATAATTTAAAATTAAATTGGGCGTGTGACCCATATATCACAAGGGTGTCCTCTGAGTCCCATGGTATCCGTGTTGGTCAGACCTCCCAGGCTAGGTTGGGCTTGGAAGCATTTGTTTCATTGTCTGCTTTTTAATAGAATCAGATGGCTTTCTTGAAAAATTGAAATCCTGGGAGGATCAGGAGAAGAATAAGGAGGAAAAAATAATTTGGGGTGAATAATATTAAAGATATGGGAAAAGAAGAAAAACACAAAGATACTGCAAAGAATCATAAAAGCGGAGCATGTGCGACCAGAAACCAACCTAGTAGTGATTATACTCTGCTCTCCTAGAACAATTTTGACGTATTGGACAGGCACAAACCTGGAAATATTATTTGTACAGAATAAAGAATATAAAAATCTGAAATGTTAACTGTTCTTAACTATGTAAACTAAATCAAAACAGCAACACACTTTCGAAGAGATAAGTATTCTTTTGTTTGGAAGGTCTGGGTAGAGGCAGATTAAATTTCGGATTCCAGGGGCACCTGGGTGACTCAGTCGGTTAAGCATCTGCCTTGGGTTCAGGTCATGATCCCAGGGTCCTGGGATTAAGCCCCATGTGAGCAGGGAATCTGCTTCTTCCTTCCCTCTGCTTCTCTCCTTTCCCCTTTCCCCTCTCCCCGCCCCTCGTGCTCTCAAGCACTCTCTCTCTCTCTCTCAAATAAATAAAATATTTTTAAAAAATAATTATAGTAATAAATTTCAAATCCTAAGAATTTTTTTAATGTTGTGCTTTGAGATCATGTTATCAGAATGATATTGATGATGACAAAGACAATAACAATTTCTGGCATTATATAATTTTATATAACTCCAGTTCCTTTTATTGACATATGCTAGACCATTCAATAGACTCTCCAATTTAACCCATATCTCTTGAGCTAGTCAACTTTCCTTCTTGTTTCCTTGGTTTCTTTCATTCTCCTACCCAGTGTATGTTTGCTTCTTCAGCTATATTTACCATTGGGAGTATAGCAGAAAATGCCAAAAGACCTGCCGTATTCCAAGCCTGAAGCCAGGGTCTTCTTCCCAACACTCCTGATTCCTCAGACAAATCCACCTACAAAAGAAGAGAAGGATGTAGAGGGTGCAGCACTCTGCAGCCCAAGCACCAAAGAGATACCAACAATGGCTGGACCCTGCCAAACTTAGGACTGGAGACCTAGCTATCGCCCTCTTGGTATTTCTGCCATCTAGGCTACGTGGCTCATAAAACTAGCCCTGGGCCATTTGTTTCTTGCTTGAAATTCTGATGGAACTGAATAAAAAGAACCCCAGTCCCCACATACCACTGACAGCTCCTCGGCCACTGACCATCTTTGAATCCTGTGTAGAGGACATTTTTCAGCATGACTCAGAATAATCTTTTAGAACAAAGTGTCCTATGAGTAATATCAAACTCATCTGAAATGACGGTGACTTATGGAGCTCGTTTAGGGATTAGCAGCTAAAATGTCTCATAACACAATTAGTTCTTTGAATTATAAGCTTTGTTTTAACTAAAGAAATGGGAAAATTTTTACTGGAAGTAACTCCAATAACCACATCAAGACAAAAAGACCCGGTGAATAGATATTTTTCACTCTTATTTTTTCCTAAGGAAACTTACTACCCTGGGATTTCACTTATGAAATCTATTGGTTGAGAGATTCAATCCTCATTTATATCAAAATGATTATGTGTTTCAGTCAAATAACATCAGCTCATGTTCGAGTGCTTAGTTTTTGGAAGGCACAAATTGAGGCAGTAGAAGAAACAAAAAGATGTATAATGTATGTGTGTACCCTCAGGCTATTGATAACTTAAGTTGGTCAAGTAAAATACAGAATGCCCAGTAAACGTTAATTTCCCACAAGCAATGAATCATTTTTTTAGTATACATATTTAATATAAGTATGCCCCATATAGTATTTGGGACATACTTAGCTTTTTAAAGTCTTCATTTTTTTTCTCTGAAATTCAAATTTGAGTGTTTTGTATTTTCATTTGCTAAATTTGAAAACCCTGTCTGTAAAAGCAGAATCATTTAACAAATAAATAGTTACTGAGTGCCAATCATGTGCTGATGACTGGTCTTGATGCTCAATGGAGAAAGGCCAGACAAAAGTCCCTGTTCTTGTGGACCTAAAGTCTAATAATAAATAAGAAAACAAAGAAATAACTACAAAACCATGCTACAAAGGAGTCAGAAGACAGCTGTGCAGTGTGGAATTGGAGGGGTGAACATCCACAACAGATGAACTTGTCACATGCATGATAAAGAGTCACTAGCTAGAGAAAGATTGCAGGAGAACCTTCTGGTTCAGGCAATGTCATGTGTGAGGGCTCTGGGATAGGGTAGAGTTTGCTGTATCAAAATTCAGTGTGGCAACAATCCTCACTTCACTGCAAGGCTGTTTTTTTCCATTATCAGATAGGAGTTCTTCTAGCACCTCCCAGTCAGCTAAGAATTGAGACAACGAAGACTTCTCCCATATATTTCCAACCCTCCCTTCTCCCCACAAGCATTAAAAATTACTGAGTAAGAGGAACCAGGCGCACCAAACAGTGTGGGCCATGCTATGGTCAACCTTTAAATGAGTGATTAAACAATAATCCTCTCAGTAATTAAGAGACGAGAATCAAATGAGAAAAGAGGCTCCCTCAGCACTGCTTATTGGCCAAGTTCATGTTCTAGGCAGCAAGTGCTCTGAGGCCAGAAGCAGATGAGCTCACAGTTGGCCTCATGGCTTGGAAGGTCATCTCAGAGACTGAGAACTCAAGACTTGAAGGCAGAAAAGAGGAGCAGGGAAAATGGGCCCCGTGTCAGTCACAGGGATGGGGTGAGCCCAGGCTCACACACACAAATCTCAGCACACACAAAAAAGAATGTGTATCCATTTGGGGGGGTTAACATGCACCCAGAAAGCCCTTTGCTCAACACATGAACATGGCTTGGTGTTCTGGTCGGCACAAGGCTGGTCCCCTATGAGTCCCCAGACTGAAGAAAGAGAAGCAGGGACATGTGCCCTCCTCTCCACCAATCTGCTCTCTCCACGTGTGAGGCTGGGAAGTAGACCTCTGCACTTCATGATGGGATGCAAAATAACCAGCAATACAAGTTTACTTAAACAAGTACATTAAAAACTCAGATGTATTGGAAAGATTAATGGGAAAGAATGATACAATTGGGTTTAGATAATGAGTCTTGCTTTACGACAAAATTTGCCAAGAGGTTTACTAATGCTAGAGCAGGGGGCCTCAGGGCCCCAGATGACCTCTCCCCTTGTCTGCTGCTACTGTCCATGTACCTTGACCAACTGGCATCACTTGCTACCATCACAAACACATCTTATATTTGCTTATGTTGTTCTCTGGGCCTAGAAGGCCTTTCTCTACTTATGTGCTTAGAAATCTCCTATTGATACTTCAAAGCTCAACTCAAATATTCCCTTCTCTGTGAAGTCTTCCTTGCTGCTTGAGCCTCACTTCCTAATATACCACCTCCATGCCCTGACACATACACTCACACAGACACAAATCCCTAGCTTATTTCTTAGGATCTGGCATCATGTTTTACTCCTCTGTTGCAACACAATATTTTGCAATTCCTAACCAGTTTGATGGTTACATCCTTCTTCCTTCACTTAACTGTGAACTCCTTAAAAATTAAGATCATTCATCCTGATCCTGCATTAACACAAACAAGACATATAGTATGTGCTCAATAAACACAAAAAGGAAGACACAGAAAGAAGAAAAAAGGAAGGGTAAGAATACAAAATGAAGGAAAAATAACTTTCCTATTGAATTTAATATATTATTAAAAATCACAAAGTCTTAATAAAACTTAACATATAAAAAGCACTATGTTATTCAAAGGAATGTAAAATTATATGGACATTCCTTTTTTTTTTTTTAAAGATTTTATTCATTCATTTGACAGAGAGAGAGAGAGATCACAAGTAAGGAGAGAGATAGGCGGGGGGGGGGGGGGGAGCAGGCTCCCAGCTGAGCAGAGAGCCCAATGCGGGGCTCGATCCCAGGACCCTGAGATCACGACCTGAGCCGAAGGCAGAGGCTTTAACCCACTGAGCCACCCAGGCTCCCCTGGACATTCCTTTTTTAATATGCAAAAAATGTGTTGCCAATGATGATTCATAGGTCAAAGTTTCTCCAGCTAAAAATGAAGCTAAATCAGGGACTCCACTCTAAAAAGAATATGGAAGGAAAGATGAAAATCTCTCTCACACAGAAATTTGGGGAACACATCTCAGCACACACAAAAAATTGGCTCATCACTGGAGCCAAATTTATGTGTTGTTCTGCAAATGAATTACAATAAAATTTAAACATCCGCATACTTTTTATTTATTTTAAATCATACATTTCCTTTTATGAGCAACACTGTTTTTAACCTATTTCTGATTTTATTCCCTGGCTAGTTCTACTATTACCAAGACAAGAGCATAAAAGAAAACCAAGAGAAAATGGAGTATTAAAAAAAAAAAAAACACAGCAAAAAGATTTTTAATTTTTTCTACCAATTAAATGTTGGGTTATGTTCTAAAAGATCACATAGGGCACACTTCATGAAAATAACTAAAAAAAATAATAATTTCACCTTTCAGGCTGAACAATCAGAAGATGTTAATGATGAGGTAAAAAACGAAGTTACCTATGAGGGTGGAGTTCAGGAGGTCTTATTAGTAGCTCCGTATTACAATCTAGAAACGTCTTTATGTAGACTAATCATATTGCAAGTCCAGAGGAGATTTACAATCTGATTTGCCACAGAGAACTCCATGTAATCTTCGTTGAGGAGTGACACCATTTTATCTTTGCACGATTCCCTGTTTCTCACACAAGTAATTCCGTCTTTTCTACATTGTCAGCTCTGACAGGCTGATTTAATCTGCAGGATTCTGAATGCCTCTGACCACTGCAGCGAGTCATTAACCTTGACTCACATAATTGAATTCAAGGTTGATTGCCTGTGACCCTCTGTGCTGAGGTCTTCTAAATGTACATATTCATTACGGGCGGCCTCACTAAACGGATTGCACAGGGAAAGCTGTAGCAGTCTGCCTGTTTGGTATGCAGGGGGCGAAGAGGGCACTAATTGCATGTTAGAGCTGAGGATTAGATTATGAAACGAGTGAGAAAATGAAGATAGATCCTCTGACACTGTCAGATTAGGGGCAGCAATGTGCGGGAATATGACATTGAAATTTACAGTGACATTAACAGAAAGAAAATTAGAAACAAATAGACATTGGACACTTTTTTTTGAAAACCTTCATATTTTCTACCATCACCTAATAAACAGGATATGGGAGCTAACGCCTGTTATCTTTTCTCATTTGCATAATCATAGTAGAACAATGGAATTTTTAGGAAGCTTTTTTGAAGACTAGGAAATCACATTATGGTCACTCTCACATTGCATGTTATGCAATATCTAGGCCATGTTTAAATAATTGGCTTTACACACCAAATGCTATTTTGAGTTGCCAAGAAAAGACAATCACACAACTTCAGTAAACCCAGAGCATGTACAAATGTTTAAGTGTTCAAAATTATGGCAAGCAATTCTATCAACCAACACTATAGGGTTCAATTTTAGCAAAAGCCAGCTTACAAAATTATCACTATTTCTACTATTTTATTGATTTTGTGTCACTTCATAGTTAAAACAAGTGTCTGCTTGTTCAAATCAAACAAGTCTCCCAGCACACAGGCAGATGCAGCCAATAGTTCTACAAATGGCTTCCATTTTCCAGAAGCAAATGTCTCCTCTGTTAAAAACACAATAACAAACAACTTGGCCAGAGGTAAAGCTGTGTGTACATTTCAGGGACCTTGTTCTTTCCCATTTAGGTGTGAGATGCTACTGAAGCAACCTTTCCTCGTGCTTTTGCCAGTTGTCTTATGATTTATTTCAAAGGAAAATGACAGCCTGTCTTTCTTGAAAACAAAAACATACAAAACTTAATGGCATAGAACATTTCAAAACAAAAAAACAAAAGCCTGTGGTGTTTAATCACAGCTAGAAATGAGTGTTAAGTTGGATAAAAGTTAAAGATTCTATCTCTGGAGAAGCCGAGTTCAGTTTTGTTTTGTTTTGCTTTTGCTTTGTTTTTGAAACAAGCCCACAGAGTGGTCCCTGGGGTTCTGTAAGATAATATTCTGGAAATGTTCTACAGCATTTTTAAATGGTTAACTTAGTTAGCTTGCATTGATCTTTTAAAATGAAATTTATTTTTGCTACTTCAATAAACTCTAAATGGAAGGAGAAGTAACTTCCTAATAATTATGCCTTATTGGGAAGTCCCTCTCAGTGTAAGTGAACTCATGAACCAAGCCTTGCAGTAAAAAGAAAAAGCCCATGAATGACTTCAGTGCTTGAGAACATTCATGCTTTTCCAAGGCTGCATGGATGGTCTCCAGTGCACTTTCCTGAGTGCATTGAATGATTACCTACTAAGAGCTGTATTTAATACCTGTCATCCAAATTTATTAAGTATATAATTAAGTCACCTTTCAAGTGAACTAACATTATTTTTTTTAATCAAAGGAAATAAGGAATACTAGTGTTCATGCTCTGGTACTTAACACCTGTGTCAAGACCTAGATTCCAATACCAACTCTGTTATTTTTTAACTGCATGGCCTTGGGCCAATCACTCTCCATTTTAGATTTGCATACCTCAAGGTTTTTATGAAAATAGCTGCAAAATGTTACCTGATTTAAAGTATTATTAAGATCACTAACACGTTTGTTATCTCTCATTGCTCAACAAACCACCCCAAAACGTTGTTACTATTTCTGATTTTGTGAGTTGCCAGTTGATACAGTTCTTCTGCTGGTGTAGCCTGGGATCATTCTTGAGGCTGCCATCATCTATCTGGTGCCTTCACTGAGGCTAGAGGATCCAAGAAGACCCTATTAACATGTCTTGCAGCCGGTGCTCACTCTTAGCAAAGACCTCAGTCTATTCCCATCTATTCCTCGTCTGCAGCCTCTCACCTTTTAATAGGCTAAAATGGATTTTTTCACAACACGATGGTCTCAGAGTTCCAAGATGGTAAAAGCAGATGCCACAGCCCCCTTAAGGCCTTGGCTTGGCTCTGGAACCCATTCAACATCACTTCTGCCATACTCTATTATTCAAAGAAAGTCTCAAGGCCAGTCCAGATCCAAGAGAGTAGAGAAATAGACTCCACTTCTTGATGTGAAAGTGGCAAAGTTACATAGCCAAAGGTTATAGACACAGGGAGACTTGATTCATTCAGGGCCATCACCATCATAACAATCTACCCACTTAAATATATATGGTAACAATGCTACATTCGGTTAAAAAAAACCACTAATTTGTTGATACTTAATTTGTGTTTTCTGGTACTGCCAAGGTTGAAGTTCCTTGTCATCCTCTTCTCTTTCCTATCTCTCACACAGTGCATAGAGTGTTAACCTGTGGTCACTGAATGGGAGGGTTTGATCCTAATTCTGATTCTGAAGGTATCTATGGACACCAATACAGATTTCCCCTCTACCAGCTTTGCCATCACCATTTGGCCTTGCTATGTGCACATATGGCACAGTGATTAAACATGTCAAGCTTTGGGGGCACCTGAGTGACTCAGTTAAGTGTCTGCCTTCAGTTCTGGTCATGATCTCCAGGTCCTGGAATCAAGCCCTGCATCGAGCTTCCTGCTAAGCAGGGAGTCTGCTTATCTCTCTCCCTCTGCCCCTGCCCCACACTCGGGTGTGTACCCACATGCATGCTCTCTCTCTCTCTCAAATAAATAAAGTAATTAAAAAAAAACATGTCAAGCTTTATTAAGACCAAGAAGCATAGATTTAAATCCCAGCTCCATTAGTTACTACCTAGGTAACCTTGGGAAAATTGCTTCATCTCTCTAAACCTCAATATCACCATCTGTAAAAGGGGACCAATGAGCAACTAGTTCATAGTTGACATACACAGTGTGTGCTTAATGTAATAACTATTTGTTTGTTGTTTATATTTACTGGGTTTTTTTCCCCCAACTTTATTGATATATAATTGACATATAACATAGTGGAAGTTTAAGGTTAATAATGTGATGGTATTATATTTGCATTTGTTGTGACATGATTACCACAATAAACGTAGTTAACTTATCCATCACCTCACATAGTTATCTTTGTTTATATGTGTGTGTGGTGAGAACTCTTAAGATCTACTCTCTTACCAACTTTAAAGCATACAACACAGCATTCTTAACTATCATCACCATACTGCACAGTAGATCCCTGGAACTCATTCATCTTATAACTAGAAGTTATATTCTTCAACCACATTCCACCATTTCCCTCAGCCCCACAACCCCTGGCAAATACCAATCTCCTCTCTGATTCTATGAGGTCAGTATTTTTATTTATTTTTTCTTAAAGGTTTTATTTATTTATTTGACAGAAAGAGACACAGTGAGAGAGGGAACACAAGCAGGAGGAGTGGGAGAGGGAGAAGCAGGCTTCCCACCAAGCAGGGAGCCCGATGTAGGGCTCAATCCCAGGACCCTGGGATCATGACCTGAGCTGAAGGCAGAGGCTTTACTGACTGAGCCATTCGGGCACCCCATTAGTATTTTTAGATTCTAAATGTAAGCGAAATCACATAGTATTTGTTTTTCTCTGTCTTATTTCACTTAGCATAATGCCCTTAAGATTTGATGTTGTAATTGGTAGGACTTCCTTCTTTTTTATGGCTGGATAATATTTCCTTGTGTACATGTACCACACTTTCTTTATTCATTCACCTGGTAGTTGTTATTAGTGGTATTTGCGTCTGGACCCAGCATGGGAATATTTTATTGTTCTGGAGACCCAAATCTTGTCATTTGTCAAGGATCTGAGATACAGTCTGAGTTACTTATTCCATAATTTAAAATATACTTAAACCAACATTTTAAAACTTATCGGGCAGTTAATAACAGTGATACAAAAAAGAGACCTCCCTCACCTCTGAGCCTGCCCTAAAGCTAAAACTAATGAAATGCAGGTGGCCCACTGAGCATCCATCCTAGATATCATGAGACACAGGTGGGCAGCTTTTGTTTCCCTTTCTAGCAATTAGGAGATGTGCACGTGTCCTAACTAAAAAATGACACTAGCCCTCCACTTGTCCAACAAATGGCTTAGATCATCCACATTCTCTCTGGTCCTTCTTTGAGTATCATATCTTCATCATATTATTTAGTATTTGACTTCCTGTCAAGGCAGAATAAAAAATGCAAAAGAATTTTGAAAACTACATTGATGAGGTATGTTATCATTATTATCTATTATTTAAGACAGCCTCATGTTTTCCTTAGATGGAACAAGGAAAAGCCCTGGTTGCCACTTCCCTGGCACTTCCACAGTCTCTACCACTCTGTGCTTTCAAAATGAGTCACCCTGGATCCAAGGTCAACAAGTCTCATGAAAACAAAGAAACCAGCCAAATACTTATGAAAAGCAATTATTGAGATTTTTATGTTTTAAAGTTAATTGAAATGACAACGAATGCCTCATGAGTTACTATACCCTTAACAGGCATACACCAGCTACTGAGACTCAATAAATGTTCACGGTATTTAAGACAGCAAACAAGGAAAGCCGGGTGCCCATCTAGATTAAGTAATGCTGCCTTGGGTTGGTCCAGCACCTAACCTAGACTCAGAGAGACTCAGGGTGCCTTATAAAGTGTGTGTTCAGGGCTTAGCCCTCCTCCATGAGCCCTAACCACTAGCCTAGAATATACTAGAGAAAAAGAAAATGGTTATGTCCACTCACACTCTGAAGAATACTCCTGTTTTATTCCCACAGGATACCCACACCTTCCTTGATACCATTCACACCAATCCTTATGCCTGAAGGAAGGTCAGTTCCAGCAGCTCCCTCTACACGCACCTACAAGCAGCCTGCCTATCATCACGAATCACTAGTTACTTCAGGTTTGTGGGGGAGTTTTCTCTGGTTGTTGTTAGCATTTGCTTTTTTATTTATTTGTATTATTTGGAGGGTGAAGAAGGGGGAACAGATACCAGAAGTTAGATGGGTAAGAGATAAGAATACAGGTAGCTACATTCAACAAAAATAAAAAAATAAAAAATAGTTTTCATGCCTTTGACCAAAAATGACTTTTCTACTCTACATCTCTTCCAAGCAAGTGTGCAGTGGCGTAAATTAAGGCAAAAAGAATTTTCTCAAAGTAATGACTTTGCAAGGCATTAGTTATCACAGCACCCAGTGAGTGATATTACAAGCTAGAGTACAGGGTCTCTGTCCTGTAGTAATTACATTCTTGTGGGAAAACTGGACATCAGGAAGTAAATAGCAACTGGGTTGGCATGTGATGAGAGCCGATGGACGGGACAGACAGCAAATGCTACAGGCAGTCCATGGAAGGACAGCAGCATTAGCTAGCAGGTGGTGGGAGAACTGCCAGGAAATGTGTGTCTTGAACCAGACTTTGAAATAAGGACAGGATATAGGCAAGAAGAGAAGAGAAAAGAGGGCTTCATAAGAAACAGAATTGCATGTGTTCATATTTGTGTAACTGTGAGGTTCGTTGCCCTAGAACAGAATTTTCAGAGGCAAATGATAGGATAGGAGATGTCATTTGTTAAAAGCAATACCATAAGGTGTTTGGATGACATTATCTCACTCAATACTCACAGTCCTCTGGGACAGACAAGTGACACAGAGATGAGGTGCTGTGTGTAAGGTCACCAGCCAGTAAAAGGCAGAGGCAGGACAAGAATCCAAGTTTTCTGACTCCCTTTGTCATAGGGTTTTTGTGAGACATCGGTCAGGTGACTTGTGTAAAGTGCTAAGAACACTGCCTGGCGCATAGTAAGCCCTGAAGGAATGTTAGCTATTGTTGCTATTTTTATCATTTTTATTATTCCAGATCTAAGGGCAAGGTAAGGAGTCTGAACTTTGTCCTTTCATTCTGCATTTCCTAAACTTCAGACATTTGTGTCCTTCCTCACATTGCCAAATCTGACCTGTTTGGACTATTAAGATGTTTTCAGCTGCAAGGAACAGAAAACAAGACAATAAAGAGACTATATTGGCTTGAGTATCTAAAAATTCCAAACCTGGAGCTTGAGCAGGGCTCTGACTCCCTTTCTCTGCAGTTCTCCAAATTCTGCCCTCCTTGATTTGTCTACTTTATCCTCAGGACAGCTTTCCCACAGAAGGGAAAAGAAATGGCTGCCTTCCTCTCTCTGAAGTTTTCACATTCACCCAGAGGACTGTCCAGAAGGAATGAGGGCTGTTTCCTTCAAGCACTGAGGGAAAATCCTAAATTTCACTCTGATTGGACCACCTTAGGTCGTGTGCCTAGACCTGAACGAGTCACTGTAGCAGGGTTTGGAACTCCACTGATGAACTTAGCCCACTTGGGGTCTTTTCCCAGCCCACCCTTTCCACGTGGCTACTCCAGATGGGACAGGAAGGGGAGTACACATGGCAAAGTCCTCTAGAGCTGGATTCCACCTCTAATATCATTGACTGAGTATTTTTCTTTGAAATAACCCCCTTTTAAACAATCATTATTTCATTTAATTCTAAGCCTTAATATCTGTAAAATCACAGGTGTAACAGCTGTTTCTTATTTAAAATAAATAACTATGAAAATTTTTCAAACTGTTTCTCCAACTGCAAATATCATCCCACTTATATCACTGCTGAAGGCTTATGTTCTGAGTTCAGTTTTCAGATTTCCATTCCAGAACTCTCTAATCTCAAGACCATATTTATATCCATGGTCAGTTTTTTCCATTCTTTTCCAGTTACATTTTCTATGCTCTGTCAGGCCGAGATGGAAAAAACACAATGCCCAACACACTGCAAAACCAGCATAACTGTTGCCTAGTTGACTTTGCAAACAAAGGAAAGAAAAAAATACCCATTACATTGTGAAGCCAGCACCACTGGCTGATTGGTTGCCTGGTTGACTTTGCATGCAGAAAGGGCTGTGGCTTAGGGGGCTAGAGTCAGTGGCAGTACCTCATGCAGCAGCCTGCAGACACCTTGGCCTGTGACAAGACAGGCTTGGCCAACCTTGACGTTATGGTTCCAGTCTTCTAATAAAAACATTCCATAGGAAATGGCTGTTGGTGAAGATGACAGCAGGAAAGACAGTGAGAAAAATTGGGACAGCCGGGCCTGGAGGAAATTCTGAAACCATTACATCCATGTCATAAACTCTCCTAGCAATAAGGCATAACTTTATAAGCAGGCAGGAGCCCAGAATAAGGATAAGGAACCCAGTAATTAAATTTACACCATCCATTAGGGTCATGGAATTTACTAGCAAACCCCTCCTTTCTCTTAGTAGCTGTGGGTCAGGCTCAGCAAGAGTTTCTCGGGCCAAAACAAGCAGCCACAGCCCCAACCAGAGAGTACTTTCTTTGGACCACTAAGGAATTCTTTCTCTCTAAGAATACAACCTGTAAAATCTACATCAGAGGGATGAGATAGCCAAACCAAGCCCTCGCATCCCAGGGAAGGGCAGGCATGCCAGCCTTATTCTTGAGAAAGCATACTTGGTGAACCACACACTAGGCTCAGAATCAAGAAATAGCAATGAGAGCTAACAAAATGGCAGAGGAACAGGAGACTTATTTCCTCTGGTCCCAGGAATTCAGCTAGAGTAGTTACCAAACCATTCTGAACACCTACAAACTCAACAGGAGATTGAAAAAAAGAATAGCAATTCTAGGAACAGAAAATCAATCACATTCTGGAAGGTATATACAGAGAAGTGAATATGAGGCGATATTTGGGAAGATAGACCATGGGAAGGGAGAGAGCCTCCCTCAGCCAGCTCCCAGCAAGCAATAGAGCAGCGGAGCACAGAATTGGAACTTTAAGAAGTCTGCTCCACTGAGGGACATCACTCCAGAGGCTAAACAGGGGTGGAACCCTTCCTGGGACAGTGTAGTCTGAGGAACCTCTGGGGTCACAGAAAGACCGGGGTTGCCTGAATGTGGCAGAGCTCCCAGGTATTGGAGCAGGGAAGCCTAGTAGGGGGCTCTCAGCTCTGGGTTACCTTAAACTGTGATCGGGCCACTGCTCTTGGAGCAGGAGCCCAGGAGGCAGCAGATCTGGGGAGACTCACCTTCCTCCTGGGAAGGAGCTGCACAGGAGCACACCACAGGAATCTGCTGGGTATAGAGACTCCAAACAGGGTTGTGTGCCAGAGGTAGAAACATTCAATCAGAGGCCAGGTGAGCACGGAGTGTGGCCAGAGACCAGGGAGATGGGAGTGATTGACTGCTTTTCTCTGAGGGGGTATTAAGGAGGGGAGTCCCAGCCCTTCGTTACTCTGGGGTGGAAATTGGGAGGCCACCATTTCCATTCTCCTCCTCCAAGCTGTATGGAAAGCATTCAGGGAACAAAAGCTATCAGGAGCAAACCTGAACACATTACTCAGCCTGGTCCCTGAAAAGGGCAGTGCAATTCCACCTCAGGCAGACATTTGAGAATCACTGCAACAAGCCCCTCCCCCAGAAGATCATTAAGAATGTCCAGCCAAGACCAAGTCTACTGTCAATGAGAAATGTAAAACACGAGCGCTAGGGGCATAGAGCACATAGAATTCATGGCTTTTTTCCATGATTCTTTAGTCTTTTAAAGTTAATTTTTTAAATTTTCTTTATTTTTCCCTTTTTCTATTACTTGGTTTTAGATTACTCTCCTTTCTTTTTACACCAACTTCTTATCTTATCAATTCCTTTTTTTTTTAAATCTTTTATACCTTTCATTTTTATACTCATATTCCATCCCTTCATTGTATTTACCCTTATTTTTGTATATATATAAGTTTTTCTCTCTTTAAAATTTTGGGAGACAGTTTCTTCTAACAGACCAAAATACATCCAAAATCTAGTGTGTGGCCCTGTTCTATTCAGCAACCTAATGATATTCTTTTTTTTTTTTTCTTTTCCCCCAAGTTTTGAGTCTCTTCTGATTTGTTTAATATATATTTTTCTGAGGTTGTTGTTACCCTTTTACTATTTTGTTCTCTCATTCATCTATGCTTCTCTGGATAAAATGACAAAATGGAAAAACTCACCTCACAAAAAAGAACAAGAGACACTACAGACTTCCAGGAACTTTAATCAATACAGACATTAGTAAGATGTCTTACTAATGTAAGTAGGTAAGATTGTAAGTAAGATTGACTATTATAAAGATACTAGTGGGGCTTGAAAAAAGCATAGAAGATACTAGGGAATCCCTTTCTGGGAGAAGTAAAATTGAACCAATTTGAAATCAAAAAGGCTATTAATGAGGTGCAATAAAAAAACGCAGGTTCTAACTGGTAGGAAAAATGAGGCAGAAGAGAGAATTCATGATATATAAGACCAAATGATGGAGAATAAAGAAGCTGAGAAAAAGAGAGATAAACTATTCTATCACGAGGGGAGAATCTGAGAGTTAAATTACACCATAAAGCAAAACAATATTAGAATAACTGGGATCCCAGAAGAAGAAGTAAGAGAGACAGGGGGGCATAAGGCATATTTAGCAAATGATAGTGGAGAACTTCCTTAATTTGAGGAAAGAAACAAGCAGCAAAATTCAAGAGGTACACAGAACCCCTCTCAGAATCAATAAAAATACAGAGACAAAGAGAAAATCCTGAAAGCAGCTCAGAACAAGAGGTATGTAACCTACAATGGTAGAAACATTAGATTGGCAGCAGCCCCATCCACAGAGACCTGGCAGGCCAGAAAGGACTGGATTGATATATTCAGGGCACTAAAGGAGACAAATGGGCAGCCAAGAATACTATATCCAGTTAGGCAGTCATAGAAAATAGAAGGAGAGATAAAAAATAAATAAATAAATAAACTTACAAGACAAAAAGAAACTAAAAGAATCTGTGATCACCAAACCAGCCATATGAGAACTATTAAAAGGGGTATTCTAAGCAAAGAGAGAGAATAAAAGTAACATAGAACAGAAAGGAACAGAAACAATATACAGTAATAGTCACCTTACAGGTAATACAATGGCACTAAATTCATATCTTTCAATAGTTACTATGAATGTAAATAGGCTAAAGGCCCCAATCAAAAGACAGGGTATCAGATTGGATCAAAAAAAAAAAAAAAAAACAACAACAAGATCCATCAATATACTGTCTGCAAGAGACTCATTTTAGACCCAAACACCACCATATTTAAAGTGAAGGGATGGAAAACCATTTATCATGCTTATGAACATCAAAAGAAACTTGGGGTGACAATCCTTATATCAGATAAATTGGATTTTAAACCAAAGATCATAATAATAGATGAGGAAGGACACTATATCATACTTAAAGAGTTATCCAACTAGAAGATCTAACAATTGTAAATATTTATGCCACTAACATGGGAGCAGCCAATTATATAAACCAATTAATAACAAAATTGAAGAAACACATAGACAATAATATAATAATAGGGGACTTTAACTCCTCCCTTGCTGAAAAGGATAGGTTATCTAAGCAAAAGATCAATAAGGAAATAAAGGCCTTATGGGACACACTGGACCAGATGGACATCACGGATATATTCAGAACATTCCATCCCAAAGCAACAGAACACACATTCTTCTCTAATGCATATGGAACATTCTCCAGAATAGATCACATCCTGGGTCACAAATCAGGTCTCAACAGGTACCAAAAGATTGGGATCATTCCCTGCATATTTTCAGACCACAATGCCATGAAACTAGAACTCAATGACAAGAGGAAAGTTGGAAAGAATCCAAATACATGGACGCTAAAGAGCATTCTACTAAAGAATGAATGGGTTAACTAGGAAATTAAAGAAGAACTTAAAAAATTCATGGAAACAAATGAAAATTAAAGCACAACTGTTCAAAATCTTTGGGATGCAGCAAAGGTGGTCCTGAGAGGAAAGTATATAGCAATATAAGCCTTTCTCAAGAAGCAAGAAAAGTCTCAAGTACAAAACCTAACCCTACACCTAAAGGAGCTGGAGAAAGAACAGCAAAGAAAGCCTATACCCAGCAGCAGAAGAGAAATAATAAAGATCAGAGCAGAAACCAATGAAATAGAAACCAAAAGAACAGTAGAACAGATCAACACAACTAGGAGCTGGTTCTTTGAAAGAATTAATAAGATTGATAAATCCCTGGCCACTCTTATCAAAAAGAAAAGAGAAAGGACCCAAATTAATAAAATCATGAATGAGAGAGATCACAACCAACACCAAAGAAATACAAACTATTATAAGAACAAATTAGGAGCAACTATATGCCAGCAAATATGACAATCTAGAAGAAATGGATGCATTCCTAGAGATGTATAAACTACCAAAACTGAACGAGGAAGATATAGAAAAAACTGAACAGACACATACCAGTAAGGAGATTAAAGCAGTAATCAAAAATTTCCCAACAAACAAGAGCCCAGGGCCACATGGCTTCCCAGGGGAATTCAATCAAACATTGAAAGAATTAATACCTATTCTCCTGAAACTGTTCCAAAAAATAGAAATGGAAGGAAAACTTTCAAACTCATTTTATGAGACCAGCATTACCTTGATTACAAAATCAGACAAAGACCCCATCAAAAAAGGAGAATAACCCTGATGTATCCCAATATCCCTGATGAACACAGATGCAAAAATTCTCACCAAAATACTAGCCAATAGGATCCAACAGTACACTAAAAGGATTATTCACCATGACCAAGTGGGATTTATTCCTGGGCTTCAAGGTTGGTTCAACATCTGCAAATCAATCAATGTGATACAATACATTAATAAAAGGAAGAACAAGAACCATATGATACTCTCAGTTGATGCTGAAAAACATTTGACCAAGTACAGCATCCTTTCTTGATCAAAACTCTTCACAGTGCAGGGATAGAGGGTACGTACTTCAATACCATCAGAGCCATCTATGAAAAACCCACAGCAAATATCATTCTCAATGAGGAAAAAGTGACAACTTTTCCCCCAATGTCAGGAACATGGCAGGGATGTCCACTATCACCACTGCTATTCAACATAGTACTAAAAGTCCTAGCCTCAGCAATCAACTAAAAGAAATAAAAGGCATCCAAATCAGCAAAGAAGAAGTCAAATTCTTACTCTTTGCAGATGATATGATACTTTATGTGGAAAACCCTAAAGACACCACTCCAAAACTGCTAGAACTCATACAGAAATTCAGTAAAGTGGTATGATATAAAATCAATGCATCAGTTGCATTTCTGTACACCAAAAACAAGACACAAGAAAGAGAAATTAAGGAGTTGATCCCATTTACGATTGCACCCAAAACCAAAAGATACCTAGGAATAAACCTAACCAAAGAGGCAAAGAATCTGTACTCAGAAAACTATACAACACTATAAAAGAAATTGAAGAAGACACAAAGAAATAGAAAAACGTTCCGTGCTTATGGATTGGAAGAACAAATATTGTGGAAATGTCTATGCTACCTAAAGCAATCTACACATTTAATGGAATCCCTACCAAAATACCATGAACTTTTTTCAAAGAAATGGAACAATTTAATCCTAAAATTTGTATGGAACCAGAAAAGATACCGAATAGCCAGAGGAATGTTGAAAAAGAAAACCAAAGCTGGTGGCATCACAATTCTGGACTTCAAGGTCTACTACAAAGCTGTAATCATCACAACTGTATGGTACTGACACAAAAACAGATACATAGATCAAGGTAACAGAATAGAGAGCCCATAAATGGACCCTCAACTCTATGGTCAACTAATTTTCGACAAAGTAGGAAAGAATGTCCAATGGAAAAAAGACAGTCTCTTCAACAAATGGTCTTGGGAAAACTGGACAGCCACATGCAGAAGAATGAATCTGGACCATTTCCTTACACCACACACAAAAATAGACTCAAAATGGAAGAAAGACCTCAATGTGAGACAGGAATCCATCAAAATCCTTGAGGAGAACACAGGCAGCAACATCTTCGACCTCAGCCACAGCAACTTCTTCCTAGACACATCACCAAAGGCAAGGGAAGCAAGGGCAAAAATGAACTACTGGGACTTCATCAGGATAAAAAGCTTTGGCACAACAAAGGAAACAGTCAATAAAACCAAAAGACAACGGACAGAATCGAAAAGATATCTGCAAATGACATATCAGATAAAGGGCTAGTATCCAAAATCTATAAAGAACTTCTCAAACTCAATACCCAAAAAACAAATAATCCAATCAAGAAATGGGCAGAAGACATGAACAGATATTTCTGCAAATAAGACATCCAAATGGTCAACAGACACATGAAAAAGTGCTCAACATCACTCGACATCAGGGAAATACAAATCTAAACCACAGTGAGATACTACCTCACACTAGTCAGAATGGATAAAATTAACAAGTCAGGAAATGACAGACATTAGTGAGGATGTGGAGAAAGGGGAAACCTCCTACACTATTGGTGGGATTGCAAGCTGGTGCAGCCATCCTGGAAAACGGTATGTAGATTCCTCAAGAAGTTGAAAATAGAGCTACCGTAGGACCCAGGAATTGCTCTACTGCGTATTTACTCCAAAGATACAAATGTAGTTATCCAAAGGGGCACATGCATCTGAATGTTTATAGCAGCAATGTCCACAATAGCCAAACTATTGAAAGAGCCTAGATGTCCATCAACAGATGAATGGATAAAGATGTGAGATAGATATATAGATATATAGATGATATAAATAGATATAGATATAGATATTCAATGGAATATTATGCACCCATCAAAAAACACAAAATCTTGCCATTAGCAATAACTTGGACAGAACTGGAGGGTATTTTGCTAAATGAAATAAGTCAATCAGAGAAAAACAATTATCATAAGATATTTGTTTTATCTCACTGGTATGTGGAACTTGAGAAACAAGGCAGAAGTTCACAGGGGAAAAGGGGGAAAAAAGGACACAAGATGAAACAAGAGGGAGACAAACCATAAGAGACTCTTAATTTCAGGAAACAAACTGAGAGTTGCTAGAGTGGATTGGGGTGAGATGGGGTGGCTGGGGGATGGACACTGGGGAGCGTATGTGCTGTGGTGAGCACTGCAAATTGTGTAAGACTGATGAATCACAGACCTTTACCCCTAAAACAAATAATACATTATATGTTAATAAAAAAAAAAAAGAAAAGAAAAAAGAAAACCTAAAAAAATTGGGAATGATAATTAAAAAATAGTAATCAAGAAATAGTATCCTGGCTCTCCCACTTATGATTGGTGTATCATTGCCTGTCAGCTCTGTCTGTAAAGTGGGATTTGGCCTCATCCGAGTGAATTAAGGCATCCATGAGGAATGTTAAATATACAATGAGGCAGGTTAATTTTATTATTGAAGATTATAACCAAAAATAGATTTTGAGGGGCACCTGGGTGGATCAGTCGATTGAGCATCCCACTTTTGATTTCAGCTCAGGTCATGATCTGGGTCATGAGATCAAGGCTCACATTGGGCTCCACATTAGCAGGGAGTCTGCTTGAGATTCTCTCCCTCTCCATCTGCCCCTCTACCCATTTGCATATGCTCTCTGTCACTCTCTCTCGTTCAAATAAATAAATATTTTTTAAAAGTAGATTTTAAACATTTGAAAAGACACTTCCTTTAACAAAAAACTTCAAAAGCTGGCAATATATTAAACCAAATTGACATCTTCCTGTCATGTGTACACTCACCCACACACACAGGCATCACCAAGTCCTCTCTCACAACCACCCCACTTGTCCTGCCTCAGAACTGGACACCACCACTGTCTTTGTAGGATGGCTCAATAAGCATCTTCCCCATCTCTCTACCTCAGGTTCCACTCTCCCGGAAACCAGCCTCCCTACTGCTTCCAATGGAATCTAAATCAAATGTAAATATATGATCCTGCCCTTCTTCTGCTTAAAACCCTAAATGAGTCCAAAGCTTCCAGAGAAAGTCAAAATTCCTCCCCCTAACACCAAAGCTCTCTCTGATACCACCTGCTATTCATTACTCATCTCCCTCTACTCTCTCCCCTCCCCCCTAGCCCTGTGCTCTCTTCCTTTTCATAGTATAAACTGCAGAAAGCAGAACTGTGTTCTTAGGACTCCATCCTCTGCACATGCTGCCCTTTACAAAGAATACTAATTCCTGCTTGTTTTTGAAACTCAATTCCAAGAAACTGTCACACACACACACACACACACACACACACACACACACACACACACCTGGTTTGGGTTCCTCTTCTTAGCAAGTCCCCACAATACTTCCTGTATGCTTGTTCAATGAACCAGATAAACAGTGTCCCATAAGTGTTGACCTAATCTCCTTCTCTTTCATTTAGTTGTAAGCTCTTCGAAGGCAGGAATTGTTTAATTTGACATGGAAATATGGCATTTGGCCTAGCCCAGTATCTGGCATATATTCAACAGTTGTGGTTCTCTGATTTAATCAATATCTTATAGAGTGCTAGAGTAAGGAGTTTGATATCCAATTTTAAATATATTATTTGGTATAAGTGTGCTACCACTTCATCAATATGAGGTGTCATATCTATCAGTCATTCTTTACCAAAAAGGTGGGAGGCCTTTATTCCATGGTGAAAGGTGAAAATTTGGTTGTAACACTCACCTATCTTATTCTAAGTTGACACAAATAAACAAAGTCTAGAAAATAGGGTACACATTTCCTTGCAAACTCAAAGATTTATAAAGCGATAATTAATATCACATGAGCTCAAAAAGACACTTTATTGATTTCTTGGGACTTGCAATTAGGAAAAGGACCAGATTGTAAAATATAACTCACAACCTTTTGAAATCTTCTGCTTACAGATTAGTCTTCTTGCCTTAAACCCAAGGTTTCTTGCTCAAAGAAAGCTAAAGCAAAGCACTTTGAGCTCTTAGGATGAAAAAAACTTCAGATCTGCAAAGCATTGTTTGGATTCTCCTGCAGACGTGTTATGCTTTTGCTACCATATGATTCCACTTTGTACTGGTATCTGTCCCATCTTTCATGGACTCAGCATCATTCCATTTCTAGCCTCCAGTACTCTCCAGACTCAGGGATCTCCCGGGTGGGCCTCCTTCTGAAGTCACCTGATGTGCCAATCCAAGATGGTTCCAGTATCAGCCTTGACATGCAGCCCTAAATCTTTCAGACATCTGTAAACAGTACTCTGAGCTTTCCATCATCATTTTATTTTGTCTACAGAAAAGGCTAAGCACAGTGAGTGTTGTTATTGGTGTTTTTGATTTGAAGTCTTTCTATAGTAGCAAATAGTGTTCATGGTTTTATCCCTTCATGATTCTCCAAAATCTAAGCCATTAAATCTCCTTTGGAAAACAACTGCTCTTAATATCTGCTGGATTTTCTTTAGTGAGAGTTAAGGTCAAAATCTGAATTCTAAATATAGAAAATCATCAAGTCCGTGCATTCTCAATGATATGTGGCATTTTTAGTCTGTTTCATCTGGTTCCATTCATTCAACTTATTCACATATCCATCCACTCAACAAAAATTTATTGGGCAACAATATTCAGAAATTATAGTGTTACAGGTTGTAGATAGCCAAAAGGGATGACGCCCTGCCTGACCTTAATCAGCTTATGGATTGCAGAAGAAATAGATAGGCAAACAATTAAAACATAACATCCTCTATGACTACAAAGGGGGCGCCAGTTACCATAGGGGCAGAAACAGAGGCCTGAACTTTTGGGAGGCAATAGTGGGGTGAAGAAAGGGGTCAATTCAGCATTCCAAGAGGAAGAATGATGTTTGGAGGACCAACAGATGCTGGGGGTGAGAAGGGTAGGAAGAGCAAAACAGAGAAGAGAAAAGAGACAACATGCACAAAAATTCACTGGTGAGAGGCTCCAAGTACTTCTGCCTTGCTTGAACAGAATGGCAGTAATCCTGCTGGACATGTGATTATGGGGCTGGTCAGAAAGTGTTTGATAGCCCATGTAAGAAGTTTCCATTCTCTCAGGCAGGAGATAGGAGCCACTGCAGGATTTTGAGCTGGAAAATGACCCAAGGGGATCTTTGTGGTAGAAATAGACCTCTGAGGGTGAATAGAGGGTGAATTGGAAGTAGGTGAGATTGAAAGCATAAAGTAAGAGGGTTGGTGGTGATAATCTGTGAAAGAGAAATCAAGGACCAGAACAAAGGCAGTAGCAATGGGAGTGAGAAGGGAGCAAGAATGGAGAGAGACCTAGCCCGGAAGGGCAGCATCTTGCAGGGGAGTAAATGTGGGAATTCCAAAGAGGACCCAGAAGAAAATTGCAAAGTGGAGCCTCTGTATCAGGGTGTTGGTTAAGATCATCAGGACCTGGCCATCTTTGGGAGAGGAAATGTAGGAAGGGGACATGAGTCTCAGCCCTCAGCCCTTCTCTACCTCACAAGTGATAATTGCTTGAATCCTTTCCCAGTTTTGCATATGTCAGAATTGAGCACCTAGATTTACCAAAATCCAGATCAATACATTTACTTATTTATTATTTGTGCTAACAAATAATACAGGTGTGTGTATGTGTGTGTGCATGTGTATGCATGTGTGTCTGTATGTGTATTTCCATGCTCTGCAAACCAATTCAGTTGGATTGGAATTCTTTTACCCCCAGTTCTCCTCTGATTATGGCACACTGCTAAGAGCTGGGTCTCCAATGAAGAGTCTCAGTTGTCTAAAGATGGCCATCTTGTCAGACTTTTCAAAAGACACGTTGTCCTTTGTCCTTATTCATCAGCACAGTTTAGCTTCCTTTTACACCAACTCATATAAACAGATCTTAGAAAGTGATACAGATCTTATAAAGGATGCTCTTAAATCCTTGAAATACTTTAGAAAATTCACCTTATTCCAATGCAATGGCTTTATTTTTTTTCAGTGCAATGATTTTAATGTTTTGATAACACAGGAAGTGGTTACTTGCCATGTGCATCCTTGTGTAACACTCTTTTGTATAAAGAAATCAAAACTATTTGATCCTAGAATTTCTATTTCCTTGATTTCCCTAAAAGGGAGAATTGTACTTAAAAAGATTTTGTCCCCTTTTTTAATATAATTCCATTTTTTTTCATTCAGAAAAAAAGGATGGTAAACCACTGGTGCCAAGTAAAGCAAGTGGCACATTAAGTTTAAACCCCCTGAGAGTAGAAATAAGGTACAGATCTTGGAAGTAATGTGTTCATGGACAAGTCTAGAATCGTGGCAGAGTTATGAGTTAGAATCATAAACCCAAGCTTAAAATTTTGTATCAATTCAACTAGCACCCACCAAAAAATTTTTTAATTCCCTGGAAAGTGCTGATCACAAGGGAGATGCATAGATTTATAAAGAGATGCCTAATTGTAGTCTAGATCAGAGATTTCTTTTTATTGAAATAGGGCCTAAAAGAAAAATTTAAAGCTTGCCTTTGCTTTAAGCCAACTAAAACACATGCTAACTTTAATTTGCATTTTTATACAAATAGTATTGGGTACAGAAACAGCATAATTTTGCATTGGCAAATTTTCTCTGTATTCTTCTTTGATAAATTATTCTCTTAAAGGTATTTTTCAACTCCTACAATTTAAAATTTTTTTAGATGAGTAATTCTACCTTCCACACAAAAGACAGGCTTTCCATTTATAAGCCTGTTACCTAGAGGCACAATTAAAATGGAAACATTAAATAGAAATAAAACATAATTCTTCGGCTCTTTTCATCCACCAGCTGGCTTATTTCATAAACTCCCTCTTTGGTGAGTTCCAAATACATTAGTAGTTAGTACATCACCTATTTGCATATCCTTCAAATTATAAAATTTAATTGTCCGAGTTTCAATTCAGGTAATCTTAAATGTTTTCATTTTATAAACAAAGCTTTTCTTGTGAATGTGAACTGGGACTTTGAATCAAATTTCTTAATCAGTGTTTTCCCTATATAGATCTTCCCATGCCCCAACCTATAAGACTTCTTCATGGAGCCCTCCTGCTCTGTCTCTGGCAGGGAGCCCACCTCAAAACTTCACCAATCACTAGAAATTTCTTTACAGCATCTCAGGAAAGCTTTTGCATTGTTAAGAATAAACTTAAAAACTAAAATGTCCCTTTTTTTCCTAGTGTAAGGAAAAGTAATACTGATTGCTTTTATTTATTTTTATTATTAGGCACCTCGAGGTGCCTGGGATGGGGCTGTACGGCACTGATTTAAATATGTGGTGTTGTGATAGCTGGTTATGATTTTCTGATGTTTTTCTGCAACTCTAACCATATGTAATTTTGAATTAAATGAAAGTTAAGTACTAAAACATTTTGCCCAAAGGGAATTAGGATTCTCAATGTGCTTTTAATAACTGTTTGTGAAACATTTAGGAAAATCTATGGCAACACATTTAGGAAAAAAATCAAATTACTATTGCCTTAAGATGTTATTCTAGTGTCTAAACTTTATGAAACGTCTTGTGTGGCCCAATTGTTGAACTAATCTAGCCAGTAATACTTCAGAACATACTGTATATGTAGGACCTAAATTTAATTTGTATAATATTTTTTAATAATGCTTCTTTAGGATATTTCTTTAAAACTCACTGAAAATGGTTTCATCAAATACTTCTGGAAAATTGCAAATAGAGTCTAATTAGAAAGCATTAAAATTAATTAGCAGAATCAGATTAAGAACCATGAAACAACCACTTCTTTTTAAAAAAAAAAAAAAAGTATTAGAGGTCTCAAGACTTCTGCCAAATAAATCTAAAATAAAATGTCATGGTGTACCCAAGGCCTAAGGTAAACAAATGAGATCTTCACTGGAAAGTGGGACAACAGGAGATGGCTTTCTGGAAGTCTAATTCTGCCAGTTGGTTGTGTAGACACCGCTTCTGAAGGTGCGATTTGAAAAATGAACTCCAGTGGAAATGTGACCTGAATTTCCATTTTCTCTCACAGACAGAAATGGCTATATACCTAATTTGGGAAAAATTCAAACCATAACCTTCAATGCGCAGCTCAGAATCTGTACTAAATGTGAATACCAGAATCACCTTTCATCCAGAAAGATGGTGTCCTTGAACCTAACCAGGAGATAATGAGCTTTCATTTTCTCACATTTGTAATCCCTCACCTAAAGCTTCATTAGAATACAACCATTCCATAATACAGTTGTAGTCATTTATTTTGCTCTTTATGCATGTTTTTTATTTCCCTCAGTGGCCATGAAAACAATTACAAAAACTTGTAAATTTTGTAATCCGTATTTATGAAGAAACAAGTGAATTATGATGATCTAAAACAGAGTGGCAGCCAAAGGGCTTTAGTCTGAAAAGATCAGATTTTCTAAGTAACTGATATGTCAGAACCATCCCCAGTGAGGCTATGACCAGAATTTTTATCCATCACTCATTAAATTATGACACTGTGTGACTTTATAAGCCCTGATTGATACAGCATCCTTATTAAAGGGTTTATTAACAAATGATTGGAAATATGGGTATTCTGTTTGTACCTCACACACTTTCATGTTATTTGGGTGTTTTTTAACAACAAGAATATATCAACTCTGTTTGATTGGAATTCCTTTACCTCTCAGTTACATGACACTTTCAAGTGTTTGTCATACCTAAGCATTGCTATTTGTTGAAGGTGGGTGATGGGTACATGTGGATTCATTATACTATTCTCTCTGATCTTATGGGTTATGGATTATTTGGCAATATCCATGATAAAAATGTTTTTTAAACTGTATCATTTTAGTGATTTCAAATATGCAGCTCTAGGGAAATAGGTTTTCTGGATGAGTCTATGATCACAACCCCTTTTCCTTATTTTGGAAGATGAAACTTGCATGAAATATGTCCTTTCACATGCTCTGTGTGGAAGGAAAAATGGATAATGCAATAATTACAAAGTAATTCCAAATAAAGTTTTGATTTTGGGGGGTTTTTTTTTTTACAAACACTGACATTTAATTTGACTTGATGTGCAGTCTAAAAAAGTACCCTGAGGCTGATTGCATTTTCACCCAAGACATGAAAAATCTCTTAAAATGGGCCACTTAGGGTGCAATTGTCCTTTCAGTCATTACCATAAAATACCCAATCTCACAGGATTTCTTTGAGCACTCACTCTATTTAATAATGATAAGAAAAACTAACACTTCCTCTGTCCCCAGTACATAAGGGATGCACTAAGTTCTCCATAGTCATTATCTCTATTAATTCTCATGAAACCATAGGTAGGTACTTTTCTGTTCATTTTACAGAGGACAAAACTGAGGTTAAAGGAGGTTAGCAGTAGAAGGTCCCACAGCGAATCAGTGACTGGGTTGGGATTTGCCCCTAGGCTGTCTGGCTCTAGAACCCATGCCCTTGGCCCAATCAAAAGAGGAAACACAAGATAAAACAAGCCCAGATTATGTGTGGTAAAGTAAGACCAGACAACTTTAATAAAATATGATGAAAATAATTAGCAGATGTGGAGTGCTCTGAAAACATGTTATTTTAAAGTACTTCTAGGTAGATTATTCCTTTGGTTCTAACAGAACCACAAGGAAAACATGAGTCCCCATTTACAGCCAGGAAGGGTCCAACTAAAAGCAGTCTAACCCATGAATATTAATCAAGGACAGGGCCAGAATTATTACCCTGCTCTTCTGGGTTCAAATCCAGATCTAATTCCACAACTGTCCAGCAACCTTGAAAGCATGGCTTTCAGGGGATGACTTTTTATGACTATTTTGCCTGCTTCTTCCTGTATCTTTAAATTTTCAAGTACTGAACTTTGAAATACCCATTTGGAGGACAGGAAAGAAGGCCCTTGGCCATTTTGCATTTCCTAAGTCATTTGAGGTTCTGGTTTAAATGGTCTGGGGCAAGACTGGGACAAGGATGGTGCTTTGAAGCTCAGTAAGCTATTCTAAATGGCATCTAGGGTGGAGAAGCCTGGCTTCTAGTGGATTGCTGAAACATAAACTGCCAAGCAAAGTCAAGGTAGGCTCAGGTGCTACACAGGGAAACTCAGACAAACTCAGTTTCACAGGTTTGTCCCTCAGGCCAAGAGGGCAAAGTGATCAGGGTAGAAAAACAAAAGAGCAGAACACTAGCAAAAGTAAATCTGCCCTCTCGACCTAGGGAATAACGGAAATCTTCCAATTCTGCCACACATGGAGGGTGTGGAGGAGATGCAGCCTTCCTAGGTGCTTGGAGGGAAATACTTACGGATGTGACTACAATGTCATTAAAGCCTCTTTATTAAACCAATTCCAAACAGATAGACTTCATGGCCCTAAAAGCTGCTGGTTCTACCTTCCTACATGTGAAACTAGAGCATTTAGAAGAAAAAAAAATCTATGAAAAGAACAGAATGGATTGCCAAAGGGAATTAGTCTTTGAATCCACCCCAACATCATTTCTTGACTATTTGTCTACTAAGAATTGGTCAGCAATGAGATTTGGTATAAGTGAATACAGATGGTCCCGACTTATAATGGCTCGACTTGTGATTTTTTGACTTTATGATGGTGCAGAAGTGATACACATTCAGTAGAAACCATTCTTGGGTTACTGAATTTTGATCTTTTCCATGCTATGAGATGTGGTAGAATATGAATGATACTCTTATGGAGCTGGCCAGTGTCAGCTATACGCACTCCTAGTCCACCATGTGATCATGGGGGCAAACAACCCATACACTGACAACCTTTCTGTGCTCTTACAGTCATTCTTTTTCTCGTTTTCAGTGCAGTATTCAACATATTAGACATTTAATACTATAAAATAGGCTTTGTGTTAGAAGATTTTGTCTGATTGTCGGCTAAAGAAAGTGTTCCGAACATATTTAAGGTAGACTAGGCTGAGCTAAAGCTCTTTGGTAGGTTAGGTGTATTAAATGCATTTTTTATTTATGATATTTTCCTAGTATTACACTATTATTGGGATGGAATCCCACAGTCACTCTTGAAAGAAAGATCTGTATATCTGCAGTACTAGCCCAAACAACTAAATGCACAAGTTGAGAAGAAAAGAATGAGAGGGCAGAATGAAGGAAGTAGACATTGGACATGGAGGAAGAGTACCTCACACCCACGAGGATGTCTCTAATTGAAAAGCTAGGGTTACCAAGTGTTGGTGAGGAGTCAGGGAAATTGAAACCCTCATAAATTGCCGATGGGAATGTAAAATGGTATAGCCACTTTAGAAAAGAGCTTGGCAGTTTCTTAAAAAGTTAAAAGGGCACTTACAGTGTGACTGCACAATTCTCAAGTATATAACCATGAGAAATGAAAATATATTAGCAGAAAGCCTTAAAAGCAAATATTCGTAGAACTATTCATAAGAGCCAAAAAGTGGAAGCGGTTCAAATGCCCAGCATCTGATAAAAGGTAAACAAAATGCATACTATGAACTGCATGTTTGCATTCCCCCATATTCCCATGTTGAAATCTAATCCCCAGTGTGGTGGTGTCTGGAGGACCTTTGGGAGGTGATTAGGTCATGAGGGTGGAGCCCTCATGAACAGTATTAGTGCCTTTATAAAAAAAAAAACCAACCACAAAACAGATGTGAAGAGGTACATGCACCCCAATGTTTATAGCAGCATTACCAACAATAACCAAAACATGGAAAGAGTCCAAATGTTCATTGACTGATGAATGCATAAAGAAGATGTGGTATATATACATGCAATGGAATATTATTCAACTGTCAAAAAGAATGAAATCTTGCCATCTGCAATGATGTGGAGCTAGAGGGTGTTATGCTAAGCAAAGTCAGTCAGTTAGAGAAAAACAAATACCATATGATTTCACTCATGTGGAATTTAAGAAACAAAACAGATGAACATAAGGAAAAGGGGGAAAAAAGAGACCCCACAGAGATTCCTTACCCCTTCTGACAGGTTAGGACACATCAAAAAACAAAATAAAATAAAACAAAACAAAAACAGCCATCTAAGAACCAGGAAGCAGGCTCTCACCAGACACTGAATCTGTCAACACCTTGTTCTTGGGCTTCCCAGCCTCCAGAACTCCAAGAAATATATTTCTATTGCTTGTAACCCATGCCATCTGTGATATTTTGTAATAGTGGCCCTAATAGACTAAGACCATGTTCTACAGCCATACAATGGAATACTACTAAGCTGTATAAAGGAATGGACAACTGAAGCACATGCATACACGAGTCTCAGAAGCATTATGTCAAGTGGAAGCCTACCTATTTTTCATTCCATTCACATGAAATTTCTAGAAAAGGCAAAACTATAGAGGCAGAAAGCAGATCAGTGGTTGCTTAAGGCTGGGACTAGTAACAGGAACTAACTACAAATACAAAGATCTTTTTTGAATGACACAAGGATTTTAAACTTGGATGGTGATGATGGTTGTACAATTACATAAACTGACTTCAAATCATTGAATTATACATTTATAATTGGTGAGTTATGGAGTATATACATTACATATATACATATAAAGGTGAAAGAAGTGAAGAATAAGAATTATGGAGTGGGTAGAACATTCAGGGAACAGGAAAAAAGAAAGACATGCACAAATTCACTAAGAAGCTGCATCACCAAAGATTGTGAAAGCAGATGCAGTGCTTCCTTGCATTCTGTGTTTTATTCTTTGTGTTTGTTTTTTGACTCAAATTGTACATCCAACAGTTTACAGAATTTTAGAAATATTTGGTATAAACAATGTAATTTCAAATGCTCTAACAGTGAAGAAAAATAGATGACGTAGAATATCACATATGTATTTGTAACTGCTTCTTTATATGTTGCATTTTCCTGAGCATTTGGCTTCCAGATTCAAGTCATACATATTAGATTGCCTTTGTACCAAGTGAATTATACCAAGGTTTTACACCATTTTCAGGATCTTTCAGTATCTATGAAGTCAAGTTGCTGTTACTTAACATTGCTGAGTACCATTTCTCATGACTTGAAGAAAATATCTCCCTTTCCTGACACTTTGCGTGTCGATTTCTCCTAGTGCCTACATCTCCTCTCCTTCGCCTTGTCAGTGGGAAATTTTTAGAAAGCAGAGATGAGACTGTAAATCATGAAGAATTATACTGTGTGTTAACAAATAAAACTTTTCCTCCTTCACTTCATGAACATAAGGACAATAACAACCCCATCAAAGCAAGGTGGGGAAAGGGGGAGACAGAGCTCCTTCTCCTCATTGCTTTACTCTTCCTTTGCTTTGGTCTCCACTGTAGCTCACAGTGTCCCTGCCTGTCAGGCTAGCCTGTGAATTACCTCCCCACAGTGTCCTATGCTTTACATTTCTTGTAATATACATGCAGTATTGTTATCAAGTGATGAAATATTTTTTGTTTGCAAAGGAAACATGATGTTTTAAATTTTTCACTCAAGACCGCACATGATTCCTTCTCCACTAAAAAAAAAAATACGTCTAAGCTAGATTGAAGAATATTTTGGCAACTGATATTTGGGGCCAGTCATATTGGAAAATTAGTCAGTTGCTGACAGTGTGACATAGCAGTGTAACACTATGTTCTATGTGCCTCTGACCTAAAAACTGCCACAGAGAAATAAATTGGAAATGTAAATTTTTAAAAAGAAGAATAGAGGTATAAACAGTTATTTCAAAAGTCTTTTCAATGACAAGGCTAAGAGGTCTCTGGAATGCTTGGCTACATTCTAATGCCCACCCCATCTTGCATTCTGCAAAAATTCAGGCAGCTGAAATGCATGCCACCCATTATATATGGTGTCTGCTCATTCAGTGAGAGCTCAATGACAAACCTCAAGTTGAGGTTTCTCAACTTCAGCACTGACATTTTGGATCAAATTATCTTTTTTTAAGATTTTATTTTTAGTAGTTATTTTTAAGTCCCCAACATGGGACTCAAATTCACAACCCCAAGATCAAGACTCACATGTTCTACCCACTGAGCCAGACACGCATCCCCTAGGCCAGATTATTCTTTATCCTGTATGATGTGTAGCAGCATCCCTACTCACTACCCAGTAGATGCCACACTCTCCCTCTCCCTCTCCCCACAACCCAACTTGTGAATTGTGGTAACCCAAATTGTCTCCACATAATGCCAACTCTTCCTACCAGAGGAAGTCACCTCCAGTTGAAAAACTGCTAGAGGCTCTCCTCAGTCTGAAACTGCAGACCCCAAAATACTGGAATCATGACTGAACTGTGGACAGAGAGGATCCAGTCAATGCATTCCAGGCTCTCTACAGAAGGATATGAGCCCAGAGCTAAACTTCTAATATAATCTAAAAATATTTAAACACTCTGGGGGAGGACACAGCATTATACCCTGCAAGTTACCTGGCTATCATACCTTACTTATGAACACTTGGGAAATACCGGAATTTAGGCTCTTGGCTCACTAACTTACCCATGAACTCTCAAGCAGCGAAAGTATAAACATCTATGGCAGTGACATAAAAAAAAAGAGAGAGACAAGTGTCACTCTTTAGTAATTAACAAATTTTCTAATCTACCCTCAATATCTGATACCAGGATTGTATTGTTCAATCTAGCTGAGATTTTTTTTTTAGAGAAATCCAATCAAGAAGTACAAATGGGTAAAACAAACTAGCTAACTAACTAAAGGATTTGACAAAAGAAACACGTGAAACTGAGCAGCTTACCAGACAAATGAAAGCCTCTCCCTCATCAGAGAAAATGGCTTGTGTTTCACTGGCCCAGACTCAACATACAGACAGTTAAGGAAATCTGTCCCCAAATGGCAATTTCTTTCCTCATGACAAAAGATCCTAAATATTTTTTGTTTGCGAGTAAAAAAATACTCTCCTAACAAAAAACAGTTTTAGACATTTTGTAATTCTTTTTAGAAAAAATAACCGAAGACACATAGTCTAATTCACTGCAGCTGAAATTTCATTTACTAACTAACCACACTAATGAGCTGCTGCCCGGGGACTTCTAATTAGATTCGCTGTATTTCTGTCACTGACATTAATTTTCTTACTTCAACTTCTAGAAAGAGTTTGATGTTTTCTGGATTTTTTAAGCAGGAAAAATCCAAGGATTTCAAAGGTTTTTAAGTAATCCTAAATTTTGTTTAACTGCACCAGTTGTACGACATAACATATTTCTGAATTGGAAAACACAACATTGACATTCCTATACATGTCAATACTCATTTTATCAAGATGGCTGGTAAATTTGTATTTGAAACTTTAGTTCATTATACTATTTGTGTTCTCTATATACACTCTGGGGTCAGGTCAGAAGATTAAGTCCATATAGCCATCAAGCCATATTCTCTAAATCAAAATTACATTCAAAGGACTTTCAGAAGGTTGGCTTCCAACTGGTTTTCTATTTGCTAATTCCACAATTTAAAAGAAATGTTGTTCTGCTACTATTTTATTATAATTGCATTACACCAAACTTCCTGCGTTATTCTCAGCATGAAATTGAAAGATATACTTTTGAAATAAATCTTATGTGCATCTTCTATTGCATCACTGAATAAATAAAAACAATGCAAGCGTCATCCAGTTTATAAACACCAGATTTGCAAAGAATCTACAGATCTAAATGGGCACAGCTGCCCTACCCCACCCCCAGGCCATGTGCCGTCCTGATATGGAAGCCATTATGAAAAAGCTCAGAACTTTTAGAAAGAATGCGGAATGCTATATAACAGGCATACAGAGATGACCCAGCATAGACCCATCTCAAAATTACCTTCCACCACACATTGCCAGAAGTTTTCTGTATCTCTTTATCACAGTGTCTAATATTCTTCAAATTACAAATATCTTTGAATTAACAAGCTTCTTTAAAATGCAAATGATTCCCAGAGAGGTAATTATATTCTTTAATGAATTAAGGCAGATTGCATTGCTCTTAATACCTAACTAACGTTATCCGGGATGAAGGATTACCGGACAGTAACAGCCGCTCAACAGCAGCAGTGGTGCAATGAGCAGCTGTCACGATAGTTGTAGTGCAGCAAATAGCAAGCATTAACCCTGTGCCAGGCCCTGTGCCAAGACCCCTATGTGGACTGCCTCACTTAACACTCTCAAAAATCCTGGGAAAGAATTTAAGGGAGGGAAAGTGGTGGTTCTCAAAATACGGTCTCTTGATCAGCAGCAGCAGCAGCAGCATCTGGGAGTTTGTTACAAATGCAAGCTCTCCGGCTCCACCACAGATCTATCGAATCAGAAACTCTGAGTGAACTCAGCAGTCTGTGCTGTAACAAACCCACCAGGCTGTCCTGACGCCTGCCAAAGTTTGCAAAACACTGGGCAACAGATTTGTAGAGAAACGTCACACGCAAGCCCACATACGCATGCGCTTACATACATACATGCGCAGACATGAATAGACTAAATTAGAATCAACAAACCTACTTATGAGCGAATACTGAGTTTAAACAGAAGCGGTTGGTCCCAAAGAGCAGGGGCTGATTGCAGCACATCCCAGAGTTGCTTCCCAAGGCCCCAGGATCCCCAACAGCGATTGATGATGTCTGTGCAGGCTAGATCCAAAAGTGAACTTCTTGTGGCACCATAGTCCACTCTTTCAAAGGAGTGCAAACGATCTCTGTACTAATAAGAGCACTGGTGGCTAATAGCTGGCCTTTCCTAGTTCCTGGAATAAACTTAAAGACCACATTCTCTCTATAAAAGAGTTAGGTTCTAAAAATTACAGGGAAAATATCTTCTATTCCCTGTTTTTCAAAGTAAAAATCATTCGTTGCACATACTGCAGTTTTCCATTGTTCTTGGGTTTTAGATGTTAATATTTGGGTATCACAATATTTATAATGCATTATTAAAATCTGGAGCTGTACTAATCTTGCCTGCTGAAATAATGAGAAGTCCATTAATACTCATTAAACTTGCTCAATAAAAATTAAAGAACTGTTGTAAGTTTTAAAAAAAAGTTTCAAACCCAGGAGAAAAAGCTAAGTCAACCATAGCTGGTTTGTTCCACTGATTTCTCTGCCCCAGGCTAGAAGTATCCCCATAAGCTCATTTCTCCCACAATAGTACAAGTAGTGTCTCTATTTCTCAGTGCATAAACTTAATTCAGAGAGGTTAGCTAAGCACATGTAGGAAATTGCCAAGTCTAGTCAAAAGAAACTGAAGGTCAATTCCCAAATCCAAGCTGTAAACCTTTCTTCTTGATTAAGAAGAAAGAATAAATGGGTAATTTGGGAGCATTTCATAGGGAGAGCAGTTGCCAATGTAGCCATTTTAAGGGCAGAATAAAGGCGTACCAAAACAACCTATCCAGTTCAAAACTCACCGTGGCCAGTCCCATGCCCTGAAAGGGGGCAGGAGAGGCTCTTTCTCTCACTATATGACTTTTTGCTCTCAAGACCTAGAATCCATTCTTCTCCTATTGGTACAAGATTTTAAGTAAAGGGGAATCCCAGAACTTTGGAAGAGTGAGTGGAGACCAGAATCAGCATTTAAAATAAATCTAGGAAAAACATACTCTGAGTTGCCACCAAACAAATGCAAAACCAAGTTTTGGAAATAGCCCATTCTTAAAGCAAGGTCTACATAATTAATCATTCATTTACTTTTCTTCTACATTTATGTATCATTTATACTGGCATTTCTCATGATCTTGTACTGGTTATTTCCAGGTTGACCTATCACATGGACTCTCCACAATGCCCTGTGCTCCAGGTAACAGACCCCAATGCTTTATATGGGCTTCCTGGCCCTCTGGCTTTTCTGACTGAGTTCAGCAAATGGGAGGTGATGGCAGGAAATCAAAGATGGGAGGAGCCTGAGTATTTACTCCCTTTATCCCTCCTGTGCCATCTTGACAGTAACCGTGTTCCTTTACCTTGAGCCACAATTCCTGAGAGGCAACCCTTCCCCCACCACTATAGCTCCTATAGAGGTCTGGTAACAGCTCCCTCTCCTCTTCTGGCATAAGGTGACTAACAGCTTTCCCTGTTCTCAGGGAACAGTCACTGTACTATGTATTGGTGATTCTCTACATCTTGCCCAGACTTTTGTAGGTAGTCCCATCATTAAACTGTCCTTAGAGTGGGTCATCTCTTTCCTGCTGAGATCCTGAGTGATGTAACCACACTGTAGATTTAGAAGCACAGTGCTTTCTACCAGATCCCTATTAGCTTTCTTTTTTTTAATGAAGATTTTTTCAATGCATCAGTTGGCATCATGCTGCCAATTTCAAAAGTATATCACTCTATGAAGACTGTGTGTATACGCAAAGCAGGAATCCACTGGATTGGGGACTCCAGACAAAGCCACGTGCCCCACAGATAGAAGTACTCCACCACGGGCTAGCAGAGCACAGAGCGTGGGCCACAGACAAGGGAGATGGGAGTGATTGATCGCTTTCCTCTGAGGGTGTGTGGAGAAGAGCGGTGCTCAACACTCGGCTCCTCTAGGCCGGAGACTGGGAGGCTGCCATTTTCATTCCCGGCCTCCAGGGCAGTACAGAAAGCGCTCAGGGAACAAAGACTCCCAAAAGTGAACCTGAGCAAAGTGCTTAGCCCTTCCCCTGGCAAGGGCGGTGCAATTCCACATCGGGCAAAGGCATTTGAGAACCACTGCAATGGGCCCCTCCCCCAGAAGATCATCGAGACCATCCAGCCAAGACCTAGCTAATCAATCAGTGAAAACTGCAGAACTCCAGAGAATCTTTCTCTCTCACCCATCTACTCTTACCTTGACAAAATGACGAGGCGGAAAAACTCACCACAAAAAAAAGAAAGAGACAGTACCAATGGCTAGAGACCTAGTCAATGTGGACATTAGTAATATGTCAGAAATAAAGTTCAAAATGACAGTTGTCAAGATGCTAGCAGAGCTCAAAAAAAAAAACGTAGAAGATATTAGAGAATTTTTTTCGGGAAAAATAAAGTCCCTTTCTGGAGAAATAAAAGAAATAAAATCTAACCAAGTTGAAATTTAAAAAACTATTAATGAGGTACAATTAAAAATGGAGGCTCTCACTGCTAGAATAAATGAGGCCGAAGAAAGAATCAGCGATATAGAAGACCAAATGATGGAGAATAAAGAAGCTCAGAAAAAGAGAGACAAACAACTACTAGACCACGAGGGGAGAATTCAAGAGATAAGTGATACCATAAAACGCAACAATATTAGAATAATTGGGATCCCTGAAGAAGAAGAAATAGAGACAGGGGCAGAAGGTTTTTTGGGGAAAATTATTGTAGAGAATTTCCCTAATCTGGCAAAGGGAACAAGCATCAAAATCCAA
>CM053603.1:93902687-93917687 GCA_028646535.1 Procyon lotor
TGGTGTATGGCCTAAGAATTCTATGCCAAGGCGATGCATACAAGAAGTTTATTGCTGAATTATTTATAATAGCAAAAACTGTAAATAATATAAACATAAATTGAGATTGGATAAATATAGTATTTGATGATTGTATAGCATAGTAAAGTGTTGTATTTGATTGAGTCCATCTATGATGGAAATGCTATACAACTGTTTTGGTTTTTTTTTTTAAGATTTTATTTATTTATTTGACAGAGACGCAACGAGAGAGGGAACACAAGCAGGAGAAGTGGAAGAGGAAGAATCAGGCTTCACGCTGAGCAAGGAGCCCAATGCAGGGCTCAGTCCCAGGACTGTGAGATCATAACCTGAGCTGAAGGCAGACACTTAACTGACTGAGCCCCCCAGGCATCCTTATAATAAAATAATTTTAATAATGAAGCAAATATGCTACTATTGTCAATTTTTAGGTCGTAGGTATATAAGCAAATTTATTGTATTATTCTTGGTATTTTCTGAGAGTTTTTTTGGTTTATTGTCTTTTTTAGTTCTTAGGGGTTTTTTCTCCTTAAGATTTTTCAAAATTAAAAAAGGAGTGAATATTAATTTTTTCTTAAGATACCCTTTCCTTTTGTCTTAGCCTACCATCCACTTGTCCCTCCAAATTCTGTTCAGCGCTCACCTTGTAGAAGCATTTCCAGGATAGATGAGGCATCCCTCATCGAGGCTCTCATAATATCCAAGGTACTTGCCACATTCTATTGAATGTATTTGTTTATTTTTCTCCCATGGCTGGTAATGTCTGATTCACCTTTGTGTCCACAGAGCCTAGTTCATTATCAGGTACATAATGATGCTTGTCCAGTTGGTTGAGTTAATCCAATGCCTCGGTTCAGTGCACACCCTATCAAGGTTCATGAAATGTCCCAGCTTGTATAATTTTTCCCTTTTAGCCCCATATCCCACTCTCATTCCCCTCCTTCATAAGCAACCGCTTTAATGCATCTACAGGGCATCTTCTTCTCTGTATGTTCTCGTAAAATATATTTCTGTTCTTTGGGCAGAATGTTTAATGCCTGTAACTGATATTGTTACCAATATCGCTTTCTTTCATTTCAAACTTGCTTTTTTCACTAAGCACTATCTTTTTTTAAGCTGCATCCACTTTGCTATGTGCACGTTTAAACTGTTGTTCTTAAGTGATGTATAATACTTTATGGTGTGAATTTACTATATGTAGCTTCTCCACTTTGCAGAACACTAGGCCAGTTCCAACTCCTACCACAGAAATAATAATGCGGTATTCCCTTACTATTCTATGAGAACTTCTATGAGAAATAACATAACATATGGTAATAAAAGCTGGTATTTTACTAACTATTGTCACATTTTGCAAGGAGTCCCACAGATCATTTATTTCACGTGATGTGGAAATGGTAGCAGATGCGCAGGCAGGAAAACTGGGCATAAGTTTGAAGTCAGCATTTGCTCTCTCTGTACAAAGGTAAGATTGATAAATTGGACTTCATTATAATTAAGAACTTCTGTTCATCAAAAGACACCATTAAGAGAGTAAAAGGGCAAATCATACACTGGGAAAATATATTCCCAACCCATATATTCAACAAAGGATATGTACCTCCAACAAAAATACTCCTACAAATCAATAAGAAAAAGACAAACAGCTCAATTTTTTAAATGTGCAAAGATTTGAACAAGCACTTCATAAAAGAGAATATCCAAACAGCTAGTGAGCATATTAGAGAATTTCAACTTTATTAACCATCATTAATCATTAGGGAAATGTGGATTAAAGTCAGAATGAGACACCATTGCTCTACCACAATTACTAAAACTAAAAGGATTGAAAATTCCAAATACTCTGAGAGGAGGATGGGGGGCAACTGTATACACTCTCATACAATAGTGGGAGCGTAAATTGGTTGAACTACTATAGGAAATTGTATACACTATGACTCAGCAGTTCCATTTATGGGTTCATACCCCCAAAGAAATGAATACTTATAAAACATATTTACAAGAATATTCATGGCAGGCTGTCTGGGTGGCTCAGTTGTTTAAGCGTCTGCCTTCAGCTCAGGTCATGATTCCGGAGTCCCAGGATTGAACTGCACATCAGGCTCCCCTCACTGCTTCTCCCTCTGACCCTTCCCCCACGCTCTCTCTCTTATTCTCTCTCAAGTAAATAAATAAAATCTTTAAAAAAAAAAAAAGAATATTCATGGATACTTTGCCCATAAAAGCCCAAACTTAAAATAACCCAAATATGCATCAAAGTAGAATTAATAAATAGTAGTAACACCATACAATAGAATAATAAACAGCAATGAAAAATCTACCATTCATAAACAACATGAATGAATCTCATAGACATAAAATGAAGCAAAATAAGCCAGAAACACACACACACACACACACACACACACACAAAATGTCATGGTTCCATTTATATTAACTGGGAAATGGTATAATGGACCTGCTGGGTTGTAGAACTATGGTTATATTAACTGGGAAATGGTATAATGGACCTGCTGGGTTGTAGAACAGGTTGTTTCATGCCCTGATCTGGGGTTACACTGGTGTGCATGGATATAAAAAGTTATCGAGCTATGCACTTAAGATTATGTACTTCTCTGTAAATTATGCTTCAACAAGAAGGTAAAAAAACAAAGTTATTATTGAGGATCTTTGCACTTACATTCATAGGTGGAAGGAGCTATAATTTTCTTTTTCTTGCATTATCCTGCCTGGTTTGGGCATCAAAATTATATAAGCCTCAGAAAACAAGCTTGGTGGCTTTCAACCTTTAAATGGTTTTTGTACAATGGGAGAACCTCTCAGAGTCATTGTAAGGAGCAATTAAATAATATATGAGTACATCTTGAGTAACACAAAGTTCTGAAACATACAAGGAATCATTCTCTTATCATTACCATTGCATTTCAGTTCTTCTCTTATATATGTCAATGAGCCATCTGAACTGTTCACTCCACACTGGAAATAGGTTCTATACAGTTTCAACAAGGACATCCCTTAAGATTCTGAATTAGTTTCACTTGGAAAAAGAGCAAGAGAAGGGTTTATGGTTGTGAATATCAAGCACAGGTAATAGAAGTTAACAGAGAGATACGAATCAAGTTCTGAATGTGGTTTGGATAAAAATACATGAGAATTCACTTGTCCTTGACTCTTAGCCTAAAAAGGAATATTAAATAAGTTATGATCCATTTCAATTTTCTTTAATTGTGGCACATTTGCTGCTCTCCAAATTGCCTTTAATATGAAAAATGAAATCATTTCAAACACTGAAAAAATGATATAGATGCCTTGCTTTAATAATTCTTGTGTACTTTCCCAAGTCCTAAAAAAACAAAATACGCTGTTTAAATATAATTATAACAAGTGAACAAATCGCCACATTTTTCTATATTTTAGCTACTCTCAGGCTTGAGACTTGAATGGCAAACTTCCAGGGAAAGTGTTAGAAGAATTGGCAAGGAGAGCTAGGATAGTGTCAGGGGTTTTCACATTACATTTAATCCACAAGAAAACCCCAGGGAGGAAAATATTATCCCCACTTAACTTATAAAGAAACTGAGATCAGAGGTTAAGTGATACATGGACAACATATGACCAGAAGACTCTCACACCAGGACTTGAATCAAGGTTTCTCCTTCTCCAAAGCCCACCCTCTTTCCACTATACCAACCAGGGTAGACAGAGCTTCCCACCCCATTTGAAAATGAATTGGTAAATGCTGAAAAGTGACTCAGAGCAATCACAGACATACATTAGCTGCAACAGGCACATTTGAATGACATCTGAACATCTTGTGGTTTTGAAAAATTATCCCTTTTCCCAGGATGAGCAAAGTCCAAGCCCATTACATGTCATACATCTTCCAGAAGACGTAAACATTTTCCCGTTTCTTTATTTCTCTGACTTGTCAGACATAATGAAACAGAACAGCTTACCAGTAAGCATTGGTTTCTCTCTTTTCAGTAGACTCTATTAAAGCTTAATTAAGTGACAATCATAAGACTATTAAAAATTAAAGAATGATAAAAGTTAAATGTTTTCAATACATTCAGAAAAACCACAGGTAAATGTAAATCAGAGAGATAGGCAGGGAAGGGGACTGTTGTTTAATGGAAACTTCTATCCAACAATAAATCACGAGGCATGCCATTTTCAGAGACTTCCTAATGAGGTAGTTGCATCAGGTCACTTCCGGTGAATTCACTCCAACCCTGCATGGGGCTGGTTGGCCCAGGGTAGTAGGAACTCCTGGCTGGAGACCTACAGAAGTGCAGTCATGGTCTGGCCCTAGGCAAATCACAGAGGGGGAGCAGAGGAGGGTGATATGGGAACTCAGCCCTGGGAACTCCTAGCCTGATCAGCACACAAATCACTTAGCAATCATTACCATAATTACTGTTAAATTATTGTTGTGCTGAGGGACAGGGAGAAAGCCTATTTTTGCACTCTGATTTCATTGAAGCTTCTAAGATGACTATTTAAATTTCCAGAAGAAATAAGTTCCTTTCCCACAGTTGTCTCAGAGAAGTCAAGCCTTCCCTTGAGACTTTTAATTCTAGTTTCTCTAATCTTAATTTTTCAGTGGCCTTGGGCAAGGCATCGGAATGTACGATGCCTTAACTCCTCTAGTCACTAGATAGCAATAATGGCACCTGCTCTCCTTGGGCCATGAGACTGATTGCTCAAAGATTGCTAAACACTTTGAAAAAGAAATAGCTGTGGGGAAAAGAAATTATCATCTTTAGGGGAAGGTGCAATGTAAACAGCATCTTCAAGTCTTTTAACTGCCTCTTTCAATTTATTCTGAACTTCTTTCAGCTCTTCAATGTTACTCAACTCCTTCCCACCTCAGTGCCTGCCCACGCTTAGACCCTTATGCATGAAAAATGATTCCCTCATCTTGTCCCTGATCCACCACTCCTGATTAACTCCTACTTATTCTGATGTTTCAACTCAAGTGTCCCTTCCTCAAAAAAACTTCATAGAAGCAGAACAATGTCTGTCTTGGTCATCACTGTATGACCAGCGTCTAGCACAGCACCTGAGACATGGAAAAAACTTAATCAACATTTCTTTATTTAATTCAATGAAAGGATGTGGGATCTTGGGCAATTCATCTAACTACCCTGGGCGTAGGTTTTCTCATTTGCAGAATAAACAACTAAAATAAATCATCTCCAATATTCCTTCAATACTAATATGCTAGGATTTTGATTTGAAGATTAGATCTTCTCATTGATTTTAAACCTTTTTTTCATTTTATTTTGCCTGATGAAATCTACTTAACTACCAAGATCACTGTGATGGTTAATTTTATATGTCAACTTGGTTAGACCATGAGGTACCCAGATATTTGGTCAAACATCATTTTGGTGTTTCCATTGAGAGTGTTTGGATGAAATTAACATTTAAATTGGTGGACTTTGAGTAAAGCAAATTGCCCTCCATAATGTAGGTGGGCCTGAATAGGACAAAAAGTCTAGCCAACCCCAAGCAAGAGAGAATTCTCCAGGAGACTGTGTTTGGACTTTGTACACAAAATCAGCTTTTCCTGGTTCTACACTGAACCACCTTCAGGTTCAATCTGGAATATTCGATCTCCTGGGTTTCCAGCCTGCCAGCACACCCTGCAGAACTTCTGAACTTGACAGCCTCTATAATTACCTGAACCAATTCCTTTTAATAAATATCTGTCTATCCATCCATCTATCTATCCACACATTCTATTGGTTGTTTCTCTGAAGAACCCTAATATAATCACAGTAGCCCTTCTTATCCCTAGAAAGCTATATAGTTCTACTCTAAACCCAGAAGAGTAGATTCAGACTCCAGATTTGAAGACCTGAAGAAAACTGGTGCTGGGCTCCTGTCAGAGTCAACAGGAACTTTATTAGGAGTCAGGTGTCAGCTTATCCAACTCCCTTCTGTCCGCCAGTCTCCCAGGCTGGCATTGACCCAATGTAGAAGTGATGTGAGCAGCTCCAGCCTAGGCCAATGGGAGGGATTCAGCTTTGTGCCTTCATGTCTCACTACATTCTGAGATGATCTTGGTTCTAACAAAAGTGCCCAGACTGACCACCAGTCTGGGCCTTCTTATTCTTGACAGTCTCCTTCTCAGCACCAAAAACAGCACCTTGAGTCTAAGCCCAGAACAGTAGTCCCTGCTACTTGTCGACAAACTTCTCTGATGACGAAATCACCCAAGATCCTGGAATGTGGCTTCTTTTTGCTGTGATTCCCTGGTTGTTATATTCTTTCTGTGTACAGGTCTCCGTAGATGCCAACTGAGTTGCTGGACTTCACCTTGCTTCCACTACCTTCTAAACCAAGATTTGCTGGCTCTAGTTATAGAGAGGGAAGAGTATAGATTATGGAGTTAATTCAGACCCAAGTTCAAGTCCCCATTCCATTTTCTTACTATGGGAGCTTTGGCAAGTTTCCTAATCTCTCCAAGCTTATTTCTTCACCTATGAATAGGACTAACACTACATCAAAAGGGTATTTGTAGAAATTACATAAGATGAACATGTAAATACACACAGAACAACAGCTGATAATTAGCACTCAATACATAGCTTCCCTTCCTTTCCCCCAGTTTTCTGTCTCCATACAATGGGGTACTATGAAACAATTTTTAAAAAGATTGATTAAATAAATAAATAAATAAATAAATAAAAAGACTGATTAAGATCCATATAAATTGCCACGGATAGGATCTCAAAGACACATGGTTAAGTGAAAAACACAAAGTACAGAGCAGTGTTCACAGAGGATTCTTATTTTTATAATAAAAAAGTTGTAAGTATCTATATAGATAGCTATTTCCATGTATTTTCAAAAAGAAACAATAGTAGAATAAATCAAAAACTAGTATAATTAATATACTGGTTATTTCTATAGGAACCAAAGGAACAGGGTAAAGATAGGCATGGAAAGCAAGAGGTTTATCTCTATGAAAGAAACTTGCCTGATAACTTTTACTTTGGAATATGCAATTGTTTTATAATGAAAAAATAATCAAAAAGGGAAAAACAAACTGGAAAACTAGGAAAACTAAAACTGGAAACAAACTGAAAAATAATGAAGCTAATTTTTTATTGTGATAATTTTTTATAATTTATAATTTTTATTGTGATAAAATATATAACATAAAAATTGCCATTTTTAAGTGTACATACAGTTCAGTGGCATTAATATATTCATATCATTTTGCAATCATCACCATTATCCATCCGTAGACCTTTTTCATCATCCAAACTGAAACTCTGTACTCATTAAACAATAACTCCCCATTCCACCTTCCCCAGACATTGGTAATCATTATTCTGCTTTCTGTTTCTGTGAATTTGACTATTCTAGGTACCTCATGTAAATGGAATCATACCATATTTGTCCTTTTGTAGCTAACTTATATCACATAGCACAATGTCCTCAAGGTTCATCCATGTTGTAACCTATGTCAGAATTTCCTTCCGTTTTAAATTAAATAATATTCCATTGTATGTGTATGCCATTTTATTTTTTTCTCTATACATCCATCTATGGGATCTTGGGTTGTTTCTACCACTTGGCAATTATGAATAATACTCTATGAACATGAGTATACAAATATCTGTTTAAGTCTTTGCTTTTAATTTTTTTTTAGGTATATAACTAGAAGTGGAATTGCTGAAATTGAACTTAACTTTTAATCAAGTTGGCATCATAAGCACACAGAGAATAATTATTTCAAGGAATCTGAAAACAAAAATCACTATGTTTTTACTGTATCTCCCTAAAAGGATATATCCTAAAACAAAAGGATAGCAAAAACAGTTTTAAAATAAGAAATTATATTAAATATAAATCAAATAAAGTAAAAAAAAATAAGTTATTATATCTATGTCATTAGGAACCCCAAAATTTTCATTACAAAATAAAATAAATAGCAACATAAAATCAAAATGGCAATTTTATATCTTCCCAGGGAGCATATACTCAAAAATGCAAACATGGACCCCTTTTTACTGGATTTCAGGCTTCATGGAAGTTAACTGTACAATTAGAATGTATATCACAGCAAAACCTTTCATATTTGGTCATAAGTACTGTAATCCTCATGAATTGTTTCTGTCTCCCCAGAGAACATTTGTTTGTAGAAAACAGACCTTCACAGACCACACATACTCAGTCTTCTAGGTCAGCACCAAAGAAACCATGATGCATTTTCTATACTTTATAAGAATCTCTTCCCCGCCATTTGCAGTCATCTTGACAACTCTTCTTGTTGAACATACTTTCCAAAGCTTACAATTCCCAAATTTACAATTTCTTTTTCAATGCTTATATTGTACATTTGTTTCCCTCTGTGGAATGACTTTTTTTTTAAGATTTATTTATTTATTTTAGAGAGAGAAAACCAGCAGGAAGAGGAGCGAGGAGCAGAGGGAGAGGAAGAGAGAATTCTTAAGCAGACTCCCCACTGAGAACAGAGCCCTACAGGGGGCTCAATCCCAGGACCCTGAGATCATGACCTGATCTGAAATCAAGAGTCGGCGGCTCAATCGACTGAGCCACCCAGGTGCCCCTGTGGCAAAACTTAATTATATTCAGATATCATGCATATGTTTTCTATTTTAGATATTTTCATGCAAATTTTAATGAATATGGCACCACTGCTTAGTTTGAAGACCCAATAAAAATTTGAGTAAGGCCACATCAGTTTTTGCCTACTCAGTAGATTTACCATTGGTACATGCTTTTAACGATAGCACTGCTGGTAAGTTAACTAGTTCACAAAGTGAATGGTAGAGAAATTTCTATTCCATTCTGACTCATCCCTAAAGGTTCTGAAATAATCGGCTAGAAATTGCCCTAATAGGCAAGCCTAACATTTTTTCAGACTAGAAGAAAGTCACATTTTCCATATGTGAAAAATATCTGAAATGCAGTCAACTCAAACTCTAGGTAACCAGTTGGGTATTGTTTGATCAACACAATATCAAATAAATTTAGTCTGTATGGATTCTCAAAACAATCAGCAAGGCCCTCTCCTTCTCCTTCTCCATCTCCTTCAGTCTGCAGATACCAGCAAATTAACAGCCAGATATTAACACAGAAGTCACAGCAGCTCACTAAAAAAAAACAGGAGAAATATAACAATACTTCTATGATGTATGGAACCTTTAGTTCCATCGTAGTAAGACCAGAACAAAAATGAAATTGCTTGTGACATCTGTTCTGTCACACAGCTTAAAGGACATCTATTTTTACATTATATTTAAACTTCTGCAAAATTCAAAATCCAAAGGAAGAACTAAATAGCTTTTATGCAAAAGCAGCCTAACTGTTCATACATCGGAGAATGATGGAATAAAGCACAATACATCCATCCACACATAGGAGCACTGAGAAGAATGAGGAAAATCTCTACAAACTGTAGTGGTGAAATTTCTAAGATACATTGTTAAAGAGTACCTATAATTTGACACCTTTTTATAAAAATTAAGGGGGAAATAAGGAAATATACCTATGTCTCCTCATTTGCTCAAAAGGAAATACAGGGAGGAGAAGTCAGAAACTGTTGCAATAAGGGAAACAAGTGGAAGGAATGGGTGGGACAAAAGTGTTACTACTTTGAGAATGCTTTTTGTACAGTCCTGTCCTTTGGAACTACAGTAATGTTTCATATGCTCAAAAAAAAAAAAAAAGGAAGAAAATGAATAACATTAACAAATAGGAGAAAGGGAAACTTAAAATGTTTATCTATTGTTTGGGGGTTTTTTGCCAAAAACAATATTCAGTGCATGTAATCAGGGTGCAGCTTGCTTTGTGGTTTTCGAAATGTTTTCCTTGGGCTTTATGGTCTATTTCTTGGGGCGCCTGGGTGACTCAGTCGTTAAGCGTCTGCTTTCGGCTCAGGTCACGATCCCAGAATCCTGGGATCGAGCCCCGCATTGGGCTCCCTGCTTGGCGGGAAGCCTGCTTCTCCCACTACCATTCCCTCTGCTTGTGTTCCCTCTCTCGCTGTTTTTCTCACTGTCAAATAAATAAAATCTTTAAAAAATTAAAAAAATATATAGTCTATTTCTTTATCTCTACCACCATGAAAACATAGAGTAGTGATAATGTGACTTCCAAAATCTTATTAGAAAAAAATTTTTGAAGAAGCTTTCCTTTTCTTATAGTCAGTGAAGTAATACTTCTATGAAACCCAGAATCTAATTTTTTAGATATGCACATAATTGTGTACTTGCATAAGTGACATTTGAAATCAGCCTTGGGTGGTCCTAAGTTTGCAGATTCAAAGTAAATACCATGTTTTTGCCCTTTTATAGAGACACTGCACTCCTTTTCTTCTGCTTTATTTAGTGTGGAGTCCCTCCATGACAAGCCTCCTGATGGCCCCTCAGCTTACCCAAAAGAAATGAGAAGTTGCCAGAAGGTACCTCTGACATCACAGGTAACATTTAGGATAAACTCCTTAAATAAGATGGCGTTGGCCTCTCTCCTAATAGAACACTGTTCTTTCTTTCTTTCTCTTGTCATTCTCTTTCTTGTCCATAAAATAATCATCTTTTTTTCAATTTTACATTTTACGAGAGGCTACACTTAGCTTAAATTTGAAACACTCAACTTTTAGTTCCTGAATTTATATGATAAATCACAGTTTCTCCATAAATAGATAAATGAATATGCCTGAACTACAAAATTATACACAGCACATGCTAGAATTGAACCCTAACATTAAGGATCACTTTGAGACAATTGGAGATCTTATTTATTTATGAGAGAGAGAGAGAGAGCGGGAGGAGGGGCAGAGGGAAAGAGAGAGAGACAATCTCAAGCATACCCTGAGCTCAGTATGGAGCCCATTTGAGACAATTTAATCTTTAGTAGATGATTTTTCAGCCAAATATTATCACTGAAACTGCTATCGTTATCTCAAAACAAAGCTACATTATCCATAAATTCAACTACTTGTAGTATAATAAAATGGTAAGCATCTTTTATGGTATTAACAATGGGATTTCACATTTGAGAGAGTGTTTAGACAAAATAATCCTCTAAAATCCATCTCAACTCTGAAATGTACCGTTTATGAGCTATATCATAAACCAGGAAAAAAAGCAACTTATTAATTCTTCTTTAAAATCGAGAACTAAGGGGCGCCTGGGTGGCTCAGTGGGTTAAAGCCTCTGCCTTCCGCTCAGGTCATGATCTCAGTGTCCTGGGATCGAGCCCTGCATCAGGCTCTCTGCTCAGCAGGGAGCCTGCTTCCCCCTCTCTCTCTGCCTGCCTCTCTGCCTACTTGTGATCGCTTTCTCTCTCTCTCTCTCTCTCTCTCTGTCAAATAAATAAATAAATAAATAAATAAATAAATAAATAAATCTTTAAAAAGAAAAAAGAATCAAGAACTAAGGTAAGAATTTACACCTTTAATTTACACCTTTATAAATGCTAAGCTGCATGTCATGCGTTAAATTTGAGCTGTGTGTGTGTGCACATATTTGTATCTTATTAGATAGTGATTATGCCTTTTGATAAGATTACTATATTTAATTTTATTTATTTTTTTTAAAGATTTTATTTATTTATTTGACAGAGAGATCACAAGTAGGCAGAGAAGCAGGCAGAGAGAAGGGGAAGGTGTAAATTAACCTGCAAGCATTTTCTGTACAGCATGTGAACCCTCTATATGTACAGTCAGTCATGTTAATTTCAAAGGATAAAGTAATAATCATCACTCATTGGAGAGCAAGGTAGTCCAGTGGACATGGGAGCTTGACCTGAGAGGGAACCACTCACACATTCCAGAGCTCACGGCCTTCTCTCTGAGACCATGTCTTTCTCAATGTTGCTTTCAGTAATAGAAGGGAGATGGCCAACTCTGCTTCAAAGAGAAAAGCACAGGTTTTCCTGCTGCCCTTACAGCAACGGGTAACACAGCCTCGCCTCCTCTTGCTGGAATTTTGGCTTTGAACTGGACATGTTTTTCATGCATTCCTTTTCGAGAGTCGCATTTTCTATACATATTTGTGCTTGGAAAACTGTTATGTATACATCTTCATTGCTACAAATGAGTAGTCTTTTCTTCTCTTTCTGCCTTTAATGACTCTCAAATTCAGTTTATTAATGTGGATGAGACCTCACTAAGCCAGAGTATTGATTTAAAATTTAAACCAGGAAACAAATGTTACTAGCTTGAAAACTAAATACTTTTAAACTTTTTTTTTTTAAGATTTTATTTATTTTTTTGACAGAGAGAGGTCACAAGTAGGCAGAGAGGCAGGCAGAGGGACAGGGAAAAGAAGGCTCCCTGCTGAGCAGAGAGCCCAATGTGGGGCTCGATCCCAGGACCCTGAGATCATGACCTGAGCCGAAGGCAGAGGCTTAACCCACTGAGCCACCCAGGCACCCCGGAAAACTAAATACTTTTATCTAAAATATAGTAATCTTGGGGCGGGCGCCTGGGTGGCTCAGTGGGTTAAAGCCCCTGCCTTCTGCTCAGGCCCTGATCTCACTCACTTTTTAAATCTTTAAAAAAAATAAATAAAATTAAATATAGTAATCTTATCAAAAGGCATAATCACTATCTAATAAGATACAAATATGCGCACACAGCTCAAATTTAACGCATGACATGCAGCTTAGCATTTATAAATTTACTATAAAACTAACTTCATTAAATGAATCATATTTCCTTGATTTACTAGAAGATTAGAACTAGTCAGTGACCATCATGAAATAATAACTGGAGGATTAGTAGATCTTTTTTATCATACTTATTAATGGAATATAATGCTTTTTGAAAATGTTAACAGTAAAATATTCTAATTGTATAAATATAAGTAATGTGCTATGTAAAATTATTCTCTTAATAGTCACTGAAAGTGAAATAATTGTATCACAAGCTTAAATAGCATTCCTGTCTTCCTCATCCATTTGCTTTTATTATAGAGTAGAAATTTCTAAACTTATTAGTACTTTAAGGAAAACTTCCATTAATTCTAACTTTATATCCTTCAAAAAAAAAAGTTCCACCATTTTTTTATTAACATATAATGTATCATTTGCTTCAGGAGTACAGCTCTGTGAATCATCAGTCTTACACAATTAGGTTTCATCATTTTTAAACTTTGTACCTGTGCCAGTCAATGGGTATCCAAATGTAATAACATGGTTTTGTGATTCGGGGTACTGTCGTCACTGGTAGAGGCTGTTAACACATCAACACGGGTGGGTTGTTTTGTTTGTTTTCATATCTCACAAAGTGACATTTGTTAGGTCTTAGAATAAGCAGGAACTCCAGCAACAGCAGACAACACACCATGTGGGATGTGGAATGTGGGATAGGAAACCATCATTTCACAGAAACTCAGTTAACAGAATTCCAAAGTTTAGGAAACTGGGCTTTTTCATGGCTTTACTACCAGAAATAGAACCCCAAATTTAGACCTTCGCAGGTAGAAGAGAGAGTTATTAAAGTCTCACTAAGCCAGGAATATATCGGGGCTCTTTTTCACTAGGCATTAATTTCTCTTTTTGCGCATTTACTAATTAAATGCTATTGCTCTTTTACATATCTTCTCCATATTTAAGGGGAAAAGTAAGAAACACTGATGGACAAGTGGAAAAATAAAAACGAGAAGGCAAAATGAGGTGGAAAAAAGAACTATAAACACATTCATCTCACTGAAAGTTAAATTCACTCCATTCATTCGTTCAACAAATTTTTACCAGCCACCTTGTTATATTAGGCACGTCCTAATCTGACTTAGTCATGATGAGTTGTGAATTCTTTTTTTTTTTTAAGATTTTATTTATTTGACACAGAGAGAGAGATCACAAGGAGGCAGAGAGGCAGGCAGAGAGAGAGGGGGAAGCAGGCTCCCCGCCGAGCAGAGAGCCCGATGCGGGGCTCGATCCCTGAGCAGAAGGCAGAGACTTTAACCCACTGAGCCACCCAGGTGCCCCATGAGTTGTGAATGCTAAATATTCATTTCCTGAGGTATTCCCTGGGTCATATCTCTAAGTTAACAAACAAAAAAATGTATGGATTTTCTTTAAGCCCATGAGTGTATGAAACACTTGGTGCAGCTCCGCTAAGTTCTCTTGACCAGTCTGGGATATGAAAGTGAGGTTTTCCACACCAACACAGTGAGTACAGCAAATACTAACGGAACAGGAGTCAACTTAAATTTTCATTAAAAGAACATCGATTTATTTCTAAGTGGTTTATTTTAATTCTCAAACATTCCAAAGAAACATTTCAACTTTTAAATATTTCTGCTGTATTTGTATTACATGTGAGCAATGTCGATTCCATCAGAGGAAGAAGATCAGAGTGGTAAACTTTCACTGAGAGGATAGGTAGGATATGTACAAATTACTCCATCAGTAAGTTTGATGGGCTAGGTTCCCTCCCAGTGAATGTCACTTAAATTTTTTTCCATACACTAGCTGATTAAAGGTCTAAGAACATTATTTTGGATTGTTCTAGGCTAAAAATTCCATTTCTTGCTCCATAGTCCCAAAATGTACATATTAGATTCAAATACTGAACTACATGAACAGCAACTAAAAATGGTACTTGTACCAGTAAAAATATCTGAGACAGTAAAAATAACAGACATCGTTCTTCTGCCAGCATACCATTCAGGTCTGGTAGAGAGGCACAGTGAAAGGCGCACGGTCCTTCACCATCATACAAACCAACTATCTGTACTATTGACAAGTAAATTTCTAAATTCAAAATGCCCTCATGCAAGTACAATAAAAATGAATTTTTTAAAAACCTACAAAGAAGCTCTTTACAAAACATATTTATAGCTACGTAGTTAAAAATAAACGAAGGAAACATAAGCCAAGCAATATGTGTGTCTGCCATCTCGCTCAGCAAAAAAATGCACCGCCCTGCATCAATTCCCCATGGTGGAAGACTCTACTTTTTTATTGATCAGGATGAACAGAATTGTT
>CM053603.1:93920409-93960420 GCA_028646535.1 Procyon lotor
AACTCAAATATTTACTCTGAAACTCAACTCACAGATCTCATTAATGGGATTTAAACAGGTACAAAACCCCCAAATAACTTCACTGATTATTTAACACCTAGTTAGTGGCTTAGAATAACTGATGTGTAGCTGAAGTTTATTTAATTTATAATTAAAACAAAACTCCACTTCAAAATGTCCTAGAGTTGTTCAATTATATGTTAAAACTGAGACAAACATAAAAACTTCAATAAATACATTTTCTTCCAAGAAATGACACACTGTGACTTTTTTGTTATTGTTGGGTTTGATGTTTTTGCCTCTAAGGAGGTCAGCAATATGGAAACATAAAGGCCAATTTAATTTGTGCATCTGCGGCTGCCAAGTATTTTAATTCAGACAGCTGTGACTGAAGAGTTAATATTTTACTTGTCAAAATCCAAAAGAAGGCCAGTGAATCACTCTAATTCTCATTAAGAGGCTTTCCCCCAGTAGCACCCTAATTCAAAATAATGAAAGTAGAGACTGAGTGCGATTCTAATACCAGTTGAGACCTATCTTTTAATATTTCTCCAGTGATGGATTAGGGATCGGGGAAATTCATCTCAGATCATAGAGCCTAATTTAATAAGGGATCATTCCAAGAGTATTGCATTTTATAATAATGTCATTTAATGTGTCGTCTTCCATTTTTACTGTCCCATATGTATGCTTACACGATGGTGCCATAGGGATAAACTTTTAAAGAACCAGAATCATTTTTAGTTTTCATTTTCCTTAAGTAGGGGTCCTATCAATGAAAGCATCCATTAGCACCTTTATTATCACAATATAAGAGAGTGAGGGAAATGCCTGATTTAGAGGAAAACTTAATGGAACTGTAAGTAAATATTCAACTTTGTACAGAGTCTTGGTCACTGAAGAAGATGAAAATGTTTAAAAGGGTGTCTTAAATAAATCAAATTTCATCATCTAATATGTTACAATAATACAAAAGCCTGAAGAACTAGCAGTTTAAAAATGCATGGAAACAGCATTCTAAAAATTGAATCTTACTTTCTCCTCTTGCTCCTCATTTTCAACTAATTTACAAGGCAAGTGAAGCGTTAATAACTGCTTCGTAAAGGCTAATTATTCATGCTGCCTAACTTTAGGGAAATAATATGAAGGGCTATTTTTTCATAAATTGCATTCACTTACTCAGTGAGGAAAACAAATGGGCAGGAACAACATTATGTGAAGTACTTAACTTTATTATTTTATATTAACATTTAACTTTATTTAATCAACTTTGCTATTTTTATCTCTGCATTACAGTAAATGTGAAACATTTGGCGATTACTAGGGCACAAGTTAAGCAAGTTCAGGTCAGAGCATCGTAACCATATAAATGTCAATACACTGTTATTGGCTATAACTCCTACAGCAGGCTCAGGAGTGCTGCTTAACCGCTAGTATGTTCTCGAAAGCCTTTAGGACAGCTGGTGTTATAAGAAACTTACCTTTCAAATAGATTCTGGTCACTGGGTCTTTACCTTTAGATCATATCTTTAAAAGGTTCCCTTTCCATTCTGATGGCCTTCATTTAAAGACATAAACTTTCTGGAGCTAAATTATGTCCTAGAAACCTTACTTTGCTGTAAATGTTAATCTGATTATTGCCATTTCTCAAAAATAGAAATCATGGCCACAAAATATAATAAAACTTAAAATGTTCTTTAATGTTTTTGCTTTTGTATATCTTTTCCTGTAGAGTTTTATGATTCAGTAATCCTTAAGGTATTGCAAATGTTTTAAGTTTTCTTAATTTTTAAAATAAATCTTGTTTTCTTATAACCTTTGGTTTTTTTATTCTTCCCTTACCTAAAATACACCTTGTTATTTTTTCCCATTTTTCTTCAGGACTTTAATCCCTACGCTTTCTTTTTTATTGTATTATATTGCCTATTGTATCCTGAAGTGATTTCCTGGGACCTGATTTTTTTTTTTTTTTTACTTTTCCTTTTTTCCTTTACCATATTTCTTTAACTGTATTTCTACTCATTCAGTTTATATTCTGTTATCCATTTCATGTTATCTTTTTATCTTTTACTGTTAAGAAAAAAAAAAACCCGTGAGTTCTCCCACTGATGAGCATAATGTAACATAATTGGTACCTGGAGTCTCTTTAAGGAAGCAGTCAATTTACCAAGGGGGGGAAAAGGGTGATAGTCCAAACTATGGCATTAAGTCAGAAAAAGACCACTAAGTGTCATCATCTGGAATAATTTCAAGTGATTATTTCAACCATACAAGGGATGGTGAAGAATGAGGTAAAAACAAAGAAAAAAATAAATATTTAAGACTAAGTGTATGTTATTTTTAATGATTTGGGGTAAATAATCACAGCCAATCTGGCATACTTTCTCTAGTAGTTCCACTTGTTTTTCTAAAACCAGGTTCATCCCATCGTATTTCAAAAGCCAGATGTGACAGAAAAATTAAACTGTTTCTGTTTTACCCATTTTACTTTTTTAATTTTTTAAAAATTTTATTTATTTATTTGACAGAGAGAGATCACAGGTAGGCAGAGAGGCAGGCAGAGAGAGAGGAGGAAGCAGGCTCCCTGCTGAGCAGAGAGCCCGATGTGGGGCTCGATCCCAGGACCCTGAGAACATGACCTGAGCCGAAGGCAGAGGCTTTAACTGAGCCACCCAGGCGCCCCTGTTTTACCTGTTTTAATGTGAAATTATGGTCACATAGTATTTCACTATGTTATTATGTGAAATAACATAATTTTATTATGTTATTTTAATATGTGAAAAGATTATTATGTGATAATAATAATAATTATTATGGGTTATTATGTGAAAAGATTAATATTATAACATTCTCAGTCTTTGCTATAAACAGATTAACAGATTATATTCACTTGGAAACTAGAAAACCTTTCTAGGTGACCACAAAGCATCTCTCCACACGCTACGATTAGGACATTAGAAAATTAATGGGTTTTTCTTTTTACATGCAAAATATATTTGTTTAGTAATAAAGAAGGGCCTAATAATTAAAGAGACAGTTTGAATCCAAACCTACCTCTGTGGTGGAGAAAGGGACTGGGATTTTCAGATCAAAGTGAACAGATTGATGTTTATATACCAAATTTCATGACAAAATTCACAAAGATGAATCAAGGTGACTTGAGAATTCAGAAACTTGTCATAATAAGAAAGTGTTAAAGGCAGCTATATGAAGTAAAAACATTCAACACTGAACCAGAATGAATTCAAGGGATTACGCTGTGCATGCCCACCAAAAGGATCATTTATATTCTATTATACACATTTTACACATGCACAACACATAATATAACCATTTTTAACAGTTGTCTTATTAACCCAATTATTTTTTTTTAAGATTTTATTTATTTATTTATTTGACAGAGAGAGAGATCACAAGTAGGCAGAGAGGCAGGCAGAGAGGGGGTGGGGAAAGCAGGCTCCTCGCCGAGCAGAGAGCCCGATGTGGGGCTTGATCCCAGGACCCTGAGATCATGACCTGAACCAAAGGCAGAGACTTTAACCTACTGAGCCACCTAGGCAACCCTCTTATTAAACCAATTAAAATGAACAAAGAAATGTTAGGTTCCTTTTTTTCACCTAATTTTCCTGTTTTTGTTTTGTTTTGTTTTGACTCAATAAATCATAATGTAAATGCCAATTTTTCTTTTTCAGTACTTTTGAGGCCAAAGTCTAGAAAGTTTTCCTTATGAAAAGAAAAGGTTAAGGAATGACCATGATATTGAAACCTACAAGAGAAAGATCTAGAGATCAGCACAATTAAGGGTTACCAGCCAAAAAAATATTCTTAGAGAAGTTAATTGGATACATTTAGTACAAAATTTACCTCCAGAAAATTAATGAGGTTTTTTAAATGCAACGGTGCATTACAAAGAGCATGTCCATTAAACCAGACCACTGATAAGCACATAATCCTCGTGACCATGCAGTCTTAAATTGCTAAATTTCAGAAGAATATGATATAAGCTGCAGATTTATGGTAAATTAGTGTGACTCGGCTAAAGAAAAGGATTAAACTACTTTACCATTACAAGCTTTTACTTAGTATTTGTACAGCACTTTCACAGCCATGACAGCCCAGTGAGGTAGGTGCTATTATCCCCATTTGCAAATGTAGCTTTATGAATTTACCAGAGATCCTCCATGTAGTAAGCAGCAGACTTAAGACCTCAACTCGTGCTTCTGATGCAAATTTAGGAGGACTATTCTACTTACCATGATACAAAACTAAAGTAAAAACTGGAGGCAAGTGGTTTGTTCCTGAAAATAAATTCTTTGTCTATTCTAGTGGTACTTTGAAAAATGGACTCCCATTGGGCCCATAGAAGGACATTACAGAGGGTATTAGATTTCTTAGATTTCTTAGTCAGTTTTTCATATTCAGCCTAAATCATTCCATCATATTTCCTTGATGTAAGAATACCCTTTTTCTGGCCACCATGGTATTGTGACTTTAAAATAGTGTTCTGTTTAGAATCTTTTGCAGACATACATAATTTCTTCTCATTCCCTTCTGGTTAGGTTATATATAATAAGCTCTTTTCATCAAATTCCCAGGTCTTTCATAGATAGCAGGCTTTGTTTTTCTACAAATCTCTCAATCCTCCAAACTAGTTCGAACTTCCAAATAATCCAGGATAAACAGTTATTGACACAGCTACCCAATAATTACAGAGGCAGATATGCAAAATCATTATCTTCAGTCTATTACAAATACGGTTGCCAAATACTCCAAACAGTTCTTTAATCTTGTTGAGTGGGGAACATCTATGGCATTTTGGTCTTCACAGTGAGTTTTCGTTTCAATAATATTACTTTTTAGGCTACTTCTTATCGGTCATCTATGGGAGAAAGTTAAATTTTGTTTTGTTGGGTGAATTTTCCCCCTTAATCAGATTCTTATTAGATTATATGGCAAGGTCTCTCAGAATTAAATGCAAAATGATTACGAATTACTTCATTGTATTTCATTCTAAATGTCCTCTCTGCATTTTCCTAGTATTTTAAAGCATTTCTAAGTACATTCCCATTGATAAATTTTTCAGGGCTATTTAAGCTTAGATGGCCTTAAAAGGAAAATATTTTCTAACCCATCTCTGAACCTTTCTCTCTTCTCTGCTATAACTCACTAGGCAAGAAATCTTATTTCTCTCATAACATCTTTCATTTTAGATCCAGAATTCACTTTGCCAGAAGGCAAAGTAGACAACTGTCTATTTTTAGAGACATTATAGTGCCCCTGGCTTTAAGGAAAAGAAAAACCATTGATGTTCAGAATTAAACAGGAAAAAAAAAACCCTCTAATTTTTCAATTAGAGATAAAGTAAATAATAAATGTAACTATAAATGTAACTATCCGAGGGAGAAGTAATACATGGAATTATATTCCCACCAGAATGTTCCATGGGAGAGAGGAGAGGGAAAGATAGAAAGTTCCAGAAACCTAAAGTGCACAGGAAACGCAAAAACAAGAAGGCAAATAGAGGAGACCAGAAGATGCAAGACTGAAATAAGCCTGGCTGTCTCTGGTTAAAGTGACCACTACTTATTACTGCCCTCCCTGGGAACTTTCTCAACTATTCCCAGATGGGAGCAAACTCTAATCCACATGTTGCAACAACCTGGCTTTGTATGTCTACAGTGACATTTTTTTAGTCAAGTTGTTACTAATAATTTGTAAGAACCAAATCATAATGATATCAAAGTGTGCTCCATTCTGATTTTCTGATTCCTTTTGTTTTCTAATGAAATGTTTTTGTATCCATCCTGGGTTGGTTTTTTTTTTTTTTTCTTGATTGCCTAATGCCAGGCAGGCTAACCAGTGATTTCCTTAGTAATTATGATTAGCATATTATGAAGAATAAATATCATGCTCTTGCAATAAATAAGCAATCAAGAAGATAAAAATGGGAGCAGAGAGGTTGTTGTCAGTATGTCAAACCCCCAACCGATTATAAATTCTGCTGAAACCAGCATTGTAGATTGAAGAGCAAGTATGGTCATAAGCGCCTTTCCTGGTGGATTGTGCCTGAGTGTCATAGGAATCTTGGAGTGAAATTAGCCCTCTCTACCACGTTCCTAAGTATAATAGAAAAGTTGAGGTGCACCTGGGTGGCTCAGTGGGTTAAAGCCTCTGCCTTCGGCTCAGGTAATGATCCCAGGGTCCTGAGATTGAGCCTCGCATCGGGCTCACTGCTTAGCAGGAAGCCTGCTTCCCTTTCTTTCTCTACCCGCCTCTGCCTACTTGTGATCTCTCTCTCTCTCTCTCTCTCTCTCTCTCTGTGTGTGTCAAATAAATAAATAAATAAATAAATAAATAAATAAATAAATAATCTTTAAAAGAAAAAAGAAAAGTTGGCAGTAGTGTTTACCTCTAAATACTTTCCTCTTGAGAATGTCATTGCTGTTTGTGGATTCTTGCAGTTATATAAAACCCTCAAATTTGAAATATGAAGGTTAAGTCCTTATAGTCTCAACAACACTATAATTATACCTGAGATCATATTCTATCTCCTAGCACTCAAAACCTTCACAAAGGTTTGTATCATTTTAGCTTCAATTGTATCCAATTTAGAAGGCTGATTAGATGATTTGACTGTAGGAAACATTCATGGGGTTAAAATTACTCAAGGTGAGGCCACTAATAAAAAAAATAAGTTGAGACTGAGTCAATATTTGTCCTTAAGAATAACTCACAGCATTTTATTATTATTATTATTATATTCAATTAACTAACATATAGTACATCATTAGTTTTACACAGCATTATTTTTAACTTGATTTTTATAAGGACAATGAAGAGATGGTCTGAAAAGTAAACTCATGCTACAAGATGAATCACATTCAACTTCTTAACAGCGAGTTTCTTAATAGTCAATTTCTAAACAATTAATGATATGATTGCATATAATTAAGTTCTATCTATGCTATAAGTGGGAAATCACTTATTTAACCACAGTGTGGTTCTGGTATTAACCCCACTCTGCTAGGCCACTGGTGGAGCCTGATCCAAGAGGGGCTACAGAAATGGTTCTGCCCTGGTCCTGCCACTTTCTCCTTGTATTGCCTCATTATGTCTCATCTGAACAAGTTTACACCAGATTATCACTTCTTGAAGCAAGGCCAAGGCAGCAATTTTAGAGAATTTTTACTCTTCCATAGTTTAGGCTGCATTCATTCATTCAGCAAACATTTGCTGAGAAGCCCCTGTGTGCCTGGTGGTGAAGAAGCCTGGCATGGCTCTCAAGGACCATGCTGCCCACCTAGGAGGACAGATGTTAACCAAGTCCATGTAAGTATGATGATTATTACACAGAAGTCCAGAGTATGGTCCTAAAAAAAAAAAATAAGTCCAGAGTATGGTCTATGCAGTCATAGAAAGCATTTCTAAGAAAAATATATGTAAGATAGGACCTGAATGATGTAAGATGAAGGGTGGAGAGAAAGAGCGTCCCTGTCAGAGGAATTGCTTGTGCAAAGGTCTTGAGACAGGAATTGAAAGAAAATCAGCATGGCTGGAGGATAGAGAGAATGGGAGCAAATGGTGCCTAATGAGGCTAGAAAAACAAGCAGAGATCTGAAAGCCATGTGAGGGATCAGGAGTCTGACTCATAGGCATGGATAAGGGGAAGCTAGCTAGGGGTTTTAAGCTGTCATTCCAAAAAGATCTGAGTGCAGAGTGAAGAGTATGGTGGGGAAGGAGCAGAGGCAGAAGTACAATAGATGGAAGAGGCCATTTTTGAGGCTCTCGAAACAGTCTTGGCCAATGTTGATAACATTTTAGAATAAAGTGATTCCTTGGTTTTGAAAAGAATGGATGTCTGTGCAAGATATATTTAGGAAAATTGATAGGATTTTAGGGTCTGAATGGAGGTAAGTGGTAAAAAAGAACAAACAAGCAAACAAACTCCAGAACAGACATTTGTGGAGAGATGGGGAAACCAGGCGATTAGGGGTAAAGAAACTTCTCTCGGAATTACAGAAGGCAGACGATCCAGAGTTGGTGACAAGGTAAACACACACACAGACACACACACACTTCTCTTTCCTTCGAACAGGTTTACCTGTTGCCCTTCCCACCGCTGCCATCTCTTGTTCCTGACCTGTTGATATTACATTCCAGTGAAGAGATATTTGACATCCACCAAGCAGGTATATGTCAAATGATAAGTGCTAAGAAGAAAAAGAAAAGGCGAAGGGTGAGAGATGACTGGGGGATACCGGCTCGAGCAGCTGGAGGAGTTGCAGGTAACCGAAATGGGAAGGACTATGGGAGGATCAAGTTTGGGGGAACACTGTGGAGTTTGCCCTTGCCTATCTACAGAGGATTGGCTATATAAATTACATTTCATCTCTAATATAGTATTCAATGTAGTCGTTAACAAGAATGAGATCGATCTAGGTGGTGCAGTCGGTGGTGCAGTCGGTGAAGCCTCCAACTCTTGGTTTGGGCTCAGGTCCTGGTCTCAGGGTCATGAGATCGAGCCGCACTTTGGGCTCCATGCTCAGCACAGGGTCTGCTTCAGACTCTCTCCGCCTCTCCCCACTTCACGCACGCTCTCTCTCTCTTTCTCTCCCAAATAAATAGGTAAATCTTTAAAAAGAAAAAAGGATTGAGATAGATCTAAATGTACCATGTCAAATGTCTCCAACATTTATTAAGTGAGAAAGACAGCTTGGGAATAATTTGTGTCCTATAATCTTGTTTTTATTTAAAATATATATTTAAAATACGTGTGTGAATATACATATTTCTTACAAAAATTAATATTTATGGAAATATATAGAATAATATTTGGAAAATTATTTCCAAAAGTGTTAACGGTGTTGCTTTGAAGAAGTGGAAGGGATGAGACAAAGAATGAGGTATTTCACATCTTATGCTCTAAACCTGCATGTCTCACTATTTTACAATGAAAATGCACTCATATAATTTTTTAAAATTTCATAAAACAAAAAATTTGAATTCACTGGAAGATGGAATGACAGAGGACCTGCTATCTATAGAGTCTGGAGAGCACGGTGTCTCTTATTGAGCCAGAAGAAAGACTGGCCATCAAATTGTGAATTTTAGGAAGAAAAAAAAACTGTTCCAAGGAACTTCGAGAAACCTAAAACAGATATGAGTGTCAGAAACTCAGCTTTCAGAAATGGAAAGGATATCCCTGAGGCAAAACCACAGGAAACACAGGCAGGGTCAGAAAAGATGCAGAACTTTCAGATCATATCAGGGATGCTATTTAGGGCAAAACAGGCAACCAACCTTGGAAGTCTGTGCCCAGAGGTCAGCTTTCTTAAGAAGCTCGTGGCTTTCGATGGTTTCTTTCCACATCTATCATAAGTTATTTGTAATTCCGAATCTGTGCATCAGATTTCTGTGTAACAACTGGTCACAAAGCTGGCATTGCCTGTATCTTATCTTGGGAGAAGAGGAGAGGAAAAATAAGATCTATTAAGTGACTCTGATATACTAGCCACTGGGCTAAAATTGTACATTCAGTTAAGCAACTAACAGACTCTGGAAGTGTGTGTTTATAAAACTGTTGCATGAAAACATATTTTAAGTGCAGCCTGAGGAGCTCTGGGACAACAACTATGGTTCAATTTTCTTTGTTTCCATGGTCCCTAACACAGGACTAGGCACCTGAAATCTAGCAGGTGTTCCATAAATGTCAATAGGTTGACTGAACAGGAAATGAAAGATTGTTCGTGGGAACCCTGTAAGTTATTCTTATAAATCCTATAAACCAAGAATAAATAAAAAGGCTTCTCTCTGAGCACATTGTGCCATGCATTGTCCTGGATCTTTTCCATATATCACTTCACTCAATCTTCCAACAACCCAATTCACGTAGATCTTATTATTTAAAAGATGAGAACACTGAAGCTGAGGGGTAGTGACTCACCTGTGGTCATTTTAGTAATTTACAAAACTTAGATTTAAATTAAATCTAAGGGACGCCTGGGTGGCTCAGTTGGTTAAGCAGCTGCCTTTGGCTCAGGTCATGATCCCAGTGTCCTGGGATCAAGTCCCACATCGGGCTCCTTGCTCAGCAGGGAGCCTGCTTTTCCCTCTGCCTCTGCCTGCCTCTTTGCCTGCTTGTGCTCTCTCTCTCTGACAAATAAATAAATAAAATCTTTGAAAAAATAAAATAAAATAAATCAAATATGGGGCTCAGGTGCCTCAGTCAGTTAAGTATCGGCCTTTGGCTCAGGTCATGATCCTAGGATCCTGGGATCAGGATAGAGCCCCGAATCAAGCTCCCTACTCAGTGGGGAGCCTGCTTCTCCCTCATCCTCTGCTTGCCACTCCCCCACTTATGCTCTCTCTCTCACTATCTCTCACTCTGTGTCAAATAAATAAATCTTTAAAAAAAATAAATAAACCAAATCTATCTGACTCCAAACTCCATATTCTTTTCTCTTTGCAAAACAGAGTCCTTGGTAACGCTCTAGGGTTAGGGAAAAAACTCATATATTCAGTTTGCATAACTGAATCTTGTTTATGCCATCTGCTTAAGGAGTATACGGATAGATCCAGATTTTCCAGATTTTTAGTGGACATGACATTTACTTTACATCACGGAAAAGTAGAACAAGTTTACTCTTCACAGTTTTGTTTTGTTTCTTATGCGATGGGTAGTCTGTAAACCAAGAGTTTATAAATATCTCCCAACTGGATTTTACCTAAAGTAACTGAAATTACAGGAAGACCCAATGCTCAGGAGTTTGCCGATAACACGGAGAAGTGTGAGTCCGTCTCACAAGCGTCATTGCTGGTCAGCTGGTTCTTCTGTGCCTCACAACTATGCAAGGCTTCTTCTGCTTCTCAAGTTGCTTCCCCAGGGCCCATCACACCATCTCTCTCAGCAGCGCCTTATCTCCCACTCCTCTCAGGCAGAAATTACCTAACACCCTGCCATCACATCTACAACCCTGCTTACTTATATTATAGATTATAATCTATAATTTATAGATTTATTATATATTTATCTATATTTGTTATAGATGCCATCACATCTACAACCCTACACTCATACTTCTCCTCCTTCCGACCTCTTAATGTTGAGCACGCATCCCTCTCCTTGTTCTCTAGGACTCACCCTCACTCTCCCCAGCCACCTCAGGAGTCTTAACAAAAATGGCAAATGGTGAATCCCCTCTCCTGTATCTCTAATCTCTCTTTTCTGGGGCCTTCCTATCAGTATTTTTTAAGTTAAAATTAAAAACCTTCTAAAATTAAAATTAGGGGCACCTCGGTGGCTCAGTGGGTTAAAGCCTCTGCCTTCGGCTTGGGTCATGATCTCAGCGTCCTGGGATCGAGCCCCACATCGGGCTCTCTGCTCAGCAGGGAGCCTGCTTCCCCCTCTCTCTCTGCCTGCCTCTCTGCCTACTTGTGATCTCTCTCCTCTCTGTCAAATAAATAAATAAAATCTAAAATTGATTAATTAATTGATTTAATTAAAATTAAAAACCCATTTACCCTCAGGTTTTTGCTCTCTTTCCTTCACAGCCAAACTTCCTAAGTGAATTAAACTTGACTTTATATCCTCACCTCTCACGGCCCTTCAGCCCACTCCTAGCTGGAGTTTTTGTCCCCACATCTCCCCCAGATGGCCCTTCCACATTTTATAAAAGGCCTTCCTGTAACCAAATCCAACAGACCTGTCTCTGCACTTGGCCTTTTAGCATCATGGCACAGGTTACTATTGTCTCCTTAAGACACACTTCCTTATCTCCCAAGAAACCACTGGGTTTTCTTCCACATTTTTGGCCTCCCTTCTCTCGGCACTTTGTACTTTTTTTTTTTTTTATTAAAGTACAGTTGACACAAAACATTATGTTAGTTTCAGGGGTACAACACAGTAATCCGACAAGACTGTACATTTTGCTGTGTCCCCATAAGGGTGACTTCCATCTGCCACCACACAACCCTATTACAATACCATTGACTGCATTTCCTATGCTGTACCTTTCATCCCCATGCCTTACTCATTCCATAACAGCAAGCCTGTACCTCCCACTCTCCCTTCACCCACTTTGCCCTTTCCCCCCCATGCCCCGTCACCTAGCAACCATCAGTTTGTTCTCTGTATTTATGGGTCTATGTCTGCTGTTTGTTTGTTGTGTTATTTAGATTTAGATTTAGAGGCAATCTTGAGCACTCCATGACCTTCAGCTACATCTGTACATTACCAACCCTCAAACTCTATCTCAAGCCCAGACTTTTCTTCTGAGTTCCACACAGACCCTTAAACTTATATGCCTACTGTCATATCTGCCACCTACTATTTTGATCTCGACAGGTCCAAAACTGCATGACTATCTCCCTGCTTATCTTCCCAGGATGTATTCCTTATCTTAGCAAACAGCAGCACTATCCAAACAGCTTTTCAAGTTCCCTATCAGGAGTCTTCCTTGACTCTTCCATCTTCCTCACGCCTACACTCAATCTATTAGCAAATCTTATCTATACTGATGCCTGAGCATCTCTAGAATCCATTCATCCTCTCCCTCTCCACTGTCAACACTTCCTCTCTCACCCGGACCTCTGCAGTAGCTGTTCATTTGTTCGTGTTCTGCTCCTGTCTATTCAACACGCAGTAGTTGGAGTGATTTTTCAAAACATATCTGAGGATATTACCACACACTTCCTTACCCCAGCAGGGTAAAATCTTCAGTGACTTTCCACTGTCCCATGGATAATGACCCAACTCTTGATCATGGCCTCATGATGTGACTGATCCTGCCTACTGTTCTGTCTCATCTGCACTCTTGATCACACCCCACCTCAGCTTTCAATGCTCCAGCCGTTCTGCCCTCTTTCTGGGATATGCAATGCCTTTCCCACCTCTTCACTCCCACTAGCAGCCTTCATATTTATAATTTGTCTACCTGGAATGTTCCCCACCCACAATCTCAATCCCATCCTCACTCCTGAATATCTTTTATGTTTCAGTTACAATATCACTTTCTCCGAAAAACCTTTCCTAACTCCTAAATCTGGTTAAATCTACCTTTTATATACTTACTGTATTCCCACAGAACCTACAATTCTGTACACTGATTGAACTTGTAATTACTTGTTCCATGTATATGGATGAGTAGAATTGCTGGGTCAATTGCAGGTTATACTTATTGTCAAATCACCAAATAGCCATCAACTGATTTTATTTTTGTTCCTTTTACATTGTCAATATTAATCACATTTACATACACATTGTTTTGCAACATATTTTTCACAGTTGTGTGATCATAGCTTTTTTATATTAGTGAAGTAAACGTTCCCCATGAGCTCTTTTATGACCTAACTTCCCATTTGCTAATTTATTTCTTTATTCATCTCATTATTGCCTGAATTTTGTTCTTAAATGCTTTTTCCAATAACTCAAAGATACTATGTTTACTGATATGCTTGCATGTGTGAGAATGCCATTCACTATTGTAATCAAATAACTGCAGTATATTTGTCCAAAATTGTATTATATGTAGCATAGATATCATAGTATCATAGTATTATAGTATCATCATAGTATCAACATAAGATATACAAATAGAGACTCCAGAATTTAATTTCAGGATATGTAAAAATTTTAAGTATAATAAAAGTGATATTTTTATTCATGAAAATAGTGTTGGCAATTGGGCTAACCATCTGAAGAAATAAAATTAGGCTTTTGTTTTATACCAATACAAAAATTAATTCAGATGAGTTAAAGTCTTAAATGTAAAATTTTAAATAACACATATCTTGTAAGAACATGTAGAAGATGGTAGGTATAGCCAGTAGTAGGAAACTGGCTTTTTAACTAAGACAGGAAATTTAGAAGCTATAAAATAAAACATAAACCTTGTAAGTATATTTTTTAAAATTGCAGACATACCTAGTAAAAGTATCATAAACAATAGATAGTACAGTTACAAAGCTATTTACAATACAGATGAGAGAGAAAGGGTTAATATTTATAGGTTATAGAAGAAGACACAACTGAAGAGAAAAATGGATAAAAAAACATGTAAAAGGGGACGCCTGGGTGGCTCAGTTGGTTAAGTGGCTGCCTTCGGCTCAGGTCATGATCCCAGAGTCCTGGAATTGAGTCCCACATCGGGCTCCTTGCTCGGTAGGGAATCTGCTTCTCCTTTTGCCTCTGCCTGCCACTTTGCCTGCTGATGCTCTCTTTCTCTCTGACAAATAAATAAATAAGATCTTTTTAAAAAAATGTAAAAAATTCATGCTAAAACAAATCCAAATGGTCAGCAAGCATGAAAAAACCTCCAGGGGTACCCAGGTGGCTCAGTCGGTTAAGTGTCCAACTCTTTTTTTTTTTTCTTTTCTTTTTTTTTACGTGTCCGACTCTCGATCTCAGCCTAGGTCTTGAGCTCGGGGTTATGAGTTCAAGCCCTACATTGGGCTACCCACTGGGCATGGAGCCTACTTTAAAAAAAATGCACTGAATCATTACAAAGAAATGTGAATTAAAGGACATACTATACAAAACACTAAACTGATAGGTGAACCCCAATGTTTTAGCAGCATTATCTATAATAGCCAAACTATGGAAATAGCCCAACTAAAATTGACGAATGGACAAAGAAAATATGGTATATAGATGCAATGGAATATTACTCAGCCATTAAAAAAGAAAGAAGTCTTGCCATTTGCAAAGACTTGTATGGAGCTAGAGAGTATTATGCTAAGTGAAATAAATCAGTCAGAAAAAGAAAAATATCATATGATCTCACTCATATGTGGAATTTAAGAAACAAAACAAATGATGGGACACCTGGGTGGCAGTCAGTTAGGTGTTGGACTCTTGATTTCAGCTCAGGTCATGATCTCAGGATCATGAGATTGAGCCCCACATGGGTCTCTGTGCTCAGTATGGAGTCTGGCTGAGACTCTTCCTGTCCTTCTGCCCCTCCCCTCTCTGAATAAATAAATCAGAAAGAAGGAAGGAAGGAGAGAAAGGAAGGAAGGAAGGAAGGAAGGAAGGAAGGAAGGAAGGAAGGAAGGAAGGAAGGAAGGAAATGAGTATGGGCAGGGAATAGAGAAAGGCAAACCAGAAAACAGACTCTTAACTATAGAGAACAAACTGATAGGGGAGGTGCGTTGGGGGTGGGTGAAATAGGTGATGGGGATTAAGGAGAGCACTTGTTGTGATGAGCACCAGGTGTTGTGTGGAAGTACTGAATCACTAAATTATATCCCTGAAATTAATATTACACTTTATGTTAACTAACTGGAATTTCAATAAAAACTTTTTTACAAAAGAACAATGCAATACTAATCTATATCCCAAACTGAGAAAAAAAAATTAAGATTGTATTTATTTCTTTGTCAGAGAAAGAGAGAGCACAAGCAGGGGCAGTAACAGAGGTAGAGGGAGAAGCAGGCTCCCCACTGAGCAGGTAGCTTGACTCAATCCCAGGACCTTGGAATCATGACCTGAGCTAAAAGCAGATGCTTGACCAACTGAGCCACCCAGGTATAACGAAAAAAAATTGTTTCAAAGATTTTATTTATTTATTTAGAGAAAGAGAACAAGAGTGAGGGGCTGGGGGCAGAGGCAGAGGAAGAGAGAAAATCTCAAGCAGACTCCAAGCTCAGCACAGAGCCTGATGAAGGGCTCCATCTCACAACCCTGAGACCATAACCTGAGCCCATATCAAGAGTCAGACACTTAAAAAAAAAAAAAAAAAAAGTCAGACACTTAATCAACTGAGCCACCTAGGCACCTCCCTAAAACTGAAAAATTTAAGGAAAATTATAAGATTTTTAAGGGTATTATAAAGCTATTATAATTTTTATTTTTATTTTTTTTAAGATTTTATTTATTTATTTGACAGAGAGAGAGAGAGCGATCACAAGTAGGCAGAGAGGTGGGCAGAGAGAGAGGGAGGGAAACAGCCTCCCAGCTGAGCAAAGAGCCCCATGCGGAGCTTGATCCCAGGGCCCTGAGATCATGACCTGAGCCAAAGGCAGAGGCTTTAACCCACTGAGCCACCCAGTCACCCCTTTATAATTTTTAAAGCATAGAACTAGTATAAAAATAAACAGAAAAATAAATGGAATAGAATAGAAAAATCCAGAAATATGCCCAAATAGTTGTAAGAATGTGTTATGTGACAAAGATTTAAAATCAATAGCAAAATATGAATTATTTGGTAACTATATTTATTTAAGTGACCAACCATTGCGGGAGAAATTAACTATTTCACACAATACATCAAAATAAATTTCAGATAAACTAACGACTTCAATGTTAAAAATGGAACCATAAATGAATTAGAAAGATAGACATATACCTATATGTGTATACACACATACATATACTCTTGAGGTAGGAAGCTTTTATTAATTATTGCACTAACAGTCAAAGTCATAAAGAAAAAGAATGCTAAATTTAACTATGCAAAAGCAAAATTTTAAAAATTTAGTGTATAACAAAGTCAATACAATAAGTGATGTCAGAAAAAAATTAAGTTGGATTTATCTCACATTTTGCATGAAAATGAGCTCCAAATATATTAATCATGTAACATATTAAATAAATGACAAAAGTATTAGGATAAAATATTAACATATGGTTGCATAATCTTTGGGTAGGAAAAGATTCTCTAAGCACGATTTTAAGAACAACAAAAATTATAAATTAAATATTGATATAATTAACCATCTAAAGTTTTATAACTTTTATATATACAGAAAGAAAGTGTACAAAATTGAAAGGTATAATGAAAATTACTAAAGAAAAATGTCAAACATATGACAAAAAAGAGTTACATATTTAATACATAATGATGAATATCTGAATTTAAAAATTGGCAGGGCACCTGGGTGGCTCAGTTTGTTAAGCGACTGCCTTCGGCTCAGGTCATGATCCCGGAGTACCGGGATCGAGTCCCATATCGGGCTCCCAGCTCCATGGGGAGTCTGCTTGTCCCTCTGACCTTCTCCCTTCTCATGCTCTCTCTCTCTCTCTCTCTCTCAAATAAATAAATTAAATAAATAAAAATAAAAATTGGTAAATGATACAAATAGGCAGCTCACAACAGAAGAATAATAAATAGCCAATAAAAACTTGGGAAATGTTTATTCTCATTAGAAGAAAAAAATAGAAAATAAAACAGAAATAAGATGTCTTTTCAAGTAAATACATTTACTGAATTATAATATTCAATGTTGGTGAGATTTATAGGGAATAGGCTCCCTTATACATAGCTGGCAGGAGTATAAACAAGTATAGCCTTTGATCTAACAACACTACTTCTAAGATTTGGCCATTAGAAATTAATCAAAGATGTACACAAATATTTAGTAATAAGAACATTTATTACAGCACTTATTATAATAGAAAAATGGCAATAAGTAACAATAAAGTTTTTAAATAAAGTTTATGTAATAGAATTTGATGCAGTAAGCAAAAATTGTTATAGACCTATGTTTGACATAGAATTATGTCCACATGATATGGAGTAAAAAAGTATACTTACAAACATCCATATATACATTATATTTTATGAGTATCTACACATTGATAAGTATCTGGAAGAATGTTATTAATATTATTAACTACTCACTTTTTGGCACATCTCATAACTGCCTTGAAATTTAGACCAGTGATTTATCTCTATCTAAATCTAGACCAGTGAGGTTTCGAGGGATTTTTTTTTTTTTTACTATCTTCTTTTACTTTTCTGTATTTTGGAGTTTTTTATAATGCTCTTGTTTCATTTTTAGAAAAATATTAAAGCTATCTTTATTGTACAGACTACCTGATGAACTACATGGTCTCAATATGATAAAAATGTGTGGATACAGATACAGAAAAAAGAGACAAGAAGTATATCTATTTAAATGTTAACTGTGGTTTCTCTAGTTAATAGGTTGTGAGCTTTTCTACTGTGAACACACACCATTTTATATTTTAAAAAGTTTATTACTATTATTATAAGAAAGAAATCAGTTCTTGTACACACTCTGTTTTTAAATTTTCTTTACAATTTAAGCCTATGAGAAAGGCATTCAATTCTTTCAGAGATTTAAAACAATCTAATCAATATTCTGATTCATTACCATATTAGTAGAACATGGAAATACCACAGGCATACAAAATAGGTAATTGGGTACTAATTTACACACTTTAACTCAAGAGACTTGATTAAAATGGAAATAAAACACTGAATTTATACATTTACTCCACTCTAGTACTACGTATCACAGAGAAAATCTTGAAGTCAACATGCAAAAGTAACAAACATTATTTCCTAAATCTATAAAAGTGCATGATACCACAGTCTGTCCTTTATAAACAGAGTAACTGCAGGTTCATTTACAAATGTTCCCATGGTTTTCCAAACATAAATGTGGCGTTATCTTTCTTGTGTATTGCCCTCTACCCCTCTGCCTCTTCTATACTTACATCTGACGAGAGGACCTAAGAAGGGACTTCATTTTTCCTGTTTCTACCTTTTGAGGGTACTAAAGAAAATTGAGAGTTTGTATTTACAACAACCACTAGACATAACAAAAGAAATTAAAACTCTGAAGAGAAAAAAGAGAGATTTTTGCTTCTTTTTATTTCAACCAGTTCAATTCAAATACATATCTTACCTAGGACAGAAAGAATAATTATTCTCAAAGTTACTAGTTTAAAACCAAATAACTAGGAGTTTTTCACTTCATAACACAAATTAAGGGCACCTGGGTGGTTGAGTCTGTTAAGAATCTGACTCTTGATTTCAGCGCAAGATTCTCTCTCTACCCCTCTCTAACCACACCTGCACCTCCCAGCTCACGCTCGCTCACTCTCTCTCTCTCTCAAAAAAAAAATATATATATGATATAGGGGCACCTGGGTGGCTCAGTGGGTTAAAGCCCCTGCCTTTGGCTCAGGTCATGATCTCAGGGTCCTGGGATCAAGCCCCGCATCGGGCTCTCTGCTCAGCGGGGAGCCTGCTTCCCCCTCAAAAAAAAAAAAAATATATATATATATATCATATCTATGATATATATGAGAGATATATATGATATATCATATCATACACATATATATATGAGAGAGAGAGAGGTGGCTCAGTTGGTTAAGCATCTGCCTTTGGCCCAGGTCGTGATCCAGAGTCCTGGGATGGAGTCCCACATTGGGTTCCTTGCTCAGCAGGGAGCCTGTTTCTCCCTCTGCCTGCTGTTCTCCCTGCTTGTGCTCACTCTCCCTCTCTCTCTCTCTCTTTTTCTGACAAATAAATAAATAAAATCTTTAAATATTTAAATATATATAACAAATTAATGATATCAAATCTTAAGATATTAAGATTAAGATATGGCAATAACCTATGTGAGTCTATTTTTTGAAAGCTATAAGGAAGCCTAAAATGTACTGTTACTTATATTTTGGATATCCTACTTGAAAATATATTTCTTAGATTTAATCAACACCTTGAGTCTTCTAATACAGGTATCACCTAACTCTTTGCAGCAACATACATCTTACAGAACATCCCATAAGAGTAAAGTTTCAATCACTTAGAAGCTGCTTTCTTCATTGATGTGACTGGGCCTGACATCTTGACAAAACCTATACTTTGAAAACCATGAAGGCAAAAAGTGCTAAATTATTCTGGTCAAAACACAAAAATGCCATCCTCATTTCACACCATAATCCTACCCTCCCTCCCCAGCATGGGTAAATTGCTGAAAGCAGCAAGAACAGAAAAGGGAAACAAATTACTCACGATATATGAGAGTATTGACATAAATAGTAATAGACTAATGTCAAAAAGAGGATACATTTAGTCTGAATCCTATAAAAACATTTTGATTGAGAATAATCCAGAGTGAAACAATTTGCCTGGCAAAATAATTAGAACAGAGTCATTGTTCATCCACAGTCTATAAAGAATCCTCTGGTGTTTAAAAAAATGCATAAACTTAAATATTATTTTATCTTAAGATTGCCCATGTTTTATATTATAAAGATGCAACCATTTTTGTGACACAAATTTGCACGTTTATTTTCTATTTAGAAATCAGAAAGCTCTTACCCCATATTCAACCCTCTCTTTTGACCACATCTATTCACAATGTTTGTATAATCTTTCTTTTAAAGTGCTTTAGCTCAATCGATGTGGTGATCTTGTGCTCTCCCAGCCAGGCCTAAGCCACAAAAATATAAAAAATAAAAAATAAAGAAATAAAGTGCAGTAGCTCATAATTAATAAGGAAACAATTCTAAAATTTCAGAAACACAAGTCGTATGTTACAAGGGAATGTATTGATTTAATAGTATTTCCATGTCTTTGTCAATGATTCATACATTTAATAAAAACAGAAAAATTTTAAACAACACATATATACTTAAATCACAACAGAGCAACAGAAATGTATCAATATAAATTAAGAAACTTGGAACTACACAGAAAATTGACTTTTTAAAAAACTTTCATGTATATGATTGGCATCTTGAGAAATAGAGTCACCATATTTTTATAAAAAGCAAAATGCAAACTTTTGATTTTACTTACACACAAAGAATAATGCACTCTTCCTTGATATATATTGATGTTTCACTTTAAATATTTATACAAAGGAAGCAAATTGTAAACATGTTTACTCTTTGAGTCTATGATCTCTGACATGATACCATTTCTTGACTTGGAATCCTTGACACCAAAGAAATATACATTCATTTATAAACTATGTCCTACTAACTTTAAATCATTTACCCTTAGAAAAATCCTTCTAAATTCAGATTTACCTTTTAGGTGACATTTAAATTTAAATTTAGAAAAGCATGAGCTATACAAATGTGAATTCCTTCTACTTCCATTTAAAATGTTGATAATTTGTTTATAGACATACAAGACAATGGTCAGTAGTGTATTGTTATAATTTATGAACAGAACATTTATAATATCTATAACTCTAACATTGAAAATAGAAAAATTCTAACCTTGATTTGAGAAAAAGTAGTTTTGAACCTATTTCTAAAACTGATATTCTAAATTGTGGATCTAACAGTTAAAATGTAAAATTGCTATTTAGTCACTAGAAACAAAACATGACATCATAGCCAATGAATCCCCCACTCTAGAACTTCAAATTATAAAGAAGCGTTATTCCCACTACCAGTCTTCAAGGAGCAACAGAAGAGTGCTAAATATTCAAAAATAAATGTTTTCCATCCTCTGGAAAAAAGATGAATATTAGTGACACCTGACAAGAATGGCCTTTGCTCTGTTTAACATTTAATCAAGTAGTTAATATTAAAACTGGAGACAGAAAAGATGTGTTGAAAGCAGTTACTTGTATATTGAGATTTGGAGAAAACTACATGTGGTTTCCATTGTCCCATAGCCAACATTTTGGAATTTCTTACAGAATGATATATTTACATTTCTCGAAACTGAAAAAGTCTGCCTTCTTATTGAAGTTTACCATATGTCAAAACACTTCAAAAGCTAAATATTTTATATAAAGAGGGAGAAGCTGACTAATCTATAATGCATATAAGATTAACCAAAGGAAATTTGAGAATGTCAAAAGCAGTGTTCTAGCTGTCAGTTAATTAATACTTGAGTAATCCTTGATAAATCATAACCAATGTTTTCATTTATATCTATCAAATATGTTCATTATATTCTCATACAGTTTATTAATTCAGTAACTTATGTGTAAAAGTTAATAAGATATCTGTAACATTACATTTTAACCAACGCAAGGGTACTCAATACAAGATCTTCATATTTATTCAATTAACTGAACTCTATCAGTAAACACCATGACCTCGGGGCCTAACTCATAAAAAATGCATTATTTACATGGAATCTTCTTGAATTTGATTCAAAAACTAATTATAAAGCAAACTTTTCTCAGTTTATGTACATAGCAATTACCCCCAAACCGTTGAAAACAAATGTTATTAAACTCTGCTCACTTACATCAATGAGATGATGGAAGCATCAAAAATTTCAATCTGTATCCAAAGGCTGCATGAGTCGACTTACTGCACATACACAGACATTTTCCTGTTCTGTAAAGTATGCTGTTGCGAGCATAATATCCATTTAACATATGGTAAAGATGGGGAACTGTAAAATGCACCTAGAAAAAAAAAAACAGCTAATGACAAAGAGCAGGTAAGTGAATACTTCAAACCTCAAAACATATACCAATCATCAAGTCTGAATAACATCTCTCCCAGGATATGAACAAAAATGACTAACACAGATTTTATTGCTTGCATCTTTTAAATCATAACAACTGAAAAGATTATATATAGATCTAATCCAAGTGAACCTAGAGTCACAACGTGTTACTACTGGAAGAACAATTGTATCAGATGGCTAACTAATAAGTATTTTATCAAGACTTGGCAAATAAAGTTGAGAAAGGAAATTCTAAAAGGTGACAGAATCATGAACAATAATAATGGAGACTTATAAAACACATTCCGTGCTTGATAAAGCAGTTGACTTCTTGAGAGAACTGTAAAATTATCAGGGAAAGGAGAGCAGATGTTACACATTTGGATTTTGTAAAGCATTTGATGCACTGCTTCATGAAAAGTGACTTGAAAAATTAGTCCAAATTGGCTTGGATCTGATCAGTGTCACATAGATTGAAAACTGCTTGAAAATCAGTAAACAAAATATCATAACAAATGGCCATATATCCATTTGGGGCATGGATCAGCCACTGAAATTGGTGTTAAGTCTGGTCTTAGTTTAATGCTTTTATGAATAGTTTTTTTTTTTTAATAAACAACTTTAATAGAGTTTTCAATGCTGCATTGAAAGACAATGCTTACTAAAGAAAGAATTGAAAATAATAAGTTACAAAGAAAATATTTAAATACTCAGGAGATAATGTGAACTTTAGCATGTAAAAATTCACTGCAGAAAATAAGATGTGACTACAAGAGAATGATACTGATTTTTTTTTTTAACATACATACTAGAACTTACAGATCCAAGTAAGTCTTGTCCTTCAAAGTCATCACCCTGAGAAATCAAACACTTAGTCCAGCAATACTGTCACTGTTCAAAATGTTTTTGGGAATTAATCTTTGGAATTGCCTTAAGCAAATTAGTGCCAGTAAAGTTTAGTGCCCTTTGTGAGCCATATAAGAAAAGGTATCATCACAAAACAGCCATGTTTAATTTTTTTCCTACACTTCATTTGTAATAAAAATTTATATTCCCCAGCTTCTTCATCAGACTTAATGCCAAACAGCCTTTGGCTAGTTCCAAAAATTAAAGCCACCCTCAGAGAACAAAAATTTGTCTCTGGTAAAATTATCTGAAAGAATACATTACAGATATGTTTTTTCACAAACTTATTCATTCTACCAACACTTCCATGTCTGTCCCTATTATATATGACTCTGGAGAGGCTACAAAAAGTAAGTAACAATTCATGTCCTCAAGGTGCTCACATTGTGGTTGGAGGAGGCAATCACAGAAATAATTACATTGCAGTGTAACAAAGCTCTGGTAGCTATATGCTCAAAATTCTATGGTAGTGCAAAAGGGATCTGGAGAGGGGCATTCTAGCAGAAGCCTAATTCTGCCACCTGTACAATATTCAGGAACCAGTGGAAATTCCAGTGAGAGCAGAGGGTAAGTGGTGGAGCAGCTTCAGAAGAAGAGGCAGAAAAAAATAGTAGGTCAGATTAAATGTCATACTGAAGAGTCTGAACTTCATTCTCTAGGCAGTTTGGAGCTCCCTCAAAATAAGTTGGGGAGTTACATGATCTGATCTTGATTTTAGGAAAATAATTAATGGATTTGAGGAAGGAGAAACTAGAATCTCAGAGAAGAGTTAAAGTTTTTTTTTTTTTTTTTAGAATCATATCTTCAAAACTCTTTATTTTCTTTTTTTTTTTTTTAATTAATTTTTATTAACATATAATGTATTATTTGCCCCAGGGTACATGTCTGTGAATCTTCGGGCTTACACATTTCACAGCACTTAATAGCACATACTCTCCCCATTGTCCACAACCCAGCCACCCTATCCCTACCCCCCCCCCCCCCCCCCCCCCGGCCACCCTTAGTTCATTTGAGTTAAAGTTTTTTTACATTCCACTCTAAGGGCGTTGGCCTCCATCACCTCACTCAATCTGCCCTATCAAGGTCACCAATGACCTGTACAATGGTCAGTTCTCAGTCTTCACTTCCTCTCCCTCAATGCCCTTTTTGCACTGGGCTCCCAAGACACTGGGCTCTCTTCTTCCTACCTTGTTGGGAGTTCATGCTCAGTCTCCATTTGCTGGTTTCTACTCTTCTCCCCAGCCTCTTCATAATGGAGTACTTCAGGGCTCAGTTTCTGATTCTCTTCCTTTTACTCAGTTTTTTGGTGATTACACTCAGGCTCATGACTTTAAGTACTTTCTATATAAATCTAGAAATAACCCAAATGTCCATCAGTGTGAGAGCAAATGCAGACATTGGTATACGAACTCAGTGGAATATTACACAGCAGTCAAATGAATTATAGTGACCTGCAACAATATGAGCAAATCCTAACAGATAAGAATAAAAAGCAAATTTGGAAGGTAAAGGCATGCAATTTGTAGCCACACACAGCAAGATGTGACAATTCAGAGGAGATAAATAGAAACAAAATGTTTAGATTTGGATATATTAGAAGGGCATCAGTAAATGACTTACATAAACCACAAAAGGAAACAAAATCAGAAAAGAAGAAAAAGAGAAAAAAAATTGTGAATATATTTAAGAAGGTAAGCATTTGTCCTAATTATGTATTATATAATTATTAGTACGAAGATATAATTTAGGAAAGAAAATTGGAGTACTGCCAAATACTATTTGTCTTTTTTTTTTTTATTTGTCTTTTTAAGAAGGAAATTTAAGTCTCAGTCTGTGCCTTTCCTGAATACACACCCTAGGAGGATGTCTCCACACGGAGTGCTGCCCACTGCCCCATGCAAAAGCATACATCTCCTCCCAGCTTTTTTGTTTTTTTAAGATTTTATTTATTCGTATGACAGAGAGAGAGCACAAGCAAGGGGAGTAGCAGGCAGAGGAAGGAGCAGGCTCCCCGCTGAGCAGGGAGACTGATGTGGGGCTCTATTCCAGGTCCCTGGGATCATGACCTGAGCTGAAGGCAGCCACTTTGCCAACTGAGCCATCGAGCCACCGAGGTGCCCCTTCTCTCCTCCCAGGTTTACAGATATTACCAAGATGCCCTACCTCCCCTGACCATTTGTATCTTCCTCTCTATCTCACATTAACTATCAGTGACAGGCCTACACTCAGTGCTTAAATGTTTATTGAATACTTTGAACTTTAACTGTACCTGGACTTCTCTCCTTAAGATTTAAAAGAATGTTTAAGAATTATACATATAGCGTCCTAAATCACTCCAAGGATTATTCTTCACTAAAGCAGGTGTTGAAGCGTATGATATATGGATATCACAGGGTTTGGTGGAGTAAAGGTCTCCTAAGTTTAGCCAACCTACTCACCTCTTTTTCTTTAGTCTTTCTAGCTCTTACCACTTGCCTTGTATCCCATCCTCATCCCACGTCAACCATACCCTTCTCTCCCTTTCAACTACCGCTGCCTTCAACAATGTTAGACTCCAAGGGGAAATCAGAAAAGGATAGTCTGACAAGTTAAAGTGGAAAGAGGGGAAAGAGTTCAAGGCATATAGTAGGTTCCTAATAAGTATCTGATGAGTGAATGAATAAATGAGTTATGTGCAGCTAGACTTCTCGAATGAGTAATTTGAAAGAGAGGAGGAGGATTGAAGGATGAGCTGGAAGAGGTGGGAAGCTGCTCAAGACAAAAACATGAATGCTTTTCATAGAGTGATTAGAAAAAGAAAATTTCGCCCCCAAGTAGTGAAGAAGAGGTAGTGAAGAGACAGTCATGGGAATTGACACTATTTAGGAGAATTTTCTCCCCTTTCTATAGCCTACATTTCAGCCGGTCGGAGTGTAACCATGCTTCTTTATTTATTCAGCCTACTGACCTGCTGTGTGGCTTATTCTATACCCAATTAGATGGGATGAAAAATATGAGGGTGGTGGGGAGGGCAGGGGGTAGAGTAAGTGGAACCAGGCTAAACCCACTTCATTGCTCCACTAACCTCAGAAGTTATCATGTTATCCAGCAATTTCTAACCCCACTTGATTCCATGGGCAGCTCTCTGGTGAGGATAGTTCATGGTATGAAAGGCAGAATCAGCTCTACGCCCAGATCCACTGCTTTGTCACCGATGCAACTGCAAACATCCCCGAAATGAATCTTCCCCTGCCTGTCAGGACCCATCTATTCTAATTCTCTACCCTGATCTTGGAAAACTACAAAAAGGACCAATTACCCTCTCAGTTAGTCAGAGCCTCATTTGTACTCAATGAGAAATCACACACACAGGCACACAACTTCTCCAACAGCACAACGGGTGCTGACTATTAACCTAGATCAATAGTCTCAACAGAAAAGGTCAAAGGTCCAATGGGCTCTGGGAACCCCAGACCACATTACTCTCCACCTTGACCAACTTGACAGACAAGCTCAAATTGCTCAGGCTGTTCCCTTTCAGTGCATTAGCAAACAACTTCAGAGCTTGAAACTAATAGTCCTTTTCTCTACATTGAATACTAAAAAAAAAAAAAAAGTAAATAATAACAAGCAGATGACAAAGGAGAATGAAGCAGGACAAAGATTTCCAGTGCTGACTAACTTTTCATACAGGAATACACGTAATTTTGCAGATTGCCTCTATAGGCTCCATTTTATAATAATAAGAGGAATATGTGAGGGACTCTGCTGAATGGCATATGAAGATCTGTATGCCTGAGTGAGAGCATATGGCAAAGCAACCCAGCCCTGAGTTTTGGGGTACTCTTGCTTCTGGACAGGCTCAGAAGTCCCCCCTAGCATTAAAAATTGACCAGAGGCTCTTAACACATATGAATAGCTCAGAAACCTCCTGTATTTATTCCTATAGCTGCAATAATACATGTCCACAAAATTAGTACCTTAAAACAACACAAATTGATTATCTTACAGTTCTATAGGTTAGAAGCCCAACACAGATTTCACAGGGCCAAAATCAATATGTTGGCAGGGCTGCATTTGCTCTGCGGCAAATTCCTGTCTTGGCCTTTCCGGGCTTCTAGAGGCCACCAGCATTCCTGGACTCCTCCATCTTCAAAATAGCAGTGTTGCATCTCTCACCATTCTTCCTTAGTCCTATCTCTCTCTGAATCTCTGTTTTGGCCTCTCACTTGCACTTCTAAATACTCTTTTAAGCATAATGGGCCCACTTGAATAGTCCAGGATAATCTCCCTATTGTAAAGTCAGCTGATTAGCAACCTTAATTCCACTGTGACCTTAATTTACCTTTGCCATATAACCTATTTATATATATTACAGGGATTAGGGTGCAGATATTTTTAGGAGGACCTTTATTCTGTCTATCACACTTCCAAGTCTATCTACTCCCACGGCAATTGGAGGACCAGGACCAGTCTCTTTTTCCAAGCCTTCCTTTGATGGCTAGTTCCACCTAATTTCACCTGTCTAAAAAGTTTTGGAAGGAAGTCTAGACCTAAAATTCCCCCAGGGGTCCTGGACCCTTTTAAATGAGCACTGGGCAAGACCAAGTTTTAAGAGAAACTATGTAAGCCTCAAAAGAAACACAACTGCTGACAAATGAGAATTTCAATAAATAAATATATTGCCCACAAGAAAAGTAATTACATTTTAAACCACTAATGCCAATAAATGTAATGCAAAACACAATGTAGTATGAGTATTGAAAATTTGGATAGCTTGATAGACTTTTGCAATCATTTTTAAAGGTAGTTTATTTTCTTCTTCCTTAGCACGGAAGCATAAAAAAAAATGTACTCAATAAATAAGCAAACGGAAGGACAATCAATCTAATATCGAAGTGACCAGAGAGTTAATGCCAGGTCTCGATTTGTATGCTGACATTCCGGAATATAGAGGATTGAAGGTCAGAGAATCTGCGTAATCTTTGTATTAGGAATGCCCTTGAGTTAACAGGGAAAAATAACCTTCTCTACTCTATATGAAAGGGTAGATCTAAAGTTACAGTCCTTCAAAAATTCTATCTGAAAAAGGTCTGCAAGATTTGAAGGAAGTTTTATCCCAAACTTCAGGCCACACAACATATACACACATGCTCAATATTCATCCATAGCAAGGAACTGAAATAAATATGCATACCACCTCCAATAGTTTCCAAAACTGTTTCTAAGCCCAGACAGGTAAATTGAAAATCCTCTCTATGTGACATTAATTTGAAAGAAAAGTAATAAAAGTATAGAAGAGAAGTACATTAGTGGAAAACCTACATATGCCAGGCACTTTACCCATCTTATTTTATTTGATCCTTACAACAAACTGCAAGATGTGTGGTACAGGACACGAAGAGGGCATGGGCTCTAGGAAGCTAAGAAATTACCTGAAACTTCACATTTAATTAATTGGTGATAAAGTTTGAGATTTGAACTCAAGAAATTCTACCTAATTCAGGTAAAGATTAGTCATATGCCAATGACATCACACTGACTTCCAAATGAAAATGTGTAAAAAAGTGCTCTGAGCTCTTACTAGATATCATATAAAATATATATGGGGCAAGTGTAAGTGATGTATCTAAATTTAGGTATCGGAAAGAAGTCCCATTTCATTTAATTTGTAACGAGGACTCAATTGCTCATTTTACTGGTCCTTATCATAATAATCAAATATTCCTTCCTTTGTATTGTATGTGCTTGATGGTTGGTCAACTGCCTTTGCGTCTTTTGGCGTTTTACTGCTAATGCTCTGCAAACGTGGACAACCTAAGAAAATGCAGATGGGCTTACGGAACACAAACCATGGCAACATATGGTATGCATTTAATTCTAACAAAGTGTGTTTCTTAACCTCTGGGTGTCGCCCCACCATTCCTTTATAAGGCTACTCATTTCCAAGAAAGACTCCCTTTCCAAAAACAGGACAACATGCTCCACATGTGCTGTACGGCCATTCAGAGGCATATAATGTGTCTGAATGCCTTTAAGCAAGTGCACTTAGCACATGTTTCCTAGCACCATCACATGTAGTTGTGAACTGTCTCCCCCTAGATGGTAAGCCCCTTGAGGGCAAGTGTCATGCTTGATACTTCACCTTATTAGCTGTACTCTAATTGTTACTCTGCCGTGTAACAGTGCTGTCATGTATATAGCACCGCGCAACCTGTAATTTGCTCTTATGCGTAAGACCCCTAACTACATCGTGACATTTGCCACAGCTTCCAGATGAGGCTGGCAGAGGCTAAGCAATTAGCTACAATCACAAACTAATAATGTTTTCCTCTGGCCCACAAGAGAAAAGTAGTCATTCCTTGCACTGCACTGCTTTATTTTCTTCCTCTAAGGTTTTATTACAAGAATTAAGGCCTCTTGATCTTTTTATTAAGACAAATATCATATATTGCTTATACATACGTGTACAAGGCATTGTTCATAGGGCTTTCCATATACTAACTCATCTGATCCTCCTAACACCCCTCCCAGGAGATAGATGCTGTTTTATCCCCATTTTACAGATGAGGAAACTGAGGCACAGAGAGGCTAATTCATCCAAACTCACAAAACTGGTAAGTGGCAGCAGTGAGATTTGAATCCAGAAAGTCTGGCTCCAGAGTCTGTGCCTTTAACTTATTCTGCACTATTCTGCCTGAATAAGAATCTGCAAAGATCTCTGCTCGGAACATGTGAGTGGTTGTTCAACAAGGCGGGGAAATGCGTGTTTACTCCTCCCAATGTGATTTATTTGATTATATTCTAAAACCTTTCTTCATGCCAATAGAACTCCGTGTAAGTACTATACTAAATTTTCCTGTACTGAAGGCATATGCAATGGTTACCTTGACTGACACATAAAATACCCAAAACAAAATACCCCAAGACTTGAGGATTTTTTGTTCTATGAATTAGAGACATGAAAGGATTGCCTCAGCATCAGAAGTGTTATAAGCTCACATCTGTAAGTCTTTCTTGGAGAGTTCCTTATTTCTTATATAAGAATGTTCCTTGTTTGAAATATTTCAGTGTTCACTCTATATCTGAGTTTGAAAATTATCTTAATCCTTTTTAATTTTTAATTTTCCACTACTTTTTCTCCACACATAGGACATGCACTTGCTTTCAATATGATGTTTAACACTTTTTATGTTTTTATTTCAGAAAACATGCTAGTAAACATGCAAACATATTGTAAAGATTTAAAATTCGGGGTGTGTATACATATATCAACAAGAGTTATGAATTATGTATATTCTGAGCCTATATAAATTAGATTTTGAAGAACAAGCATCAGAGTACTCAGGCAGGTCATAAGAAGAGATTCCATCTGAAATGTAGAAACTACCTTGAATAAATTATCCATAAGTTAACACTCTCGTTACAGTGACATATTTATTATTTCTGGGTTTGTGATGTTCCTTTAATGCACTCTAACTGTTCTAATGGCACTTTAAGAAACCATTTCAGACTCTTTTCCCTATTGAAATTTAGCACACCTTATTTACATTTGAACTAAAATAATTTAAAATAATGTAACATTAAAAACAATCACCCACTTCCCAGTGTAGAATACCATTTTCTTCTGCCCAGAAACATTTAATTAAAGCAGGATATAACTTTAGTAATTATTTTCACACAGAATGACTCTAGAATTAATAGTCACTTGTAAGACTGTTTAAAAATTGGGAGAATGACAATGAAAACAATCTTAAATGCTTTGTTTATGTGACGAAAAGGAGTGATCCTTTAATTCCCTCACACACATTAAACTGATTTCACAGAGTTTCTGTACTGGTGTTTAACATAGTCAAGTGCTTGAGGTTACACAGAATAAACAATCTTGAGATCTTATTGCAAATGTTTGCAATTTATGATGTAAACTGATTTGTGAAAAAATAACAGGATCCATGTCACTGAAGCCAAAAAGGCATTTTTTCAGAAATCAAAATAGTTCCGAAATTTGAGCACTGCGTTATACGAAAGTATTACCATCTGAGGATCTACAAAGTTTTAAGTGTGGGGAAAAACTCAAAATAGATATTAATCCGTTCAGCTTCAAGCAAAGGCCTTCGATCTTACCGGGCCTTCCTGTGTCATAAGGTCCTTAATACTAATGATGTCTTGAATAATCTCTTTTAACTCGGTTTTCCCCAGTCAGGAATTTTGTTGCTCGGGAAGGTTTTGCACACCTTGAAAGGTCTAGGGGTGGTGGAAGGAGTGGCGAAATCTCTATTAATTATTTATTACAATTACTGAGTTTCTACCAAAACGACGTGCACGATGGGCCTTATTTGAATTTAAAGTGAGGACTTCTTCAGACCCTTTCTCAGTGTGGGTCTGGAAACCCTGGGTTTGGAACCTCCCTCACACCCCCAGCCGCCTGCGGGCGAGTTTGGGTGGTGGCGCGGGGGGAAAGCCCAGCGGGAGCGTGCGTGGGAGGCCAGACCCGAGGGACACGGCCGCGACCGGCCCGGAAAGCCGGCCTCAGCCCTCGCCGAGTCTCGGGAGAGCGGACACCCCTGAAGCGTGGGTCCCCCGGGCCGCGCCCAGCTCCACTACCTCGGACCGGCCTAAGAAACTCTGGTGTTTCTCGCCCGGCCTGGCCGCCTCCTAAGGCTCCCCGGCCTTCCCCGCCTCCCCCGCGGTTGCGGCGCCCAGCCCACCTCGCTCCTGCCGCCGGGGACGTTCCGGGCCGACCGAGGCCGTGCTGCGGCGCCCCGGTCCCGGTCCCCCGGGCCTCGCCTGCCGGGGCCCGGACGTACTTGCTTCCTTTGACCTCAAGCTTCCCCCGAGCTAAGCTGCGAGGACGGGCTGGGCTTCGCGTCGACCGCGCCGCAGGCCGGACGCCAGACGGAAGATCGAACTCCCCGGCCCCAAGTTCCCCCGTGACCTCCGACCTCCGTTGGGGTGCCCATAGAAATGTCCGAATCCCCGTGCGGGGCTCCACCAGGGTTGGGGCTGGGAGCCTGCGTGTTCGGACCCTCGGGGCGGGCGCGGACGGGAGCTCGCCGGAGGCCACCCCGCCAAGGCGGCCGGCTGGGCGCGGCGGATTCAAGGTGCACCCCACCCCTAGGCAGATGTTTACTAGGAAAACTAAGGACAGCTAAGAGACCTGTCAGCTTGTCAACTAGGAGACTTGCAAGGCCTGGGCGCTGAACACGGCCCTTGTCCTGTTTGGTGGCTTTGAAAGCTAAAAAGATAAATATGAAGATATCACCCACGTCTACTCAGAGGAACAGCTTTGAGTGTGGGAGCTCAACCCGGGAGAAGGCCGGGTGGGGACGACCGGAGCACTACTGGAAAACGCGGGGCTTTGTCGAAGGGGTGGGAGGTGTCCACTATGCGTCCTCCGGCCCAAAGGGGGCCCCAAGAGACACTGGGGACACCCTTGATCTTCGCGGAGGATGCCCTTATCCCCAGAGCCCGCGCGGGAAAGGAAGGTCCCGTTCCCCGCCTGGCCGGGGTCGCGTCTTCGCAGTCTCTACCCACCCTTAAAACAGGCAATGCTTTCAGGTTTTACTAGTGAGACTTCATCCGGGAGGAGGGTGCAGGCGAGGCGGGAGCGAGGGAGCTGATCCTAGGTATTCTAAGGACGGCTAGGACCCGGTTTTTCCTAAATAGGGCCCTTGCTTCTACCTTTTTCCTAGATTTAACCAACGAAATATCTCCTTTAACCAAAGCGCTAAATTGGAGGTGGGGGGATCTGCACTTCCCAGAGCCCCCATTCCTCTCCTAGGCTTTTACCCACTCCCAAACCTTAATCGCTTGCTTGGGGTGGGTCGTTGACCTGGAGTCGAAAATCCATTTTGCCACGATTAACCCAGGTAGATTTCGCACTGTATGATCCCTCTTCCCTTTCTCCTCAAGCTGTTCCCCGAAAAACTTCAAGGGGGTAAGTGCAGAATGAAGAGAGTTTGTCTTGGGGAGTCTATTTTATATTATTTTACATATTATCTATTCCTTTTTTGATTTGGTGTAAAATCAATCCGGTTCCTATGCTGGGTAGACAAAAAGTGGGTGGGGTTACGCTCAGCGATATCGAGAGCCACAGAGCCACCATTCTCACGGCCCCTTAAGAGCTGCACGTAGAAGCAGAAGCAAGCGCTTTTCTAAGTTGATGTATTCGAGAGATAGATACACATTAATCAAAAAGGAAGAAGGAAAGACTATCCCGGATAGTTTAATAGTAACAGGAACAAAGATGACGCGAACCCCATCAAATGAAACATACTATTTTCATTCAATTGATCGCAAAGTGTCTTCAATTAATAACTTGGCACTTATTTAAAAGGTTTAACAGAGGTGAAATCGAAACATTTTGTACCAACAACACATCATGAAATAACACCATCTTCTGTTTAAAATAACTTAATACACTAGAAAAAATATGGCAAATATAAATAACTTTGTTTTCATGGAGAACAAATAGTTACAAAGCTCAACGGCATACCAAAGTCCAGTTAAAAGAGCTTTTCCTCTTTCTTGTAAATTAGGAGAAAAAAAAACTAAGGAGGCTTTCTAGTGATTGGGATACAGATTGCTTAGTCCAGGGTATCCCAGTTTAAATAGTTACATGAGTTGAAACAAAAAAAAATTTACTTGAATATACACCTTTGTGAGATAAAATGCAAATGTTGAAAGTCAACCATCAGTTCACACATTATAGCCAAAATAAACTTTGTTCGTGTGTATCAACATATTTTACACAAACCTACTGCCTGTATCTAGTTGGGTATTATTCAAGGTGTGACAGGATAGAGAGGGGGAAATAAAGCAAGGTTCCCACATAGGACATCAGGAAATCAGCAGAAGGGAATACAAGAAAGGAGGGAGAAGAGGGGACTACCCTTGATTGAGCGCCTACTATGTGCCAGGAGCCCTCTGAGGCGCTGTACCTTTATTATTTCATTTGGTCTTCTTTTCTTTTTCCTTTCCCCACATTTTCTGCCCGCCTCCATCTTCTTGGGACAGAGAGTAAATTGTTTCCCTTCCGACCTTTTTCTTTTGTCTGACAGGATCAAAGACGGGGCAAAAATTATAGATTTGATATATATCAATTTCCAGATGCTTTTGGTATTGTTTTTCCTACTGAAGATAAAAATGGAGTAAGTGCATGTGAGTAAAGCAGGGAGCAGGGAGACACCATCAATGGAATACAAGTAACATGCAAAACCGGAATTTACTGTCAGCAGTCTGGACAGTGCTGCCATAATAATTTCTCAGAGAAATCATAGTCTATGGTAACATTTTTTGTATTAATACCATTTTTTTCCTCTCCTCGTTTTTGTACTGTCTTCCCTCTTCTTACTCTTCCATACGTGGTGGTTTTTAACTCAAAGCATCTGATTCAACGTAAAAGGAGGCCCGCCTCTCTTATCAAATTTCTTGTATTAAAGTGAACTTCGCAGAAAAAGGTCAGTTTCAAAACCTGTGAACTTCCCAGCTGCGCACTTTTTTTAATCTTAATTCTTTAAATAAGTATACCTCTTCCTTCTGTTTTGCCTTTTTTAGCCCATTAAAAAAAACATACACTTTAAGTTGGTACCCCCACCCCCACCCCATTCTCTCGAGATTCGTCCGGGTTATTTTTCCATATTTTTAAATGTATAAAATACTTTAATTTTTAAAACTTGTTTTTATTCCTTGGTTCTTTCTCCGACTTCAACTTCTGTGAAATAGCAATAAGTTTAGTTTCCTTTCTCTTTTTTCTTTCTGGGTTGTCTTTTCTACTTTTTTTTTTTTCTCATTTTCTTATTAACAGGATTTTTATTTCTACGCAAGAGTCCATCGTTGCAGCTTTGCCGTGAGCCACACTCCGCTGTCCCAGCGCTCCCTTATTCAGTCTCTCTCCAGACTTTCCGGAAAACTTGCCCCTACGAAGCCGAATTCTACGCCCTTGGGGAGGTGAATGGTCAGAAGCCACAGAGCTGGTGCGCCTAGTGGGATTCAAGGTCCCGCGCGGAGTCTCGCCCTCCGAGTCCGGGATGTGGAAGGTGGCAAAGGGCGATCAGCGGGGGCGGAAAGAGGGTCGGTTCCGGAGTTCCGGAGGGGTTAAACGGAAAAGCAGCGGGGCACGGAGGGTTTGCAGGGTGCGCGCCGCGCTGGGGGCGCGACTTCGGCACTGGCGTTGGCGTCACAGACCCAGGGCGGCAGCGTGCTTTTTGGCTTTCAGTCTGAGATCCGCGATGCTGGAGTTCTTGCTGGTGGTCTTGGCCGCGGCGGCGGCAGCCACCACGGAGGCGGCGGAGGCTGAGTCCGCGGCCAGCGTGGCTAGCGGCAGTCCGAAGGGCGGCGCCGGGAACATCATATAGGGCGCGTGCGCGGCCAGGTGCGGGTGCAGGTGGTGGTGCGCGTGCGCCACGGCGCTGTCCAGCTGCAGCTGCGCCTGAACCTGAAAGGACAAGGGCGTCACGTTGCAATGACTATCCTAGGGTGACAACAGAATAGAAACAGAGCATTAACGGCGTCCAGCTTGGCGAGGGAGAAGGCTGGGGCTGGGGACAGGAAAGGGGAGTTTGGCTGACCTTCTCAGTCTGTTACTGAATCTGGGGCGCCACAGGGATACTCCAGTGCGCCAGAGTCTCTGCAACTCGTTCAGCACGTCTTATCTCCCTGGGCCCTGGGGAACTCTTGTCTGCAGGAATGTGGCCGCCCCCCTCGGGAGCTGGGCCCATCAGAGGACAACACTACTATTGTGTTAAAAGATCGCCCTCCTTAAAATTACAAAGGTAATTTGGAAAGGCTGTCTTGATGCCCTCATACACCTCTTACCCATTAAAGCACTTAAGTAATAACAAGCCAACTATAAAACTTTTCCCTGTCACTCAGGGAAATTATTGCATCTTCATCACAATTGATACAATTGTTAGTACTTATAACCTTTACTGCTATAACAATTACCCTTGTTATAAAGCAAATCTTAAAAATGCAGATTCTGATTCAGAAGGTCTGCACTAGGACCCGAGATTCTGCATTGCTAACAATCTCCCAGGTGGTGCTGGTCCTTCAGGCCTGCAGATCACTTTCTGAGTAGTAAGGGTCTCCTTTTAAGATCCCACTCTCTCTCCAATCATTCTCTCTTGCTTCAAAAGCTTAGCATCGGGATGCTAGCTAGAGTCCTGCAGTGCCAAGAGAGCTAAGATCTCCCTAACAGTAACCGTCAATACATGGGTACACCCAGATGTCTCCCCAGTCCAGGGTGCTGCCAACTGAGAGCTAATTCTTGACTTCACAGCACTACCAAGCAGGGGTCCTGACTGAGGATGGGGCAGGTCTGGCGCTGGTTAGGTAAGGATTGAGCCCTTAGGCTTGGAGAGCAGGGGCGTTTAGAGCACTGGGATTTCCCAGGATTAAATCATTGCTGCAGGCTGTCCTTTTAAAATGTAGTCTTAAAGGTTTCTTTATGCCTAAGAAGGGATTGCAAAGGCAGGGCATCCCTGGGAAGACCAAGGCTTCTCTGTTTACTAGAGATGAAGCTTTGTTTGCAGAGACAGCTTTAAAAAAAATCAAGTCTGAGTTGGAAGTACTTTTATTTATTTACTTTTCTTTTGTCAGAGACATTTATTGTGACTAGAGGTAGGAAATACCTAGAAAAATATTTAGAAAGTTGCCTTAGAAAACACCTTAAGACTAACCACTGTATTGGATCTGACAAAATCTTAATCAAAAGGCTTTTCCTTCCTCTCCCCAAGTGCAATCTTTAGTGCATTTTTAAAGGACCAGTTGCTGGCCTCGGGCCTCTGAAGGTTTCCCATGAGGACAGAAAGGACTAGGCATGTAGGCCCCTGACATTTTATAGGTTTTTAAAGGGGAGTAGATTCACTATATCATCTCAAAATTATTCTTCAACCTCATGGACACCAACACTGGGACTCAGAGAGGGTATATCCAACAATTCAAGCAAACATCCAGGTCTTTTTACAGTTGAAAATTGGTTGAAACTGAGCTATACTTGCCTGCTGAAATGGCATCCTTAAAGCACCTACGTTGACATAGGGCGCAACTCTACAAGCTTCAAACTGGCTGGCAGCCCCTATGAGAACACCTGTAAAAAAAAAAAAAATTGGGAGTAAAACACAATAATGTGAGGTTAATATATCCAGCATTGTTTTCCAGAGTTCCAAATGATACCAAAACAAATCCCTTTGGAATTGGACTGTTATGTTCCTAAACAGCTGCCATAAGGAAAATAAAATAAATATACTCCCAAACTTTAGGACTCTTCATTAACTGCCTTCAGAACAGATTTTTAAATAGAGAACATGATTATCTTTCAGGGTTTCTTTCTGACTTTGTATACCAATATTACCCAGTTCTCTTTTTACTTGGATGTTCTTTGAGAAACATACCTTTATGGAGTTGATTTTCTTGTTTTCTACATTTTGCTCTTCGATTTTGAAACCAAACCTACAAATTGGAAAAATAAAATAAAACCTAGACGTTATGAACTCAAACATTTTTCTTTAATTACCAGAGTACAATAAAAAAAAAAAAAACAGTAGTGTTTTAGGCAAGGATTGAGAGATATAACAAGCAATATTTGAATTATAAAAAACACTCTCAATTTCCAAAGTCAAATAATGTAAATGAATGACAAAAAGGGATTTCACAGAGTTTTGCAAGATAAATTGTTTCTTGATAAATTACTATTAGTCCTGGTTTCATCTTTCTACATTATAGAGTCCCCAAGGCCTAAAACTCTCCCTGATACCTGATACTAAAGTGATAATGGGTTTAGATGTTTGCCCAGTTAGACCTGAGAGAAATGTGCTCATTAATAGCCTGTAATATTAATTAGCTTCATCTTCAAGAAAAACCAAACACCAAAGCAAATAATGACTCTTTTTGGGGGGGGGGTATGAGAGTGGGGGAAGAGGTAATTAGTGCCATAAAAGCCTCACTACAAAGAAGTTTAGAATTTCTCTGTTCCTCTGTGCAGCAGAGTGTAACACAGTAGCAGAATAATTGTGCCATTATCATGATAATCTAATTTGCTTCTATAGAAAAAATCCAAGGCTTACAGTTAGGGTAGTAGAAAATAACCCTAAAATTTAAATAGAAGTATGAAAAAATTAAGACCAGCAATAAAGTTTACTTCTTATGAGAAAAAACAAAACAAAACACAATGTTCTGTGAAAAGGAGAAGGTATGAATCAAGTAACTCCTGGATACAGTCTTTTCTCACATACTACCTTCTTAAATAAACTTGCCAACTTTCAGAGACAGTATGACAGATTTTTAAAAATTCATACAAAGCTTGTTTTTACACTCCAATCATACAGCATTATGTTCCAATAATACAGCATATTGCCTGATTCACAAATTAAGGTTTGAAAAAAACTATAAAAGAATAACACTGCTTCAGAGCTTTTTCTTGTTTTTGAAAGCAAGTGTCATAGTCAATGTAAATCTTCAAAAATTCCCCTGCCATTTAGTGTAATAGAAGGGTAGATTTCATGCCAGGGTGGCATCCTTTGTGTAACTCACATGGCCTGAGGCTTCTTGCCTCTTTTTTCCCCTAGAAGAGTTGGAACTGAGATACTAATGCTCATAACTGTAATAATTATCATCATGTCTTTAAGGGGTAGCTGAGCCTCTAGAGATTTCAGTACACACAGCAAAGCAGCAGAGGCTTAAAAAGGAAGAGCAGAGCCTTCTATTGACGGCTGTGATGACCAAGGCAGCCTATTATTACTTTTCCCCTTCAACGTGACTGCTCTGTTTTTGTCCTGATCCTATTACAAGATGCGGGGAAGCCCCATAAGAATTGCATAGTTTGCTGCAGATGGTGGTCTCTGCGCCCAGAGACCCCGGGAGTATCTGTTACAGTGATACTTTGTAACAGCTGCAGATGTTCAGGCCTAAAACTGCTCCATGTGTTCAAACAAATAATGACCATCATTTTCTCCTATTTTATTATTTAAGCGGAAATACAATCTGAAACATTTAAATGTTTTCTACATAAAACTAGAAGGTGATGTATGCATATATGTATATAATTTTCTACCTTGAATGCCCCAAAGCCTATTGCCATTACTTTCACCCCCACAACCAGTAAAAAAACAAAAAACAAAAAAACCTGCTCCAATTCTAACTTCATCACGTATGGCACTTGTTGGGTGTTGGACTCTGGGAGTGCCAATCTTAAAATATGTAAATTGTTTTAAAATTGAGTTCTGTAGGTTCAGGTCTGCTGTCTTGGTTAAGTGAGGGAACAAAGAGTGACCAAAATGCATTTATGTCTCTACTGTTTCACACACAGTTTGAGATCAACTGCTAACGGCAAACTGTAAATTTCCACACTTAACAGTTGCTAATTTTCTTTATAGTCTATACATCTATAAACCTAATTGGCATATCCGCTCCGCAACCCTAGACCCCGGAGCAGGCCCTCAAGGAAAACCAACTCAGGCGGACAAAATATTCGTTGTAACTTTTAAGGCATCCAGAAGATAAAACGTTTTCTGTGGGATTTTTTTTAAGGCTTATAAAAGTAGGCCCATTAGGATTAAACCACATTAAAGGCATCGTAAGGCGAGGGGGGTTGTGTGTGGTTTATAGAAACTCTGGGAGCAAGCCCAGCACAGCTTTCTTCTGCTGGGAACATATGTTGGGATGGGGTGGGGGATAGGCTACAGGGCTAAGATTTATTTTGGAAAATAAGACCTCTAGTAAAGATATCCCTTCTTCTCACCTCACTCTAGACTCTTGAACCCGCGCCCTCAGGGTGTGTCTCCCAAGCTGCCTCTCTAACCCCACGCGTGCCCCTCCTCCCCTCCCTCCCCCCACCCCCGCCCTGCCTTGACTTCCTCACAGCTGGATACCTGCACTCGGGCTTCGGACAGCCCCAGCCTTTGGCTCAGTTCCTCGCGCATGAAAGCATCCGGGTAGTGGGTCTCAT
>CM053603.1:93960520-94034180 GCA_028646535.1 Procyon lotor
ACACACACACACACACACGCACACACGCACGCACACACACGGACAAAAACAACACAGCAAATCCTGTTACCAGATTTGCCTCCAAAATGATGGAGGATCCTGCCCCCTCCCGGAGTTTCTGCCTAGTCCCTCACCCTGTCCTGAGGAAGAGGATTCTGCCCCAGCCATTCACCCACTCAACCCTTCGCAACTGAAGCTTCAACTCACCTCCTCGCAGTGCGCTCCACGGTCCCCAGCCCTCCCCCGCAAACACCAAATCCATTCCACTCAACCTCTCTTGCACTCACCCTCTCCCACGCAGGCACGGAATCAAGAGCGCCGCGCGCGGCCAGACATAGAATCCGGTCAGGGCAGAAGGGCGCGGCGAGGCCACGCACCGGCCTCTCACCGGCTATTCCCAGAGTGCTGGGCCGTTCTCAGGCCAGCTCCGGCCGCCGCTGGCTCTCTGTTTCTCTCAAACTTGCTGCTCTAATTTGGGAACAATTGGGCCCAAGGGTCGCAGCGGCAGAACAAGCCCCGGGTGCTGAGCGGCACTGGGAGCCGCATCTCCGGGCTTTCGGTGCTGACCCAGGGCTCGAGCCTAACCCTGCGGAGGGCCCACTGGCGGCCCAGCGGTCCCTGTCCCCCATGCCGGACACTAGGTGCCTGAGCAGAGGCGCCCACGCCATGTTGGCTGCCTGAAGGGCTTTCGGCTCACGCCAGGCCAAAAGGCGAGAGCGGAAAACTAGCTTAGCGAGGCGCGCGAAACAGACCGCTGTGTTAGTTCTCTCCTTCTGCCTCCCCGTTGGAAAGGCAGACTCGACCCTAAATGCTTAAACCCACAGAGATCAACAGGTTCAAGCAGAACATTCGTGATCCTTGGTTTCTATTGGTTGCTCCAAGCCTTTTCATGCATCCACCAGCTCGGTTGTTTAATAAAATATGCATTTTTTTCTGCTCTGGGTTTGCACACATCCTTTGCTACTTTACTGTCCTTCCTTCTCCTCCCTTTAAAAACAGGAGCTCTGCGAATGTGAGTATACAGAGTCACCCGAGGGATACGGATAAATATAAATATAAATATAAATATAAATATAAATATAAATATAAATATAAATATATTTAGGCCAAGGGGCAGTGATCAGGGGAGCTCATAAGCTGCCCTCCGGAACCTTCATCCTTTGCGCCTGAGTCGGAGCCTTGGGTTTTTAAGGTGTCAAAGCTGAGTTTGGATAGTCGAGGTTGTTTGCAGTTCTTCCTAGCCCAGGATCCTGATCAGCATGGGTGTTAAAAATCATTTCCGGAAGAGCCGGCCTGCAGAGAAATTAATACTTGTCCTGAGCTTGGAAATCAACAATCCCAGGTCTGTGTCTGCCGGGGTTCAGACCCTAACCACGCCATGCGGCGGTCGGGTGTACCCAGGGCCTGGAGCAACTGGACTCATGCCTGGGAGGCTGCACTGGCAGCCTGACAGTTGTGCCATCATTTTCCAAATTTAGGAGGACCTGCTGCCTGGTCTGGGGGAAGAAGAGCCTCTAGGTTGCAGCCCAGTTTAGCATTCTAGCTATGGTGATCTTAAGTGTTGCCCGCATTTCTTGTACTCAGAGTTCGTTTTATGGACATTTGTCCTTCCACCAGAGAGGAAGCGGATAACATTATAGCAAACATTCGGAGCCAAGTTAATAAGAAAATACTTCCACTGATATTGTAATTAAATTTAAATATGAAAACACACCGTTCAGATTCTACCAAAAGGTTGAGAAAGGTTTATCTATTTCGTGTCATCCACAGTGGATGCTTTTCAAACTTTTGGAGCTTCAAAGTGAAAGATGTCCACATTTCCACTTGATTAATAGACTTAATATAATCTCTGTTTCACCCCCAAATTTCCATTTATTGGCCTAAACAGGAACAGCCCGTGTTATAAACAACTTAATTGCTTGCTTAAATATGTGATTCTACGCATGTCACATATTTTCCTAATTGGAAAAATATGGCAGCACACCAGTTACTGCAGGCACCAAGTGCCAAATTAATTTTATTGTTGAACTCTTTTGAATTGGTACAAGACGCTCCACCATTTAGATAAAGCCACTTCCTAACACTTTGCTGGCACCAAAGGATTCCTCGCATCCCCCCTCCGACAAAAACAGAATACTAAATGATTCGAAACAGCAATGGAATTGTGTAAATATCGAAAAACCAACCAAAAAAGGGAGCCTAACGTGTCTCCCGAGAGAACAGCCTAGCCCTTGTTCAATCTTAATAGCTCAAGGAGAATGAGAAGTTTTGACCTCCAAGATCCGAGAAGCCAGGATCTTCGTGGAGTTCGAGTGGATCTTAGCCGCGGCCGGAAACCCTGGGGGAGATCCGAGCGTGAAGTCTCTCTCTCTCTCTCTCTCTCTCTCTCTCTCTCTCTCTCTCTTTCTTTCTCAGGCCTAGGAAAAGGGCTCCCGCAAACTCGGCGCTAGATGTTAACCATAATCTCGCCGCCTGGCCCAGCTGCTCTCAGCACCCCCGCCGCAGCCCGGCCCAGCGAACTTCCCCATCCGCCCGCTGGCCGTCTGGGCTGCCGGCCCATCCTCCGGCTGGTGAAATGCGCTACGGTGGAATGGGAATAGCGGGAGCATCTGGGAAGGGTGCGCGCAAACCCCACGCCCCCCGTCTTCACACACACTCGGACCCCACCCACGACCGTGCACACCACCGGACTCCCACCCCTCTATCATCACTCTAGCTTCCAAAGCTGGGGTCCGAGGGCCCTCTCCGCGTCCCGCCCCTCTCCCCGCTGGGCCTCGGGGTCCTCTCCCGCCAGAGAGGAGTCAGGAAGGCGGGAAGGGGAATCGCGGCTGGGGGTTTAGGCCGTTACCCTCGGTGAGCCGCGGGCTGCCCGGCTCCCTGCTTCTCTCGGCGGCGCCCATGTCCAGCTCCCGGACGGGAGAGCGCCCTCCTCCAGCTCCTCCGCCTGCTCCTCCTCCTCCTGCACCTCCTCCGCCTCCTCCGCCTCCGCCTCCGCCTCCTCCTCCGCCGCCGCCTCCGCCGGCCGCCCGGACTGCCGGGCTGCTGCGGTCGTCGCGGCCCGGCTCCGCGCAGCCGGTCGGCTCCTTGGTCCCGCGCAGCGGCCCGCTCTCCAGCACCTCTCGGTACGTGATCGCCTCCTTCTTCTCCTTCACTTTCTGGTCAAAAGACTTGGAGACGAACGCCGTAAGTTCTTCCATCGCCGCAGATGCCGGTCAGCCCCGCGCTCAACCTCTCCCAACCGAGCCCCGCTCTTTTTTTCCTTCTTCTTTTTTTACTGCTCCAGCCCCCCCAATAATAACACATCAATGGGGCAGGGGGTGGGGGAGGAGCTGGAGGAGGAGGAAGAAGAAGAAGAAGAAAAAGAAGACAAGAAAGAAGAAAGAGGAGAAGTAGGAGAAAAAGAAGTAAGAGGAGGAGGAGGAGGAGGAGGAGGAGGAGGAGGAGGAGGAGGAGGAGGAGGAGGAGGAGGAGGAGGAGGGAAGGGGCGGGGGCCGCCGGAGGGAAATGGGAACTGATGCTTCCCTGCCGGAGCGCGCTTGTTCAATGTTAAGATCTTTGACAATTCTTCCTGCGGAGAGTTCAGATCTGATAGCAATGCTGCGCTTGAAGTCTCACTATTTATACTTCGCAAAGGCGGCCCCTTGTTCTGAGTAAATTACCTCCCCTTCGCAACTCGGAGGGAGTCCCTTCCTAGGGAAGCACCCGCACCAGTACCTGGGGGGGTGGGGGAGTGGGGGTTGGGGGTTGGGAGGGAGGAAGAGAGAAAGAGAAGAGAGAGAGAGAGAGAGAGAGAGAGAGAGAGAGAGAGAGAGACTGGAGTCCAGGCAGGCTGGAGCTGGAGTGGGAGGGCAGAGAAGGGGACGGGAGGGGGCGGGAAGAGGAGGCCGGTCCCAGGCTGTCCGGGTTTTCAGATAGCTTCGGCTGCCTGTGCCCTTGGCCATTAATCTAGGATTGACGAGAATCCCTAATTAATTTAATTAGGCGTGGATTTTGCGTTGGTGTCACAATTCAGTTAAACACTGGGGAGCTGGACCTACTCCGCCGGGGCGTGGCCAAGAGGAAACTGACAAGTGCGCGGCTGCGGGAGTCGGTCGGTATTGGGACTGGGCATTCGACCCCACAACCTCGCACCGCGTCAAGGTGCCTCGCACCGCGTCAAGGTGCCGCGCAACTGCTTCTCCTCGCCTGCTGCCAGGCTTCCTTGACCTGCGTTAGGCTCCCCGCACCCCAGTTCCGTATCCTGGCCCTGTGTCCCAATCCTACATCGTCGCTCCTTCCACCCTTCAACCCACACAGCTCCGCACCTGGCTGGGTTCACAAACCTGCTCAGAGTCAGGGTCTTTTAACAGCTTTCCAGACCCGCGCGGCTCCTTAAAGGGGCTTCCCGGCTCGCAGCCAGAGCTGAGCTTGGGTCTTCACTAAGCTCCTCGCCCCGAAGTTTGTGATTCACCTCACTACTCGCGCCCTGGAGCCCAAGCCGACACCTCTACAGACATACCCAACTCGTACGGACGGGCTAGTCTATTTAACACATTTCCTGAGCAGCTGTTCCCTGAAAGATTCCATTTTAAAAGTGTTTCCTTAGCGCCTGATCAGGGACAGTTAGACTTCGTTCCCTCTTTGAGGTCTCAGGATCCTGACCCCTTTTTCCTTACAACTCCCTGAACCCGGACCCCTCCCACAATTAACTACGGGAGCTCTTCTTTGGCATCCTCAGAATCATTCTAGTTGATTTCCTAAAATTGAAAAGCAAATTATTATTCCTCTTAGACTTTGAAAAAAATTCACGTTAAGTTTACGCTCCATCTATTTTTTTTTTTTTTAAATCATGGACTATTCAAAAAGAGGATCACCAGGAGAAAGATCTCTCTCTCTCTCTCTCTCTCTCTCTCTCTCTCTCTAAGCCACAATTTGAAATTCTATTCCTGGACTATTTTCATCGAAATAGTTTGTTATATGGAAGGAACATCTATATTACTGAGTCATTTGTACTGTGTAGGACAAAGCTTGCAGTGAGCAGAGTGGCCATGTATATATCTCACACAAGAATATTTACATAGGAAAGTTATAATTACTCGAATCTACAAACAAATATATCTCTTCAAGTGTGGTTCGGGGGACATTGTCCTGTAGTATGAATATTGGTGCAAGTTTTCTTCTGATGTTAAATATAACTAGTTTATCTTCTTGAATCTGATACTCTCAGTAAAAATAAAAGAAATTACAGAACTTTGATAGGTGTACTTCTGCCCTTCGGTTGAGGCATGAACACGAAGTTAACAGATAATTTGAAAACTATCATCAAAACAACCTGAATCATTTGTAAAAAGAGAAAAGAATTGTAACATCAGTGATTCTAAAATATATAAAAATAGAGGCTATATGTATCTTTGTCATAGTATATATATATTACTCTTCAGATTCAAATGTTCACTTTTAGTGAATTTAAGGAAAATGAAAACCATACTTTTTAGGAATGTTACTTCATCTTTCTTTCTTTTGAATTCTGAAGTTGTCCTTTGTTCTTCTTAAAACATTTAGTGCTGTATTTAAAATACAGCATATATATACATTATATATCTATTATATTTTAATATAATTAAAATCTTTAAGTTTCCAGTAGCAACAGCTTTTAGGTATTAATGAATTACATAAGTGCTTGCTTCTATTTTATCATACTACAAAAGAAATTCCAATACTCACATTTTCCAAAGTTATATGAATTTAGAAACATGATTTTACACTTAGTTTTGGTTTACTGCTTGTAACCACTTCAATTCTGGTATTATCAGAGGAGAATAACCATAAAACTTTAATCCTTTATGAAAATCCATCTTTCAGGTTATTTAGCAGAATGACCAGGAATGGGGTCAGCTAAGTGGATGTGGTGCCCAAAGATCTCTGAAACTGAGGTGTTAAATATCTATTCACAAACAGCTCCAACATAACCACTATTAGAAGTCTCGCAAGGGATCAGGAGACTCACTAGCTACTTTTTTAAAATTCTATCTACTGAGCTTGAGGGAAAGAAGACCACTTCAGGGATGATCCGGGAAGGGGAAGGTTCAGACACAATCATTGTGGAACTCACACCAAATAGATTTTCCCATAGATTTTCCGGGCATATTGGCTTTTTGTATATATTTAGGAATAGTCATGTTAATATCAGATAGGGCTGTGAGAAATCTGCAGTGTCTCGCCACAGATTTCCACTGGCCCAAGGAAAGTTTAGTTAAAACACAACTTCAACAAGGTTTTAAAATCATATGCAAATAAATGCTCATGAAGTTCTAATGATATTGTTTCATTAGATGAAAAAATATTTTCTTGAGACAGGGTTTTTCAAAATTTGGTTTTGGTAAATAAAAAACAAAAACAAAACAAACACTGAATAAAGTTTTGTTAACAGCCTGCAGACAGATACACACATTCCAATAAAATTCAGGACCCCAAGGCCCCCCACCCCAGCTCTTGAATTATTTAAAATAAACATATAGTGTATTAGCTAAGTTTTAAAATGGTCCCCCAAACTGGTTATTTAAGGTAAACTCATTTATAAGCAATATATTTGTGGGGGTGATTTTCACCCTCTCAAACCGTCAGCGGAAAACTCTAGCCTGGATATCTGTCAGTAGTTGTGAACGAGTTGGTTCTCACAGTCGACCCAAACCAAGGCCAAGAGTTTATTCACCTCCTTTCAGTTTCTTACAGATAAATAAAGTAGTATGAGTTACAGAAAATGCTGAGTCGCTGTAATTTCTATGGGTTTAAATAGCAACAAGAAATCTATACTTTTAATTTCTCTTTCAGAAGAAACCTCGGCTCCCTGCCTCAGGCAGCCTTCTCCCATTCCTCCACCAACCAGTTAACTTCAATGTGGGAAACTAATTTGCACCAAACCTGTGAATGCCTTCACCTTCAGGGTAGAAGAAACACCGATTTTAATGTACTTTTGCAAATAAATCATTAGAGTTTAATCACACACGATTCTATACAGACACACTCCCATGATTTATTATCGTTGGGCTAGTTTCTTCCTCCCCCAGAGTGAGATAACCAATTTTGCTACGTGTGGTGTCTTAAACATAACTTCCTACGATGCAGATTTGTTTACTGATTATCTGAGACGATAGCGACGGTTACTAAGGCAATAACATTGTTCAGTCTCCACCTTTATTGCTTTCTGGGAACAAGAAAATCCAATAAGCAAGAACGCAAAACGAACACCAAACAAAAAATTGGCGGTGTGACAATCTACTCCCTCGGCACTCCTCTAACTCCTGCCAGTCTCTATCGATGCACTCGGAAGCTCGGCTGACGCTGCCTGGCGCTGGAACCAGGAAGGCGGTGAGCTTAAACTGAAGCAAGTTCGGAGGACCGCAGCGGCGCCCAGATTTGAAGGAAGGTTTTTTTGGTTTGTGGAGCTTGCAAGTCAACCGGAGGCGTGAGGCCGAAGGCCGGGACCCAGGTGATGCCCGCATCTGGAGCCTGGGAGGCGGCGCCTATGGGCGCAAGGTTCCGAGGCCCTGCTCCGGCGAGAGGCGGCGCGGGGCCTGGTGCAGTCCGCCGGGAAGGCGGCGTGGAGTGGTGGAAGGGGTAGTGGGTGGCGGCCGCGAGGCGTGCGGAGCGGCGCAGTACGCATGCGCCCCGCACCTGGCGCTTTCTGACCCTTGAAGTCTAAGCCGGGGCCTTTGGGTGATGGGTGACTGTAGGGTAGTGCGCGGTCGCAGGCCTGAGGCTAGGCCTTCTGTCTGGTGCTGGTGAGGAAGAGTTAACCAGCTCTTCATTCCCTATCCAACCCACACCTCCATCCACACCCCCAGTCCCTGGTCCTCGATCACTGCTTTTGGGTTTCTGTGCTCATCTTGCAGTACGTGGTTGTTTCTTCGTCACTAGCTGTAGGTAGAATGGAGCAAGAGGGAGGCTGCAACCTGGTGCCCTCTACCCCACTCACTCTGCTGTCGGTACTTTAGATCCACCTCTTTCACTCCCTCCCACTTCCTGGCTAGCACTCTTGATGAGAAATAGGTGGTGCTGGGTGAGTTAGACTTAACTTCCTTAACATATAAATATACTCGCTTTAAACTCAATTTCACTGACTTCAGAATTTGTGGCCTTGTGGTCATATGACCACCGTTATGGGCTTCCTTAAGAGCACAGGGCTACCCTTAAACTCTGTTTACTTTGGTGAAAGGTTATAATGCACTACTTAGACATGTTGCGGACTCACGATTTTAGGTCAACCTTAACGTAATTTCTATCTCAGAGGTTATACATATTTAAATGTACACTGGAGGCCTAAATTTTTTGTTACTGCGTTTTCAGAATTACTGCAACTAACTAGGTACTGGTATTTACATAAATCACATATCTTTTGCTGTTACAAAAAAGTATTCCAGCTCTCATCTTTGAATTTAGACATAAAAGCTCTAAGTCAGGGGGATATGCAGAACTCTCAGGTTTAAGGATTTGAACAGATATGATAGATCCAAACTTGTGGGGAAACTGTGTCTCCCCTCTAGCTTTAGTCTATAAATACTCTCTTTACAAGCAAAGGAGATTTCCTGCTAAGTGGTAACACTTTACTAGTGTTATGTTCTTCAATAAGAGAGCTTATTGATATTGATTCAATAAGAGAGCTATTATTAATATTTGAAATAGAAAAAAAAAGAAAAGGCAGTTGGTACCTATTAATTGGCCTTACCAATTCCACCAGTCTTAGCAAAGAGTTGTGTTAGGAGTTGGAAAACTTCTGTAATGATTTTATTACAGTAGATGTATAGATAGGTTTTCTGCTTTCATTTTCAAACCATTGGGGAAAAATTCTTACGACTGATAATGCTTTTTACAAAAAGAGATGCTAGTTTACAAATTTTTAGTTATGACAGGAGGTGTGTTTTTTTACAATTCTGTATCTTTTTTTAATCTTGTTGTGTTATCTTAAATTAGAATTTTACCACAGTTCTTTTACTGCTTTTGCTTGGGTTTGTACTCGTTTGTGGATTTCTTCCTATGCTACAATGCTATTAACCCCATTTTTACTTTTGAGGTGGATTTGACATATCCGTTGACATAACTGTTTTTTTTTTTTTAAGCCATGTGTCCAAGATTAAAAAGAGTATAGTTTGATATACTAATGAATGAGTAGTGGAGAAATAATTATAAACTGTCATATTCTCTAGGAAGCTTTGTTCCCTCTAACTACCTGTTTACTGAAAAAGGCTAACTGCTTTGTGTACCTTTATTAATACCTAGACATAGGGAACTACTTGTGTATGCCTTTGAGCTTTCGTTTGAATGACCACGTCTTGGCTTTGCATCTTCCATCAGTCACTTAAACTTTTCAGTGAGATGTTTTTGTGAATAGGTGCCCTGCTATAGTCATTACCTCTCCTGGTTTCAGTTTTGTAGTGGGAGTATTTGGGGAGGTTTGCAACCATGAGACTATAACCAGGAAGTACTAGAAGACACAGTGGGGACAGAAAACCAAGAGCTGTAGGAGTTCTGTTTCTGTAGTTGCATTTTCTGTTTACAGGTGGATTGAAAAATTGTTAGCTTGTGGGGCTCCTAAAAATCTCTGCTCACATTTGTTATTGCCTTTATCAAAAAGAATTTTTAATATATCTTTCCATGTACTGTACCATAACGGTGGAGTTAAGTATAAGGAGTTCTTTCTTTATAGGAGTGTGTAATATAAATTGACAGCGATGACTTGAATGGGCAAGTATATTCAATTATATGCCAATGATATTATGGAAATCCAGAGGTGAGTATATATCTAATGTGGTCAGTAGGAATGCAGTACCTATATCGTTGATAGAGAAGACAATTTTTGGATCTACCTCTCATTTGCTCTTGTTCAATTTTCTGAATAAATACTTGAAATTAACTATAATAAATGTAGTGACTTTAGCAGTCTCTTGAGATTGATTATACTTCAGAGTAATTTTTCCGAAGTGTAATATGTTACTTGAAAATATATTTATAGTTTGTGACATAGTTTTAAAACTTTTCTTTTACTTAGTGTCTCTAAGGAAGTGTTTTGTATTTACCATTAGCTTTTCTGGGTTAAATGTAATCATTCTATTATGGGTAAATTATGTTGTTTGAAATTAAAACAAAGGAAAATTTATACCCACCTCCTATTCTCTTTTTTTTCCAGTCAACAATAAGATACATAATTAGATCTGTGTCCTTTTCTTTCTACTTCTTTATGCTTTCTATGGGAACTTAATAAGCTGTACAAAAAAGGAGAATGGAAATAACTGTAAATACCTTAGAGCAATGACTCTAAAACTTTCTAGTTTTAGGATTCCTTTACACTCTTAAATTGTGGACTCCAAGAACTTTTACCTACATGGGTTATATCTGTAAATATTGCCTTACTAGCAATTAAATGAGCAAATTTTGAATATTTATTAATACACTTAAAAGTAATAATAAGCCCATTACATGGTAACATAAATAACACATTTGGCTGGAAAAATAACTATATTTTCCAGAACAAACTTAGTGAGGAAAGTGGCATTATTTTCCACTTTTGCAACTCTCTAATGTCTTAATAGAAGACAATTGGATTCTTATATCTGTTCCTGCATTCACTCCATTGTGATGAGTTGTTTTGATTAAAATATATAAAGAAAATCTGGATTCACAAAGATATGGTATTGGAAAAAGAAGTATTTTAATAGCCTTTGCAGATAATTACTTTCTTTGATAGTACACTAAAACTTGACAAGTAGAGGTTGCGTAAAGGCTAGTTGCAGTCTGGTATTTGAAACCATGTCAGTGACTTCATAGTCTCTCACATTAAAATCTGTGGGTCTGTCTTGTTCTGTGAGTGGATTTTTTTACCCATGCATGATTCTGTGCAATCCTGAATTGGCCTATGGGAGAATAGTGGTTCACTGAGTTATGCATACCTTCTAAATTTTGACGGTCTTTATTATGTAATTTAAAAAAATTCACATCTTTGAATATCACCACTGATCTCAACAGAGAAATCTTCAAGTAATGAAATGAATGATTTTTACCGTTTTATCAAGGACATTCTTTTTTTTTTTTTAAAGATTTTATTTTATTTGACAGAGGAGAGAGATCACAAGCACGCAGAGAGGCAGGCAGAGAGAGGGGGAAGCAGGCTCCCCGCTGAGCAGAGAGCCCGATGCGGGGCTTGATCCCAGGACCCTGAGATCATGACCTGAGCTGAAGGCAGAGGCTTTAACCCACTGAGCCACCCAGGCGCCCATATCAAGGACATTCTTAAGTAAAACTGGCTTAAAAAAATGTCTTTTAAACTGTGTGTTGCAGTGAAGAGTATAATGACTACTAGTACAGTTTGGTTCCGTTGCCTTGATTCCTGTTAAGGCACCAGCAGTTTCGCCTACTATTGCTTTTATTTACATCATCAGTACAAAAGTCAACCCAGTGAAAAAGGTAAATCATGTTTCAGTATTATAGTGAAAATAGTTTTGACCTCTTGGATCCCCTGAAAGGGTTTTAGGGACCCTCAGGGGCCTACAGACCCCATTTTGAGAATTGCTGTTCCACTTCAAGCATAAGCTAGAGGGCAAGACTTTTGTCTCTTGTTCTCTAATGTATCTCTTATACCTAAGCCTGATACCATCCTGAGACTTTATACCTATTTCTAGTATTAGATTTTCTGAATCTGGATTGTCTTTTTGGTTTACTCTCTCCTTTTGGTGGAGTACATTCTCTGGTAGCTTCCTAAGAAAGGGTGAATGCAAGGTATAATTTTGAGACTGTGTATTTGAAAGTGTCTTTATTCTGATCTCTTATTAAATCAATGATTGGGCTGGATCTAGAGAGGCTGAAAGTCATTTTCACTTAGATATGGGAAGGCAAATCTTCTTTTGTTTTTTTTTGCTGTTTGTTTTGTTGCTGTTGAGAATCCTTTGTGATTACCCCATTTTTTTCCTCTTAAGAAGTTTCTAGGATCTGTAGATGGCTGTTGTCTGAGTTTTTCTGAGATATGTATGGTATATGTCTTTTTTTTTTTTTTAAGATTTATTTATTTTAGAGAAAGAGCTTGCACATGAACTGGGGGAAGGGCAGAGGGAGAGAATCCTCAAGCAAACTTCCTTCTGAGTGTCAAGCTTGAGGTGGGGTGGGGACCTCAGTCCCAGGATCTTGAGACCCTGAGCTGAAACAAAAAGTGGCAGCTTAACTGACTAAGCCACCCAGGCGTGCCTGGTGTAAACTTTTTATTAATTCATTGTTCTGGGAATTTAAAGCAATTGATATCTTTCAGTTCTGGAAATTCTTTTGAATTATTCTTTGGGTATTTTTCTTTATCTCTTTTCTGCATTCTTTTTTTATGGAATGCATATTGATTGGATATTGGACTTTCTGGATTGATTCTCTTTTACCTCCTATTTTTTATGTTTTCTTTCTACTTTCTGTGAGTCCTTTGACCTTATCTTCTAACCCTCCTGCATTTTTTAAAAAATTTATTTATTTTTTATTAACATATAATGTATTATTTGCCCCAGGGTACATGTCTGTGAATCGTCAGGCTTACACATTTCACAGCACTTACCATAGCACATACGCTCCGCAATATCCACAGCCTAGCCACCCTACCTATTGCATTTTTTTATTACAGATTATCATTTGTTTAAATTTAAAGCTTTCCTGTTCTTTGGGTGTTCCTCCTATTCTTGCTTGCTGGATCATCTTCTCATGTGTTTCTGGGGATATTAACAGTAATTTTTTTCTGCACGTCACTTGTTTACTACAAGTTGCTTTTTTTCTTTCTGTTTTGGTTTCTGACTCTTATGATAAAGGCTTTCATCACGTGACTGGTTATCTTTTATTGTATAATTGCTAAAAAGTTTGTAGAGAAAAGTTTACTTTGTTTAAGGTTTGGGCTTGGTAATTGGTGGCCTTGGTGATAGGGTGATTGGATAAGAGCCTGGCTTTTTTTGCAAGGGGAGCTTCAAATATTTATATACCTTTTTTGACTGCCGTTCAGTTTTTGTAAAGAATCCTCTTCCAGAATTCTTGGATCCAAGCACATGAGTGCTGCAGTATTTACCATTAGATTGAAGACCTTCACTTTCCTTTAACTTTTAGTTTAGCATCTTTCTGCTCTCTTTTGTGCCTGGACCTGTGCTTCATTGTTTCATTATTTTCCTTAAAAAACCCACCTTTCTGGGTTTGGGGAGGAGTAGTCACTTGTCTGGTTTGGGTGGGGGAGGGGGCCTGGGCAATTACTTCTTTTACAGATTTTCAATTCCTGTGTTTTAGTCTTGTGACCTGTTGTGCTGGCTATGGTATCTGGTGTCTCAAATTCCTGAGCCTTTCTGATTTTTGCTGTGTGAATTGGCTTTTTGCTTGTTGCGTGATATTCAACTTTCTTAGCTCCAGATCCTCCATCTGGTTTTCATTTGCTGAAAATTTATTGACATATCTTGTCTACTGTTCCTGTTGTTTATTCTTTTAGTCTCTTAATTCTTGTGAGTTTATACTTTATTATCTTTCACACTCATTTTAGTATTTTTTAACCAGATAATAAGATTATAATAAAAACTCATCTTAATTTAAATGGTTATTTGTGGGTAAAGAAAATTCATAACTGTCTAAAGATGAAAACAAGAAAGGAAAAGGAAGGAAAAGCCAAGAGATAGGAAAATTTAGGTGATTTTTTTTAATATTTTATTTTTTGAGGATTTTATTTATTTATTTGACAGAGAGAGAGATCACAAGTCGGCAGAGAAGCAGGCAGAGAGAGAGAGGGAAGCAGGCTCCCTGTTGAGCAGAGAGCCCCATGCGAGGCTTGATCCCAGGACCCTGGGATCATGACCTGAGCAGAAGGCAGAGGCTTTAACCCACTGAGCCACCCAGGCTCCCCTTAGGTGATTTTTATAACTCAATTATGTACACATTCTTTAATGGAAATACACATACACGTATATGGATGTTATATATTATATATATGTAAATACTTACATACGTATATATGTCCATTTATATTCTTTATATATGTGTAATTTCATAATCATAGAATTTTGAAGCTAGAAAGGGTCCTTGTGATTTAACTAGGGCAATTTCATTTTTCAGTGAGGAAATGGGCTTAGATACACTAGTGATATACTGAAAGTTTCAAGACCAAGTCTTTCCAATTTTTTGTTAACTGTAAAATGTTAGAACTGTGAACATCTTGGAGGTTCAGAATTATGTCTAAAGTCTAACTCTGGTTCTAGGTAAATAGCTTAGAATTTTGGATTTAGTCCTGACAGCAATTTTCAAGTGGTATTGTATTAGAGTCAAGGAGGGGATGCCTTGTCTGACTGTTTTGAAAACAAAGCTGTAATTTAACATCTTGCTTTGTTTATAGTAATGATATTAACTTATTTTGAATAAATATTAAAGAGAAACATGAGATTTTTATTTATCTGATCCATTAACTTTATCTTAACCATTACATAGGATGGATCTTGCTTTTATGTGACATTGAAAGATAGCTAATAACTATTTTGGTAAAATAAGTGAGATTGCATATGAGACTCTTTATAAAGGCTATCTTTAAAGTAAGACAAGTAAGCTTCTTATCAAGTAAGTTAATTCTTAGGTATAAAAGCCTTAAGTTTTTTTTCTGTATTTTTTTTTTTTTTACTTTTGTATACTAAATATGCAAACATTACCATAGCCATATAGAAAATAATGTAAAATAAAAAATTACCCAGTTTCATCACTTAAATATTATCAGTTAATTTGGGGGCAGTTTTTTGAGAGTTGGTGGCTTAGGTTAAGAGTCTGCCTTCGGCTTGGGTCATGATCCCAGGGTCCTGAAATTGCCCCACATCAGGTTCCCTGTTAAAGTGAAGAGTTTGCTTTTCCCTCTGTCCCTCCCCTCTGCTTGTGTTCTCACTCTCTCTCCCAAATAAATAAATAAATTAAAAAATCAGTTATTTTCAATTTTGCTGTTACTATATGTACCCATATACATATATGTATGTGTGTATATATGTATATTATGTGTGTGTGTGTGTGTGTGTGTGTGTGTGTGTGTGTGTGTGTATGTATGGGAGGGGCAGGGAGAGAGGGAGAGAGGGGATCTTAAGCAAGTTCCACACCCCACACAGAGCCTGACATGGGGCTTGATTTCACAACCCTGAGATTGTGACCTGAGCTGAAAGCAAGAGTTAGACATTTAACTGACTGAGCCACTGAGGTGCCTCTCATAGGTGCATATTTTTGTAAATTGTAGTCTCTGTAGTTATGGTTTTAATATTATAATGAATAGCTTCATGAATATAGTTTCCTTTTAAGAAAAACTTTGCAGATGTATTCTTAGAAGTAGGATTGCTTTTTCTTTTTTTTTTTTTTTTTAAAGATTTTATTTATTTATTTGACAGAGAGGAGAGAGATCACAAGCAGGCAGAGAGGCAGGCAGAGAGAGAGGAGGAAGCAGGCTCCCTGCTGAGCAGAGAGCCCGATGTGGGGCTCGATCCCAGGACCCTGAGATCATGACCTGAGCCGAAGGCAGAGGCTTAACCCACTGAGCCACCCAGGCGCCCCGGATTGCTTTTTCAAAAAAAAAAAAATCAGAGTGTTTTTTATGATTCTATTTAAATTGCTCAATTGCTTTCTGGAAGAATTATACCATCACTTTATGTAGGAACTAGAGGTATGCAGAGTTGACTGACTTCACAATAACCTCATCAACTTTAGTACTTTATTATTCTTTTTTAAAGATTTTATTTATTTATTTGACAGAGAGAGCATAAGTAGGGGGAGTAGAAAAGGGAGAAGCTGGCTCCCCACTGAGCAGCAGCCCAATGCGGGGCTAGATCCCAAGACACTGGGATCATGACCTGAGCTGAAATAGACGCTTTACTGACTGAGCCACCCAGGTGCCCCCAACTTTAGTAGTTCAGTGAATATTTCCTCCCTCCTTCAGATTTCACCAATGCAATGGTGATAGTGCATTGTGTCAGTTTGCACTTTGTTGATGACTAATGACATTTTATCCATTTAAAAATTTAGAATTTTTATTAGAAAAATGTAACTCTAAAAGATAATAAAGTACTTTTTATATTTAAGGGATGTGGAAATGAAAGATTAGTGGTTGATCCCTAAACCAAGTATTATATAATTAATGATAAGTGCAACTTAAAATATAAGAAAATTACTATAATGAGCTGTTCTCAGGATTGACTCTTTTGAGAGACATTTGAAAAAATTATGGACAAACTTAAATTGTTCATAAATTATAAAAACTGTTAATTGATAATCCTGGAAGACTATATTAGAGCAATTTCTCATGTCTTGTCAATAAGCTAAGTACATTTAAAGTTTTACTTTAAATGAGACCTTTTAAATTTTTACAAAGTTTTACAAAAATTGTTATGTTAAATTTCATCCATTGCGCTAGAACTAATTTTCTTTGAATTTGAACTTAGAGAAATGGGACGCCGGTCATCAGATACCGAAGAAGAAAGCAGAAGCAAGAGAAAAAAGAAACACCGTAGACGGTCATCTTCAAGTAGTTCTTCAGATAGTAGAACATATAGCCGGAAGAAAGGTGGAAGGAAATCAAGGTCAAAGTCAAGATCTTGGTCCAGAGATCTTCAGCTTCGCTCTCATTCATATGACAGAAGGTAATTTTCATAACTTTCACTTGTATAATAATGAGAGTAACACTCTTTAGAGTTCATATGTTAGACTATGCTTTCAGGGATCATTCCTATAGTTTGTTTCAAGGGTTCATATGTTTTTGTACTTTTAATTTTTCTAGGTAAAACATTTTTCTTTTAGTAGTTATATATTTATGAGGGTTAAGTCCCAATCTAAAAGTTTTTTAAATTTTTTTTATTTTTACTTTTTTATTTGAGTATGTTATATTAGTTTCAGGTTTACAATTTAGTGATTTGACAAATTTATATATTATGCTGTGTTCACAAGTATAGCTCCCATCTCTCCCATTACATTGCCATTAATGGGAGAGATGCCATCTCTCCCAGATCATTGACTGTATTCATTATGCTCTGCTTTTTATTCCTGTGATTTACTCATTTCTTGACTAGAGGCCTGTACCTCCCTTTCTCCTTAACCCATTTGGTCCAACACCTCCCTCCCCCAAAGGTTTTCCTTTTTGCCAGGCCCAGTCTATGGGTCTAGTGTCTTCTTCCTTCGTCTATTCTTTGTAGATGTAAACTGGTATAGTTCTTATAACATATTATCTGATAATATTTGGATGATTGTATACTACTGAACACCCCTAATGTCTTAATTAGTAGCTAATCCAATCACTAAATTATGAATCAGTCATCTGACTCTTCAAGAAGAATAACATTTTTTCTCTATTTGCTTCTAGGAAGGATTGAGAAATAGTAAAAATGAGATGATTCTTTAGAATCTAGATGATTTCTCTTTAATGCCTGTAAAAATTTTTTTTAAAAGATTTTATTTATTTATTTGAGAGAGAGAGTGAGAGAAAGAGCATGAGCAAGGTGAGGGTCAGAGGGAGAAGTAGACTCCCTGTTGAGCAGGGAGTCCGATATGGGGCTTGATCCTAGGACCCCAAGATCATGACCTGAGCTGAAGGCAGATGCTTAACTGACTGAGCTACTCAGGTGCCTGCAAAAATTTTTTTATAGCAATGACACTTGATTATATTTTATTTCAGACGCAGGCATCGATCAAGCAGTAGCTCTTCTTATGGCTCTAGAAGAAAACGAAGTCGAAGTCGTTCAAGGGGTCGAGGGAAATCCTATAGAGTTCAGAGATCTAGGTCAAAAAGCAGAACAAGAAGGTATGTCCTATCAGATATTTATGGCTTTGTAACAGACTATTTCCAAACTTAGTGATCTAAAGCAACAGTCACTTATATTCTCATGATTTTATGATTTTGACTGAATTCAGCTGGTAGTTCTTTTGCTAGCCTCATCTGGGGTCACTTGTCATCAGTGACTTCTCATCCTCTGGTAGGCCGGACTGGGCTTTTTCACGTGATGGAGGAAATTTTTGAAGAATGTAAGCGAAGAAGCTGTAAAATCTTTCAAGATCTTGCCTCAGTGTGTATTGGAATGAGTTTGTGTCTCCCGTTAAGTTCATATGTTGAAGTCCCAACCCCTAATATAACTATACATTTGAAGATAGGATCGTTATTGGAGGTATTTAAGGTTAGGGTTAAATGAGATCATAGGGTGGAGCTTTAATCCTCTAGGACTGGTGGCCTTATAAGAAGAGGAAGAGAGAGACTTCTATCTCTATGAGTATGCTTTCAGAGGAAAGGCCATGTGAAGACTGGGAAGAAGTCAACATTTACCATTTTTTTAGCCAGGAAGGCAGCCCTAACCCGAATCATCAGCTTGCATCTTCATTTTGGACTTAAAGCCTCTAGAACTGTGAGAGATAAATTTCTGTTGTTTTAACTGTCCAGTCTGCATTATATTGTTATCGCAGCCGGAGCAAGCTAATACACAGCTAGGCTAATACACTAATACACGGACTAATACTCCATCTGTGTCTTTTTGCTGTGCTCAAGGGTCAGTTATAAAGAGGATAGCCTATCTGGAGTCAGTTATACATTTGTGGGGGTATATTAGCAGTCTGGTTTTGTTATTTAGGGCACAAAATTTTATAAATCAATGTGTGAATCTAAAGTTGGTTAATAGCAGTGAAGTTCAAATGTTTAGCTTTCTGGCCTTGTGTTATTTGGCCTCAACCTCCTGTCGTTTGTCATACTCCATGGCTAAGCCACTCTGGTGTTAGATGCCTTTTTTTCCATTCATGTACCCAAGTTGCTAGCTTTGTTTCTTTGAGCATGCTCTTTTTTTCTTCTTTCTTGCAATATCTGTACTTTGTGAAACCTTCCTATCCTTTAATGTTTAGTTCTATTTAACCTTTAATTCTTTCTCAATCCTTTTTTGATTTTTTCCCTCTCAAGTCAGATTTAATCCCTCCTTTTTGACCCCCCATCACGTGTGGTTCCTGATTTTTAACAGTTATATTTTGAATATTATGTTTTGTTATTCTCATATATTGTAAATTCTTGCAAGGGGGTCCTCTTATTACCTAGCAAAATGCCTTACTAGTAAACATGCCTTGATTTGAGTGTTTAATTGGGGAAATGAAGTTAGGTAGAGCACTTGGTTTTGTAGCAAGAAAATGTTTTATTGTTTTATTGATTTGTAGAAGGAAAGCTTTATTTTGGATGTATTGATTTGTCTAAAAAGAGGCTGATTACCAGAAAACAACTTCAGTTGAAGTTTCCCATCAGTGGGAGCAAAAATAATAATTCATGCTTTTTATGGTCTTTTTTAGTTTATCAAGTATTTTTGCATATACTCCCATATATTGTCATATGTATGGAGTCATTTATAGTTTGATTCCAAGCATCAGGATTTTTTTTTTTTAAAGATTTTATTTATTTGTCAGAGAGAATGAGAGAGAACAGGCAGGAGATGCAGCAGGCAGAGGGAGAGGCAGGCTCTCCACGGAGCAAGGAGTCTGATGCGGGATCCCGGGAGCCTGGTGCGGGATCCCAGGAGCCTGATCCCAGGAGTCTGGGATCATGACCTGAGCAGAAGGCAGACATTTAACCGACTGAGCCACCCAAGTGTCCCAAGTATTGGGGTTTTAATGGATGGAACTTTTGTAACCACTGGAAGGGCCCAGGGAATTAAGGAAGCTGTCACTGATTATTTTAACTTGAAACGTGGCAGCTGATTGTTTGCTCAGAAGTCACTGGAAGTTTTAAGACCTCTCTCAGTTTGTAGCACCAAAGTGAGTGGTTCTCAGGATACTCACCTGGAAGCTGTTTTTCTGCCCAATTATCTACTTACAACTGTCTCCAAGGGGGAATCTGGAAATGTTAATTGCTTTTCCTTTGCAACACAAGGAAGACCTTAAAAAGAGTATCAGTGATGTCTAGTCAACCACAAACTATCTAGCACATATGCATTAACTAATTTGAGTTTTGTAACTCGGTCAAGGTGCCATGCATGGTAGTACCTTTTTTTGTATATGAGAAAACAAATTGAGAGGTTTATTCAAAACAGCAGCTTAACCTCCTGCATCAACACTTTGGCATTTAACTACAGTAACTAATCGGGAGTCACTGAAAAGTCTTAAATTTTGAGAAAATACGTTATCCATGTCCTATACACATATTATCTTGGAAAATTTATTTTAGGAATTTATTCTTCAAAATGCTTGAATTAAATGAGTTTAATCTTGGTAACAAGAAAATTGAACAACTCATTCCTTGAGTTTACCAAGGCTGTAATTTAAAGAGAAGATGAAAGTAGTGAGTTTTTCAAAGAAAAAAATACTATATGATTCTAAATCTGAAGATGTGTTGTTAATGATCTCTGCTTTTTAATAGAAATGAGTGATTTCAATCCTGGTAAGTCAGAACTTCCAGAAAACTTGTTACGTATGTAAAAAATAATTGAAAGATAAAGCATGTTCTGAGGGATGGCAGGAGGGAAGTCAAATGTGTGAAGTTTGCTGCAGTTTCCAGGGATAAGTTATAGAGTAAGTAGGTAATTATAATTTTTAATATAAATATAATATAATTTTTACATTCTCAAGTATTCAAGTTGTGACATATATCGCTTCCTTTTGCAACAGTGAGGAATCTGCTCCTGTTGTCTACAGTATATTTACTACTTCTTCAGAATTCTAGAGAACACAGAAAGTAGTTTCAGAAGTGCTGATATATACTCCTGTAAAAAAACAACAGGGTCGCCTGAGTGGCTCAGTGGGTTAAAACCTCTGCCTTCCGCTAAGGTCATGATCTCAGGGTCCTGGGATCCAGCCCAAATTGGGCTCCTTGCTCAGCAGGGAGTCTGCTTCCCCCCCCTCTCTCTGCCTACTTGTGGTCTCTCTTTCTCTCTCTGTCAAATAAATAAATAAAATCTTTAAAAACAAAACAAACACAAGTCAATAATCATTTTTTTAAAGATTTATGTATTTATTTTTAGAGAGAGAGAGAAAGAGAGCAAGAGAGCAAGACCATGTGTGTGCACAAGCTGGAGGGGCAAAGGGAGAAGGAGAGAAAATCTCAAGCCAACTCCCTGCTGAGCATGGAGCCTGGCTCAGGGCTCAGTCTCAGGGCCCTGAGATCATGACCTGAGCTGAAACCAAGAGTTGGATGCTAAAATGACTGTGCCACCCAGGCGCCCCTGGAGTCAATAATTTTTTACGCTTTATCTTTACTGTGGGGGTGGTATATAGTTTTTGCCTTCACTTCATTATGGTTAGTTGAAGAGTTAGGTTTGTTTGTTTTTGTTTATATTTCATTTAAAATTTTTTTATCCTGCTATTTAAAACTTATTTCCCCCCTTTATTTTACTATTTTATTTTATTTTATTTTATTTTATTTTTTTTGCCGGTTTGTCTGTTTTATTGATGCCAGTGCTCAGGCTTTGACCGCGTACTTCCGCAGCGGGTACAGCCGCTCCTTCCGCTGTTGCTTCTTGGTCTTCAGGTTCTCCTCGTGCTTGTTTAGCCGGCGGCGCATGGCACGTGTCTTCTTGGGCCGCAGATCCAGGGGCTTATACTTCTTACCCTTGTAGAATTTCCTGAGGTTCTCTTTCTGCGTCTGGTTGATGACTGTGAGAACACGGGCGATGGACTTACGAACAACTCGGATCTTGGAGAGCTTAGAAGCCGCCCCGCCTGTCACTTTGGCGACGCGCAGCTGGGACAGCTCCACCTTCAGGTCTTCCAGCTGTTTAAGCAGCTCCTCCTTCCAGCTGTTTAAGCAGCTCCTCCTTCTTCTTGCCGAGAAGGTCTCGAGCCTTAATCTTGGCCATATCCGCACGATACTTTGCTGCCGCCGCGGGAAAGAGGCCGAGGGAAAGAGCTATTTTTAATTTTTTAAAGTTTATTTTTATTAATCTCTATACCCAACATCCATCCCAAGACCAAGAGTTGCATGCTCTACTGACTGAGGCAGTCAGGCACCTCCCTCCCCTTATTTTAGCAGGTGAAGCATTAATATGGTTCCAACAGACAGCACTATACTAAAAAGGTATACCAGAGAAATAGCACTCCCCTTTCTCCTTTTATCTTATTAATAGGTAACTAATACTATTTGTGTTTTAGCTTTCCTCTGTTTTTTTTTTTTAAACAAAGCAGCATTATATCCGTGGTGTACTATAGATATTCTTTTGTATTTTGCTCTTTTTGTTTACTAATGTGTCTTGGGAAGCACTCCATGTCCATTAATAGTAATCTTTATCATTTTTTTTTTTTAGTGGCTGCTTAGTTTCTCATTATGTGGCTGTATCCTATTTAGTGTAGTCTCTCTTCTAGCTGTGCACATTAAGGATACTTTCCATATTCTGTAGTTATTAAAAAGCTGCCACGGATAACCTTGTACATAAGTATTTTTGTAATCCTGGAGGTATCTTTTCAGGGTAAACTCCTAGAAATAGGATTATTAGATAAAAAGGTAAATAAGTTTGTAGTTTTGCCAAATTCCTATCAGTAATGTATAAGAGTCCTGTTTCCTCACAGGCTTATCAATAGAATGTGTTGTCCTATTTATATGTTTCTCAATCTGATAGTGAAAATGGCTTTTTTTTCTTTTATTTTTTATTAACATATAATGTATTATATACTTCAGGGTTACAGGTCTGTGAATCATCAGTCTTACACAATTCACAGCCCTCACCACAACACATACCCTCCCCAATGTCCATCACCCAGCCATCCCATCCCTCCCACCTCCCTCTACTCCAGCAACTCTCATTTCGTTTCCTTAGATTAAGAGTCTCCCTCTCTGGTTTTGTCTTGTTTCATTTTATTCTTCTCTTCCCCTATGATTCTCTGCCTTGTTTCTCAAATTCCACATATCAGTGAGATCATATAATAATTGTCTTTCTCTCATTGACTTATTTCACTCAGCATAATACCCTCTAGTTCCATCCACATTACTGCAAATGGAAAATTTCTTTCTTTTTTTTATTGATGCATAATATTCCATTGTACATATATAGGACATCTTCTTTATCTATTCATCTGTTGATAGATATCTAGGCTTCTTCCATAGTTTGGCTATTGTGGACATTGCTGCTATAAACATTGGGGTGCATATACCCCTTTGGATCACTACATTTATATCTTTGGGGTATATACCCAGTAGGGCGATTACTGGGTCATAGGGTAGCTCTACTTTCAATTTTTGAGGAACCTCCATACTGTTCTCCAGAATGGCTGCACCAGCTTGCATTCCCACCAACAGTGTAGGAGGGTTCCCCTTTCTCTGCATCCTCGTCAACACCTGTCATTTCCTAATTTGTTAATTTTAGCCATTCTGACTGGTGTGAGGTAGTATCTCACTGTGGTTTGGATTTGTATTTCCCTGATGCTGAGTGATGATGAGTACTTTTTCATGAGTTTCTAGACGATTTGGGTGTCTTTGTGGAAATGTCTATTCATGTCTTCTGCCCATTTCTTGATTGGATTATTTGTTCTTTGAGTGTTGAGTTTGAGAAGTTCTTTATAGATTTTGGATACTAGCCCTTTATCTGATATGTCATTTGTAAATATCTTCTCCCATTCTCTCGGTTATCTTTTGGTTTTGTTGACTGTTACTTTGCTGTACAAAAGCCTTTTATCTTGATGAAGTCTCAATAGTTCATTTTTGCCCTTCCCTTGCTTCTGGTGATGTGTCTATGAAGAAGTTGCTGTGGCTGAGGTTGAAGAGGTTGCTGCCTGTGTTCTCTTCAAGGATTTGATGGATTCTTGTCTCATATTGAGGTCTTTTATCCATTTAGAATTTATTTTTATGTGTGATATAAGGAAACGGTCCAGTTTCATTCTTCTGCATGTGGCTGTCCAGTTTTCCCAAGACCATTTGTTGAAGAGACTGTCTTTTATCCATTGAATATTCTTTCCTGCTTTGTCGAGTATTAGTTGACCATAGAGTTGAGGGTCCATTTCTGGGCTCTCTATTCTGTTACTTTGATCTATGTATCTGTTTTTGTGTCAGTACCATACAGTTGTCATGATTACAGCTTTGTAGTAGACCTTGAAGTCCAGAATTGTGATGCCACCAGCTTTGTTTTTCTTTTTCAACATTCCTCTGGCTACTTGGGGTCTTTTCTAGTTCCATACAAATTTTAGGATTAAATTGTTCCATTTCTTTGAAAAAAGTTGATGGTATTTTGGTGGGGATTGCATTAAATGTGTAGATTGCTCTAGGTAGCATAGACATTTCCACAATATTTGTTCTTCCAATCCATGAGCATGGAATGTTTTTCCATTTCTTTGTGTCTTCTTCAATTTCTTTCATAAGTGTTGTGTAGTTTTGTGAATACGGATTCCTTGCCTCTTTGGTTAGATTTATTCCTAGGTATCTTATGGTTTTGGGTGCAGTTGTAAATGGGATCAGCTCCTTAATATTCTCTCTTTTCTGTCTTGTTGTTGGTGTACAGAAATGCAACTGATGCATTGATTTTATATCCTGCCACTTTACTGAATTCTTGTATGAGTTCTAGCAGTTTTGGGGTGGTGTCTTTAGGGTTTTCCACATAAAGTATCATATCATATGCAAAGAGTAAGAGTTTGATTTCTGCTTTGCCAATGTGGATGCCTTTTAATCCTTTTTGTTGTTTGATTGCTGAGGCTAGGAATTTTAGTACTGTGTTGAACAGCAGTGGTGACAGTGGACATCCCTGTCGTGTTCCTGACCTTAGGGGAAAAGCTGTCACTTTTTCCCCATTGAGAATGATACTAGCTGTGGGTTTTTTATAAATGGCTTTTATGATATTGAGGTATGTACCCTTCATCCCTACACTGTGAAGAGTTTTGATTAAGAAAGAATGCTGTACTTTGTCAAATGCTTTTTTAGCATGTATGAAAAGTGTACTGAGAGTATCATGTATGTACTGAGAGTATCATGTGGTTCTTGTTCTTTCTTTTATTTATGTAGTGTATTACATTGATTGATTTGCAGATGTTGAACCAACCTTGCAGCCCAGGAATAAATCCCACTTGGTCATAGTGAATAAGCCTTTTAATATACTGTTGGATCCTATTGACTAGTATTTTGGTGAGAATTTTTGCATCCGTGTTTATCAGGGATATTAGTCTGTAATTCTCCTTTTTGATGAGGTCTTTGTCTGGTTTTGGGATCAAGGTAATGCTGGTCTCATAAAATGAGCTTGGGAGTTTTCCTTCCATTTCTCTTTTTTGGAACAGTTTCAGGAGAATAGGTATTAATTTTTCTTTCAATGTCTGGTAGAATTCCCCTGGAAAGCCATCTGGTGCCGGGCTCTTGTTTGTTGGGAGATTTTTGATGACTGCTTCAATTTCCTTGCTGGTTATGGGTCTGTTCATGTTCTCTCTTTCTTCTTGATTCAGTTTTGGTAGTTTATACATCTGTAGAAATGCATCCGTTTCTTCCCGATTGTCTAAGTTATTGGCATATAGTTGGTCATAATATGTTCTTATCATTGTTTGTATTTCTTTGGTGTTGGTTTTGATCTCTCCTCTTCCATCATGATTTTATTTATTTGGGTTCTTTCTCTCACCCTCTCTCTCTCTCTCTTTTTTTTTTTTTTTGATAAGTCTGGCCAGGGGTTTATCAATCTTACTAATTCTTTCAAAGAACCAGCTCCTAGTTGTGTCTTTTCTACTGTTCTTTTGGTTTGTATTTCATTGGTTTCTGCTCTCATCTTTATTATTTCTCTTATTCTGCTGGGTTTAGGTTTTCTCTGCTGTTCTTTCTCCACCTCCTTTAGGTATAGGGTTAGGTTGTGTACTTGAGACCTTTCTTGTTTCTTGAGAAAATCTTGTATTGCTATGTACTTTCCTCTCAGGACCACTTTTGGTGCATCCCAAAGATTTTGAATAGTTGTGTTTTCATTTTTGTTTGTTTCCATGATTTTTTCTTTAATTCTACTTTAATTTCCTGGTTGATCCATTCATTCTTTAGTAGGATGCTCTTTCGCCTCCATGTATTGAGTTTGTTCAAACCTTTCTTTTGTGCTTGAGTTCTAGTTTCAAAGCATTGTGGTCTGAAAACATGCGGGAATGATCCCAATCTTTTGGTACCAGTTGAGACCTGATTTGTAACCCACAATGTGATCTCCCCTGGAGAATGTTCCATGTGCACTAGAGAATGTGTATTCCGTTGCTTTGGGATGGAATGTTCTGAATATATCTGTGAAGTCCATCTGGTTCAGTGTGTCAGTTAAAGCCCTTATTTCCTTGTTGATCTTTTGCTTAGATGATCTGTCCATTTCAATGAGGGGGGTTTAAAGTCCCCTACTATTATTGTATTATTGTCCATGTGTTTCTTTGATTTTGTTATTAATTGGTTTATATAATTGGCTGCTCCCATGTTAAGGGCATTAGATATATAAAATTATTAGATCTTCTTTTTACATAGACCATTTAAATATTAAAAGTGTCCTTCCTCATCTCTTATTGTAGTCTTTGGTTCAAAATCTAATTTGTCTGATATAAGAATTGCCACCACAGCTTTCTGTTGTTGTGCATTAGCATAGTAAATGGTTTTCCACTCCTTCACTTTAAATCTGGAAGTGTCTTTGGTCCCACATGAGTCTCTTACATACAATATATCTATGGGTCTTGTTTGTTTTTTTTTTTAATCTATTCTGATACCCTGTGTCTTTTGATTGGGGCATTCAGCCCATTTACATTCATAGTAACTGTTGAAAGATACGAATTTAGTGCCATTGTATTGCCCGTAAAGTTACTGTTACTGTATACTGTCTCTGTTCCTTTCTGGTCTTTGTTACTTTTAGGCTTTCTTTGCCTAGAGGACCCCTTTCAATATTTCTTGTAGTTTGGGGTTTGCAAATTCTTTTAGTTTTTGTTTGTCCTGGAAGCTTTTTATCTCTCCTTCTATTTTTAATGACAGCCTAACTGGATATAGTATTCTTGGCTGCATATTTTTCTTGTTTAGTGCTCTGAATATATCAACCAGTCCTTTCTGGCCTGCCAGGTCTGTGGATAGGTCTGCTGCCAATCTATAATGTTTCTACTGTTTTAGGATACAGACCTCTACTCCTGAGTTGCTTCCTGGATTTTCTCTTTGTTTTTGAGACTTGTAACTTTTACTATTACATGATAGGGTATTGACCTGTTTTTATTGATTTTCAGGGGGGTTCTCTGCCTCCTGGAGTTTGATGCCTGTTTCTTTCCCCAAATTAGGGATGTTCTCCAGTACAATTTGCTCCAATATATCTTCTGACCCCCCCTCTTTCTTCTTCTTATGGGATCCCAATTATTCTTTTTTTGTTTTTTAATTTTATTTATTTATTTGAAACAGAGAGAGATCATAAGTAGGCAGAGAGGCAGGCAGACAGGGAGGGAAGCAGACTCCCTGCCGAGCAGGGAGACTGATGCGGGGCTTGATCCCAGGACCCTGAGATCCTGACATGAGCTGAAGGCAGACACTTAACCATCTGAGCCACCCAGGCACCCCTGGGATCCCAATTATTCTAATATTGTTTTGCTTTATGTTACCACTTATCTCTCAAATTCTCCCCTCGTGATCCAGTAGTTGTTTATCTCTCTTTTTCTCAGCTTTATTCTCTATCATTTGGTCTTCTACATCACTAATTCTCTCTTCTGCCTCATTTATCCTAGCAGTTAGAGCTTCCATGTTTGATTGTATCTCATTAATAGCCTTATTGACTTTGACTTGGTTCAATTTTACTTCTCCAGAAAGGGATTCTCTAGTATCTTCTATGCTTTTTTTCAAGCCCAGCTAGCATCTTTATAATCATCATTCTGAACTCTAGTTCCAACATCTTACTAATGTCTGTATTGATTAGGTCCCTGGCAGTCGGTACTGCCTCTTGCTCTTTTTTTTTTTTGAGGTGAGTTTTTCTATTTTGTCCTTTTGTCCAGAGAAGAATAGATGACTGAGAGAACAAAATGTTAAAAAGGTAACAATGACTCCAGAGAAATATACACTAAACGAATCAGAAGAGATCCAAAAGCAAGAGGAAAAGAGAGAAAAAAAAAAAAAGAATATGATCAGGCTGGTGAATAGAACTGAGCCACACACTAGGTTTTAGGTGTATTTTGGTCCATTAGAAGAAACTGCCTCCCAAAATTTGAAAAAAAAAAAAAAAAAACCTTATATATATACAAAGATAAGGGTAAATACAATGAAGGGATAGAATATGGCTTTAAAAATGAAAATTTAAAAAGATTTAAAAGAATTGATTAGAGAAGATGTTACTTGAAAAAAAGAAAGAAAAAAATCCAGGAAAAGAAAAGGGACAGAATGTAATCAGGCAGGTGAATAGAACAAAGCCACACATTAGGTTTAGGGTATATTTTGGTCTGTTTGAGGAAACTGCAACACAAAATTTTAAAGAAGAAAAAATTTATATATATACACAAAAGAGAAGTTTAAATACAATGAAGATAGAATATGACTATAACAATGAAAAGTAAAAAAAAAATTTAAAGAGTAATTGATAAAATATTGTTTGAAAACAGAAAGAAAAAATAAATATAGAAAAAAAATAAAGGAAAATTTAAAAATTAGCTTTGAGAGATCAAAGAATCATGGGGAGAAGGCCATGAATTCTATGTGCTGTATTCCCCTAGCATTGGAGTTTTGGAGTTCTCATTAATCAGTAAACTTGGTTTGGCTGGATGTTCTTGCTTACCTTTTGGGGGAGGTGTCCATTGCAGTGATTCTCAGATGTCTTTGCCAGAGGTGGAATTGCACTGCTCTTACCAGGAGCCAGGCTAAATAATCTGCTCGGGTTTACTCTCGGTAGCTTTTGTTGGAGGACAAGAATGAAAAGGGGTGGCCTCCCAATCTTCATTCCTGGAGGAGCTGAGGGATCAGGATCATGGTTTATAGCAACACCGAGCTGAAATCCCACTCCTTGGCTCTGTGTTTGCAGCTAGCTTCCCCAGTCCTATACCTGGGAGCTCTGCCACACTCAGACACCCCCAGTCTTTCTGTGACCCCCAAGGGTCTTGAGACCACACTGTCCCAGCAAAGGTTCCTCCCATTCCCCTAGTTAGCCACTGGAGCAACATTCCTCAATGGAGCAGGCTTCTAAAAGTTCCAATTTTGTGCTCCTGCTGCTTTGTTGCTTGCCGGCAATTGACTGATGGAGGCTCCCTTCTCTCCCACGGTCTATATTCCAGTATATTGGCTGGGATTCACTTCTCCGCACCTCATACCTTCCAGAAAGTGGTCCCTTTTCCGTTCATAGAGTTGCTGCTATTCTTTTCTTTGATCTCCTTTTGAGTTTGTAGGTGTTCACAATGGTTTGATAACTATCTAGCTGAATTCTTCGGACCAGAAGAAATTTAGGTCTCCTACTCTTCTACCGTCTCGCCCAACCTCCTGAAAAATGGTTTTGTAATGCAGTTTTGGTTTTCATTATCATAAGTGAGTTTGAACATCCTTTTATATGTTTGGGGCCATTTTTCTATCATTTTTGTGTGTAAATTTTCTCTTCATGTCTTTTGGGTTTCTGGTATTTTTAAATTTTTTTTCTTTAATTTTTACTAGTTACTTACTTGGTAGATTAGCCCTTTAGATATAATACACATGGCAAATATTTTCTCGTAGTTTTCCAGTTGTCTTTTGTGTTTGTTCATCCTATTAGTTGGCCATGGAAAAGCTTTTTTTTTTTTTTTAATTTTTTTTTTTAAAGATTTTATTTATTTATTTGAGAGAGAGAGAGAGAACATGAGAGAGGAGAAGGTCAGAGTGAGAAGCAGACTCCCCGTGGAGCTGGGAGCCTGATGCGGGACTCGATCTCAGGCTTCCAGGATCATGACCTGAGCCGAAGGCAGTCACCTAACCAACTGAGCCACCGAGGCGCCCGTGGAAAAGCTTTTTTATGTGGTCAAAGATATCACTCAGTGCTTCTCTCCTTACATTCATTACATTCAGAATATGGAGAAATTCTTTACTTCCACCCAGATAAAGAGGAATTCATTAATGTATCTTTACAGCATACCTGTTTATTTCTTTTTTTACATTTATGTCTTTCATATATGTGGATTTATTCTTGTTGATGATAATGAGGTATGGATCAATTGTTTTCTTTTTTCAACTGGTTGTTGTCATATCACCATTTATTTAAAAAGGGCTATCTTTGCCCCAGTGATTTATGATTCCCCTCTTTATTGATACACTAAATTCTATTAGTACTTGGGTTTTTTTCTTAAGTGTGCATATTCCACTGGCCTGCTTTTCATTTATGCACTAGTACCACACTTCTTATTATAGAAACTTCACTGTGTGTGTGTATGTGTGCGTGTTATTGTTGTTTTGTTTGTTTCTTTTTTTAAGAGAGTTGAGGAAGGGGCAGAGGGAAAGAGAGAATCTCAGGCAGTCTTCACACCCCGGAGTGCAACCTGGGGTTCAATCTCATGACTCTGAGAGCATGACCTGAGCCAAAATCAAGAGTTGGTCCCTTAACCAGCTGAGCCACCCAGGTGCCCCAGAAATTCACAGTATAATGTTGGGTAACGCTAAGTCCCCCTTTGATTTTTAGCTTTTCTTTTTCAGTGTTCTCTTGGCTATTTTTTTTTTTTTTTTTTACCAATATCCATGCTGCCAGGTTCGAGGAGGAGGGACTGAGAGAGTTTCCCCTTCTTTTGGCTATTATTTTCATGTGAATTGTTGATTTTTTTTCATATAAACTTTGATATTAACTCATTTAGGTCCATTAAATACTTTTTGGTGTCTTTATTGGGAGTTTATTAAACATAAATTATGGAGAACTGACATCTTTATCATGTTGAGTCGTTCTAAGAGCAGAGGAATGGTTTTTCATTTGTTCTAGGCAAGTTTTTTTGTGATTCCGGAGTGTTTTAAAGTTTTTCTCATATAAATCTTGCTCATTTCTTCTTTTTTTATTAGCTCAGCATTATTGTACCCTTTCCTTTCCAAAGCTGTGTGTGTGTGTTTGTGTGTGTGTCTTTTAAAGATTTTTTTTGATAATGATTCAACAATTTTTTAAAAGATTTTATTTATTTATTTGACAGGGAGAGAGAGAGAGAGGGAGAGGGAGAGAGAATGAGTCTGCACAAGCAGGGGGAGCGGGATCGTGAAAAGCAGGCTCCCTGCTCAGCAGGGAGCCCAAGGTGGAGCTCTGTCCCAGGACCCTGAGACTATGACCTGAACCAAAGGCAGATGCTTAACCAGCTGAGCCACCCAGGCACCCCTGTGTGTGTTTTTTAAATACAGTTTACATTAGTTTGTACCACATAATGATTCGACAGATTTATATGTTATGCTAAGCTCGCCACAAATGTAGCTGTCATCTGTCACTGTACAATGCTATTATAGTACTGTTGACTATATTCCCTATGCTATACCTTTTATCCTTACGAAATATTCATTCCAAAACTGAAAGCCTGTACCTCCCAGTCTTCTTCACCCATTTTGCCCATCCCTCAACCTCCTCCCATCTGGCAACCATCAATTTGGCCTCTGTGTTTATGGGTCTATTTCTGCTTTTTATGTTTACTCATTTGTTTTGTTTTTTGTATTCTACATAAAAGTGAAATCATATGGTATTTGTCTTTGACTTATTTCACCCTTTAGGTGTTGCAGATGGCAGGATCTCATTCTTTTTTATGGTTGAGTAATATTCTATGTGTGTGTGTGTGTGTGTGTGTGTGTGTGTGTATACATATATGTATACATATAACATATATATAGTATTTTTATTTTTAATTTTTTGAGGAACCTGCATACTGTTTTCCACAGTGACTGCACTAGTTTTCATTCCTTCCAGTAGTGCATGAGAGTTCCTTTTCTCTGCATCCTTGCCAACAAATATTTTCATCTTTTTAATTCTAGCCATTCTGACAGATGTGAAGTAATATTTTAATGTGGTTTTGATATGCATGTCTCTGATAATGAGTATGTTTAGCATCTTTTCATTTTTGTCTGTTGGCCATCTACATGTCATCTTTTTTAGAAAACTTACGTTGAGTCCTCCACCCATTTATTAATTGGATGGTGTGTGTTTGTGTTTGTGTGTGCCTGTTTTGGTGTTACATTGTAGAAGTTCTTTATAGATTCTGAATATTACCTGTATCACATATATTATTTGCAAATAGCTGCTCTCATTCAGTAGTTTACCCTTTTGTTGATGGTTTCCTTCACAGTGCAAAAGCTTTTTATTTTGGTGTAGTTCCAAAAGAATATTTTTGCTTTTGTTTCCCTTACCTGAGGAGACATATCTAGAAAACTATTGCTAAAGCTGTTGTCCAATTACTGCCTGTTTTCTAGGAGTTTTATGGTTTCAGGTCTCACATTTAGGTCTTTAATACACTTTATTTTTGTGTATAGTATAAGAAAGTGGTCCATTTTCATTTTTTTGCATGTAGCTTTCTAGTTTTCCCAGTATCATTTGTTGGAAAGACTGCTTTCCTCCATTGTATATTCTTGCCTCCTTTGTCATAGACTAAACCATATAATCATGGGTTTATTTGTGGGCTTTATTCGGTGCTATTGATCTATGTGTCCGTTTTTTGTGCTAGTACCATACTGTTTTGATTACTATAGTTTTGTAGTGCACCTTGAAATCAGGGATTATGATACCTCCGGCTCTTTTTCTTTTTTTTTCCCCCTCAAGATTGCTTTGGCTCTTTAGGGTTTATTGTGGTTCCATACAAATTTTAGGATTGTTTGTTTTCTAGTTCTGTAAAAAATGTTGGTATTTTGATAGGGGTTGCATTAAGTCTATAGATTGCTTTTTGGTTAGTATGGACATTTTAATAATATTCTTCCAGTTCATGAGCATGGAATATCTTTCCATTCCTCTGTGTCATCTTCAGTGTCTTTAATCAGTGTTTTATACTTTTCAGAATACAGGTCTTAAACCTATTTGGTTATGTTTATTCCTATGTTTTTCTGTGCAATTGTAAATGGGATTATTTTCTTCATTTCTGTCTGCTACTTCATTATTAGTGTATAGAAATGTAACATGTTTCTGTATATTAACTTTGCATCATGAGACTTTATTAAATTGACTTATTCTAGTAGTTTTTTGGTGGAGAATTTAGGGTTTTCTATATATCCTGTCATCTACAAGTAGTGACAGTTTTAGTGGCGCCTGGGTGGCTCAGTCATTAAGCGTCTGTTTTCGGCTCAGGTCATGGTCCCAGGGTCCTGGGATCGAGCCCCGCATCGGCCTCCCTGCTCGGCAGGAAGCCTGCTTCTCCCACTACCATTCCCTCTGCTTGTGTTCCCTCTCTCGCTGTGTTTCTCGCTGTCGAATAAATAAAACTTAAAAAAAAAAAAAAGTAGTGACAGTTTTATATCTTCCTTACCAATTTAGATGCTTTTTATTTCTTTTTCTGATTGCTGTGGCTAGGACTTCCACTACTATGTAGAATGAAAATGGCAAGAACGGACTCCCTTGTCTTGTTCCTGATCTTAAGGGACAAGCTCTCAGTTTTTCACCTCTCAATATGATGTCCATTGTGGGTTTTTTCATATAAGGTATATGGGTTTTTTTAGCTTGAGGTATATTCCTTCTAACCTTGCTTCATTGAGGGTTTTTATCATGAAAGGATGGTATACTTTGTCAAATGCTTTTTCTGCATCTATTATGATAACTGTTGTGATGATTGTGTTTTTTGTCCTTTCTCTTGTTAAATAGATATATTACTTTGATTTGTTTGTGAATATTGAACTGCCCTTGCATCCCAGGAATAAATCCTACTTGATCATGGTGAATGATATTTTTATTTAATGTTTTGTTGGATTTGGTTTGCTAGTATGTTTTTGAGGATTTTTGCGCCTATGTTCATGAGAGATGTTTGCCTATAGTTCTCTTTTTTTGTGGTTGCTTTATCTGGTTTTGTTATCACGGTAATGCTGGCTACATAGAATGAATTTGGAAATTTTCCTTACTCTTCTATTTTTGGAGTAATTTGAGGAGAATAAGTATTAACTCTAGTTAAAATGTTTGGTAGAATTTACCTGTGAAGCCATCTTGTTCTGGACTTTTGTTTATTGGAATTTTTTTTTTAAAGATCTGTGGGTTTTTAATTTTGTTTGTTTGTTTATTTATTTATTTATTTAAATTATTTGACGGGGGGAGAGAGAGAGAGAGAGAGAGAGAACACAAGCAGGGGGAGTGGGAGAGGAAGAAGCAGGCTTACCACTGAGAGAGCCCAATGCGGGGCTCAGTCCCAGGACCCTGGGATCCTGACCTGAGCTGAAGGCAGCCACTTTAATAACTGAGCCACCCAGGTGCCCCTGTTGGAAATTTTTTCAATTTAATTACTAGTAATCTGTTTGTTCAAATTTTCTATTTCTTCCTGATTCTGTTTTGGAATGTTATATTTCCAGGAATGTATCCATCTTTTCTAGGTTGCCCAGTGTGTTGGCATATACTTTTTCATAGTATTCTTTTATAACTTGTATTTCTGAGGTGTAGGTTCTTATTTTTATTTCTTCACTTCTGATTTTATTTGAGTTCCCTCTTTTTTTTTTATTTTGTTGATTGAGTTGACTAAAGCTTTATTAGTTTTATCTTTAAAAGAACTACCTACTGGTTTTGTTCATCTCTTAATTACTTTAATCTCCATTTTAATTTATTTCTGCTCTAATCTTTATTCTTTCCTTCTTTCTACTGGCTTTGATCTTTGTTTTTTTTTTTTGTTAGCTCCTTTGGGTGTAAGTTTAGATTGTTTATTTCAGATTTTTCTTGCTTCTTGACATAGGCCTGTATTGCTATTATCTTCCCTCTTAGAACAGCTTTTGCTGCATCCCCAAAATTTTCAACTCTTGCGTTTTCATTTTAATTTGTCTGTGTATATTTTTTATTTCATCTTTGATTTCTTGGTTGACCCTTTCATTGTTTAGTAGCATGCTTTTTGTTGTTGTTGTTGTTATTGTTGTTTTGCTTTAAGATTTTATTCATTTATTCGACAGAGAGAGAGTGCAAGTGCACAAGCAGGGGGAGCGGCAGGCAGAGGGAGAAGGCGAAGCAGACTCCCTGCTGAGCAGGGAGCCCAACTTGGGGCTTGATCCCAGGACCCTGGATCATGACCTGAGCCAAAGGCAGATGCTTAACTGATTGAGCCACCTAGGCATCCCTAGTAGCATGTTTTTTAATCTCCATCTATTTGTGTTCCTTCCAAATTTTCACTTGTGATTAATTTCTAGTTTTATACTGTTGTGATTTGAAAAGGTGCATGATATGATTTCAGTATTTTTGAATTTATTCAGACTTGTTTTGTGACCTAAAATGTCATCTGTTCTAGAGAATGTGCCATGGGTACTTGAAAAGAATGTGTATTCTACTGTTTTTGGATGTAGTGTTCTGAATATATGTTAGATCTGTCTGGTCCGATGTGTCATTCATAGCCACTGTTTTCTTGTTGATTTTCTCTCTGGGTAATCTATCCACTGATGTAAGTAGGTGTTAAAGTCTCCTACAGTGATTGTATTACTGTCAATTTCTTCCCTTATTTGTTAATAGTTGCTTTATATATTTTCCTGCTTCCATGTTGGGTGCATAAATATTTATAGTTGGTATGTCCTTTTGTTGGATTGTTCCCTTTATCATTTTGTAGTGTTTTTCTTTGTCTCTTGCTACATTATTGTTTTAAAGTCTGATTTGTCTGAAGTTAGCACTATTACCCCAGCTTTCTTTTTGCTCCCATTTGGATGGCAAATGTTTTTCTATCCCTTCATCTTCAGTCTGCATGGACCTTTAGTTCTGAAGCAAGTCTCTTGTAGGCAACATGCTATGGGTCTTACTTTTTTTAAAAAAATTTTATTATTATGTTCAGTTAACCAATACTTAGTACATTAGTTTTTGATGTAGTGTTTAATAATTCATTAACACCCAGTGCTCCTCACACCATGTGCCCTCCTTAATACCTATCACCCAGTTACCCCATCCCCCAACCCCCTCCTTTCTGTAACCCTCAGTTTGTTTCCTGTAGTCCAGAATCTCTCATGGTTTTTCTCCCTCTGTGATTTCTTCCCATTCAGTTTTCCCTCCCTTCCCCTATGATCCTCTGCACTATTCCTTATATTTCACAAATGAATGAAACCATATGATAATTGTCTTTCTCTGTTTGATGTATTTCACTTAGCATAATCCCTTCCAGTTTGTCTGTTCTGTCACTTTGTGTCTTTGGATTGGAGCATTTAGTCCATTTGCATTGATAAGTATGTACTTACTGCCATTTTGTTTCTTTTTTTATGGTTGTTTTTGTAGTTCCTCTCTGTTCCTTTCTCCTTTTCTTGCTCTCTTTTTTTGTAATTTGATGATGTTCTTTAGTGTTATGCCTGGCCTCTTTTTCTGTATTTTTTGTATATCTATTATAGGTGTTTAATTTGTGGTTAACATGAGGTTCATATATAACATCTTATGCATATAGCAGTCTATATTAAGTTGCTGGTCACTTATGTTTGAACCCATTCTTTTTTTTTTTTTTTTAATTTTATTTGTTTATTTGACAGAGAGAGAGATTATAAGCAGGTAGAGAGGCAGGCAGAGAGAGAGAGAGGAGGGGAAGCAGGCTCCCCACTGAGCAGAGAGCCCGATGCGGGGCTTGATCCCAGGACCCTGAGATCATGACCCGAGCCGAAGGCAGAGGCTTTAACCCACTGAGCCACCCAGGTGCCCTGTTTGAACCCCTTCTAAAAGCACTAAATTTCTATTCCCCCTCCCTCCATGTTTTATGTATATGATGTCATATTGTACACCCTTTTATTTCGTCAATCCCTTGACTGATTTTTACAGATATAATTGATTTTATTGCTTTTGTGTTTTAACCTCCATGCTGATTTTGTAAGTGATGAATCTACTACTTTTATTATATATTTGTATTTACCTATGAAATATTTTTTCTTAATTTTCTTATTCCTGATGATAGCTATTTCTTTCCACTCAAAGAATTCCTTTTATTTTATTTTTTTATTAAGATGGATATAATGAATTATTTGTTTCCAGGGTACAAGTCTGTGAATCATCGGTCTTAACACAATTCACAGCACTCACCATAGCACATACCCTCCCCAGTGTCCATCACCCAGCCTCCCTATCGCTTCCCCTCCCCTCCCCTCCAGCAACCCTCAGTTTGTTTCCTGAGATTAAGAGTCTCTTAAGGTTTGTTTCCCTCTCTGGTTCCATCTTGTTTCATTTTCCCCTCCCTTTCCCCACAGACTCCAACCCTGCCTCTCAAATTCCTCATATCACAGAGATCATATGATACTTGTCTTTCTCTGATTGACTTATTTCGCTTAGTATAATACCCTCTAGTTCCATCCACGTCATTGCAAAGGCAAAATTGGGGTTTTTTTGATGGCTGTATGGTATTCCATCATAAATATAATATGTGGTGTATACACACACACACACACACACACCCCACATCTTATTTATCCATTCATCTGTCAGTGGACATGTAGGCTCTTTGCATAGTTTGGCTATTGTGGACATTGCTGCTGTAAACATTGGGGTCCACGTGCCCCTTCAGATGACTACATTTGTATCTTTAGGGTAAATACCCAGTAGTGCAATTTCTGGGTTTTAGGGTAGCTCTATTTCCAACTTTTTGAGGAAACTCCATACTATTTTCCAGAATGGCTGCACCAGCTTGCATTCCCACCAACAATGTAGGAGGGTTCCCCTTTCTCCACATCCTTGCCAACACTTGTCGTTTCCTGACTGGCTAATTTTAGCCATTCTGACTGGTGTGAGGTGGTATCTCACTGTGGTTTTGATTTTTATTTCCCTGATGCCGAGTGATGTTGAGCACTTTTTCATATGTCTGTTGGCCATTTGGATGTCTTCTTTGCACTTTAATGTTTCTTATAAGGCTCGTTTAGTGGTAATGAACTTTGACTTTTGTTTGCCCGGGAAATTCATTATCTCTCCTATTCTGAATGATAATCTTGCTAGGTAGAGTATTCTTGGTTTTAGTTTTTTTTTCTTTCAACACTTTGTATGTATCTTTGTATGTTAAAGCCACTCCTTTCTGGACTGCAGTGTTACTGCTGAAAAATCAGTTGATAGCCTTATGGGGTTTTTCCTTGCGTGTAGCTTTTTTCTTTTCTCTTGGTGCTTTTACAGTTCTTTGTTTATCACTACTTTGTGCCATTTTAATTATCATGGTCTTGGTGTGGACCTCCTTGTGTTAATTTTTTGGGGGGCTTTCTATTTCCTGGACCTGAATGTCTCTTCCCTTCCCTAGAGGGAAGTTGTCAACTATTATTTTTTTCAAATAAGTTTCTTACCCCTACTCTCTTTTCTCCAAATTCGTTTTTAAAATATTTTATTTGGGGGCGCCTGGGTGGCTCAGTCGTTAAGCGTCTGCCTTCGGCTCAGGTCATGATCCCAGAGTCCTGGGATCGAGCCCCGCATTGGGCTCTCTGCTCAGCAGGAAGCCTGCTTCTGCCTGCTACCATTCCCTCTGCCTGTGTTCCCTCTCTCGCTGTGTTTCTCTCTGTTGGATAAATAAAATCTTTAAAAAAAAAAATTAAAAAAAAATATTTTATTTGTTTATTTTTGAGGGAGAGAGACAAAGAGAGAGGATGACCAGGGGGAGGTGGAGAGAGAGAAGCAGACTCCCTGCTGAGTAGGGAGCCCAACGTGGGGCTCCATCCCAGGACCCCCCGAGATAATGACCTGAGTCAAAGGCAGATGCTTAAACAACTGAGCCACCTAGGCATCCCTCTTCTCCTCATTTTGAGTTAATTTTTGTATGTGGTACAAATGTCCATCATCATTATTTTGTATGGGGATATGGTTTTTCCCAACATTTATTGAAAAGACTATCATTTACCCATTGTGTAGTCTTGTTAACATTGTGAAAATCATTTGGCCATATACACAAGGGTTTATTTCTGGACTCTCTATTCTTTTCCATTAGTTTATATGTTTGTATACCAATACCAATACTTGGATTACTATAGCTTGTAATATATTTTGAAATTACAAGTGTGAGGTCTTCAGCTTTGTTCTTTTGGTAGATTGTTTTGGGTATTTGGGGTCTTTTGAGAGTCAAAATCCATTTTAGAATTTTCCTGATCTGTGAAAAAGGCCTTTGGGATTTTGATAGTGTTTGCATTGCATCTGTTGATAGTTTTGTTAGTAATGACATTTTAACAGTAAATACTAAGTCTCCCCATGCTATGAACATAGGATATTTTTCTATTGTGTTATCTTTAATTTTTTTCAGTAGTGTTTTCCTTTTGAGTGTGTGTATACAAGTTTTTTGCCTCCTTGGTTTATTCCTTGTTTTGTTCTTTTTAATGATAATGTAAGTGAGATTGTTAACTTTCTTTCCATTTTTCTCCTTGTTAGTATAAAGAGACACAGCTGATTTTTTTAATGCTACTGATTTTTTAGTATTGATTGTGTAACTTGCAACTTTATTGAATTTGTTTATGCCAACACTTTTTGTGTGTGTTGTGTAATCTTAGGGTTTTGTACATTTAAGATTATGTCATCATGTCAAAGTCATAATTTTTCTTTGTCTTTTCCAATTTAGATGACTTTTATTTCTTTTTCTTGGCTAATTGTTCTGGCTAGAAATTTTAGTACTGTGAATAGAAGTGGTTCATGTGGGCATCCTTGCCTTGTTACCGGTCTTTGAGGAAAAGATTTTAGTTTTTCACTGTTGAGTATGATGTTAAGCTCTGGGCCTTTTGTAAATGAACTTTATTATATTGAGTTACTTCTATTCCTAATTTGTTGAGGGTTTTTTCATGAAAAGATATTTAATTTTGTCATCTTTTTTTAGATCAGTTGAGATGATCATATGATTTTTGTTCTTCATTTTGTTAATATGGTATATTACACTTGTTGATTTTTGTATATTTAGTGATCCTTGCACTCAAGGAACAGAACCCATTTCTTTATGCTCTAAAATTATTTGAAAGTGCTGTTGAATTTTACTTGCTAGGATTTTGTTAAGTTTTTTACATCAATATTCAATATAGATATTGGTCTGTAGTTTTCTTGTATTATCTTTGGCTTTGGTATCAGGGTAATAAAAAGAAGTTGGAAGTGTTCCCTCCTCTTTACTTTTTTGGGAGAGTTTCAGAGGGATTGGCATTAATTCTTATTTAAATGTTTGCTAGAATTCTCCAGTGAAGCCATCTGTTCCTGGGCTTTTATTTGTTGTGAGGTTTTTGATTACTGATTCAATCTCCTTGCTATAGGTCTGTTCAGATTTTCTGTTCTTCATAATTTAGTTTTGATAGATTGTGTATTTGTATGAATTTATCCATATTTTTTAGTTATCCAATTTGTTGGGGTATAATTGTTAATAGCAGTCTTATAATCCTTTTTATTTCTTTGATATCAGTTGTAATTTCTCCTGTTTCACATCTGACTTTAGTTAGTTGAGTCTTCTTTTTTTCCTTAGTTAATCTAGTTAGGGGCCTGCCATTTTTATTGATCTTTTTAAGAAAGAGATTCTTAGTTCCACTGACTTTTTTAAAGGATTGATTGAATAACGAGAGAGAGAGAGAGAGAGAGAGAGAGAGAGAGAGAGAGAGCATGGACAAGGGAGCAGCCAGAAAAGGGGAGGGAGAAGGAGAAAAAATGTCAAGTAGCCTGCCTGGTGTGGGCAGAGTCCAGTGTGGGACTCAATCCCACAACACCCAAGAGCATGACCTGAGCCAAAAACAAAAGTTGGTTGCCCAACTGATTGAGCCACCCAGGTACTCCTTGTTTTACTGACTTAAAATCATTTTTACACTGTATTTCATTTCATTATTTCTCGCCTAATCTTTTTTATTTGTTTTAAAGATTTTATTTATCCATTTATTTGAGAGAAAGAAGAGCTGGGGGAGGAGCAGCGGGAGAGGGACAAGCAGAGTCTGTTGAGCGTGGATCCTGATGTGAGGCCTGATCCCACAACCTTGAGATCATGACCTGAGCTGAAATCAAGAGTGCCTCTTAACCAGCTCTGCCACCCAGGTGCCCCCCTTTTGTGTGATCCTTATTAATCTTTTTCTTCTGCTAAGTTTTGGTGTAGTTCTCTTTCTAATTCCTTGAGATGTAAAGTTAGATTGTTAGTTTGAGATTTTTCTTCTTTTATAATGTTGGGATTTTCTGCTATAAACTACCCTCACAGGACTGTTTTTCTTACAACCCATAAGTGGTATATTTCCTTGTCATTTGTCCCAAGATATTTTTCTAATTTCCCTTATGATTTCTTTTCTTTTTTTTTTTTTTTTAAGATCTTATTTATTTATTTGAGGGCGAGAACAAGTAGGGGTAGGGGCATGGGGGGGAGAGAGAGAGAAAGGGAGGGAGGGAGGGGGAGAGAGAGAGAAGCAGACTCCCTGCTGACATGGGGCTGGATCCTAGGACCTTAAAATCATGACCTGAGCCAAAGGCAAATACTTAACTGACTGAACTGCCCAGGTACCCCTTCCTTGTGATTTCTTCTTCAAACCTTTGATTTTTCAAGCAAATGTTGTTTAATTTCCACATATTTAACGGATTTTCTGGTTTTTCTGCTGCTGTATATTTCTAGCTTAATTCCATTGTGGTTATAAAAGATACTTTGTATGAATTTAGTCTTCCTATATTTGTTAGTTTGTTTTGTGGCCTAACATGTGATCTGTAATGGAGAATATTCCATGTGTGTTTGGATGGAGTGTTCCATATATGTGTCTTACATCCAGTTGGTCTATAGTGTTGTTCAAGTCCTCTGTTTCCTTATAGATCTTATGTTTCCTTGTTTTATCCATTATTGAAAGTAGAGAATTGAGGGGTGCGGACAGTTGGCTCAGTTGGTTAAGTGGCTGCCTTTAGCTTAGGTCATGATCTTGGAGTCCTGGGAGGAGCTCTGTGTTGGCTCCCTGCTCAACAGGGAGTTTGCTTCTCCCTCTGGTCCCCCAACCCCCACTAGTGCACATTCTCTCTCTCTCTAATAAATAAAATCTTAAAAAAAAAGAAAATGGGGGATTGAAATATTTTGTTATTGTGTTGTTCTATTTCTTCCATTTTGTCAATATTTGGTTCATATATTTGAGTACTCCGATATCAAGTGCATATATATTTACAATTGTTATATCTTCTTGGTGAATTGACTCTTTTTTTTTTTTTTTACTCTTTTATCATTATATAATGTCCTTCTTTTCTGCTTATGAGTTTTTTACTTAGTCTGTTTTGTCTGATATAAATATGTCAGCCCCTACTTTCTTTAGATTACCATTTGCATGAAATGTGTTTTTCCATCCTTTAATTTTCAACTAATTTCTGTCTTCAAATCTAAGGTGAGTTTCTTGTAAATGGCATGTGATTGCATCATTTTTTTTTACTGCATTCAGCTAGTCTATATCTTTTGTTTGAAGAGCTTAAGCCATTTACATTTAAGTTAATTACTGATACAGAAAGACTATTGCTATTTTTTTAGCTTTCTATTTTGTAGCTATTTTGTCCCTCCTTTTCTCTCCTACTGCTTTCCTTTGTGTTTTGTTATTTTATATTTACATGCTTTGATTCCTTATTTTCTTTTGTGTATCTTCTATGAGTTACTTTCTTTGTGACTACTATAGAACTTACATAAAAGGTTGAAATTAGAAAATCTATTTTAAGCTGGTAACAACGTAATTATATACAGAAACTGTACTCTTTTACATCTGCCTACCTTGATTTTGTTATTGCTGTCACAAATTACATCTTAATATATTGTACATCTATTAAACCTCATTTTATAGTTACTCATTTTTAAAAATTATTATTATTATTATATTTTAAAGACTTTATTCATTTATTTGAAAGAGAGAGGGAGTACAGAGCAAGAGTGAGAGAGCACAAGCAGGGCCAGGGGCAGAGGGAGAAGCAGACTCCCCACTGAGCAGGGATGTGGGACTTAATCCAGGACCCTGGGATCATGAGTTGGGCTGAAGGCAGATGCTTAACTGCTGAGCCACTCAGGCGCCCCATAGGTTTTTGTTTTTTTTTTTCTTTTTTAAAGAACAGTTTTAGGTTCATAGCAGAATGGAAAGGAAGGGATAGGTATTTCCCATATAGTCTCTGCCCCAACACATGCATATCTTGCCCCATTATCATCATCCCCCACACCAGAATGATACATTTGTTATAGTGATGGACGTACATTGTCGCCAAATCCATAGTTTGCATCAGGGTCCACTCTTAGTTTTGTACATTCTATGGATTTAAACAAATGTATAATGACCTGTATCCATGACTATAGTTTCTTAGAGTAATTTCACTGCCCTAAAATTCCTCTGCCAATTCACCCTCCTTCTATCCCCAAATAATCTCTAGCAACCACTGATCCTTTTACTGTTATCATAGTTTTGACTTTTCCAGAATGTCATATAGTTGGAATCATAGAGTATGTAGGCTTTTAAGATTGGCATCTTTCACTTAGAAATATGCAGCTAAGAATCCTCCATGTCTTTTCACGCCCTGATAGTTCATTTCTTTTTAGTGTTATATAATATTCCATTGTCTGGATGTACCACAATTTATCCATTTACTTCCAAAATATCTTGGTTTCTTCCAGGTTTTGGCAGTTATGAATAAAGTGGCTATAAATATGTGTGCAGGTTTTTGTGTGAACTTGTTTTCAGCTCCTTTGGGTAAATAACAAGGAGCATGACTGCTGGATTATATACTAAGAGTATATTTAGTTTTGTAGGAAATTGCCAGACTATCTTCCAAAGTGTCTGTTTCTGTTGTTCCATATCCTCAGCAGCATTTGGTCTTGCTAGTGTTCCAGATTTTGGCCATTTTAGTAGGTTTTTGGTGGTAGTTCATTATTACTTTAATTTGCATTTCCCTGATGACACATTATGTGGAAGATCTTTTCATATGCTTATTTGCCATCTGTATATCTTCTTGTTGAGTTGTCTCTTAAGGTCTTTGACCTTTATTTTAATTGGGCTTTTTTTTTAATTGTTGAGTTTTAAGCGTTCTTTGTATATTTTAGATGACACTCCTTTTATTAGATGTGTCTTTTGTAAATATTTTCTTCCAGTCTGTGGCTTGTTGTGTTATTCTCTTGATACTCTCTTTTGCAGAGCAGAAGTTTTTAATTTTAATGAAGTTTAGCTTATCAATTATTTCTTTTATGGATCATGCCTTTCGTGTTGTATCTAAAGTCCCTGCCATATCCAAAGTCTAGGTTTTCTTCTATGTAAGAAGGATTATATAGTTCTTTGTTTTACACTTAGGTCTGCGATCCATTCTGAGTAACATTTTGTGAAGTATATAAGGTCATTGTCAAGGTTCGTGTGGTTTTGTTGTTGTTGTTTTTTGCATGTGGATGTCCAGCTGGTCCAGCCTCATTTACTGAAAAGACTATCTTTGCTCCATTATATTACTTTTGTTCCTTTGTCAAAGATGAGCTATTTATGTGGGCCTACTATGGTTCTCTGGATCTATTTGTCTATTCTTTTGTACATACCATACTGTCTTGATTACTGTAGCTTTATAGTAAGACTTGAAGTCAAGTAATGTTCGTCTTCCAACTTTATTCTTCTTCAATATTGTGTTGGCTATTCTGAGTGTTTTGCCTATCCATATAAACTTTAGAATCAGCTTGTTGATATTTACAAAATAAATTGCTGGGCTTTTAACTGGGATTGCATTGAGATCAAGTTAGGAAGAACTGTCATCTTGACAGTATTCAGTCTACTTATCCATGAATATGGAATACCTCTTTATTTATTTATTTTATTGCTTTGTTCATCGTAGTTTTGTAATTGTCCTCCAATAGATATTGTGCATATTTTGTTAGATTTTTACCTAAGTACTTCATTTTTGGGGGGGCACCAGTGTAAATCATATTGTTCTTTAAATACTGCTTCTTCATTGCCGGTGTATAGGAAACTTTGTTTTCTGACAACTTCAAAATTTTTTTTTAAAGATTTTATTTATTTATTTGACAGAGAGAGATATCACAAGTAGGCAGAGAGGTAGGCTGAGAGAGAGAGAGGGAAGCAGGCTCCCTGCCAAAGGGAAGAGAGCCCAATGTGGGGCTCGATCCCAGGACCCTGAGATCATGACCCGAGCCGAAGGCAGAGGCTTAACCCACTGAGCCACCCAGGTGCCCCAACAACTTCGAATTTAATGAAAACTCACAAGGGTAATATAATTCCTATATACCCTTAACATATCTTCCCCAGTTGTTGATATTTTGTTTTTAATTATATTTTTATATGATGTGACTGACATTAACTTTATAATTATCTTTTTTTTTTTAAAGATTTTGTTCATTTGATAGAGCAAGCAAACATGCACGTGAGAAGGGGGAAGGGCAGAGGAAGAGGGAGAGAGAGAATCTTAAGCAGATTCAGTGCTGAGCCAAAGCCTGATGTAGGGATTGATCCCAGGACCCTGAGATCATGAACTGAGCTGAAGGCAGACACTTAACCAACTAAACCACCCAGTCACCCCTAGTTATCTTTTTAAAAAAAATTTATTTACTTATTAGAGGGAGAGAGAGAGTACATGTGTGCACATGTAGGGAAAGGCAAAGAAAGGTAGAGAGAGAATCTCAAGCAGATTCAATACTGAGTGCAGAGCCAGATGTGGGGCTCAGTCCCATGACCCAGAGATCATGACCTGCGCTAAAACCAAGATTCGGATGTTTAACCAACTGAGCCACCCAGGTGACCCTATAGTTATTTTTTATACTTTAGTCTTTTAAGTTCTATACCAGAATTAAAGGTGGTTTACCTATCATCATTACAGTACTATAGTATTCTGTATTTGTTTATGTATTTACTTTTTTTTTTTAAGATTTTATTTATTTGTTTGACAGAGAGATACAGTGAGAGAGGGAACACAGGCAGGCGAAGTGGGAGAGGGAGAAGCAGGCTCTCCACTGATCAGGGAGCCCAATGTGGGGCTCAATCCCAGGACCTGATCATGACCTGAGCCTAAGGCAGATGCCTAATGACTCAGCCACCCTGTCACCCCTATGTATTTACTTTTATCAGTGAGCTTTATATTTTCACATGCTTTTGTATTGCTATCTAGTGTTTTTTCCATTTATCTTGCAGGATTCTCTTGCAGATGTAGTGGTAATGAATTCCCTCAATTTTTATTTATCTGGGAAAGTCTTTTTCACCTTTAGTTTTGAAGGATTGTTTTGCTGGTTATAGTATTCTTGGTTGGCAATTTTTTTAAAAAGCTTTTTGAATGTATCATCCTACTCTTCTCTGGCCTTTAAGATTTCTTCTGAAATATCCACTGATTTATGGAAGTTTCCTTGTACGCGATGAATCACTTTTCTTTTGTTTCTTTCAAGTTTCCCTTTTTGTCTTTGGCTTTGACAGTTTATTTAAAATTAGTCTTAGTATGAGATTGTGCGTTCTTCCTAATTGGAGTCTTCTTAGCTTCTTGAATTTGTATGTCTATGTCCTTCCTCATATCTTGAAAGATTTTGACCATTGCTTCTTTTAAGGAGTTTTGTGTCCTCTTCTGTTCCTCTTCTTATACTGTATCTTACGTCATAGGTATATTGATCAGCTTTTGTTTCATAATTTCCTTAGGCTTTTTCCTCTTTCTCCATTATTTTTTCTTTTGCTCCTCTAACTCAGTAATTTCAAAATACCTGATTTTGAGCTCATAGACTTGTTTGTTTGTTTGATAAAGTCTGCTGTTGACTGAACCCCTCTAATGAATTTTTCAGTTTAGCTATTGTACTTATCAGCTGCACCATTTGTTTACTTCTTCTTTTATATTTTCTTTCTCTTTACTAATTCTTGTTTTGTTTGTGCATCATTTTTCTGATTCTGTTTAGTTGAACATCTGTTCATAGTTGTTCTCTTGTATCTCACTGAACTTTCTTTTTTTCATAAAGAAAAAAATCTTTAAAGATTTTTCTTGTAAAGAAAAAATAATTATTTATTTAAGAGGAAGAGAAAGAGTGAGCATGAGCATGCACAAGCAGGGGGAGGGGCAGAGAGAGAAGGAGAAGCAGGCTCCCCACTAAGCAGGGAGCCCGATTCAGGGCTCTGAATCCCAGGACTCTGAAATCATGACCTGAGCCAAAGGCAGGCGCTTTACTGACTGAGCCATCTAGGCACCCCTGAACTTAAGATAATTATTTTGCATTCTTTTTCAGGTAATTCATCTCTTTCTGAGCTTTCTTTCTTTTGGATTGGTTTCTGGGAATTTGTTATTTTGGGTCATGTTTCCCTTTTTCTTAGGATTTTAATATTTTGTTGAATTCTAGGAATTTAAAAAAATCAGCCATCTCTCTCAATCTTTAAGGCCTGGCTTTGTACAGGGGAATCACCAGTCAGTTCGACTAGAGATTCTGCAGGCCTCTGAAACCTTTTTCTGGAGGTTGCAACTTCTCTAGAGTTGTGCACGTAATTTCCCATTTTGAATTTTTTCGAGTTCTTTTTCAGGAGTTTGTAATCTCTTGCTACCTCTAGTGTGTGTCTGTGGCAATTAAGGTTCTCTGGTACTACAGGGACAAACAGCCCTGTTCTCCTTGGTTGTCACTGGCCCCCAGGCATCCAGAGTGTATGCTAGTTCCCCATTAGCACTCTGAATCAGGTAGGATATATATCTTTCTCTCCAAGAAGTCTCTGAAAATCTGGAACACCGGACACATGTTCCACTGTTTTCCTTCCTAAGGTAGAAACTTCAAGTTTAGGCACCCTTTGCTGGTTGTGCTGAGCCATGTTGGATATTGTTTGCTGCACCATAGGTTGTCTGGTTTCCCAGCAAGGCTCTGCCTTTCTCTTGCTTTCAACAGCCCCAGTCACCCATCTAAACTGTGTTGGTTCTGTTAGCATTCTGAATCAAGAAAGACCGAAACCATTCCCTTGGGTAATGGTTTCCCTCTGAAAAGTTGGAATGTTGGTTGCAGGCTCCACTCTTTTCTATCCCCATACCCCCCAAGAGAGAAGTCAGAACACAAACTGAATTATGCTGGCTTTGAGGAGGGAGTATTATGGATACAGTGACGACTCTTAGACATTTCAGTGTAGCTGTTTTTGGCTTTGCACTCACCTGGAATACTCCAACTTTATTGGTTTCTAGAGTTTTCATAAATATATTTTGGTCTGTATGTTGTTTTTAGGTTATTGTGTCTACAGGGTGAACAGGGGTTGGGATTTCCTATTCTACCATCTTGTTAGTGTCATTCTTAAAGTATTTTTTCTGTATGGTGTGAAATATGGGTAGAGGTTCCTCTTTTTTTCCAGATGGTGGTCTAACACCATTTTAAAGATAGTTTCATCTTCCTACAGAGTAATCTTGGTGTCTTGTCAAACACCAATTGACCATATGAAAGGAATTCTATTTCTAGAATGTTTACTCTATTTTTATGCCAGTACTCCACTATTTTGATTACTAAATTTTATAGTAAGTCTTGGAGTCAGATATTATTTTTTATATTTCCATATGAATTTTAGCATTAGCTTGACAATTTCTTCAAAGCTGGAATTTTTATAGGGTGTTCATTGAGTCATTAGAATAGGAGAATCAACAAATTGAGTCTTCTAATCTGCAAATATTAGGAATACTCTAAAAATAACTCTATTTTTTGGGTTTTCATTTATCCCAACAATGTTTTGTAGTTTTTGTGTAACAGTTTTGTACATCTTTTGTTAAATTTATTTTTAATTTTCTTTTTTTTTTTTTAAGTAGTAAGGCTCCAGTAAGGCCTAGTGTGGAATCCAATTTGAAGCTTGATCTCAAAACCCTGAGAGCAAGAGTTGGATACTTAAGCCAACTGAGCCACCCAGGTGCCTCTACTTACAATTTTTTGATGCTACTGAAAATAGGAATTGTTTTAAAATTTAATTTCCCAATATTTTGCTGTCAACATATAGATGTATAATTGACTATATGTTGTATATTATATATTTCACAGAATGTGTATTTTATTTTTTTGTGTATATTTGAAATCTTCTAACCTTACTACCCTTATTAGATCTAGTAGATATTTTTAATATACCTTAGGCTTTTCTGTGAAAACATAGTACATGAAAGTTGAGACAGTTTTGTCTTCTTTAAACTGTATACCATTTATTCAGTTTTCTTGGCTCTCCATATTCTAGGATTTTCACTTTACTATTGTAGAAAAATTGTGACATTAGGCATCGTTGCCATTTTTTTCTATCTTAGGAAGAAAGTAGTCCGTCTGGCACCTTAAAATTTGAGGTTAGCTATTGGGTTTTTGCTGTTGCCCTTTATAAACCTGAAGAAGAATGTTCTTTATTTTTTGTTAGCTGAGAATGTTTTTTGCAACAGTGGGTCTTGATTTTTGTCAAATGCTTTATCTTATTTGCTAAGATGATTATGGCTTATTTTATGATACATTTTCATCTTTTTTGCTCTTATTCATCTCTTGATTTCTTTTTTAACTTTCCTGGTGACTTCTATGTATTGAAGACTCCATAGTCAGCTTGTTTTTTCCCCTCACATGGAGCTAAAATAATACTATATATTACATTATGTCCAAACAAGCCATTAAGTGTAGGTAGTGCTCAGGACTTTTACAGATTTAGGTATGAACTGTACATTCCCTAATAAATATTGGAGCTTTTTGGCATGCATCTCTTCTCTTAAGAGAGATATATTTTGATTTTCATTCAGGAAGTCAAATTGGAGAATTGTCTGATATGAGGGGATTTCTTAAAACTGTGCATCCTCTTGGGCGCCTGGATGGCTCAGTGGGTTAAAGCCTCTACCTTCGGCTCGGGTCATAATCTTGGGGTCCTGGGATTGAGGCCCACATTGGGCTTTCTGCTCAGCAGGGAGCTTGCTTCTCCCTCTCTCTCTGCCTGCCTCTCTGCCTACTTGTGATCTCTCTCCCTCTGTCAAATAAATAAATAAAAATCTTTAAAAAACAAAAAACAAAAAACTGTGCATCCTCTTATTACATATGTATAGGTATATATTTTCGGTAGGAACTTATAATAATTATAATACTTTCAAATTTCATTTATTGATGTTGGACTTTTATAGGGTAATTATAAATATTTGTAAAATTGCTAGTGTTTATTTGTATTGCAGTTATTGTATATATTTTATATATTCTATATTTTATAAACATGAGGAATGGCATTCAAAATCAGCCATTTCTTTAATGAAAAATTTTGTTTCCTTTCCTGGTTTTCTCTTTCATGCTGCAAATATGTCTAAGTACACAGATATTGACATATTCTTTTATCTACAGACTTGGAGAGCTAACATAAATTTGGAGGAATTAATGAATTAATTTTATATTTTTTCTGTTCCATAAAGTATAATGTTTTAATTGTCCTATTTCTGTGATTTCTTTTCCTTCAATGGCATATAGGTTTCTGCCTGCAGGAAGCATTTAGGCTACATTGAATGATGACAAGCATATCACATGTGCATATGTGCATGTGCACACGCATATCCAAGAGACAAACCTAGAATGAGACATTTTAAATCTGCTTGTTGGATCCTATAAACCATAGGTGTAAAGGGTATTAGGGAAGAGGGGAATTACTATATATTAGTAAAAATTAGGACAATTTTCATTAAGAATGTGGAATTATAAGTAGAATAAGTAAAAAAATATTAATTGGCTTAAGTAACATAATTTCTGAAAATGGATTTACCTAGTATGTTCAGAGTACTCTCTAAACTATAAAGCCTGGTAAAAACATTAACGGTTGTTGTTTTGTTTTGTTTTGCTTTTAAAATGTTATTCGAATGCCTGGGTAGCTCAGTTGGTTAAGCGTCTGCCTTCAGCTCTGGTCAAGTCCCACATTGGGCTCCCTTCTCAGTGGGGAGCCTGCTTCTTCCTTTACCTGCCATTCCCCCTGCTTGTGCGTGCTCTCAATCTCTCTCTCTCTCTCTCTCTCTCTCTGTCTTTTAGACAAGTAAATAAATAAAATCTTCAAAAAAAATATAAAATCTTATTATTTGTATGATGTACTACAATATCCGTGTGAGTTTGTTTCTATTTTATTGTATTTTAACAGATTGAAAAAATATGTTTAATTCTCATTTTTCTTTAAGGAACGAAGGAAAGCATTTCTGGTGTTTTAACTTTCTGGTGTCCTTTTCTGAGTATTAAGGAGAAAAATTATAGTTTAACAATATAGTATCTGTTAATTTTTCAACTTGAATGATACTGAAAATTTTAAATTTAAAAATTAGATTAGCCGTGGGGCACCTGGGTGGCTCACTGGGTTAAAGTCTCTGCCTTCCGCTCAGGTCATGATCTCAGGGTCCTGGGATCAAGCCCCGCATTGGGCTCTCTGCTCAGCAGGGAGCCTGCTTCCCCCTTTCTCTCTGCCTGTCTCTCTGCCTACCTGTGATCTCTTTCTCTGTCAAATAAATAAATACATAAAATCTTTAAAAAAAATTAGTTTAGCCTCTTTAAAGTTGTAAGATGGCCACTTTATACAAAAATGATTAAGCAAATGATCCCTATTTACATGATAAAATTTAAATTTTTAAGAAATTTAACTAGTAAATATCTGAGATTCCCAATTAATTCTTTACTGGGTGATCTGTCCTTTTCTTGTTTTTGTAATGTTTTTCTTTTTCTCAAAAACTACCTATATTACATTGCACTATTGAATTTTACCCGTATTTTCTAATCAGTGAATTCAATCGGAGTACCTTCAGAATTCATTTATTTGTAATCTTTTGATTTGTTCATGAATCAAAAGAAGTCATTGGTGGCTCCATTAGAAAACTGTTGGATATATAAACTCATTATGCTGAGGTTGGCTTGTGTTTAAACTTATATGTAAATTTTGTACTTGGAAATACTGTAGTTTTAAAATGAGTGGAGTTTGATTTCTGGAATATATGGATATCTAGAAAATAGAAAATGAGTTAAGATGAGAATCTGTTTATGGAAAATATATGACTTTTACATTCTTTTCACTTTGATATTTTTTATGGTGAGCATATTAACTATCCTTTTCATATATAAATGTAATATTAAAAAACAAATTCATCATTTAAAGTTTAAACTGCCTGTTAGTTGTTGAGCTTCCAGTTAGGGAGCATTTTAGTAAAAACATTTTAATATCTAATTATGAAAATTATAGAAGTGACCCAAATAGTTGATTTTCTATTTTCATTTTATTCTTTTATTAACCCATTGATCTTTATTTTGTCTTATATCTGAAAATAAGAACAAAATGTGTGCATATACAGCAATTATTTTATTGAGGATACATCTTAAAAGTCAAGAAGTGAAGCTGCTTGGTAATGCTATAAATTTAAAACTGTCCTACAGCAAGACAGTACAATGCAAATATGACTTAATAAGATCACAAACTGAATTTCAGTGAAACAACCAAGATTTACATTAAATTAGGAATTTTAAAACTGATTTAGTTTGTTTTACTGAGCATTTGCTTAATAACATTTTGCCTTCTTGCAATCTTTTTAAAGACAATAATTCGTCTGTGAAATGCAGGCATATCCTCAGTAGAAAAATTGAAAGCAACAGCTCACTTTCTGAAACCACACATATAGCGATATAAAGAAATATTTCAGCTCTACAAAATTTAATAAATCATCCCATTTCCTAATTTGATCATATTAGATGCTGATGTGGAAGAAGCATTTCAAATACCATCTCCTCATTAATATACATCAGTCTGGGGAATAGAATGGAATACTTATGCAGAGATGTCACAGTTACTGTTTCTTAGTTTACTAAGTGGAACAGGTTGATGTGATACTGGGTGCTATTTGTCAATGTCTTGTTAAAATGGTTTGGGTCGAGTTATGGAGTCCAGAAAGACGGCGGCTGATAAATCAAAAGTGGATTGAGTGGACAGGAGGCAGTGATTGATACTGTGACAGGATATGAAGAAAGGAACCTTGATACAAGCATGCATGATATTGAATATGAGAAGGAAAATGGCCCTGGAGTATGGATATTATTCAAGGAAATGAGAATAATAATATCAGCCTGGAAATATTGCTAGGTGAAGATTAGGATAGTCTTTATTAGAGTGTAATACTTTGTCAGAATAGTAGGGGTGAAATTATGTAAAAATTTATGTGAGAAGAATATTTTCACCTATATCTGAAGACTTTTTAATGATTATTTATTGCTTAAGATAGTTTTAGCCTGGTTCTTCCAGACTAATTGTTAAACTTGTTTATAGACATCCTAACTTCCAGTAAAATGAAAACACTTTTTCTTTTAGATCAATTTAAAAAGCATTTACCTTCACATCTTCATTTTATAGGAAGAATTATATAAGTAGTATTTTTCTATTTATTTGGTTCTGACCTGTAAAATTACATTTTAACTGAAAATGAGAAATCTGCATTACACAGTTTTCAGCATGTTTTAGGTTAGTCATTTTGAATGGCAAATTAAAGATCCCTGACAGATGAGTTGTTTCACAAAGGTCAAGGTTATATATACTGAATTTTCTTTTATTAGTTGATGTCAGGGAGTTCTTGGTGGGAATCTTTTGATTAGTTTTACTTTTGTCCTTGAAAGTAGGAAAAGCTTTCTTTTGCTTCCTCGCTGGAAGAGTTGTATATTTAACACTGGTAGAATGAGGTTCTTTGGAAAGGTATCCAATTAACTTTTAATTGTGTAGTGTATGAGAAACAAAGAGATCTGGTGTTATAAATAATTGTATTTAAAATACTTGGTTCTTATGTACAATGTCTCTTTCTTCTTAAGAAGGTATACCTTATAGTACAATTTGTGTTAATTATATAATAGAAAACATTTGAAATGAGGCATTGCTAAGTATTAAGGTATTGAAACTAATCGTGATGAATCTATTGACAATTTTTTTTTAGCTCTTTATAAAAATCTTGTAAGTGTGTATAGTATTACTGGACTCTTCAAAACTAACTTAATTAGATGAAAGCTGTTATTTTGGGGTTTATCACCTCAGCATTTGATAAACCAACATTGTTGTGTTGGCTAAATAACAGTTTGGAACTTATTTTAAGACTTTAAGTTTTCTTTTTTTTTTTACTGAGATAAAGTTGGTATATAACATTAAATTAGTTTTAGGTATACAACGTAATAATTTGGTGCACTGAAAAGTGGGTGTCCACAAAAAGTCTAGTTACCATTTATCACCATAAAGTTGACCCCCTTCACCCATTTTACTGCCCTCCCAACCCCTTTTTCCCTTTGGTAACCATCAGTCTGTTCTCCTTATCTGTGAATTTTGTTTCGTTTTGTTTATTCATTTGTTTTGTCTTTTAGATTCCATGTGTAGTATTTATTTTTCTTTGACTTATTTCACTTAGCATGATGCTCTTGAGGTCCATTCATATTGTTGCAAATGGCAAGATTTCATTCTTTTTTATAGCTGAGTAGTATTCTGTTGAATATATATACGTATATGCCACATCTTCTTTATCCATTCATTTACCAATAGACGTTTAAGTTGTTTCCTTATCTTGGCTATTGCAAGTAATGCAATGAATGTAGGGTTGCATATGCCTTTTTTAATTAGTGTATTTGTCTTCCTTGATACATACCCAGAAGTGGAATAGCTGGGTCATATAGTAGTTCCGTTTTTAATTTTTTGAGGAATGTTTTTAACTGGGCTATTTACTACCACAAGTTGTTTTTTGAGGCCCAGAATATGATTCTGAATATTTGAAGAAGAAAAGTAAGTAGTCATTTTCAAATTATAGAATACATTTACTATGGTTTTCTGGAGTTTTTCCTCTAATTTGTTTTTTTATATGACAGCCAAAATGCGTTTTTGATAATACCTCTTTTATTTCAGTGGTTTAGAATACAGTCTAAAATGTTGATGAGGCCTGAAGTCCCTCTGATCTGGTCCCCCTAGCCTTGGCAGTCACCTCTTTCTAATTGTAGTGATACCTACAGTGTCTCTGCAGTTCTTATTTCTCTCTTAAGACTCTTGAAAATGTGGTTGCTTCTGCTTGAAATGTTCTTTTCTCTCTCTCATCAACCCCTCTTTATCTTTGAAGTCTTGACTTAGAAGCATTTCCTTGGATGGCATTCTCCCATGGTATGCAATACTCACAGTTCATAATCCAGGATTTTAGCAAGAATGTAAGGTGTGCCTAGTTACTCTTACTAATTTTCAACTTGTGGATTGAGTGTTAGGCTCAACAAGAATCACTGCTCATTGGAGTCTTATTTCTATCATGGAGAAACAAATTTGAAATTATAGGAGATAACATTAAAGACAAATTAGAAATAGCACAGAAAAAGTTCTGAATCAGCCTTTTTCTAAATCTCAGTGTCTTCATCTGTGCAATGAGTACTGAACTCATTCTAGCTTGAATGTTTCTAAATTTTATGAGAATAAGTTTCATGATGTATAAGTCTCTTAAAAACTTTAAAAAATCATTTTTTACTTCTGACTTTTTTTTTAAACCAATGGGTGTGCCTACTATTATGCCTTGTTGCCATGCTCCAAAAGAATAATTAAAAGCATTTCAAGGAAAGCATTTCAATGTATTTACTTACATTGACCTTACTGATTGTTGGCCAGCTTCTACTGGCTTTCCTACAGAGCTCTAGTTTGCTCTAGTTTGCTCTAGGTTTCTTAAAGAGCTTTTATTCTTTGTCCATTTGCCTTGGAAATGCTCTTATGTGAGTTTTGTTTATCTGATCAATAACATTCAGAAGCCGCTGTGAAGCCCTGTAGGGGTATGGATGCGGAATCTTTAGGCTAGAAGGTTATTTTAAATTACTTATTTTCAATGAAGAAGGTGATACTAGAGAAGTTAATCCCAAGGTAACCAAGTAGTGGCTACAGAAATGGTTCCCTAAGTATGTACTGATTTTCTGGCTTTTCTTTTCTTTTTTTTTTTTTTAAAGATTTTATTTATTTATTTGACAGAGAGAGAGATAACAAGTAGGCAGAGAGGCAGGCAGAGAGAGAGGGGGAAGCAGTCTTCCCGCCGAGCAGAGAGCCCAATGTGGGGCTCAATCCCAGGACCCTGAGATCATGACCTGAGCTGAAGGCAGAGGCTTTAACCCACTGAGCCACCCAGGCGCCCCTGGCTTTTCTTTTCACAAGATACACCCCCCGCCCCCGCTCTAGTTTTTAAATGAGTGTAGATTGTGCAGAATCAAGAGAGGAAGTGAGAAAAATCTGGAGGAGCTAAAGTTGGGCAACATTTTTCTGGGACAGATACTCTCAGAGGGAGGAGCTTTCTGCTTGGGGATAATAGAGTATAAAATGAACATTGTGCATAAGTTCACATAATTATCAATTTGTTTAAAACTCTGCTCTATTTCTGTAAGGACGCAGTTAAATAAATGTGTTTAGTTTCTTTATTTATCTTAGGTAGTACATATTTATAAAATGTACCCAAAATAAAGGTGAAGTCCAGACTGTGGGTCTAGCCATGGATGCAGTAAGATTTTATTCAGGTCACTATTGATTTTTTTTTTTACTATTGATTTTTATTACTATGTCTTCGACTGGAGCCAAGAGCAGTTTTACACTGATTCAAAACAGATAGATTTTTAATTAATCCTGTGGAATTAATGAGCTTATTTTAAAAACGAGGTGCTTTAAAAACAGGAAGTTTGTTTCCTTTCTTTGTACATTTGGTGTTAAAACTGTTACTTGTTTGTAATTTAATTGTGAGAAGCTACTACAGAGAGACTTGATTCATCAAAGAATTTTGGGTACCAAATCAGCCTCTAAAATCGTGTACATGACATAACCACATTAATGTAAGATATCTCTTGCATATTTATTTTCATTTTTTAAATTTAAATTCACTTAGCTAACATATAGTACATCGTTACTTTTAGATGTAGTGTTCAGTGATTCATCAGTTGCATATAACACCCAATGCTCATCACATCATGTGCCCTCCTTAATGCCCATCATCCAGTTACCCCTTCCCCCCACCTACTTCCTTTTCCTCAACCCTCAGTTTGTTTCCCAGAGTCAAGAACATATTTATTTTTAAAAATTAACAATACAAGGCATCACAGTGGTTTCAATAATTTCATGTTTACTACTTTCTGCATTATTTCTGCTAAAACATTTCATCTTTCTTTGATATGAGGTGTTCTTTTGCTTTTAAATAAAGTGTTAATTCTAAAAAAAACCCAAGAGAGTACTCTTCCCTTCCCCTTACCCCTCACCCATCTGTCAAGTTGCTTTTTGTTTTGTTTTGTTTTCTTTTTTTAAAGTAAGTTCTAGGCCCAACATGTGGCTCAAACTCAGGACCCTGAGATGAAAAGTTACATGCTCTACTGACTGAGCCAGCCCAGTGCCCTTCATGTTGCTTTTAAATTAGGATTTTCTAGGTTTATAACATACAGTTCAAATTGGCAAAAGGTTAACTGTTAAGTGTTAGTCATGACATTGCCCTAGTTTTGAATAAAAGATTCAGTGATTCACATTGAATAAAATATTTTATGTAGCTCTGTAGTATTGGACCAATTAAATAAATGAATACTATCCTCTTTGCTTTAAGGTGATGCCTTTCCAGTTTTCCAGTTATTTTAAATCGGTTTAAATTTTTACACACCAAAATTTGTTGTTTGGGTCCAAAAGAAGTATACTAAAAATTAGTTGGCTTAACCTTCCAACCTTAATAAAATAAATTTTTAGTTGGCCTAACCTAAGAACTGGATTCTTTAATGACACAGTAATTAACTTTTTCATAGACATTTCTTCTCAACGTTTAAATTGTGGTGATATTCTGTTTTTTTTGGGGGGTTTTTTTTGTTTTTTTTTTAAAGATTTTATTTATTTGACAGAGAGAAACACAGCGAGAGAGGGAACAACACAAGCAGAGGGAATGGGAGCAGGCTTCCCACAGAGCAGGGAGCCCGATGTGGGGCTCAATCCCAGGACTCCGGGATCATGACCTGAGCCGAAGGCAGCCGCTTAACGACTGAGCCACCCAGGTGCCCCTGGTTTTTCTGTTTTTTCTGTTTTTGATTCAGCGTTGGAGTACTTTGCTGCCCAGGTAGAATCAGGGCCCACATTTCCACCTGGGGTGGCAGCTGTGTTGTTGGCAACCCTTCCTGGGGAGTCCTGGGCTGACAGGATAGAACCATTATCTCTTAGCTAAGTTATAACTACTTTTCTGGTTTTTAGCCAAATCTCATGGTTGTGCAGGGTGGGGCTATGATTCTAAACCAGCTTAGTAGATGGTATGTCCATTTTGATTTTCCATTGCTCCTCTTCACTGGTGTAGAGTTCTTCATGCAATATTTACCACAGTATCAAGTTAAAGACATTTATTTAATATATACTTTTGGTTGAGGTGATTTCATTATGGCAGTGGTTGAATTTCTTGCTCTTTCTCATGCCTCGTTTATAGCAGAGCAACAGATGAAAATGAGGAGAACACAACGTTGGGATGCTTTATTTCCTGGGCAGAACCTGGGCCAGAATTTACCGTGGTTGCTTGCCATAAGCACTACTGTTGGATATAACTGACTGCCAGTGTGTTTTATCGGGTGGCTCCTTGATGTTGGCAGACACTTAAACTAGTTCCTGCTGTAGTTGAGCTTATTGTCATAGGATTCCCTTTTTGATTTTTCTCTATATCTTTATCTACTTATCCTTTTATATCATTATGGTATAGCCAAAGATAGAAAATGTTTCTCATATCCTGTGGTGTTTGTAGGTAGATAAGGGCAATTTATTGAGAATGAAATTAGTTATTTCCTCTTACTCATTCCTATGAAGTTGCAGAATTGTGGAATCTTGCCAAAAAATTGACAATGATTATTTAAAATAACCAAAGTAATTTGAAAGTAGGTAAACTGTGGTATGTTTTTATAATGGTTGTCAATTATAAATAAAGGAGTCCTTAATTATATCCTTTGCTTTTGTTTCTTCTGCATTTCACTCATTGTTTGGTGAGAAAGGATCTAGAGTATATACTTAAAAATTTGTTTCTTATAAGTTCATATTTATTCTGTTTTATGGAAACAATGCTTAATATTTAATATTTTGTTCTAGAGCTTACTATCTCTCTCTATATATTTTAAAGATTTTATTTATTTATTTGACAGAGAGAGAGATCACAAGTAGGCAGAGAGGCAGGCAGAGAGAGAGAGGGGGAAGCAGGCTCCCCATTGAGCAGAGAGCCCGATGTGGGGCTCGATCCCAGGACCTTGAGATCATGACCTAAGTCGAAGGCAGAAGCTTTAACCCACTGAGCCATCAGTATTTTTTGAGAATGAACATTTTCATAAGCATGTTTATCTTGTGGGTGCTGTAAGCATTATAACTTACAACTACAGCAGGAAATGTAAAAATACTGTCTGTAACCTCGTATTAAATTGTGTATTTCTGATAGTGGTGAACTTCACTAATTCCTTCTGGTTTAGTTTTTGATACTTAAGAGTAAATAAACTTTGTATTCACGGAGAGTAGAAATGAAAATAACATAAAGATACTTTTGCCAAATCCAATTAGTCTTTATTTTTTGAAGTTAAATATTGGAAGGTCATTTTGCACTCTAATCTTTCATGAATTTTTGTTGAACTATATAGTAAGTTTTTTCCTCACAGGATTATTGTGACAAGAAATAAAGAACTTTTCATCATTATCTACTCTGTATTATTTCCTTTTATTTTCTTCTCCAGTCTAGGTTTTTTTAGAGTTTTCATTGGTTCTGCTATGCTGTTTTTAGTGAAATAATCTATGTTCATACTTTATCACTACCTCTTGCATTTGGAATCCATGCATTTTGTACCAGTTATCTTTCAGCATTATTTCTAGGCTAGAGATTCTAAAGTCATATAGTTCATGTTCATGTGGAAGGCCACCAACCCTGGCCTTTTTAATAATTTTATTTTCACTTACATGTATTGTCTGGCTCTTGTCAGAAGATGGTTGTATATGAAATAGACTTAGGTAGTATTTTCTTTTCTGTTTCCAATATGCTTTCTGTTAATGGCCACTATTACAGTTGGCCTTTCTGACTGTAACAGCACATTGAAAATGTTACTCTTCAGGAAACAGTGTGTAATGACTACCAGATCTTGTTCCAGATCTCTCTTATTTTATGAGTATAGTAATCCTTTCTCATTTATGAGTTTGCCTTATTTGAAATTCAGATATAATGTAGATTTACTTCTGTACTGTATATGTTTTTCAGAACCTCTGCTGGACATCTGGGTCACTTGTTTCTACCTTTGTTCTTCTGCCAGTTGCTTCTTAGGCGATTGGTCACATACATACCAAGTGTCATGAAAATATATTAGATTTTATCATTGAGCTATATGTATTACCATGTGGTATTTGTAGCCCTTATGATATTGGGCAAGAAGAGACAAAAAAGAATGTTGTTTGTGCTGTCGGAACTATTATGGCCAAGGTAGATGTCTAGCGGTGCTCCAAGTAAAGTGCTGTGACAGTGTAAAATGAAAGGCATATTTTTCAGCTCAGTCTCCAAAGAATATGGGATTCTTCTTGCCAAAGAGGGCTTAAGAATGACTCTCCTGTCATCAAGCTTATGGGATACAGACTAAGGAAACAAGCTCTTAGGTTAGAGAGCAGAGAGCTGTAGCGTCACAAAGCATTTCTAATAATTTGTAAAACTGGTAACTAGAATTTTGTGATGAATGTATTTTAAAAAGCAAAGGCTTTTTGTAGAAATTAATAGGTACAGATTTGATTTTTAAAGGTTTGTATTTGGAGAAAGTGTATAAGCAAAGTCTAAGAATGGACCTTCAGATGAAGTGTGAATGAATAACTATGACCAATAATGAAGTGCAAGAAGGCTTTCAAAAGAAGTTCACAGTTTATATTCCATGCTATATTCTAAAGATAGAGAGATTCCTAGGTTTAATGGCTTGTCACAATAGAAAAATCTGGATAGTGGTTGATTCTTAACCTATCTCCAATCACATCAAATGTAACGTAGGATATCAAAGGGAGAATCTGATGAAAATCATGGATCTTCTTAACAGAAAATTGCATGTATTTGCATACATGATTTTTCATGTCCTTAAGGAGCATTCATAGACATCTTAAAACTCCTTAGACCCATTAGGAAAGAACCTTTATGCCAATGTCAGGACATTCAAGCAACTTTCAAAAATGCAAGTGTAAATATGAGCTAAGGGAGGCAGCAGGTTCTTTCCATTAATATATACTTCCTTTCCTTCCTATTTTAGCCCCATTATTGTCTTTTTCTGCCTCAGTAGTACATCTTCTCTTAATTTCAAAGGCAAATTGAAGGAGTATAGTTTATTACCAATTTAGGGTAGGGAAATACTTTTGGTAGCTAATATTGTGTTCTTTGTTTTCTGTATTTTTATTTTGGTGAGTGTAAAACATACGAAGCTTTATAGATTGTCTTGCAATCCTACTAAAAAAGACTGAGTTCCTTATCCAAGAATTCTTCCACCATGGGGTGGAACTTTTTTTAAGAACTTAATTCTGACAGTTTGAGAGGGTACTTTATTATCCATTAAATATGTTATGCTTATCTTCATTATAGATTTTTGTTTCTTTTTGTAATCTCTCCAGGTTTTTTGTCTGTTGATTTTTGTTAGGCTAGGTATTTCCCTGTCACCTTCATATGAGAAGATTTCAGTATTTTTGTTCTAGATAACATAAAAATATGAAAACATGAAATGAGATGGATCCTGTAGTCATTTGGAATGATTCATTTTGGGATACGTTTGGAGTACTTTATTTTTTATACTGGCTAGTGAGGAAAATGCCAGTTTCTTCAAACTCTTCCTCCTCCACTTGGTTCTCAGGTTACTGAAACTTCCCTCAAGACCCAGATTAAGTCTTACTAATTCTGTATCTTCAGTTCCTAGCGTGCTGGTACCTGCCCATTTAGATTTTAATAAATCCTAATAATATATTAGGATAATATACTACTGAAATAATATATTCAGTAGGTTGAATGAATGATATATTTCTCCATTTTCAACACAAGTGTTTAAATAAACAAAGTCTACTTGGGACCTTTGTTTACGAGGCTTTCTGAAAGTCTAAAAGATTTCCTTTGTTTGATACCTTTACTGGCCAAAGAAGAGTTCTGGGTATTTTCAAATATATGCTAGACCAGATCAGCTCTAAGTTTGATTTCCAGGATATTGGTTCCTGAAATTCTGGTTGATTGCTTGGAGTCTTGGGAGGGAGCATTGCAAAAAAATATTAATGTCTTTTAAGATTATAAGATAGCTTTGGAGGAGGTTCACATTGGTTTTAAAGTTATTCATCAGATACAGCCTTTTCAGTCTTTTTAAGAAAGATCATTCTTCAATTGATCTGAAATAATAATAGATTAAATATTCCACATTAAGCATTTTTATTGTGTAGGGTGTGGTATGGTGTAGCCTTCTTTTTTTTTTTTTTTTCAAAGATTTTATTTATTTGACAGAGAGAAACACAGCAAGAGAGGGAACACAAGCAGAGGGAATGGTAGCGGGAGAAGCAGGCTTCCTGCTGAGCAAGGAGCCCAATGCGGGGCTCGATCCCTGGACTCTGGGATCATGACCTGAGCCGAAGGCAGACGCTTAACAACTACACCAGGGGCGCCTGGGTGTCCACCAGGTGTAGCCTTCTTGGTGCTCCTTTAAGAATATATTTAAAAATAAAAAGGTTGGAACATTGTTCACTATTTTTCTTTTAAATGAAGAATATTTTGGAGTTGTTTAAAGCCAGTTGTTTAAATTCTTAGAAACCAGGGTTTGTGTATGATTAGGTTCATGCCTATCAAAAAATGAGTACCTTGGAAAAGTTCTTTTTGGCTATAGTGATTGCATTAAGTGTTATGTTACTATCATAGTATTCTCTTAATTTTTTAGCAGTCATAATCTCTGATACTCTTAAAGAAAATAAAAAACAACAACAATGAATTTCTTGAATTATAGTTAATAGGCAAGAAGGGAGCTGACAGAAAAGGCTCCCATGATATCCTGAAGCTTGCTGCACTAGAGAGGATATTACAAAGCTCTACGATTACTTTGGGAAATTAAACATAATATGGCAAAGTCAAAGGCTCCTAAGTTATCATTAAAGACCATATCTGCTACTTAGATGGCTTTTATTATTATTAACTTTGGAAAAAGTTAAAAAATATGGCTCCGAATCTGTGTAGTTACACTTTGTGGTTTTTTTTTTTTTTTTTTACTTTTATTGAAATTACAGTTAGTGTACAGTGTAATATTAGTTTCAAGTGTACACTACATTGACCTGGCAGTTCTGTACAACACCCAAGGTTCCTTGCAACAAGTGCACTTGTATAGTTACACTTGAACTACAGCTACATGGCTTCATGAGGGTCTTTTTCTTTTTTTTTTGTCTTTATATTTCTTTCTTTTTTTTTTTGAATTTTTATTAACATATAATGTATTATTTGCCCCAGGGTACATGTCTGTGGATCATCAGGCTTACACATTTCATAGCACTTAACATAGCACATACCCTCCCCAATGTCCACAACCCAGCCACCCCATCCCTACCTCCCTGTCTCCCAGCCACCCTTAGTTTGTTTCGTGAGTCTAGGAGTCTCTTATGGTTTGTCTCCCTCCCCATCCCTTCCTGTTTCATTTCTCTCCCCCACCCCCTCCAAACTCCCGCCTTGCCTCTCAAATTCTTCATATCAGAGAGACTTCATGATGGTCTTTTTAAGAGTACTTTTTAGTGTTTCCCTTCTGGAACTTTGTAAAAAAAAAATATAAATATGTGAATATTATGTTTAAAGTGTTTTAGATGAAATAAAATAGTAAATTGATTTTTTTTAGAAATATAAACATTTCTGGCTAATTCGGTGATTTTTTTTTTATTAAGGACATTTCAAACATACCCAAGAGTAGGAGGATGATATAATGTACATCTGTTACTTAGATTCAACCATTACTAAGATTTTAGCCATCGCTGCTGCTGCTTAGGGCTGATGGTATTGCTGCCGTTCCTTCTCTTCTTGTCCGCCTTCCTCATGCCCTCCTCTGCTGCTTTTTCTTTGCTGGAGTATTTCAAAGCAAATTTGGGCACTGTGTTATTTCATTCACACATTCTTCATTTTGCATCTCTAAAAAAATATGAAAATTTTCTTAACATGACACAATGCCATTAGTAAATTTATGTTTGATGCTGAATTTCTAGCCGTCTACTCATGGTCTTGCATATAACTATCTTCACATTTAAGCCACTGTCACACTTCAGGAAATCTGTGTTCCATATCTTTAAATTTTTTCCTATTTCCTTTTTTTCCCTTTTTCAGAAGAGCTAACGTTGAATTTATCCTGGACCACAGGGTATCAGTTTTCATTTCTCTGTAGCATAGAAAAAAATAGAAAGATTACTTTTCCATGTGGTTTAGTAGTATACAGTAAGTAGCCTCCAAAGAACAAATTGGAAAAAATCTTTCTTAAATAATAGTGTCTTACTATCTTGCAGGTATGTTCAAAATTTTTCAAATTTAGAAATGTAGGTTTCACACGTATCCTTTCAGTTGGACAAGATGACAAACTCTCATATTATCATATGGCTGCGTGATAAAACTAATTCTAGTTTACATAGTTTAGCAGTGCTTCTCAGATTATCTATTTTGAAGGATATTTTTCCTTCTAAATTTTGAATCTGTTGCACACTAAAATTTTTAAAAATGTAATAATGTTACATGAAATTATTGTAAGTTTCTAAACTATTGTTCTCAATTTCTTTTTTTTTTTTTAAAGATTTTATTTATTTATTTGACAGACAGAGAGACCATAAGTAGGCAGAGAGGCAGGCAGAGCAGGGTGAGGGAGAAGTAGGCTCCCTGTTGAGCAGAGAGCCTGATGCGGGGCTCAATCCCAGGACCCTGAGATCATGACCTGAGCTGAAGTCAGAGGCTTTAACCCACTGAGCCACCTAGGCGCCCCTCAATTTCTTTATTCATCCTTTTGAGAACTGTAATAGTTCGTGGACTGGCTGGCACTGGTTCTGAAATGCCATGACTATACTATGATTTTATCACTTGTGATTGTTTCAGAAATACTTCTGGGAAGGAGGAAGCCACCTGTTTCTCACATTTTCCATTTATTTGTCACCTTTTTAGCTCTCCTGGTTTGGGAGTTCAAGACTATTTGCAAGCATCATGCCAATATTTGCTAGGGCCATTGGATTGTTCAGTTGGGCTGAAGGAACAACTGGATTATTCTTCTTATAAAATGTGCCAGACCTGAATGTGTACTTGAAAAGTGTTTATGTAGGGTGATGAGATATGGTTTGAAGTCTTAGATGTGAGCCAGAGAAACAGCACAATAAAAAGGCTCTGGTGTTAGGCTTGGGGTTATAAGACCTGGATTTTGATTCCTGTTTCCTGACTTAAAAGCAACACGATCCTCAACTCTCGCTGTGCTTGTTTATTCATTTGTAAGTTGTGAACACTAACTACTCTGATTACTTTGCAAAGTTTTGAGCATCATATTCTTGTCTTTTTATTGCTTGTTTCTTCCCTAGAGGTCCACAGCAGTGTTTATGTGTTTTGTTCTACTTCTCTAGAACTTGCCTCAACTACTGTATAGATTTGCTCTGTTTTCAACTTACTACTTTCTAGCTTCTTCACCTCTACTGAGTATATCTTTTCTGTACCTTACAGCTTCTTTTTACTCCTCAGTGTTTATAAGATGGTACACTTAACAGTCATCAAAGCTTCTTTGGTATTTCTGTTTTAGCTTTTGTTCTTTCTTCTAACTACATCATCTTCTTGGTATAGCCTGGTTCAAATTCCCAAGTAGGGGGAATCTGATTAGCTTAACTAATATCTCTTACAGGTGAGGAGCTACAAGGGTTGCTAGCCAGCCTATTGAACTGACTTCCTTTATTTTTATTTATTTTTATTTTTTAGGGAGAGAGAGAGAGAGATCACAAGTAGACAGAGAGGCAGGCAGAGAGAGAGAAGGAAGCAGGCTCCTGGCTGAGCAGAGAGCCCCATGCGGGCCTCGATCCCAGGACCCTGAAATCATGAGGGAAGAGGCTTAACCCACTAAGCCACCCAGGCACCCTGAACTGACTTCCTTTAAATCAGATGGTCAGTCACCTGTGATTGGGCTATAGCTTTGTGCAGAGCCTGGCAGGGGCTGTAGGAGTGACATGGGTGGTGCAAGTGCTCTGGTCTAAGTGAATAGATGGACTTTGATAAAAAGAAGTACTAATACCCATTTGGGAGAAAATATTTGAAGGGAAGAGGGAACATTACTTAAGAAAATTAAATAAAGACATAAAGACACCTTTTAGGAAATGTTATACTAATTTTATTTCCGTTGTTTTTAATTGAGTTATAATTAATAGAAAAGCTTACCACTTATTTCAGACATCCTTTTAATTAAGGTGATTCCGTTTAGGGTATCAGTATAAAATATGTTACTTACTTGCTTTTTCCCCTTGGCATAAAATTAAGGGAAAGAGTAGAATTTACTTCTTATTTTGGGAAAATCACAAAGCTAAGGATTTCTGACTTGAACACTGCTTCTAAAAATGATAAATAGTATTTTGAAAAAGAAAGACTGTATAAGAAATGAAAGTTTCTTCTAATATAGTAAGGTAATTTGCTAATTTAAAAATTAAAAAAAAATTTTTTTTTTAAATTTTATTTATTTATTTGATAGAGAGGAGAGAGATCACAAGTAGTCAGAGAGGCAGGCAGAGAGAGAGGGAAGCAGGCTCCCTGCTGAGCAGAGAGCCCAATGTGGGGCTCGATTCCAGGACCCCGGGATCATGACCTGAGCCAAAGGCAGAGGCTTTAACCCACTGAGCCACCCAAGTGCCCCTAATTTGCTAATTTAAATGAAGGTCTTCATTTAATAAGCTATTTTTCTGGTCCATGTTTGCCTGTTTCACAAAATATTTATTGAGCTTATATTATGTGTTAGATACAGTCCTTATTGTCAGTCAGGAGGACATGACAGAGCCTGTAAGAGAGGTTTGTTTCTTGGTCTAGAGCGGTACTTGGGGTAAGAAAGCATTTTTAAAAAATTTTGGTATAAATGATATATAACATATTAGTTCTAGGTATACAACATAATGATTTGATATATGTATATATTGCAAAATGATCACCACAGTAAGTTTAGTTAATAGCCATCATGGCACCTAGTTATAATTTTTTTTCTTATGATGAGAACTTTAAGATCTACTCTGTTAGCAACTTTCTAATATACGATACAGTATTGTTAACTGTAGTCACCATGTTGTACAATACATCCCTAGGACTTCTTTATCACTGGATGTTTATACCTTTTGACCACTATCACCCATTTTGCCCGCATCCTACCCTCCTTGCCTGTGGCAACCACAAATATGTTCTCCATATGTATGAGGTTTTTGTTTGTTTAGATTCAATATTTGTGCTGTGGTACAGTACTTGTCTTTGTCTGAGTTACTTTACTTAGCATAATGCCCTCAGGCTCTATCTGTGTTGTTGCAGTGGCAGAATTTCCTTCTTTATTATGACTGAATAATATTCCAGTGTGTGGTGTGTGTGTGTGTGTGTGTGTGTGTGTGTGTGTGTGTACACCAAAATTTTATTTATTCATCTGTCGATAGACACTTAGGTTGTTTCTACATCTTGGCTGTTGTAAATAATGCTGCAGTGAACATGAGAATGCAGATATCTTTTAAAGATAGTAGTTTTGTTTTTTTCAGATAAATACCCAGAGGTAGAATTGATGAATCATTGTAGTTCTATTTTTAATTTTTTGAGGAACCTCCATACTTTTTTCCATAGTCACTGTACCAGTTTAACATTTCTAACAGTGCACCAGTGTTCCCCTTTCTTCACATCTTCATCAACACTTGTTATTGTGTTTATTTTAGCCATTCTAATGGGTGTGAGGTGATACCTCATTGTGGTTTTGACTTGCATCTCTTTGATGATTAGTGATGTTGAACACCTTTTTATGTACTTGCTGGTTCTTTGTATGTCTCTTTGGAAAATTTTTTCTCCATCCTCTGCCTCTTTTTAAATTGAATTGTTTATTTTTCTGTTGAGGTGGACAAGTTCTTTATATATTTTATCAGATATGTAATTTGCAAATATCTTCTCCCATTCCCTAAGTTGCCTTTTCATTTTGCTGATGGTTATCTTTGCTCTATAGAAACTTTAGTTTGATGTAGTTCCACTTGTTGATTTTGCTTTTGTTGCCTTTGCTCTTGGGGTCTTATTTTATAAATTTAAAATCATTACTGAGACCAAGTGACGATTACCCCCCTCTGTTTCCTTCTAGGAATTTTATAGTTTCCCATCTTAAGTTCAAGTCTTTAATCCATTTTGAGCTGATATTTGTATATGGTATAAGATAGTGGTCCAGTTTCATTCTTTTACATGTAGCTGTCCAGTTTCCTAGCACCACTTAAAACTATCCTTTGCTCATTATATATTCCTTGATCTTTTGTCATAAATTAATTTGTCATCCAAGGGTGGGTTCATTTCTGGGCTTTCTGTTTTGTTCCATTGATCAGTGTGTCTGCTTTATGCCAATGCCATACTGTTTTGATGAGTATAACTTTGGAATATAGTTCGAAATCAGAAAGTTTGGTACGTCCTTTTTGTTTTTTCTCATGATTGCTTTAACTGTTTGGGGTCTTTTGTGGTTCCATACACATTTTAGGATTGTTTATTCTATTTCTGTGGAAAATGCTTTAGTAGTTTTGATAAGATTGCATCGAATCTGTAGATTGCTTTGGATCATATGGACATTTTAACAACATTAATTCTTCCAATCCATGAGCATAAAGTAGCTTCCCATTTATGTTTATCTTCTTTAGTTTTTTTAATCAGTGTTTTTCTTATGATTTTCTTTTTTTTAAAGAATTTATTTATTTATTTATACATACATACATACATACATACATACATACATACATACATACAAAGAGGAGAGATTCCAAGGAGGCAGAGAGGCAGGCAGAGAGAGAGGGGGAAGCAGGCTCCCTGCTGAGCAGAGAGCTTGATCCCAGGACCCTGAGATCATGATCTGAGCCAAAGGCAGAGGCTTTAACCCACTGAGCAAATCTTATAATTTTCTTAATAACACTCATTTCTCTAACTTACTTTATTTTAACAATATAGTAGATAATGCACATAGCACATAAAATATGTGTTAATTGACTATGTTATTGGTAAGATTTCTGGTCAACAGGAGGCTATCAGTAGTTAAGTTTTGGGAGAATTAAAAGATATATGTGGTTTTTTGTGTGGGAGGTTGATTTCTCTAACCTTTATGTTTTTCAAGGGTTAGCTGTATTTTGTTTGTTTCTACTCTGATCTTTGTTATTTCCTTCCTACTAACTGTAGGCTTTGTTTACTCTTCTTTTTCTAGTTTGAGGTGTCAAGTTAGGTTGTTTATTTGAGTTACTTGTTTCTTAATGTAGGTATTTATTGCTATGAACTTCTGTCTTAAAATTACTTTTGCAGTAGCCCATAAATTTTGATATATTATACTTCCATTTTTATTTTCTCAAGATAATTTTTGATTAGTCTTTGAATTTCTCATTTGACTCATTTTTTGTTCAGTAGTGTGTTTAATCTCTACATATTTGTGAATTTTCCAGTTTTCTTGCAATTGATTTCTAGTTTCATCCTATTGTTGGAAATGATGCTTGATAGGATTTCAGTCTTAAATTTGTGAAGACTTATTTTGTGGCCTGGAGGACCCGGATGGGTGGCTCAGGTGGTTAAGCCTCCGACTCTTGATTTTGGCTCAGGTCATGATCTCAGGGTTGTGAGATTGAGCCCCGTGTTGGGCTCTGTGCTGGGTGTGGTACCTGCTTAAGATTCTCTCTTCCTCTCCCTCTGCCGCTACCTCCAAAAAAAACTTGTTTTATGGCTTAACATATGATTTTTCCTGGAGAAGGTTGCATGCGCACTAGAGAAGAATGTGTATTCTGCTTTTGGATAGAATGTTCTGTAAATGTCTGTTAAGCCCATCTGGTTTAATGGGTTGTTGAAGTCTGATGTTTCTGTATTGATTTTATGTCTGGATGATCTATCTATCCACTGATGAAAGTGAGGTACTGAAGTTTCCTACTGTTATTGTATTGCTGCCTATTTCACCCTTTTTGTCTGTTGATATTTGCTCTCTATATTTAGGTATTCCTATGTTATTTGCATAAATATTTGCAAATGTTATATCTTTTTGTTGGACCAGTCCTTTTATTATTATAAAATTGCCATCTTTGTCTCTTATTACTGCCCTTGTTTTAGTCTCTTTTGTCCAACAGAAGTATAGCTACTTTAGCTTTCTTTTAGCTTCCATTTGCATGAAGTATTTCCATGCCTTTGTTTTCAGTCTGTATGTGTCCCTAAAGCTGAAGTGAGACTCTTATAGACAGCATGTAATTGGGTTTTTGGTTTTTTTTTTTAAATCTATTCAGCCACTCTATTTCTTTTTATTAGAGAATTTAGTCCTTTTATATTTAAAGAAATTATTGATAGATATTTAACACTTATAGGTATTTAACACTTAAATTGTATAACAATTATTTAATGCTTTTACATTGTCATCTTGTGAATGTTTTTCTGGCTTTTTTTTTTTTTTTGTATTTTTTTTTCTTGCTCTCTTTTGTGATTTGATAGCTCTTTGTGGTTTTATGCTTAGATCTCTTTTTCTTTCTCTTCTGTTTACTATAGGTTTTTGCTTTGTGGTTACCATGAGGCTTACATGAAGCATCTTGTATTTTATAATAGTTTATTTTAAGTTGATAACAACTTAAATTTGAAAGCATTCTAATGCTCTACATTTTTACTCTCCCATGTTTCATGTTTTCAGTGTCACAACTTACCTCCTTATCTTGTGTATTCATTTACAAATTTTTGTAGATTTTGTTATTTTTCCTGTTTTTGTCTTTTAATTTTCATACTAGATTTATAAATGATTAACTCATCACCTCTGCAGCATTAGATTATTCTGAATTTGTGCTTTTACTTTACTAGTTAGATTTATACTTTTGCATGTTTTCCTGAGACTAGTTAGTGTTCTTTTGTTTCAATGTAAAGAAGTCCCTTTAACATTTCTTGTGAGGCCAGTGTGGTGGTACTGAGTGAAAGCGTGTTTGAGAAGTATTTTGGGATAGAATTGATCCTTAATTTGTGGAGTTTTGAAAGTCCATGTAGATGTATTTAGGATTATTATTTTTCTTTTTTCTTTGTGGTGGTGGTGGTATTATTGCCATAACTCGAGCAAATTTCCATCTAATTGACATTTTCAGTTTTATGTGGGATATTTGGGAATGGATTCTTTGTTTAATAGAAATGAGAGTTATGTTTATAAAGAATTTTCTTTAGCATATCTCTCCTTTAAATTTCTAGTAACTTACTAGTCTATACCAGTCATGTTATATTTATCTTGAAGTACTTCATTGAGGTTATTTATATGCATCACATTGTAACTCTTAGAGAGTTTTCTACCTGATATTGCTTTATATGTCATACACACACACACATATTTTTTTTTTTGAATGACTACATCAAGGTGCCAGGCCCTGTGCTACACAGTGTGAATACAGAGATACGATTTTCAGGGAGCTTAGAATCTGGGAAAGAACATAGGTAGACATGATTATGATTATGGTATATAAATGCTACACTTTTACATATCGGAAAATTGTTGGGAAGACAGTCTTTATATGTAGTAAACACTACACAAATATTAACAAATGAATGTTAATTAAAATATGCTAGCATAGTATAAGAAACCTAATTTAAGTCCTTGTCATTACATAACATACATTTTATGTCTTAATTATACATTTTAATTATGTAACTATATATATAAGTATATTTAGTATTGTAGAGTAAAATGAAACATATTAGGCTCTTCTTTTTTTTCCAAGGACAGTAGGATTATTGTAGCCTGTGACTGGCTTGAAATATTAAATTTCTTTCTCTATGATGTATATATAATATGTATGCTTTCTATTTTCATGAGAAAATTAACTCATTAAAATTCATGCGTCTTAAGGGAAAAATGTCTTCTTTTTCAGATATAGCATGATATAGGGGACAAGCCCAGGCTATGTTTCTCTTATTAGACGTTTGACCTTAGGTCAATAATTTAACTCAGCCAAACGTTTTTTTTTTGCTCCACGTGCAGTGTGGGGCTTGAACTCACATCCCTGAGATCAAGAAGAGTCACATGTCCTACTGACAGAACCAGTGAGGCTCACCCTCGACCCCTATTTTTAATTTTTTTTTAGCTGAACTTCATTTTTAAAAAAATCTGCAACATGGGACTCACAATAATAAATAGTGAGCTCCCTGAGAGCAATGTCCATGCCATATTAATTTTTACGAGAAAATGACCAACAATACTGACTTGCTTGTGACTTTCTTTGTTTTAGCAATGAAAGTTCTGTATACCAAGAAACTCTTCAATCTTAGGTGAAGCAGGATGGTTGGTCACTTTATTGGTATTGGTAGTGTCTAGTTTATAGCTAGCAATTAGTAGGTTAGTGACTGGAATTGAATGCTCCTCTGTTGTGTTCACAGAACTGATGTGTAAGAATCAAATGATGTTTTGTAAAAGTATTTTGAAAACAGTAAAAGGTGTATTAATGAAACTGATGTTCTTCCTATCATTATTCCCTTGGACTCATCTCTGAACTTGTGTATGAAGTAATTTGGTATACAAAAATCTGATAACTCAATATTTCATGCTTGTATCTGTTGTCTAAAGTGAGCTACATATGATGACATGTTACTAAAGATAGTTCTTTCTGGAAGGCAATGAGAGTTGAACTAAAAATTGAATCATGATCCTTTAGAGTTTTACACTTAGTATGATTTTTTTGTTATCTTGGAAGAGCTGATTTCACTTTTGAATATGTGGTTTTTCTTCTTTTTAATTGTTTTACACATTTTCTGTTAGGCCAAAGCCACTTTATAGTCTAGCCTCTTCTATATGAAAAAACTTGAGGATGGGCATAAGACTCTCTGCTATTAAAGATGCTGGTTGAGGCAGTTCTTTGCATTTATTGGATATTTACTGCTTGTTTCTATTATTGAGCAATTTTTTATTTTTCATTCTTAAAACCATCAGGGAAGGGCACCATTTTTGCCAACCACGTTTGTTTCTGATGTAACTAAGAAAGATAATGTGGCATGGTATTGTGTTGCAGGGCAACACTGTCACTTAATGAATGCTTTTAAGAGTTCCCTTGAGGTTGCTAGAAAGCTAAGGAACATGATTTGAAAAGATAGTGTATAGGAGTAAATAGATGGGGGAGTTACTTGGTATTCTCTTGATCTTAGATTTTGTTGTATTTTACAGTCTAAAAAATTAGAAAGATTGGATTTGATCAGAATTTGAGTAAGTGTGACCTTTAAGGAAAGCTGAATACCTCATGCATTGTGTTCATTATGTTGAAACTTTGCTATCAAGTTTTGTGAACCAAGATTGTCTTAGAATCAGGGACAGGCTTTTGAGAGATTTTATGACTTGATTATCAATGGTATTTAAAACCTTGGCCTTGTCTATTGCTTATCTGCTGTGTAATCTTAGGTAGATCACATTTATGTGATGAGAAATCCTAGGGTCATTATGAGATTGGGATACATGTTGGCAAAATGTAATTTTTGCCAACCACATTTGTTTCTGATGTAACTTAAATACAGCTTTCTATTCATCTGTAGCTATTTACCCTATAAAACATAACAAAATCCCAAATCTAAAACAACTTGAATCCTTAACTGTACCTTACTTAGAAGATTTCTTTAAAGATTTTATGTAAGTATGTATGTATGGATATATGTATGTATTTATTTGAGAGAGCGAGAACACTTAGGGGCACGGAGAGCAATCAGACAAGCAATCT
>CM053603.1:94034280-94053015 GCA_028646535.1 Procyon lotor
CAGCAAATAGAATTTTTATTTTTATTTTATTTTATTTTATTTTATTTATTTATTTATTTTTTTAAAGATTTTTATTTATTTGACAGAGAGAAACACAGCAAGAGAGGGAACACAAGCAGAGGGAATGGCAGCGGGAGAAGCAGGCTCCCTGCTGAGCAGGGAGCCCGATGCGGGGCTCGATCCCAGGACCCTGGGATCATGACCTGGGCTGAAGGCAGACGCTTAACGACTGAGCCACCCAGGCGCCCCGCAAATAGAATTTTTAATAAGTTAGATGCCTCTAGTTTTTCTTTGTTATTATTGAAACTTTATAAGGAATCTAGCATAGTTGTTAAGAAGTAAAGAAGTACTGGATAAATTAAAAATTGAGGTGATTAATATTGAGTTATAAAAATAATAACAATAATGAATTGCCTATTAAAGTAATTACTAAGGGCCAGGCACTAATGCAGAATACTTAATGTTTGTTTTTTTCATTTAATCCTGGGGGCAGTTCTGTGGAATAGGTAATCATGGTATCATGATTTGCTGATGAGAAAACCAGATCTTATACCTGTGCCAAGGATTCAACAGCAATAAGAGTAGATTTGGAAATTTTGGAGATAAACTTACTATGTCTGGCCCCAAAGCCTGTTCTAAAATCATGACTCAGTGTGGAATTATGACAGTTAGGTGTCTTTGGTTGTAGAGTCAATGCTCACTTCTGATGATCATGATCAGAAGGAGAACTGGATTGGAATAGAACAGATCTTTCTGGGGTGCCTGGGTGGCTCAGTCATTAAGCGTCTGCCTTCGGCTCAGGTCATGATACCAGGGTCCTGGGATAGAGCTCTACATCGGGCTCTCTGCTCAGCAGGGAGCCTGCTTCTCCCACTACCTTTCCCCCTGCTTGTGTTCCCTCTCTTCGCTGTGTTTCTCTCTGTCAAATAAATAAAATCTTAAAAAAAAAAAAAAGAACAGATCTTTCTGTTCAGAGACCCTGAGGTTCTGTCAGTTCCCTAACTGCTCTGTAGGTTTAGTCTTTTTCCACTGTGTGGAAAACAATGAAAAGTAGGTGATATATAGGGGTGCCTGGGAAGCTCAGTTTGTTAATCAACTGCCTTCAGCTCAAGTCATGATCCCAGGGTCCTGGGACTGGAGCCACATTGGGTTCCCTGCTTGGCAGGGAATCTGCTTGTCCCTTCGCCCCACCCACTCCCTCCCACCCCCTCACCCCCCATCCCCGTTCGTGCTCTCCCTCTTTCTTGCTCTCTCTCTCAAATAAATAAGTGAAATCTTTTTTAAAAAAGTAAATGACATATATATATATATATAGCCTATTTGGATTATCAGTACTTTGGTTTTACTGATTTTTAACTGTCTCTCTCTCTCTTTTTTTTTTTTTAAAGAGGGGGAGTCAGGGGAGGGGCAGAAGGAGAGGGAGAATGAAAAGCCCAAGCAGGCTCTGTGCCAGCATGGAGCCTGATGTGGGGCTCAATCTCATGACCCTGAGGTCTGACTTGAGCTGAAAATAAGAGACAGCTGCCCTACAGCCTTAGCCACTGGGGCACCCCTAACTGTCTCTATTTAAACAAAGAGTAAGGTAAAAGCTTAGTGTCTAAGTGTATCAAAAATGCTCTCAGAAACACTGATTTATAGAGTATGAGTAGTCTGCTCATTTAATGAGCTATAGAATATGTACAAATGCTTTCAGAGTCTTGATGAAGTGCTATATGAAGTCTTCACCTTCACTGTAACAGTAAACTTCTATTTGGTGAGGAAATCCATAGCTATGCCTTAAAATAATAATATATTTTTAGAAGACATATTCCATTTACTATTCAAATTTTGAACATTTCTAAAAAGTTTCTCTAAGATAGCAAACTGTCTACAATGCTTGTAGAACTTTTTTTTCCCTATTAGATTAGAATACCTCTACCCAAAATTGCCTCTTCCCCACCACCTACCCCTTTCTCTCTGGGCTTGCAAAACTCTGGAAATGAGAAAAAAACCTGGATCAGTATTTCTCAAAGCTATTGAGAGTATTTGGGGACTTTTTAGAAATAGGGGTATCTTCCCACAAAAGATAGCTTTGAAAGCACTCTCTCCTAATGATGCCATGTCTTCTACTTTTTGTTCTTATACAGAAACTAAAAAATGTTGGCTTTAGAAGAATAGCTGTTCAGAGAATCTCTCTGGTCTAGGAAGGTGCAACTGCGGGTTTGGCTGGCCTGGCCAGAGATTGCAGGGTGTGAAGCCAGAGTTCAGAGACAGTAAGTAGTAAATTAGAGTGGTATAAAGAAGGAATGTGTGGATAACAAGGTTGAAACCAGGTCAACAGTTGTGAAGCCAAGCAAGATACATGGTTCAGATGGGCTACAAAATCGAAAATAAGGAGTAGCCACTGGGGCAAATTACAGATGGTCTCGAGAATTCTGGGACAGAATATGATGGCTGTTTGTCTGGCAAGCTTGGTTCATCTAAATGGCTTTTGAAGCAATGGAGTCAGTTTCAAAGGCAGGAGAACATGAAAACCAGTAAATGATTGTAGGACTATTAGTGTAACCCTTTAGGCTTATGTACAAAATAACACTTTCACCTACCTATTTGGTTTGTTCCTCACAATATTTGAAGGACTTAGGATTTATCCCACTTTATAGGTAGAGGAGGCAAGCTATAGTGTCAGTTTCAAACCCTGAAAGCCTAGCATGATTGCATAGTGGTTGTTTTTTCAGGGAGAGGGGTAGCAGAATTCAGTGAGGCTATAGCACATTTTTGTAGGTAGAACGGGAGTAGAGAAATGCAGCCAGTGGGTTTGAGAGTGTCTTAAGTGGAGAAGCTACAGTAGAGTTAAAGAAATGATTATTATGTTACTCTATGCCAAGGAGCTAAACATACAAATACAATACAAAAATGTGTAACATTTTTTTAATGAGAATTATAAAAAATTTGGAGCCCTTTTAAAAAATGTGAGTGATAGCCTCAATCATGAGTTTATCTTTTTCAAATATATTTTTTGTGGCCAAGCGTTTAAAAATAAACATGAACATCACATAGCTTCAGTAATTTTTGTTTAGTGCCCTGTGAGATCATGTGCACACGTGTGTGTATGTGTGTTCATGTCATTCCTTTAAAGCTTTAATATTGTCCATTGCAGACTAGGGTGACCAATGGAGTGATCAAACAGCTGGTGCTTAAATGCATCTACTCACACTACATTTGATGGGAAGCCTCCATTTTGTATGTTTGTGAGTATGAATGAGAAAGCAAGTCTGCCTTGGGAATTTTATAATGAATATGAGAGAGATCCTGCCACAGGTAGTTATTAAAACGTCCCCTGAAGTCTTTTATGATGAATGATTGTGTCTGTGTCTGAGTCTTTGACCTTCCCTGAAGCGTCTGTTTTTTTAAAGAAATCATCACTACCCCAAGCTATTCACTTATTAAAATTTAAAAAATAAGTTCATACTACTAAGTTTTAATTTGTACAGTGCATCTTCTGAATAACTCAAATAATTTTATATGTATTATTTGATCCATCTACTCTTTTCTTCTGAAACGGAGGAAATATATGTTGATGATTTAACTGCTCTTTGTCACCTTTTTTGAGGAAGGGATAAAATATAGAGAAAGATAGGAAGGAAAAGATATTGGAATTTTGCTTATTAAACAAGCAAAAGTCTGTTCTTCCTGTTTTTCTTGTAGGAAAATGCATCATCATGAGAAGCTTAAAGATTTATAATAGGAAAGGGAAAGAGGATTAGGATCTATGAGAAAGGGGAGGGTTCTTAGACACAGAAATAGGTAATTCTAGAATTACTTTAAACAGGTGTTTAAAGTTGAATAAAGAAAATGGGGTTACCTATTCACGTGTAAAAAAACCTTGGTTTATAGCCAAGAAGAAAGATAAAAAGGAAACTTGTTGAGTATCTACTATATGTTAGGAATTAGGGTATTGTGTTATCATGATATATTATTTTATTTGGTAACCATAGCGGCCTTTTAACTTTTAAGTTTATGTTTACCTTCACTTAACAGATAAGGAAACAGACTACAGAGGTCAAATAACTTGATCATGCTCTCATGGCTAGAGCTGGAGATTCATAACACTTTGGATTTTGAACTCTTATTGTCTACCAGGTTTTACTCTTTGTTCCTTTTCTTTTTTCATATTTTTAGAGAGGGGTATGGGAAGATGGAGAGAGAGAATCTTAAGCAGGCTCCCTGGCCAGCACAGAGCCCAATGTAGGGTTCGATCTCATGACCCTGAGATCATGACCTGAGCTGAAATCAGGAGTCAGATGTTTAACTGACTGAGCCACCCAGGTGCCCCTCTTTGTTCCATTTTGACTGGTTCCAAAGCCTCAATATCCTCAGATGCTAATAATGTCTTTGTATTAGTCAGCTATTGTCACAATAATGTTCCATACTAACCATCTGAAAACTCACTAACACACGACTAAAGGTGTATTTTTCACACAGACGTCTGTGAGTCAGCTGGGCCTCTTCTGTTCTAGCTTGGGCTCCTTGGGCTTGGCTTCCATCTTGGGGTTGAGATCAGCCCCACTCCTTGTATTTTTCCTTGTACTTGGATCAGCAGCTAATCAAAGGAGGTTTTTCTTAGAAAAAGGAAAATAAGCCCAACTTCCCAAGCACAATTAATTCTCATGCTCAGTATCACTTCTGCCAGCATTTCTTTGGCCAGAGCGAGCCATGTGACTAAACTCAGGGATAAGGGAGAATACTGCCTATGGTATGGGTGGGGAAAATGACTATATTCTGAATAATAATCAACATCTCTTGATGCACCTTATGAAGAAAACACAACTGGATAAAGAGCTTTCTCTTCTGTTAAATGTTTTGTGTGGCTTCCTTAAATACTGTAAGTTAATCATGTCTGTGAAAAGTATTTAGATTTAGATATTAAAACTAAGGCGCCTGGGACTCAACACCCTTAGTTGGCACTGTCCGAGCTGTAGATATTAGAAGTTTCCTCATAGAATATTTTTAGTCTGGCCTACTGGTAGAATATTTTTAGTCTGGCCTCTGTTTGACTAACTGGAGTGAGGAAAGGGCATATCAGTGATTTCGTAATGGGCTGCCTTTATTTTTGTCCTTAGTAGCTATGTAATGGTAAAGAATTAATATTACTTCCAATCTAGTAGTTAGGGGAATTAGCATTTTACTTAAGTCTCAATTTAGAGCCTAATCAAATTTATTAGGAATGTTAACTATTTAAATCCATTTAAATTCAGTTCATTAGAATCTAAGCTTTTTCGATTGCTTACTTTTTTCAGCTTTTCATTATTGCCTGTTAGGAACTCTTGCTTCCAATTTACTTATGTGGATAAGACTGTGGACACAGGAAGAAATTTTAGACCAAAGAGAGAATGGATTCTGAGGGACTAACATCGACATTATTGTTGTGATATTGGTCAGATAATTATGGGAAGCTTTGTTGTGTTACCAGAGATGTTCACTGGCTTTATTTCTTTAGATTTAATTGTTCAGTGGCGGTACGGGAGTAAAAAGGAAGAGAGGGTAAATGATGATGAGAGTATTCTAAAATTTGAGCACTTTCAAGATAAACAGAAAATACACCCTTTAACTTCTCTGGATAAAAAAGGAAGAATAATTTCTAACCATTTGGATATTGTGTCCTCCTGTCACCATTTGCTCTCCTTTCCCTTTCCCCTTGAAATGGTATTTTTTAAATGAAAATGAGTTAATAAGTTTTGCCATGAGAACTTTTATTCTCATTTTGAAATTGTTAGAGACGTCTTGGAGTGTTACAAAGCGAGGGCTGAGGATCATTTTTCTGTGCAAGTAGGTAAGGTGTCATTGAAATGGTTAAAACTTAGAACATAGGTACACCAAACCTGAAGTTCTTATAGATATATTTGTATTCATATCATGTCTCTGAATTCCATGCGTTATTGGTGCCTATATTGTGTTTTCCTCAGTAATACACAGGTGCATGGGTCACTGTGTCTTCTCTCAAGGATCTTTTGCAGGATTGACACTCTAGATGTTAAGGAGTACTTGATGTCAAACTACATTATAGTAATTAAAAATTATAGCTAAAACCAGCCTGTTTCTGTGTTGTAGTAATGTTTCTTTTAAGTTATTGGGAGTGCTTAATTTAAAAAATTAGACTCTTAACTTCATTATGTCAGGGCCCATGCCTATCTTATTTACCACTGTAACTTTAGCACCTTGAAAAGTGCCTAGAACATAGAAGGATGAATGAATGAATGTTGCTATAAAATATGAAATCTTCCCTCATTGTGAGTCTCTATCTACCCTTCTAGCAAATCTTATTTAATTTAGTGTCTGCAATCAGAAATTTAAATGTGGGAACACAAGGTCATTGGTTTTGTGTAAAGCATGTTTTTGAGTTTATGCTTGAGAAACTTAGGCTAGAAATTAATGCTTACCATAATTCTCTATGAAGAAACTTTTAAGAATTTGCTTATAGAATATTTTTTAAATTCATAAATGAAACTGTTTTTATGTGGGCTTATCTTCCAGAAGACAAGGGGGAAGATTAATGAGCAACAGCAAATTACAGAGAAGCAGGAGACATCTATCATATGTGGAACTATAGCTTTATTATTAACTGTCAGAACTATTATACTAATAACTATACTTTTTTATTAAAGGATTTTACTTGTTTCCCAAATTGTTTTTGTTGTTTTGTTCTTGGAACATAAAATTCGTCTTTTAAAAATTAAGAATGCTTTTTTGTGTTTTAGACTATTTACACAAAGATATGTTTATGTTTATAAAAATTATTTTACATCCTATTTTGTGTTGTGATCATACACAGTGTTTAAGTGCTATATACTTTGTAGCACAGAATTAGGTTACTATTTTTAAAAAGCACATACAGTACATAGCTAATATCCAAAATGATATGACAAATTGGTGATCCTAGGATATGTGTAAGTTTTTTCTTTCATGGCTGACAATTTATATTGAGTAATTGTTTTATAGTGGCAATTTAGCTAGGTAACCTAATATAAATTTAAATGCATTTGTTTTAATAGCACATTTAATCTTTCTTATTTTCTAATTGAGAAGGGGCAAAAGCTAAGTTTGTATGGAATTTAAATTCACTTGGATATAGTCCTTAAGCATATTAGTCAATTTTTATCAAAAAAGATGCACTAAAGTTTTCCTATTAAGATTTTAAGATTATTGATTGGAAAAGAGTTTGAAATAATCTTTTTGCCCGTTTCCCCTATATAGCCTTCTTGAAGTTTCTCTAAATTAGATTTTAAATGCCAATTAGGAGGTTGAGTATAGTAAAATAAAAGCAAATGCAACCAAAATGGCCTCACCTTATGGCTAGTTAGGCTTTTGAGAGAATAAGTGGAACCTTTGCTCTGAGCATGGCTTTGAGAAAGATATTCATCTTAATGAACACATTAATTAGAACCATAACTATTTATAAGATAATTAGAAACGAAGCTTGGTAAACTGAGCTTTTCCTGCAATTAATGGAGGATTAATTACTGGAGGTAATGAAGTGGATTTTTAAATGCATTAAGGTGAAGTACAGAGATGAGCAAGGCTTTGTGATAGTTGCATAATTATTTCAGGCTGTTTGAGCATAGCTCATATGAGATCGTTAATAAGCATCATTGCATCGTTATGTATGCACTTAAAAAGACTTACCACCAAAATGACTGCCTAATTATTTCTAATTGGCAGGACTCTGTGTAGTCATTGAGCTGTTTGTAGCCATTTTAAGGTTCATTTAACTATCCTTGGGGCCATGTGATAGATGGAAAAAGCTTCAACTACATGCTGGCCTTGGCTGGCGCCGTTAATCAATTTTGGTGGGCTTCAGTTTAAATGCATTTGCTCATGCAGAGGTCAAAACCTGAAGTAGTCCAAGCAAAGTTTTGCTTTTTGAAGCCACTTGACTGTATTCATTAGCAATTAGTAAAATAATTGTGTCTGTCACTATATTTGGATTTCCATATGACTTTGGTATTCTTTTATCACTGTCCCTTCTTATTCCATATTTGCTCCACTGGAAACCAAATATTCTTCCAACAAACCCTTTTAGCGACTTCAGTGTAGTGGCATATGTTCCGATATACTACCTTTCTTCATTCATTTGTTAGCTTAAACAGTGTAGTACATTTCAACACAATCATCTAATTTGCTCCTGATTGATTGCTGGTGAAAGTTTCTACCCAAGGACAACATTTTAGGGCTTTTAAGGACATCTCTGAGGAATTAGTCATTAGGCATTAAGAGAGGAAGTAAGAAGTAGTCAAATCGAATCCTGACATTTACCAGAGTTTTGTAGTTTAGAAATATCTATATCTAGGATGTTGAAAGCAAAAAATATATATGTATATATTCCCCCCCACCCCAAAGGCACATGCTGCAAGCAAGTTGTGTGATGGGGATAAGCTGTGTAATGTCTACATTCGTTATTAAAGCTGTTCTTAAATTCGTATATTACCAACTAGTGCTTTAATGGAATTAATTTAGAAATGTTTGAATGTCAATTTCAAATGATGTATCGTTGTTTACAATATAATTGATATAAAGTTTTTAAATCTTATATCAGATTTAATGTGACATCCCATTAGCTAAGCATCTGTAAAGGTTTTCAATGAGCTTGTTGTCTTGTTACACTTAATCATAACCATCTGTGGGATGTTGTCAAGGTATATATGCCATTTGAGTGGTTTAAGAAAACAGTGGTGAAGCAAATTGTAAGCTAATAAAATAAAGGTCAGTTATACCCCTTTGTTATGAAAAATGTGGTTTTAATCATTTCCTTAATGTTAATGCTTAAGGTTAAAATTATTTATGCAGAATATTTTAAGGTATTGCCAACTTTATTGAAACTAGATGTGTGTATTTAGTTCCCTTAACAGTTTCATTATTCAGGAATTTTGGGGTTTAAATGTCAATCAGGCAGTGCATATTTCTTAGGAACTGACTTAATTACTGTGGATTTTAGTCTATTGTTTCAGTATTTAGAAACAATAGATTGAACTACTTAATCTCTCAAATCAATCAACCTGTCCCTGCTAGAATTATGAACTTTTTAGTTTTGATAATGCCTTTTGAGTATTTTCAACATATATTTTAAGAGGAAGCATGAAGCTTTTAGTAAATGGATTGCTTGTTTACAATAATATATCAAATTCTACAAACTTAGACTGTATCTTTTTTTTTTTTTAAAGATTTTATTTATTTGACAGAGAGAAACACAGCGAGAGAGGGAACACAAGCAGAGGGAGTGGTAGCGGGAGAAGCAGGCTTCCTGCAGAGCAGAGAACCCCATGCGGGGCTCGATCCCAGGACTCTGGGATCTGACCTGGGCCGAAGGCAGATGCTTAACGACTGAGCCACCCAGGCGCCCCAACTTAGACTGTATCTTAATAGAATTTGCTTTGTCTGCTTATTCAGAAATCCTAATCAGTTTTTAAAGCATTGAAAAAATAATTTAAAGGTTGGATTAGAATTCCTTTTTTATGTAATTAGAAATTCACATTCTGTACATTGACCAAATTGTCACAGTTGTTCTCATCCTTTGCTTTGTAAACTGAAATTGAAATTTTAGATCGTGAATAAGTGTCCTTTACTTGTGCAGTAGTATATTGTCTGAACCTAGTTTTTGGTGTTTTGGGGGAATTGTGGTTGTGGGATTCTTATTGCTAAACTGAAATGGGCAAAACTTAATGGCTTCACTTTAAATCCTTTTTATTTTTAGTAAGTTTGTAAAGAATGTGTTTATGAAAGTGTTATTAACAGTGCTCTAGAAAAAAATGGGACATTATATTAATGTTACATTGTTGGGCTTTAAATCTGCATATCAAGGGCACCTGAGTGGCTCAGTTGGTTAAGCATCTGCCTTTGGCTCAGGTCATGATCCCAGGGTCCTGGGATCAAGTCCCTAGATGGGCTTCCTGCTCAATGGGGAGTCTCCTTCTCCCTCTGCCCCTCCCCCCTGCTTGTGCACTCTTTGTCTCTCATATTTTCTCTCTCTCTCTCTCAAATAAATCAATAAAATCTTTTTTAAAAATCTGCATATTGAAGTACACTGTGGTACATTTGAGGTACATTGAGGTGCATTTTACTCCTATAGCTGTACTAATATTTGTTAATTATAACATGAGAGGGAAAATATTACTGTAGGATTCCTATTTACCTTAGGGTTTTTTTTTTTTTTTTTAATTTTGAGAGAGGGAGAGAGGGAGCAGGGGGAGGGCACAGGCAGAGGGAGAGAGAGAACTTCAAGCGGACTCCACACTGAGTGGAGAATCTGGGGGAGTCTGATGCCGGCTAGATCCCACAACCCCAGCCCAAATCAAGAGTTGGATGCTTAACCAACTGAGCCACTCAGGTGCCCCTGCTTTAGTTTTCTTGAAGTAAGTAACCGTAATCAAGGCAGCCATGCACATTGGGCCTTGGCCTTGAACTGTGATACAATTATGTGAATAAACCCTGGTTAGCCTAGTAGAAGATAAACTCTTAGAGCAGAGGTGAAACATTCCAGCTGAGTTCCCCTAAACCTATCAACCTACCTACTGTCAGACAAGTGAGTGAAGCTATCTTAGATCAGGTGTTAGCAAACTAGCTTACTGGCTTGCTGCTTATTTTTATGAATAAAGTTTTATTGGAACACAGACAAACTTATTTGTTTATGTGTTGTCTGTGGATGCTTTCCTCAAACTTGTTATAGTTTAGTAGTTTCTATGGAGACCTCATCTCATGCAAGACAAAAAATTTTTACTATCCCATTAAGAAAAAGTTTGCTGACTATTGTCCTAGGCCATCCACCCACACCTAAGCTATCAGGTGTCCCAGCTCATCTTGTTAACTGCAGACATTAGCTGCCAGCTGAGACCAGATAAAATTCTTAGATTATCTAGAGAATTGTGAGAAATAATAATGTTTGTTGTTTTAAACATCTAAGTTTTGGGCGGTTTGTTATGCAACAAAAGTTAACTGGTATAACACTGAACTGAACCTTTAAGAGAACAAGAGTAGTTTTCCATGTGATTTGTTTAATTGCTATAATTTTGGTGTTCATATTAAACCATCTCAGTGATTTTCACTGTTTTTATTTATAGGTTTTTTAAACTTTGGAAAATTTTTTTCATAAATATTTTATTAAAATGGTGTACATAGTTAAAAGGGTTTATGTTATAAATTGATTAGTATTGACTTTAAGTTTCAGTGTTTGCAATTTTTATTATCATTTTTTGGTACAAGTGCCTCAGGATTTGTTATCTAGATAATAACTACATTTAGTTTTTTGGGTATACAACTTGTAAGTAGTTTATTAGTTTTATGTTGGAGGCTATATCAAGTAATTAGCATTGCTTAAAAATATTTTGAAGCACCTTATTGATTTTCTTGTATAGCAAATATCATTTGAATATGTTTTCTTTAAACTCGAGTGAAAATATTGCTACCGTATTTTTATTTTGATTATCTTTTTTTTTTGTAACATTCAGGCAGATTCAAAATTACATTTTTAAAGAAATCTTGGCTCTAGTTCCAGATGCTTCTCTTGGTTTACCTAATGAATGGGATGGATTTATTCCTTCTGTTGAGATTCTAGTCTTTTTTATTAGGGTCCTCAATTTTTTGTAAGAGAATGCTGCTTCTATCCCCATCTGGTTTGACTGTTACAATACAGATCTCTGTATCTACAGTAGCCCCATAAAATAGTTGTCCAAAAGGTAGTTGTCAGGGGATGTAATCTCAAACTCACTGTTATGCAGAACCTGTAAAAGCTTTGCCAAAAAGAATAATATGGATGAATGATTAAAGGATATATGGTGTATCTATTTTAGTTTAAGTTCCACCTCTTTATTAAGCCTGAATCTTATATCTGGACCCATCATATTGACCTTCTCTGGAACTGATTTTACTGATTGTTTTTGTCATGTTACCTATATTTAGGGAAGCTATTGCAAATTACCCTATGAAACTTATTAGAGAGTTTATGTGATTTCAGGGTCAGAGATAGTTGAGTCTGGTTTGATAACCTAGTTTGTTTTTATTCCGTGAACATTATGTTCTTCTTTTGAGGTAGCTATTGGGAATCTTGAAGCCAGATTTTGGTCTAAATCTAGCAAATAAAAGGGACTTATGTTTTGTTTTCATATTAACCTTTTTCCTGGTTCTGTTTTATTTTTCTTTTCCTTTGTTCTTCCTCATTCTCTGTTACAAAATTTTTATCTTTATCATATGTGTGTATATATATATATATTTTTGGAACAACGTATGGGGATATAAATTAATTATACAAGTCCTTTGGGCTTATGGTGCTTGAAGGGTATATAGTGTATCATGCTTTAAAAGATAAAGTAAGTCCATTTAGCTTGTCTCTCATTGATACAACTAAACCTCTGACCAAAATGCTAAAAGAAGCTATTTTATGGCTCAGAAACAATGGCAGGTAGATGGGGGGAGAGCCAAAACATGAAGAAGTAATCCATGTGCTCAGAGTTGCCCATTTTTCTTTTCTTTTTTTACTTTCCCAGATTTTACCCAGACAAGTCCTCTTTGCAGAATTGTGTTGTGGGCAGCAAAAGCTCTTAGGAAGCCTCATATGTCTGGCTAAAAGAAGGGAAAAGGAGAGCCTATCAGTCAGTGAAATGGGAGGAATACTTGTTTTTTGTTCGTTTTCATTACTCCTTCTTTTTTTTTTTTTCTCTCCTGGCCCTGAGGACAGCCCCAGACTGGTCTGGGGATTCCCTGTTATTTTTTATTCCTCTTTTCTCTCACTGCTTTGTTGGCCTTCAGAGACATTCTATTCAGGTAGAACTGCATGAGGGCAGCAGAGGCAGCTAAAACTCCAAGAATAGCCCCGTATTTCCCTTCAGAGGCCTAGAGAAAGAAGTTTCATGAGCTGGAGACTATGGTGATAATCCCAGAAAAAAGAGAATAGAGAAAGAGATCCTCTCATTGTACGTATGACTGCTGGCCTGGGCTCACCTCTAAGCTGCGCATAAGTACACAGACTATAACCAACATAACAAAAGCTTTGAAAACTGAACTGACATTGAAACTACAACCCACAGAAAGTGAGGCAGAACTTTTGATCTAAACCCAGTCAGCAACAAAATCAATCTGTAGAGAACTTTAACAAGACCCAGAGTCTTGCAACATCATATTCAAGATGTCCAGGATACAAGCCAAGAGTACTCAGAATACAAAGAACCAGAAAAATCTGACCAATATTTAAGGGAAAAGACAGCATGCCAACTCCAAAATGAATGAGATGTTGAACTTAAAGTCAGATGAAGACTTTAAAATGGCTGTTATAACAATGAACATGAGGTAAAGGTAGACCCTTCTGAAATGAATAGAGAGAACTTCTAGGCAGAGAATAGAAACTAGAAAAGAAAGCTAAATGGAAATTTCAGAACCGAAAAATACAATATCTGAAATAAAAAATGTACTGAATGGGCTCAGTATTAGAATGGAAATGACAAGAGTCCGTGAACTTGAAGATACATAAATAATCCAGTCTGAAAAATAATGAGGAAAAATATTAAAAACAGTGAATGAAAAGTCAAAAACATATGGAACAGTAACAAAATATCTATCATGTATATAATTAGAGTCCTAGAATGAAAAAGAGAGAGAATAGGATAGAAAACATATTTCAGGAAATAATGGGCAGAAAATGCTTAAATTTGATGACCGACAGACATTTTTAGAAATAAAAGCTCAGTTAATCCCAAATAGGATAAACTCAAACAAAACCACACCTAGATACATCTTAATGAAACTGCTGAAACCCATGAAGGAGAATTGTTTTAACTGTTCATGATTTTACTGTCAAGTGAAATATTTATCTTTTTGTTATATATTTATCATACTTTGCCACTCAAATAAGCATTGGTATATTTCCTGTTGTGCTTAACTGCGGAAAATAGGTAATGAAGAAAACAGTATTTTTTCATGTAGTTGTGAAGATAATTTTTTAAAGATAACTTTTGCATGTTGTATTGAGTGAGATTAAAGGAAAAGGAATATGTTGGCAGTACATCTCTTCCAGACTTAAAGTTAACTTGATAGTTCGTTGATTTAGTTGACTACTCTAGTTAAAAAGATTAGTTAGCATATGTATATTTACATTCTAATCCAGGAAGTGAGTTTTTGAGCCATTGAAAAAGTTCCTAAAATTAAACATAGTTAATTCATCTGTAGGATGTTTAATCTATTTTTGTTAGAAGTGCTTAGTAGTTTTTATTTGAAAATTATGGTTATTTTAGCACTCTAAGATTTACATATATATGATTGGTGCTGCTGGGGAATATGGACCGTTTGCTTGTAACTCAGTCCTTTAGTTCAAATGCATTTTTCTAGCTGTGCAAAATCTGTTGCTTTAGCTAGAAATTGGATACTTTGCATCAAACATTAATTCAAAATACTTGTTTTTAATAAAAGCATACCTATTACTGATACTATTACTGATAATGATCTTATACATTTTAACATTAACCTCAAGTCTTAAATTTTCTATAAATCCTTCCTGACCACCATTCTTGCTTTCTACTTAGATTCTATATGTTCATCTATCTAATTGAATATACATTAATTAACCAAGAAAGTTAAACATAAATTTACCATATGAACCATCATTTCCACCCGTAGGGATTTACTCTAAAGAAATGAAAACATCTGTACAAAGAGTTGCACGTGAATGTTCTCAACAGCATTATTTTAAAATTAATAATTATTTTAATTATATTAATTAATTAATAAATATTTTAAAATCCACATTAAAAGTGGAAACAACCCAGATGTCTACCAGCTAATGAATGGATTAAAAAATATGGCATATCCATGTGATGGTATATAACTCAGTAATACACAGGTATAAGCTACTGATACATGCTATGATTTGGATGAGCTATGCTAAGTGAAAGGAGCCAGTTATAAGAGATCACATGCTATATGATTTCATTTATTTGAAATGTCCAGAAAAGGCAAATCTATGAAGACATAAAATGGATTAGTGATTGCCTAAGGTGGAGTGAGGGGTAGGAATTAATAGCAAATGAATTTGAGGAATCTTTTGGGATAGTGAAAATGATCTAAAATGGATTTATGGTGGTGGTTGTACAACTTGGTAAATTTGCAAAATGTCATTGAAAGTTGTACAAATACGGGCGCCTGGGTGGTTCAGTTTGGTTAAGCAACTGCCTTTGGCCCAGGTCATGATCCTGGAGTCCCAGGATGGAGTCCCTCATGGGACTTCCTGCTCAGTGGGGAGTCTCCTTCTCCCTCTGACCTTCCTCTCTCTTTTGCTCTCTATCATTCTCTCTCTCTCAAATGAATAAAATCTTTAAAAAAATTGTACAAATATGGGTGAGTTTTATAATATGTAAAGTATGTCTCAATAAAGTCATTAAAAAAGAAAAAGAGTATGAGATAGGATTTATTATCTCACTATTGGCATTGTAGCCATGACAAGACTTAGCTTAAAATGCTTGGCATTTTGATATGTACTTAATGAAGGGTTGATTTAAATTTTAATTAGTTGTGCTTTCAAAATTAAACTGAGCCTGGTATCTAGGAAAATATTTCAGAAAGTTGAGGCTTAAGTCAATAAGTAAGAAAAATGAACTTTTTTTATTTAGTTAAAGCTTTTTATTCATATCAGATAATGGATTGTGTTTTTTTTTTAAGATTTTATTTATTTATTTGAGAAAGAGCACAAGCAGAGGGAATGACAGAGGGAGAGAGAGAAGCAGACTCCCTACTGAGCTGGAAGCCTGTCATGGGACTTGATCCTAGGACCCTTGGATCATGACCTGAGGCAAAGACAGATGCTTAACCAACTACACCACCCCAGGTGCCCTATATAATGGATTAAATGCAGAAGTCATAAATGTGCAGCTCAATGAATTATCAAATAATGAACATACCTCTTTAAACACTACTGAGGTCTAGAAATAGAATATTAAGAATACCCTTGACTCCCTGCTCATACTTCTCACAATCATTACCTTTTTTCAATTCTTCACATACGTGATAGATGGCCAAAGATAGTCATTCTACTGACTTCTAAATCCATAGATTAGTTTTGCCTTTTTTGAACTTTATATAAATGGACTCATTAGATATAGTCTTCTTTACATGGCTTCTTCTGCATAACATTGTTTATGAGATTCATTTATGTTTTTTCATGTCACTGTAGTTTGTTATTGAACATTATAATGTAAATATACCACAATTTATTATCTATATTATTTATTTTATTAACGTTATGGATGGTCAGCTGGGTTGTTTCCCTTTTTGGCATTACAAAGAATGGTACTAACACTTTTTCCTTCATGTCTGGTTTTGCTATGTTTTGGCATCCCTTTCTTTTGTGTGTATACTTAGTGAAATTGCTGTGTTGCAGAATATGTGTATGTTCAAATTAATGCCATACTATTTTCCAAAATGCTTTATACTCATTTAAATTTCCACTAGAGGTGTATGAGAGTTTTCTGACTCCACATCCCTACCAACATTTGATATAAGTTATTTTAACTTAACCATTTAGATGGATTATCTATTTGGGTTTTTATTTTATTCCCCTTGTTGGCTTGAGCACATTTTCATGCCTTTATTGGCCATTTGGATATTCTCTTTTATGAAGTGTCTGTTTAACTCTCTTGTCTATTTTTTTTTTATATTGGGAGATCTGTTTCTTAATGATTTGTAGCAGTTTTTAAGGTTTTGGGTTTTTTTTTTTTTAATGTATTCTTGTTATAAGCCCTTTTTCTATTAATTTGTATTTTAAGTATCTTTTTCCATTCTCTGGCTTGTCTTTTTGCTTTTATAAGGGTGTCTTTTGAAGTTCAAGACTTCCTAATTTTAATGTAGGCTTTCTTTTGTGGTTAGTGCTTTTTGTGTCTTTGTAAAGAAATTGTTGCTTATCCCAACCTAATGAACAAACCTCTTAGAAAATATTTAGTTTTACATTTAAGCCTTAAATCTGGACTTTATGTGTGGTATGTACAGCGTGAAGATTTTTGTTTTTGTTCTTGTTTTTCATGGTCATTCAGTTGACCAAATACTACTTACTAAAAAGACTTTTAACTTCTTCCATTAATAAAATAAATAAGACATGGGGATGTGATGCACAGCATGGGGAATAAATATAGTCAGTATATTATGACAACCTTGTATGGTGACAGGTGCTAACTAGACTTATTGTGGTGACCATTTCATAATTTATATAAATCAAGTCATTGTGCTGTGTGCCTGAAACTAATACAGTGTGGTTTGTCAATTATTCTTCGATAAAGAAAGAAAAGACTTTCCTTTTTTTGCTGCTCTTTAGGGTATTGTCGTAATGAAGTGCCCATATGTGTGCATGGACCTTTTGAATCCTCTTCCATTCCATTGATTTGTTTATTCTTAACCAACACTATACTGTCTTAATTGATTACTGGTACTTAGATTAAGTCTTAATATCAGATTAATTTTTCAATCTAGTTCTTTTTCCATAAGAGTATGTTGGCTAATTTTGACCACGTGTATATCCAAGAATTTTTTGAATCATCTTGCCTATTTCTTTTTTTTTAAGATTTTATCTATTTATTTGAGAGAGAGAGATTGTGAGACTGAGTGGGGGGAGGGGCGGAGGGAGCAGCAGACTTCCTGTGGAACAGGGAGCAAGACATGGAACTTGATCCCAGGACTCTGGAATCATGCCCTGAGCCCTGAGTGGAAGGCAGACACTTAACCCACTATGCCACCCAGGCGCCCTGCATCTTGCTTATTTCTAAAAAACGAAAATACTGAAATTTTGATGGGGTTTTACTGGCTTTATAAATCAATATGGAGAGATTTGACATCAGATTTTCTAATTTTGTATGTGCCAGGCATTCTGAATTTAATTTTTTACGTTGATTCACAGGAAGTTATTTCTAACACCTTATTTTTTTTTAAAGTAGTAGTTATTTGAAGTTCCTCCATTTTTCTTGATCAATCTCACCAAGGATTCATTATTTTTTTTTTAAGATTTTATTTATTGACAGAGAGACAGTGAGAGAGGGAACACAAGCAGGGGAAATGGGAGAGGGAGAAGCAGGCTTCCTGCTGAGCAGGGAGCCTGATGTGGGGCTCGATCCCAGAACGCTGGGACCATGACCTGAGCTGAAGGCAGATACTTAATGACTGAGCTACCTAGGCACACCAGATTCATCATTTTTTTTAATCGAAGTATAATATATAATATTTTATTAGTTTCAAATGTACAATATAATGATTCAACATTTCTATATATTTCTCAGTGCTCATCATGGTAAGTGTATTCTTAATCCCTTTTATTCGATTTCATCCATTCCCTCTCCCCTTGGCCCCCCAAACATGAGTTTGTTTTCTGTATTTGAGTTTGTTTTTGGTTTGTCTCTTGTTTTCTTCTTTTGTTTCTTATATTACACATACGAATGAAATCACATGTTGTTTGTCTTTACATATTTCACTTAGCGTTACACCTTCCGGGACCATCCATGTTGTTGCAAATGGCAAGATCTCCTTCGTTCTTTTTTTTATTTTTTAAAGATTTTATTTATTTATTTGACAGAGAGAGATCACAAGCAGGTAGAGAGGCAGGCAGAGTGGGGGGGGGAGAGCAGGCTCCCCGCTGAGCAGAGAGCCCAGTGTGGGGGCTCGATCCCAGGACCCTGAGATCATGACCTGAGCCGACGAAGGCAGAGGCTTTAACCCACTGAGCCACCCAGGCACCTCGATTTTTAG
>CM053603.1:94053515-94119851 GCA_028646535.1 Procyon lotor
AGTTTACATTCTTAACCAACAGTGCATGAGTGTTCCTTTTCTTTACATTCTCGCCAAAACTGGTTATTTCTTTTGTTTTTGAATTTAGCCATTCTTACAGGTATGAGGTGATAACTCAGTGTGGTTTTGATTTGCATTTCCTTGATGATGAGTGATGTTGAGCATTTGTTGGCCATCTGTTATCTTTGGAAAGTGGCTATTCAGGTGTTGTGCCCATTTTTAAATTGGATTATTTGTTTTTTGTGTGTTGTATAAGTTTTCTATATATTTTATATATTAACTCCTTATTGAATATATCATTTGCAAATATCTTCTCCCATTCAGTAGGTTGCTGGGTTTGTTGATAGTTTCCTTCTCTGTGCAAAAGCTTTTTATTTTAGTGTAGTCCCTCCCAATAGTTTATTTTTGCTTTTGTTTCCCTTTTGTAGGACTTATTTAGAAAAATGTTTCTACAGCTAGCTGTTGTCAAAGAAATCACAGCTTATGTTTTCTTTTAGGAGTTTTATGGTTTCAGATCTCACATTTAGGTGTTTATTCCATTTTGGATTTATTTTTGTGTGTGGTGTAATAAAGTGATCCAGTTCCATTCTTTTGCATGTAGTTGTCCAGTTTTCCCAACACCATTTCTTGATGAGACTATCTTTTCCCCATTGTTTATTCTTGCCTCCTTTGTCATAGATCATAGAAGTGTGGGTTTATTTCTGGGTTCTCCCATTCTAGGATTCATCAAGTTTTAAAGCTTTTTTCAAAGTATTAACATAAGAAAATTATATAAAAAAGAAAATGTGTCATTATTAGTTACAGAGCAAAAGTTTCCTAAAGAAAGTGCAATAAAATATATAAGATGAAATTTAAAAATAGTAGAGCAGATAAGCTTTATTCTTTCAAGTTAAAAGGTGTTAAAATAAAATTAAATAGTACCCTAAAAAAATATTAACTTTGTTTTACTGACCTTTTTCTTGTTTATTTTCTGGTTATTAATTTTTGCTTGAAGTATTTTCTTCCTCTCTTTGGATTTGCTTTGCTGGTCATTTTTTAATGAATTCTTGAGGTGGATGCTTACATCATTGGTTTTTTTAGAGTTTTTTCCCCTTAATATTTCCATGTATGGTTATACATTTATCTCTAAGCACAACTTTAACTGTATCTTGTAAGTTTCATGGATTATTATTCTTATTGTTCAGTAAAGAATGTTTTCCTGTCTCCATCATAGTATCTTCTGTGACCCATGCGTTATTTAGAAGTTTATCTTGAAACTTCCAAACAAAAGTGTTCTTTGTTATTTGTTTGTTTGTTTTAGTTTTATCCTTCCGTTACTGTATTCTAGTATAATTTTATTATGGTCTTTTGCTCAGTGAGTATATTTTGAACACTTCCAGTCCTTTAACATTTTTTGGGACGCTCCATGGTCCAGCATATAGAAGGACAAACTTTGTAAATGTGGTATATATAGATCTTAAAAAAACTATGTTTTCGGGGCCCCTGGGTAGCTCAGTTGGTTGAGCCCCTGCCTTTGGCTCAGGTCATGATCCCAGGGTCCTGGGATCGAGCCCCACATCGGGCTCCTTGCTCAGCAGGGAGCCTGCTTCTCCCTCTCCCTCTGCCTGCCACTCCCTCTGCTTGTGTTCTCTCTCTGTCAAATAAATAAATAAAATCTTTTAAAAAATTGTATATTATTAGTAGAATTATTGCCTATTTATTGATTAGGTCATATTTTTAAATCTTCAGATATTCTCTTGCTGTCCTGATCTTTTGTATGTTGGTTCTCAGTTACTGAGAATTATCTGTTAATGTTTCTTCTTTCCTTATATTAATGAATTTTTAGGCTGTATTATTATGCGTGCTTACAAATATGAATTATAATTCTCTCAAGCTTTTCATGTTTGTATTCTGCTGTAGTAAATTCGTTTGGTCTTAAGATCTAGTTTGTCCAATGTGACTATTTTGGTTAATGTTTGTATGGTACATCTTTTCCCCATCTTTATACTATCAGACTTTCTATGTCTTCATGTTTTATATATGTTTCTTGAAAGCAACAATTAATTTTATTCTGTTCTATGACTTTTTAATTATAGGATTAGCCCTTTATCTGTGATAGATTTGCAAATATTTTCTCCTATTTTGAGTCAGATTTAGCAGTCTCATACCTGGAATTTTGGACATAGAGAATCTTTTCCTACATCCAAGTTATAGGTGAATTCACACTTTAGAAACTTATACTTACATTTACATCTCTAATCCATTGGAAATTTATTTTTGTATATGATGTGGTAGAACTCATTTTCTTCCAAATAATTATCATTACCCCTCAATCATATTTTTTTAAAGTCTGTATTTACCCCAGTGATACTACCTTCATTATATACTAGTCTTTTGCATGCAGTCAGATATATTTCTGGAATTTCTCTTCTGTTCCATTTGTTTGTACATTATGTGCCACTACATATGTGTTCTAATTATAAAGATGTTGTAACATGTTTTAATACCTGTTTGGGTTATTCTCTTTTGAGAGTTGTTTACTTTTTAGTGTTTTCCTAGCTATTCTTAGATGTTTATTTTTCATATGAAATTTAGCTTCAGTGTTTTTTAGCTCTGTAGAAGTATTCATTGCAGGGGCCCCTGGGTGGCTCAGTGGGTTAAAGCCTCTGCCTCCGGCTCAGGCCATGATCTCTGGGTCCTGGGATCAAGCCGTGCATCAGGTTCTCTGCTCAGCAGTTTTTATTGGGATTGCCTTAAATTTGAAATTGATTTAAGAACTGCCACCAAGATGAAATTAAGATAGCATAACCAATGACAAGGATGTTTTTCTACTTTTTCCAGTTTATTTATTTGTGTTTCAGGATTGATTTACAGTTTTATTGTTAATTTTTTAAATTAGGTTTGAACATTTTTTGTTACATTTATTCCTAAATATTTATTTTAAAAAATTGCTATTTCAAATGGGTTTTTTAATCCATTATGCCTTCTAACCTCTTTGTGCAATGAATGCTACTGACTTTAAAATATTAATTTTATATCCTGTTACCTTGCTGAATTCTTTTTGAAATTCTTTTTGAATGGTTTCAGTTAGTTTTCTTTTTTATTTTATTTTGTAAGTCTTTATTTAAATTCCAGCCAACATACAATGTAATATTAGCTTTAGGTGTATAATAATTCAGCAGTTTCATATATCGCCTGAGATTTCCAAGTATAATGTCTACAAATAAAATTTTATTTCCACTTCTTATAGCTCTTATTTAAATCTAGTTTCCATTGCATTAGCTACTACTTACAGAACAATGTGTTTCTGTATTTTTTTAACTGAATGTTTTATTTTGAGATAAATGTGGATTTGTGTGCAGGTATAAGAAGTAAAAGATTTCATGTACCCTTTTACCAGTTTGCCCAATGATAATATCTTCCACAACTGAGATTCAGTATCACAATCAGAATATTGACATTGATACATTCAAAATAGAGAACCATAGTATCACCACAAGAGTCCTCTGTTAAAGCCATATCCACATATCCTTTCCTTTGCTTGTGCCTCCTTTTTAACCCTTTTTAACCCATAGCAATCAATATGTTCTTCTTTTCTATGATTTTTCTCATTTAAAAATGTTATATAAATTGTCAAGTGTGGAAACTTTGGGATTGGCTTTTTTCAGTCAGCATAATTCTCCGGAGATTTATCTGGAGATTTAACTAGGTTATGTATCAATAATTTGTTCTTTTTACTGCTGAGAAGTATTCCATAGTTTGTATGTACCATAGTTTAACTATTCACATGTTGAAGTATGTGTGGGTTATTTTTAGGTTTTGGCTATTATGAAAAAAGCTGCTCTAATAATTCATGTATAGGTTTTGTGTGAAGACATCCTCATTTCTCTGGGATAAATGAGTATAATTGCTGGGTCATAGGTACATAGTTAGTTACATAGTTACATGTTTAGCTTTGCAAAAAAACTACAGATTGTTCTCCAGGTGGCTGTACTATTTTACATTCTAACTAGTACTGTATGAGCTGTCCACTCTACCTGTTTCCTAGTTAGTATTTGATATTGTTGCTGTTTTCTATTTTAGCCATTGTGATAGGTGTTTAGCAATACTTCATTATGATTCTAATTTGTTTAAAGTTTTATTTTAATTCCAGCTAGTTAGCAGTGTTATATTAGTTTCAGGTGTACAATACTGTGCTTTAGCACTGCTATAGAACACCAGGGGCTCATCACAGGTTCTCATCACAGCAAGTGTGGTCCTTAATCCCCATCACCTATTTCACCCATCCTCTGCCTCTCTTAAGAGTTTGTAAGAGTCTGTTTCTTGGTTTGCCTTCTCTCTCTTTTTTTCCTTTGCTTGTTTTGTTTCGCAAATTCCACATATGAGTGAAATTATGTAGTATTTGTCATTCTTGATGGAGTTATTTTTGCTTTGTATTATACTCTAGCTCCATCTTTGTTATTGCAAATGGCAAGATTTCATTCTGATTTGTGGTTGAGTGATATTCCATAGGAGGTGTGTGTGTGTGTGTGTGTGTGTGTGTGTGTGTGTATCACATCTTTATCCATTCATTGCATTCATCAATCAGTGAACATTTAGGTTGCTTCCATATCTTGGCTATTGTAAATACTGCTGCTGTAAACATAGGGGCTTCCTAGTATTTTGTTGAGAAATTTTGTATCTATGTTCATCAGGGATTTGGGCCCATAATTCTCTTTTTTAGTTTTATCATTTATTTATTTAAGTAGGCTCCATGCCCAGCGTGGACCCCAACGCAGGGCTTAAACTCAGGACCCTGAGATTAAGACTTGAAATGAGATTGAGTTAGATGCTCAACTGACTGGGCCACCGAGGTGCCTCTTTTAGTGATATCTTTATCTGGTTTTGGTATCATGATAATGCTGGCCTTATAGAATGAATGTAGAAGTTTTTCTTCCTTTTCTATTTTTTTGGAGTAGTTTGGGAGGAATAGGCATTAACTTTCTAAATGTTTATGGAATTTGCCTGTGAAGCCATCTGGTCCTGGACTTTTGTTCTTTTGGGGAGTTTTTTTGATTATGGATTTACCTTCTTTCCTGGTAATAGATAAATTAAAAAAAAAAACACAAAGTTTTTCTATTTCTTCCTGTTTCTCTTTTGGTAGTTTATATGTTTCTAGAAATTTATCCAGTTTTTATAGGTCATCCAATTTATTGGCATGTTTTTCATAATACTCTCTTATAATTTGTATTTTGTGGTGTTGGTTGTTATTTCTTTTCTCTCATTTGTGATTTTGACTCTTTTCTCTTTTTTTCTTGATAAGTCTGGCTAGAGGTTTATCAATTTTAATGATTTTTTTTTTCAGAGAATCAGCTCCTGGTTTCACTGATCTGTTTTTTTAAAATCAATCAATTAATTAATTTAATTAATTTTAGTTTCTATATAATTTATTTCTGCTCTAATCTTTACTATTTCCTTTTGCTAGTTTTAAATTTTGTTTGTTGTTCACACCTTTAAGTGTGTGGTTAGCTTATTTATTTTAGATTTTTTTTCTTGCTTCTTGAGGAAGTCTGTTTTCTTATAGACTTCTCTCTTAGAATCACTTTTGCTTCATTCCAGAGGTTATGTTTTTATTTTCATGTGTTTCTGTGTACTTTTTTATTTCTTCTTTTTTTTCCCCCTTGGTTGACCCATTCATTGTTTAGTAGCATGTTATGTACCCTCCATGAATTTGTGGGCTTTGGAGATTTTTTCTTGTCTTTGACTTCTATACCTTTGTGGTCAGAAAAGATGCATGGTATGACTTCGATCTTTTTAAATTTGTTGGAGCTGGTTTTGTGAGCTAATATGTGATCTAATATGTGGTTTTGTGAGCTAATATGTGATCTATTCTGGAGAATGTTCCATGTACACTTGAAAAGAATATGTATTCTGTTGTTTTAGGATGGAATATTCTGAATATATCTGTTAAACTCATCTATTCCAGTGTGTCATTCAAAGACATCGTTTCCTTTGTTGATTTTCCCTTTAGATTGATCTGTCCATTTATATGAGGGGTGTTAAAGTCCCCTACTATTATTATATTATTATTGATTTGTTCCTTTATGTTTGTTTTTAACTGTGTATTTGGGTGCTCCTATGTTGGATGCATAATTATTTACAATTGTTATATCTTCTTGTTGGATTTTTCCCTTTATGATTATATAATGTCTTTGTCTCTTGTTTGTCTTTATTTTAAAGTTTATTTTATCCTATTATAAGTATTGCTACTCTGGCTTTCTTTTGACCATTTGCATGATAGATGTTTCTCCATCCCTTCACTTTCAATCTGCTTGTGTCTTTATGTCTTAAACGAGTTCTTATAAGGCATCATATAGATGGGTCTTGTTTTCTCTTTTTATCCATTCTGTCACTTGTGTGTCTTCAATGAAGTGTCTTGAATGAGCAAGTGTCTTGAATGAAGCGTTTAGTCCATTTGCAAAGTAATTATTGATAGATACATATTGTCATTTTATTATGTATTTTGTGGCTGTTTCTGAAGATTTTCTCTGTTCCTCTCTCTTCTTGCTCTTTATCACAGTTTTCTGATTTTTTTTGTGATGTATTTGGACTTCTTTCTTTTTATTCTTTCCATGTTTTTTAGTGGTTTTTGATATATGCTTACAATTATGTTTGTGTATAACCTTTTCTGTATATAGCAGTCTATACTAATTTGATGGTCCTTTAAGTTTGATCCCATTCTCTAGTCCTCTCCTCTTCACATTTTAGGTATATTGTTATATTTTATATCCCTTTATTTTGTGAGTTCCTTAACTGCTTTTTTACAGACCTACTCATTTTTACACTTTTGTGACTCGTACCTTTATACTGTCACTTTTGGTCTCTCTTATCCACTCAAAGAGTCCCCTTTAGTATTTCTTTCAGGGCTGGTATAATGGTCATGAACTCTTTCAGTGTTGGTTTGTCTGGGAGACTTTTAATCTCTCCTTCTATTCTGAATGATAGCCTTGCTGGATAGAGTATTCTTGGCTACAAGTTTTTCCCATTCAGCACTTTGAATATCTCGTGCCCCCACTCCCTTCAAGCCTGCAAAGTTTCTGTTGAAAAATCTTCTGCTAGCCTTATGGGTTTTCCCTTTTAAGTTACTATCTTCTTTTGTCTTGCAGGTTTTAAAATTTTTTATCACTATATGTTGTCTTCTTATATATAGTTGTGGAGTTTATTCTGCCAGTCTTCAGATTGCTCTCCAGTTTATTTTTTTGGATGTGGATGATATCTAGTTATAAATGTGGGATGGGGCAACCTCAGTGTCCTCTTATTTTCCATATTATCCCCAAATCCATATGATTCTAATCTTTGTCTTTTCATTTTCATCTGATTATTTGTTATCTGTATATAGACTTCGGTGAAATTTCTTTTAATGTGTTTTCATTTTCCCAGGGAGTTTCCCTTTTTTCTTTTAAACTGATGAGTTTTGAGGATTTTGTTTTATTTTTAGCTTTTGTGTTCTAAAAGTTCATGATATATTCAAGATGTTAGTTTTTGTTAGATATGTGGTGCAAATATTTTCTCCTAATTTCTCCCTTCATTCTCTTGACGGGGTCCTTTACAGAGCAGAGCAAAAGTTTAAATTTTTATGAAGTCTAATTTTTCAGTTTTTCCCTTAATGGATTGTGTTTTTGTTATCAAATCTGATAACTCTTTGCCAAGTACTAGATTCCAAAGCTTTCCCCCCAGTTTTTCTTATAGAAATTTTACAATTTCATGTTTTACTTTTAAGTCTGTGATCTACTTTGAGTTAATTTTTGTATAAGATATGAGGTGTGGGTCAAGGTTTGTTTATTTATTTATTTTTTTTGGCCTTAAGTATATTTTTAAAAGCTCAGGTGACTGAGGATGGGCCAAGGTTGACAGTCCTTGAATAGATGATCAGTAAACTCATTTGATTCCTGAAAGTCTATGAAATGCTTTTCACAAACTGTATTGAGGAGCAGTTAGGCTAAGGGAGCAAAATGAATTGGAACTTCATAACATAGATTGGCTTAGAGTAAGAATTCTGGGTACATGAGAGAAACTTTTGTCAATGAGGTAAGTGTGTTTGGGAGTGTCAGAGTGATTCCAGAGTTGAGAAAATGCTACAAATTTTGGATTTTTATGGACTGGGCTACTTTCTCAGTTCCTTGCATCAATTAGGAATATATGCATTTGCTTTGTTGAAAACTAATGATAAAAAGAGTTCACTTTACTGAAGTTTTCTTAGTATGTTTTCTTAGATGTTATTGGTACAGTGTGAAAGACAAAGCAATGAAAATTTGAACCAAAATAGTTTACAGTGTTATTATAATTTATCTTGTAGTTGTACATATGCCATTTTATTAGGAAGATGAGATGTCATTACTTTTTAATAATAATTTAGATACATGGAAATTACAAATTAGAAAACAAATATTTAAATGAATTTATTAAGGAAAACTATTAAATAATCATGCAAGATTGAATTAGAAAATGGGAAAAATCAAGAAAGTTGTATATGAATTTTTTTTTTTTTTAAAGATTTTATTTATTTGACAGAGAGAAACACAGCAAGAGAGGGAACACAAGCAGAGGGAATGGTAGCGGGAGAAGCAGGCTCCCTGCAGAGCAGAGAGCCTGATGCGGGGCTCGATCCCAGGCCCCTGGGATCTGACCTGGGCCGAAGGCAGATGCCCAATGACTGAGCCACCCAGGCACCCCATGAATTTATTTTTAATAAATATTTTAGTCTCTTCTTTGTGGCTCGGCACTTGGGATATGTCAGTTAATAAAAGAAATTGTCCTTTTAGAGTTTACATTCTAGGAAAGAGGTTAGTTAATAGACAATAAATATAAGTAAATATAAATGTTAAGTTTAATGTAATAAAACAGAAAAATAGAACAAGATCTGGGGAATTGAGTGTTGTAGATGTCGGGGTAGAGGTCAGGTTTCAGTATTTAGCAGAGTGGCCATTATAAGGGTTAATGAAAAGATGACATGTGGATAGAGATTTGAGAAGTAAAGGAGTCTGATATGCTTGGGAAACAGTGTTGAGACAGTGGGAAGAGCAATGCAAATGACATAAGGCAGGAAGGTGGTTTGTTTTTGTCTTCTCAGTTTACTTTTTAATTTTTTTATCTTTTCAGGTTTATACATTAATCACAAATCATTTATAAAGTTCATAAGGTCAAATCTATAACTGACATGTAATGAACCTAAACTAATTTTATAAATACTTTTCTTAGCGTGTTAGGGAAACCCCAACTGGGATTCATACTGGCTTGTCAGTATGCCTGAAATTATAAACTTCATTCTAAATCCTTCAGAAGATACCTGTCTTGGTATTCTGGAGTCTGGCTTACTGAGGTCCAAACATGAGTATGTAAGGCAGTCTTAGGTTTCTTCAGACTCTAAGAGTTAATACTGTAGGCTAAGTGTTAATGGAAAATACTTTGAGAGTTTGTGTGGAAACCGTTTTTTTAATTTTGTTTTTTGTTTTTCCTCCAGGTTCAGTACTTTGCTTTCAAAGGAAAGAAAGGTTCAAATAATAATAAAAAATTGTTTTCTGATTTAATATGTTTCGGATAATATTCCTGCCTAAGGATAGGTATTTCAGCTTTTAGTTTTCATGACTTGCAGTTTTTTTGTCTTTTGAAAAGGAAGTTCAAGTGCAGTTGTATTCTGTTTTTACTAATGACTTGGGCCCTTTGTGAATATCAATTATGGCATGGTATATTGAGCTGTATGGTAATGCTATCGACTGCATTTTTGACTAGTACACTAGCTAGTCCCATAGTATTCGGATTTGGTAGTTCTGGTGTCTAATTTTTAAGTATATTCTGCTTATCTTTTTTATTAGTTTTTATTTTAATTCCAATATTGTTAACCTAGAGAGTTATATTAGTTTCAGGTGTACAGTATAGTGATTTCACCTCCATACAACACCTGGTGCTCATCATGACAAGTGCACTTTCTTAATCCCTATCACCTATTTCATCCATCTCCCCACTCTAACCCCTCCCTCTGGTAGCCAGCAGTTTGTTCTCAGCAGTTAAGAAAGTCTGTTTCTTGGCTCCATTCTCTCTCTCTCATTTTCTTTTTTCCCTTTGCTAGTTTGTCTTATTTCTTAAATTCCATATACGAGTGAAATCATGATATTTATCTTTCCCTGACTGACTTGTTTCACTTAGAATTACAGTCCTCTAGCTCCATCCATGTTGCACATGGCAACATTTCATTCTTTTTTTGTGGCTGAATGATACTCCATTGCACACCCCCATCTTCTTCTATATCTATATCTATATATTCATTCATTTATTCATTTATTTATTTTTAAAGATTTTATTTATTTATTTGACACAGAGGGAGATCACAAGTAGGCAGAGAGGCAGGCAGAGAGAGGGGGGGAAGCAGGCTCCCCGCTGAGCAGAGAGCCCGATGCAGGGCTCCATCCCAGGACCCTGAGATCATGACCTGAGCTGAAGGCAGGGGTTTTAACCCACTGAGCCACCCAGGCACCCCTAAAGTGGGTTTTAATATTCTTTTTTTTCAGTGCCAAGTAAAAGGATACTTACAAAGTTAACCTATTTTTTTTTTTTTTACAAAGTTAGTTTTAAAATATGTAGCCTTCTCTTCCCTTAATCAGTAGTGGAAGGGAAATGAGTGATTTAAGAAAAGAAGTACTTTTGTATTTTCTGTTTAATTTGTTCTTCTAGTGAACTTATGGGCTATCCAATTTAATATTGATTTAGTTAGGAAATTGTGCTTTTGCTTCTCTTGTTTAAAAAGGAAAATATCAGCTTGAAATAGAAATAATTATGTATTGAAATCATTTCTTTTTACCAAGAACCTTTGAAGAGAAAAGAAATTATATAGTAGTAAACAATAAAATGATAATTTTAAGTTTGAATAGGAGCCTAAAGTTTTTGTTTTTAGTTTTATTGTTGATGAAAGTCCACACCTGTTCTGTGCTATTGAGATGGGCTCCAACTTTTGGGTTTACTTTCTTTACTTGTTGATGCTGTTTCCAGTAGTATATAATCAATTATTTATACTTCATTTTGAACTTGAATTTGTGAATACTTTTATCATATCACTCTGGAAACATGCAGGTTAATGATCCAGGGGAAATCAGGAAAAAGTATGACTTTTGAATTTTGATATAACTATTTAAAACATTTTTTTTAAAGATTTATTTTTATTTAATTGAGACAGAGAGAGAGAGAGAGAGCATGAGAGGGGAGAGGTCAGAGGGAGAAGCAGGCTCCCCGTGGAGCAAGGAGCCTGATGTAGGACTCGATCTCGGGACTCCAGGATCATGACCTGAGCTAAAGGCAGTTGCTTAACCAAATGAGCCACCCAGGTGCAGCGCCCTATTTAAAACATTCTTACACATTTCTTTCTTGCCTTTGTTTCTTCTTGTATATTGGAATAAGAACTTAAACACATAGTTTCTTTAAAAAAAAAAAAACCTCCTCTCTTCCTATCGTGTATTTATAGGGGGAGAAACCACATTAGGATTTTTTTTTATTATGTTATTCACCATACAGTACATTAGGATTATTTTTAGAGTACTCCTTCATAATCAGGAATAAATTAATACATACATACCTCAGTTTCAAGGATTCATCTTGTACCTGAGCATACAATTCAGTACAATACAGTACACATTAATGCTGGGTGTAGCCATCCTGGTTTTCACTTATATCTTAAGTATTGAGGAAAGTTTCATGCTGTGGGTGTCTTTTTTCTCTGATTATTACTGTTAATTGCCTTTTTTGCACAACTTGTTCACAGTTTGGAAGAGTAGTAAAAAACAAAAATTGGAAATCCTAGCAGAAGGCAAGCAAGAATGTAGTCTGATGTATAAACCCATCAGTCTGTCCTTTTAAGTTTTATGTTTTATGTATTTGCATTGAATAAAATTTTGCAACAAGTCAATTGAGGCTTTTTAAAAATAATTTTTTAAATTTTTTTAGTAAATAACTTTAAACTGTTCAGTGTCTTAAGATTTTCCTCCAGCTTTAAAATCATAGAATTTGCTATATAATTGAAGTATGTTAAGATTTTTTTCTTTAGTTTTTAATATTAGAAATAAGGAAGTAATCCTTTAATGGAAAATTTTAATTGAAAAAAATTATTTTGGGGCAAAGTGATAAGTATTTTTCTGTTTTATTTTTGAATATGAAGTAATAATGTTAATTATAGAACACATGAAGTTATCAGAGTTTGATTTTATAATCAAATTTGTTATTAAAAAGATTGTTTTGGATGTAAGGATTCCATGACACTTAAAAGTTTCATGTGGATATTTAAGTATTGCAAATTAGAAGGTGTGCTAAGTTCATATTTGATTTCCAAAAATAGGATACCAAAATAAAAATTCGTGTTTAAAAATTTAAATTTTTTCATTTTTCTTTTTAAAAAAAAATCTAAAGTTTAGTATCTTTGATACTTAAGTGGGATGGTACATTATTTAGCTAGGCAAAGAAGCATTAAGATTTTTACATTCACTTAGTTGATAAACAAGCACTCTCCTCTTCTCTAATTCTTCCGCACACATACAGACAGTGCAGGAATTTGCTTCAATTTTCTGTTTTATTTTGTTAAATTATCATTTTCTTTTACAAATATTGCTCTATTAATTAAGGACTTATAAAAACATTTGTCTTCGAAAAAACATTTTTATAATATTTAAATATAATGATTGATATAGCCTACTAATGAAATTATTGGCTGGGTAAACATTTTAATTTTTAAAAGTGTGTATTCTACTTATATATTTAAAGTGATGTTTTTAGTGCTATTATGAACTAACAAGTGTAATTTCATACTTACTATTGGCATCCATGGAAAACCTTATGCAAAAGTTATATAGTTTAAAATATAATGCTGGCAGCTACCAGCTGCTAAAGAATTTCATTTACTGATTTTATTCTTTTACTCTTTTAATTTAAATGCCTTTATTTAAAAAGTTTAACTCAAGGATATTGTAAAGTATATAGTATTTTAAGATTAGATGGTATCCAGAACATACAGTCCAATGAGTTAGTCCAATGTAATTGGAGGAATTATTAAATGACACTGACCTCATTTCCTTTAGAACAATGAAAATTAATAGTTTCACGTTTTATTAGGCTGATATTCCAGATGTAGTGTACATTTAATTAAGTGTAGTTTCCTTTTAGTTATGGTATGTGTATCTGTTTTTTGTCGCAAATTCTTTCTAGTTTTACAGTTTTCCACATGTTTTCTTTCACCATTTATGATTTTTTTCAAAGCAGAGCTATAAGGACTTAAATCACTTTAGCATGCAGCAAAACAGTTCCCATTCAAACAATAAACGCCATTTTAAAAAGCCTTTAGATCTTCTGTCACTTCATAAATATAAATGTATAAAAACGTTATGCAGTTGTAGTGCCCACCTGCTAATTAAATGCAGATTTTCTCAAACTTGCTTAAAATCTGTCTGTTTGTTTCAACTCGGTCTCTGTTCAGAATACATATGGCCCTTGTGAAACTAATTATGCTTATGGAACAGCTGTTAAATTTAGTGCAACTAATTTTATCCAATATTTTACATTTTAATTGATTACCTGTGAAGAAATTAGCAAATTAACACTTATTGTACAGTAACTGAATGGTCTTTTATGGTTACTTTCAGATTTAACAAGTGAACCAGGCAGTGATGGAATAAAGACATTTCTGAGATTTTTAGATAGGAAAGTTATTGGTGGACCTTGATTATCTGGTGTGAAAATTTAGGAAGACTGATGAGTGATGCCAAGCATCTGTGTGTTCTGTATCTTAAACATGAGAAGCAGATTGGAAAGTAATAGCTTTTTCTTAGAATTTTGGTAACATATGGGCTTATCTGGATCTAAGAAGTCTTTGAAGATCTTTGAACTTGACTAAATGACTTAACCTTTGGCATAGTGGGTGGGTTATATGCTTTTTTAGGGGGGAGGCACTGGCATTCCGCATTTCTTTTTTGCTTTATTTCCTCTTCCCCATTGTATCTTTTAATATCTTCTCTTAAAAATTGGGGGACTAAAGATGATGATTGGGAATTTTTGAAGATTTACATGATGAGAATTCTAAGACACTTAGTTGATTGGGTCTACCTGTAATAAGGTGGACTTAAATCTTTTGGTAATATTTTGGAAATGAGTTTGTATAGTTATCTTCTTATGTAGTTTATTTGAAAATGATACTGCAATCAGAACTTACTAGCAGTGTGTTGTAGTTGAAAGGATGTGGAGAAACCTGGGTTCAGATTTCAGCTCCATCACACATTGGCCCTGTGAACTCTGAAAGTTGAGAGTTCAATTTTCTCAGAGCAAAAAAAACCAAAAACACCAAAAAACCTACAAAAAACCCCAAAAATCCCAAAACAAAAAAGGCCACCCATGTCTACCAAAGCAAGAAAAAATCCCTCAAACACTTAAGGAAGAGGAAAATAACAAGTAAATATTTAAATACTGTGGAGAATTAAACGATATAATAAGCAAGCATATTATTACACGTATTTTAGAGCACAAACTATCATGGTAAGTGAGGAATTGGTTTTGATTTCTATTTACTAGCTTTGAATTCTGTTAAGTCTGTTGTAAAACTTGATGTCAGTTCTAGGTCCAGATAAATGTATCTGGAATTTTGATAAGAAACATTTCAGTTGGGGCACTATAGATAGGGAATTACTGTGTCAGGAATATACAAGCAACCTCTATTCACATTCCCTTCATCTACCTCAGCTAGAGACTTGATCCTCTCTGGCCCTGGTGAGAACAGTTGATCTTGGTTCTCTAGTTCAGAATAGTTGGCAACTTTACTGATCTAGATAGATTTCTCTGAGGCAGATGTTAAGGTCCATTACTGACCAAAGCTGAGGAATATTAACCCACTGAATTAATCTTAGTTAAAATTCAGAATGTGTATGTTTTCTCCAAAGAAATAGCATTATTGTTGGTGGTTGTATTTGAAATAGTCTTTTGGCATAAGGTGTCAGGTACTTTCTGTCAGTAGGCTTATGTGAATTAGATTGAAAATCCATTGTGATTTGTATGGTGAGTTTTAAATAACAAACTTATAAATGAAGTTTAAATAATTTTTTTAGCCTTTGACTGGAAAATTTTAAGCATCCACTAAAACAGAAAAGACTAATATACCCTTATGTACCCATGATCTAACTTTTTCAGATGGTATTTTGCCAATATCAAGGCTTGCTTTTAAGCTTCATTAGCATGGGTTCAGAATACCTCTTTATTCTCTGGCTTATTTAGCTCCAGTATCAATACTTGACTCTGTATATTGCCTCATGTACAGAGTGTCTCTACTGTGGCTGGTGGAGCACTATTTCTAACCCCGTATGCTGTTCAGGATTTCTGTTGCTTTCCAGTGTATTTTTCCCTTGTCCCATAGAATTTCATCTCACTTATCTATAGATTAGAATTTGTCAGAAGATCTAGGGGAGTGCTCGCTCTCTCTTTCTCTCTCTCTGTCCAACATCCTTCTAAGGCCTTAAAAATTCTAGCCACCTTGGCCACCTTAAAGGTCTGTCTGTATCTCCTTAAGTCAGCAAATCTTCAAAGCTCTGTTTGGGTTCCTTCTCCTTGCATTGTGGCTTGGAAACTTCCTCAAGGCAGTATAGCTGGGGGCAATCCTAGGGTTCCCTTATTTGTTTCCCTTTTCTTGGGGAATCAGTTTTGTGCTATCTTATTGTTCAGTGTCTGCAATAGTTCATACATTTGCCTGCTTTTCTAATTGTTAGTGCTGAGACAGCTGTTCCCAAAGTTTTAACATCCTGTGTGTGAAACGTCACTTAACTATAATATTATTTTATTTGTGATTTCTCTATTTTTTTTTTTTTTTGTCATTTTCATGGAGAGTTTATCAACTTTATCAGTCTTTTAAAAAAATCAACTATCCGGTGCCTGGGTGGCTCAGTCGTTAAGTGTCTGCCTTCGGCCCAGGTCAGATCTCAGGGGCCTGGGATCAAGCCCCGCATCGGGCTCTCTGCTCTGCAGGAAGCCTGCTTCTCCTGCTACCATTCCCTCTGCTTGTGTTCCCTCTCTCGCTGTGTTTCTCTCTGTCAAATAAATAAACTCTTAAAAAAAAAAAAAATCAACTATCTTCATGGTTCATGAATTTTTGCTTTTATTTCTATTTATCTTGAGTATAATTTTCTGTTTTTTTCCTAACTCTTTGAAATAGCTGCTTAGATAATTTATTTTAGCTTTATTTTCTGATATGTATTTTTAATGCTATAAATTTTTATCCTTACTGTGTTTTAGCTAGCCTACATATTTTTGATATGTCATATTTTAGTTTTTATTCAGTTCAAATATTTAAAAAATATCTGTTGTAATTTCATCTTTCCCATGGTTATATTGAAAAAAAAAATTTCCAAACATTTAGAGGCTTTTCTCGTTGTTTTGTTTTTTCTTGCTTAATTTCACTGTAATCTTAGAACATAATCTGAGCTTCTTTCTTTCTTTCTTTCTTTTTTTTTTTTTAAAGATTTTTAAGTAAGGTCTACACTCATTGTGGGGCTTGAACTCAAGAATCACATGCTATACTGACGAACCAGCCAGGCATCCCTGAACACGGTTCATTTTTGAAATATATTGAGATTAGCTTTTTGGTACATCATAGGTTTATTTTAGGAAATATAACAGACACACCTTTTTAGAATGAATATTACACAGTTTTGAGATGCAGTTAAATAAGTGAATTTAACTACCATTTGTTAAAATCTGTATCTTATGCCCCACCCCAACACTTGCTTATTTTATTAGTTACTGAGAGAACTCAGACAAATCCTGATTGTAGATTTGCAAGTTCAGAATTGTTTTGTATTCTTTTTGGAGTGAGCTTGTCATTGTGAAATGTCTCTATTTCTACAAATATTTCTTACATTGAAGTCTATCAATATTGATATAATCTCATCGGTTTTTTTTAGTGCTGCATATTTTTTCTCATACTTTTACTTTCACTCTTCGTTTTATATTTAATGTGTTCATTTTGAAAGCTGTCTGTAAATTGCTTTTTTCAGTCAGACAGCCTTTTCTTTCAGTTGTGCTGGTCTGTTTATTGATTACTGTTATATTTGGATTTAAATCTCTCTTCTTTGTTTTCTATTTGTTCCAATCCATTTCCTTTTTTCCCCTTCTTCCTCACCTTCTTTGGTTTAATGTTACTGCATTTTCTTATTAGCTTTTACCTTACATTCTTTTAATTTACTTTGAAGTGCTTAACCTAAAAATTGTAGCACATCCTTGACTTGTTAGAGGCTAACACAAATCAGTACTTTTATCACTTTTTTCCTATAGCTTGATGCTTGAAGAATAACTTGACTAGATGTAACATTTGTGAACACACCTTTTCCCCCATAAGCTCCTCAAGAAAAATTAAAGCCATTGTTTTGCTATTTATCTTGCATTTGAGAAGACTGATGCCAATGTGACTTTCTTTCATTGTTAGTGACTTAATCGGATTATTCTTTTTTCTTTATTATAAATATGCAGTAACTTCATCAGGGTAAACCTCAAGAGTTGACTATGGTTAATCCATTTCCCCAGATACACAGTGGACCCTTTCTATATATAGATTCATTTAAAGATTTATTTTTATTTTATTTATTTGAAGCAGAGAGAGAGAGAGAGAACATGAGAGGGGAGAGGTCAGAGAAGAAGCAGGCTACCCACAGAGCAAGGAGCCTGATGTGGGACTCCATCCCGGGACTCCAGGATCATGACCTGAGCTGAAGGCAGTTGCTTAACCAACTGAGCCACCCAGGGACCCTATATAGATTCATTTAGTTCCAAAAGTGTTCTTGGAACTAAAAGGGAATGTTAGTTCTGTTACCATTTTTTTCTTTTTCTGTAGCCTCAGTTAGTTAAGTTGGATGTTCATTGTCTACCTCTTCTTCCTGTTACTTCTTCTGATTGTGTTTGCTACTGTTATTTTTTAGAAGTTTTCTTTTTCTTGAATCTTTATCACTAATACTGTGTCTCTTATTCTATGCTATATTTAATTAATGTTGGAATATTATAGTCTCCTGCTTCCTGGGTATTTTTATTTGATTCTAACTTTGTTTTTGTTGGTTTTTTTTTTTCTTTTAGTATTGTTGACTCTTGGGGTGGCAGTCCACCATGCAGTCAAAAATACACATATAATTTTTGACTCCCTAGAAACTTCACTACTAGCATGCTACTGTTGATCAGAAGCCTTTCTGATAACATAAACAATTGCTTAGCACATGTTTTGTATCTTGTATGTTATATACTGTATCCATACAATAAAGGAAACTAGAGAAAAGAAAATGTTATTAAGAAAATCATAAGGAAAATACATTTACAGTGCTGTACTGCATCTATTGAAAAAAATCTGTGTATAAGTGGCCCCTCACAGTTCAAACTTCTGTTCAAGGCTCAACTGTAGTTGCTTTGTATGGATGTTGATTCCTTTTGTTGTTGTTGTTGATGATAAAGTGCAGGATTTTCCTGTATCAGCAATAATAGGCAATTCTGTCAATGGACTGAAGGTTTTAGGTGACTTACAAGGTTTCTTGAGTGTACATTAATAATGTACATTATTAATACAGTGAAATGGAGTTTATCTAATAAATAGGGAACTTTATGGGAGAAGTTAAGTTTGTTTTTGGATTCTTTGATGACATCTTATTTTACAGAGCCCTGAGCCACCAGTGGACACTTCCCTTTTCATAGTATATTTCTTTCTTAGAGTGACATTCTTTAAAAAAAATTCCTCTTGTGGTTATGGTTTTAGTTGGATTTCAGTTGAGTGTGAAAGTAGATGTCCATGTTCAAAATGTCATCCTGACATGGAATTCATGTTAATTATTCAATGTATAATTTTAAAATTTAATTTAAGTATAGTTTTACTTTATGGTAAATATAGTCTTTATAGAATTCTACTTAAGAGACTACTTGAAGTATTGTAGTTATTTTTTTTGAAAGATAAAATATTAGGATATTTGTTTTGATTACATGTGTTTAGAACTTATTAGCCAATTAAGAAACTTGACATATTGGTTTTTGAGGGCAGTAATTCATTTTAGGTAGGGATGTTATGGTGATTGTTCCTATTCTGTAGATATTGAAAGCATTTATCTGGTATAATAGGACATCTTGCTGTCCATTTATTGCTTATATATTGTGTGTTCTAGAGTGCCACATTTTTTATCAAATGTTTCTTTGCTTTATAATATATCTCCATTTTGGTTATGGTACTCTAGAGACTTCTGGAGTGATTTATCAGAAGGGCATTTATTTAAGGAATGAGGGACAAATACCATCTTAAATTTTAGCATAGTTTCTTTAACTTTTTTGTTTGTTTGGTCTGGGTAGGAAATCTCTTTACAGTGATCTGTTACTTTCTTCTTGATGGAGATCCTTCGAATATATAGTTTAAGTTACTTAACAAAGTAAATGGAGTTGTTCATATATCTAAGATATACATTTTACTCAAAGTTATATAAAGTAATTCTTGTGACAGCTAAGAAGTCGGCAGCTTAATTCACTTTAAATCTTTGATTTTGTGGTCCTTTTAAACAACCTTTAATATAAATGTTATTTTGCCTGTGTTTTGGACTTATCTTTTCCCCATGTATTCTCTGTGGAGTCACTTTTTGCTTCTTGTAGCCTATAAGCAAAATTAAGAGGCCTACAATATGAGAATTAAAGTAACAAACAATAAGACATTAGGGGAGAAAATCCTCGTAGCTTATATTGCATACTGTGATATTTTAAGACTTGTTATTTTCTTTAAATTTGACATCATGGATGGCTTAATTCATGATTGATTTAGGGCAGTAATTCATTGATTACTGGTTTTCATATGAAACCAAAGAACTTTGAAACCATAGTTTCAAAGAACTATGTGACTCATAGTTCTTTGAGCCACATCAGCAACATTTATAGGAGAGTACTCCAAAATGGCATGGGTTGTATATATTCACATACGATAAATAATGATCAAGATGTTTTTGAGACTGGCAGTCGTAGGTTTTCTACAGTGGACTCTGTGTTAGGGAAAACCATGAGATGAATTTGGAGATAATTGTGTGTTTTTTATGAATTGGGGATTTGGGGAGGACTAGAGATTTGGAAAGTAGGTGCTGTGGGAGGGTGGGCAGATAGTAATTGCCCACGCTCTAATTGTGATATCTGGCTTTGCTGTGTTGGTGATAGAGTAATCCTACTTTCTGGTTTCTCTGGGACAGTGCCAATTTAGGCCTTTTCTCTTTATGTTACTGTGCCCTTCTTGACTCTCAAAAATATCCTCTTTTATTCTTCAGAAGCTTGTATGATAGGTGATGTGATTTTCTTGTTAATAGCAAATCTGTGAAGATCATGTATTTGGCTGCTGTGGGTTTCCTGTGGAGAAGATGTGGATTGTTGGCCAAGGTTATTTGTTACCTACCTTCCTTTAAAAAAGAAATATATCGAGACTTGAGTAATCCTTATGCCCGCCTTAAGATTTTAAAAGTCTATCAAAATCAAAATGTTGCTCTTTACTGGATTAGCAATAGCATGAGGGAAACATACTTAATATGCTTCCAATTCAGATTTTACTCATTCATTCATATTAGCACATCCCTCAGTTATGTCTTTCCCTGCTCCCAAATCACATGTCTGCTATCTCACAATTCAGTTAGGTAACCCTGAAAGGTAGTTATTATCCCCCTTTTGTAGATAAGGAAACAGATGCCCAGAGAGGAAATAACTTGTTTGAGGGCACCACTATATAAGAAATCCTTTTTTTTTTTTTTAACTTAATACTTGTATAACTTTGGGTATATTAATAACAGATACATCTGTTTTTTAAGGTACAGTAAAAAACCATGATTTCACCCAAATCCACCTCATTTGTAATCCGCAAATGGTTGCCCATTTTTTTTTAAGATATTATTTATTTATTTGACAGGAGAGAGATCACAAGTAGGCAGAGAGGCAGGCAGAGAGAAGGGGGGAAGCAGGCTCCCCGCTGAGCAGAGAGCCTGATGTGGGGCTCGATCCTAGGACCCCGAGATCATGACCTGAGCCGATCCCAGGACCCCGAGATCATGACCTGAGCCGAAGGCAGAGGTTTTAACCCACTGAGCCACCCAGGCGCCCTTGGTTGCACATTTTTGTCAAACTATTTTTTGACAAAAAGGCAAACCACTATAAAATGAACTTATGTTAAAGATTCATTAAAAAAGAGAAACTTAAGTTTTGTTGTTAGAGTTTAAACTTATGCTAACTTGTCTTTTGTACTCCACATTTTCACTACTTAAGTGAAAACTAATTGTAGAATCATATTTTGGTCCTGAGCAATGTAGAACCAAATTAAAATAATATACTCTGTGTATATACATAAAATGTATATGTATAGTGGCTGAGGCTATCACAAAAAGAGCCCCTCTCCATTTTTATTATTATTACTTTCTTTTAATAGAAAACTTTAAATTTTACATGATTATTGTTCAAAGAGTTTAGAATAATCTGTTAAAATTTCTATATATTAACATATAGTAGAAGATTTAATTAGAAATGAATTAACTAACATTTGTGCGGAAAATAAATTGTCAGAATAAATTAAAACTTTATATGGAAAGAAGTCCTGTGTCAAAATTAAGAGAGGGAGCAATCAAACTTAAAGAGAAAATGATAGAAATTTAAATTTTATAGATTAGGGTAATAAACCCATATTTTTATCATAGCAAGAAATATTGTAACTTCTCCAAATCATATATTAAAAACTGTGTGTCCTTATCAGATAATATTGCTCTTCATTCACTGAGTAAACCGGTTAGGGATGAAAGAAGATAGGCACTGCTATCATTGCAACCCATGTCATTCTCTTCAAGACTTACATATGTCCTAAATACCCAGGTCTAATATATGCAATCTCTCTATCATCCTTTGGGGGAGTAATTTGTGTTTGCTCTTTTTATTTTGCTTCTTTAGTCTAGCCAGGGATTTATCAAATATGTAGGTATTCTCAGAGAACCAGATTTTGGCTTTTTTTCATTACTGCTTTCTATTCTATTGATTTTTGTTCTTTATTGTTTCTTTCCTTCTACCTACTTTGGGTTTATTTTTTGCTCTTTTTTTTCTAGGATCTTAAGATGAAACCTTAGGTGTTTGCTTTTAGACCTTTCTTTTTTAATATAAACTTAAAGCTCTAAGATTACCTCTAAACATTGCTTTTAGCTCATCTTAAAATTTTCTTATGTTGTATTTTCACTGTCATTCAGTTCAAAATATTTTCTAATTTTTCTTGTGATTTCTAGTGAATTATTTAGAAGAGTATTTAATTTCTCTATATTTTTTCTAGATATTTTGTTGTTATTAAACTCTAGTTTAATTCTGCTGTGGTCAGATAAACATTTTGTATGATTTCTGCTTATGAATTGATCCTTGGATCATGATAACAGTTTTTTATTTTTTGGTGATACTATAGTTTCTCAAGTCTAATTTACCTGATATTAATATATTCATTCCACCCTTCCTGTGCCTACTGTTTGCATGATATATCTAATTTTAGCTATTTACTTACAACCTGTGTCTGTATATTGAAAGAAATATTTTGTAGATAGCATTTGGTCGTATGTTGCCTTTTGATTCGTTTGGACAAGTGTTTTTGTTTTTTTTTTTCTAAGAGAAAGTACGGGGTGAAGGGGCAGAGGGAGAGGGAGAGAGAATCTTAGGCAGTGCAAAGTGCAGCTGGGGGCTCCTCTCATGAACCTGAGATCATGACCTGAGCAGAAATCAAGAGTCAGACACCTAACAACTAAGCCCCCCAGGCACCCCAGGACAAGCTCTTTTTAATTGAAGTATTGATTCTATTAATATTGAAGATACTTATTGATATATTTGGATTTAAGTCTACCATCTGATATTTATCTATGTATTTTATATGTATATTTTATTTTGTTTTATGTATTTTGTATACACATATTTATTTTATATAATATTTTAAATGTTTATGTTTATCCCTCTGATTTTTCTTCATACTTCTTTTCTAGCCTCCTTTTGGATTAATGAATATTTTTAAGAATTCTTGTTTAGCTTATTATCCTTTGGCTTTTTAGCTATACATATTTGCATTTCTTCTGTTTTTTTTCTGTAAGTGGCTGCTCTAAGGATTACATATTCCCCTATACCATTTCAGTGTACTTAGAGTTACTATTTCACCATTCATGTGAAATGTAGAAACCTTATAACTGTATGGGTCTCCATTTATGTGCCACATAGTTCATTTTATAGAGAGTATATGTATTATATCTACCTTCATTATAAACTCTACAATGAAACATTATAAATTTTTACTTTAAGCATGCACACATATACACAGACATATATCTTTTTAAGTAGACTTCATGCCTGTAAGGCTACACACTAGGTTCCTAGTGTGTAGTAACTAGGTTACTAGGTTACACCCATGTAACCTAGTGCAGGGCTTGAACTCAGGACCCTGAGATCAAGACTTGAACCGAGACTGAGAGTCAGACACTTAGTGACTGAAGCACCCAAGCACATATATGTATTTTAAGTAAATTAAAGGAAGTAGTTTTTTTATATTTCCCCATAGATTTACCATTTCCAGTGGTCTTCATTCTTTCCTAAAGATCCCAAGTTTTCATCTGTCATCATTCTCTTCAGCCTGAAGAACTTACTTTAGTACTACATTTATGTAAATGTAGTACAGATTTACTATTGATGATTGTGGTGTAGTCTTCCCTTTATCTTAAAAATGTCTTTATTTTACTTTCATTTTTTGAGGGATATATTTGCTAAATATAAAGTTCTGGGCTGATTGTTTTTTCTTTCACCATCTTAAGAACTTTGTTCTACTGTCTTCTGATCTCCACTGTATCTGATGAGAAGCCAGCCGTAATAGTTATCACTGCTCTCCTTCCTGATTGTAATCTGTCAGTTTTTTTCTGAATGCTTTCAAGATTTCTCTTTACTTTTAGTTTTTATCAATTTCGTCAGTAGTCATGGTTCTCCATATTTATCTTGGCATTGACTAAACTTCCAGGATCTGAAAGTTTGTCTTTTACTAAATTTGGAGAAATTTTGGCCACCACAAAAAAAATTATTTTCTATCTTATTATGTTCTCTACTTCTGGGTTTAAATAAACATGTTGGATATTTGAATATTGTCACAGAGTTCCTGGAGGCTCTGTTTTTATTACTGACAGTCTTTTTTCCTCTTAGTTCTTTGGATTGGGTAATCTTGATTGATTTATTTTCAAGTATACAAATTCTTTCCTCCTGTTGTTACTAATCTCATTAGTGATTAGTAGATTTTAATCTCATTCAGAATGATTTAAAATTCAGTTATTGTATTTTTTAGTTATAGAATTTCTATTTTTTTCATTTTCTAGTTTTTCTGTTGAGATTTCTTTGTATTTATTGCAAACATAGTTATCCTTTTTAAATATCCTTATGCTAACTCTAGGATTTGGCTTTTCTTGGGGTTAATCTCCACTGACTGTCTTTTCTCTTGAGATTGGATCACATTTTTCATGCTTTGTTGTATTACGTCGTAATTTTGGATTTTATCCCGGACATGATCAATGTCACATTTTTGAATATGCTGCTTTCTGTTATATTCCTCCGAAGAATATTGACTTTGTTTATTTACATATTTGTTTTAGCAGAAAATTAAGTGAGTTGACTTAAGATTTTAAAAATCCTGTCTCTTCAGGGACATTTGATGTTTTCAGTTCTTTTATCCTTAGCTATCTGTGGAGTTTCCCCCCCCATGCATGATGTAGGGTTCAGCCCGGGATTTGAGTAGTGTTTACATCTAGAATTTTTGGCTTCCTCTTCTCACTCTTTTTTAGGATTCCCCTTTCATTTTCCATTTGCAGTGGTTGCTCTGAGTCTTTCTTCTGGGTTTTTATAATTATTATTATTTTTTTGTTTTTGTTTTTTTTTAGGGCAGAAATCCTGAAGTTTTCTGTTGGAGTTTTAGCTGCCCTGCATGGCACAGACTTAGCCTAGCATTCAGAAAAGAGGCTAATATAAAATGGGAAACTTTCTTATTGCTCTGTTCTTTTCCCAAGTGTTGGCCCCCTATAGAATCTGCCTTCCTTTCGTCACTATTCAAAAGTGCCTTTAGGTAGTTGTTTTTTATAGTTATCTATAAGATAACCAGTCTGCTAGAGGCTTTCTTCCAGTACTGTAAGCAAGATTTGAAATCCTTACTTTTTTAAAAAACCATAGTATATCCTACCTCATACTGTCATTTAATACAAAGAATAGCTGGATAAGGGTAGAGGAGAGGAATAGTTTTATTGTAACAGATATAAGAAAAGAAGTTGAATAGATATGGAAGCTGAGATTATAGAGATAGGAAAGACACTATTTTTGGAAATTAGCTTAGGTACATTTAGATTTGTTATATTATTTGAGGAGAATTGAGTAATCAAGACTCAATTTGAACCTTTAAGACTTATTCTTGCAGACATTCTTTGACTAAACCTTAAATTCCTCTGAAGTTGACAACATATTTATTCATAAAGAATCCTAAACAGATGCTTACTTCACACAGTTATTTAGTTACCAAATTCATAACTAAAAACTAAATCCTTTTAGATCGCTTTTAAGAATATTTGCATTTCATAATACAAAATATACATTAAATGAATGTAATAAAATCTACTTAATATAGATCCAGGTCAAGACCTCGTCCACGGTCCCACAGTCGAAGCAGTGAAAGGTCCAGTCACCGAAGAACCCGTAGTCGATCTCGGGATAGAGAACGACGTAAGGGCAGAGACAAGGAGAAAAGAGAAAAGGAGAAGGATAAATGCAAGGACAAGGAATTACACAACACTAAACGGGGGTAAGTTGAAACAAATCTTAAGTGGTGATGACTCAGTGATTCCATGGCAGTATTTAAACTGAACTTTCATTCTCTGAGATTTTTCTTAGATTGGCAAAAGAGGAAAATACATTAAATAAAGGAGAAAGGATACATTAAAATGGTTATCTCGGATTTTTACTGTGCTTCCTTTATATTCATTCCTTTATATTCCTTCCTTTATATTCATTTTGTTTCTAAAGTTATATAACAAACTTTAGAAACAAAATAAATGGCATGATCAAAGCTTCGCATGTCGATAAAGAAAAATTTACATAATTCTTTAGGAAAGTTCTACATTCAATTTCCTTATCATGAATATGATTTTAAAATTTAAAGACTAGTTCATGATTAAAAATGTCTATTAATTTACTGTAAAGCTATTAGGAGAAAAAGGATAAAGGTGAAACGAAGGTAGGGAACCATGCGATTTACTACTGGTTAGGCCTCTTTATAGAATGAGACTTGACCACTGTTTCGGGTGTGTTTGTGTGTCTGTTAGAGTGAATGTATGTGTGTGTGAGATCCAGAATTTATTTTTTCTGGAATTGGTATTATTGAAACAATTAGTCTAACTTTGTCCAGTTGGAGGTTGAAATCTGTTCATAACTCTTAAATTAGAAAATGTTAAAATGAAACAAAATCTTGGTTTGTAGTTTGAATTATGACTTCTTGTTTGTTTTATTCAAAACTGACATTGTGCTCTTTTATTATATGAGGTAGAGTAAATTGGAGTCCAACTTCCATAAGGTTGGAATTTGTCTCCCTTTGTGAGTCTTTTAACACCCCATATATACTTACTGTAATACTTGAGTACAAAAGTGTTTGTAACGCTTCAGTTTTCAGTGTAAAATCAGAGCTTGACAGGATCTTAAATGTAGTTCCTTGAGATCCTGATTCTATGAAGCATTAAATTTATTAAAGGATATGGAGTCTCTCATCCTTTTCTTTTTCACAGTTGTCTGTGTGTTTATTTTTTATTTCCAGGTTTACAGTGATATTATGTAAACTTTCCAGATTCTTTGAAATGATAGATTGGTGGTAGATTTTGGAGGAGGATAATATTATTATATGACTTTCTTTTTCCTAATCACCTCACAAGTTTTAACGCACACAGAGCAGTTGTGGTTCTGCAAAATTCTTTTTCTAGATTCTTTTTTTTTTTTTAAGATTTTATTTATTTGACAGAGAGAAATACAGCGAGAGAGGGAACACAAGCAGAGGGAATGGTAGCGGGAGAGGCAGGCTTCCTGCCGAGCAGGGAGCCCAATGCGGGGCTCGATCCCAGGACTCTGGGATCATGACCTGAGCCGAAGGCAGACACTTAACGACTGAGCCACCCAGGCGCCCCTGTCTTTTTCTAGATTTAAGAATATTTGAATGTTAAAGGAGAGGAGACGGGGTTAGATATCTGACCATAAGGATAGGGAGGCTGAGTTAGGTAGAGTGATAGAGTGGAATTAAGATCAGAGAGGATATAAGAGAAATCTATTGAGAGAGGGAGAAAGTCAGGAGGATGATAGATTTGAAGAGAGGATAGAGAGTAGTTTTTTGAGACTGGAAAATATGGACCAAGAGGATAAAAAAAATTATGTCAATCAAGGAACTACCTTACTCCTTGTTCCTTTTTTGTTTTCTTTTCTTTTTGGTTTACACTTTAGATGTTATATGGCTATGGGAAGAGTGACTGTGCTCTCTGGTAGTCATTAAAGTTTTGCTTTCCACCTCACTCAAATAATTACACAGTTGTATAAAATTGATATTACATAAAGCATTATTTTGGAGATTTTAGCGGTAAGAAAAATGAGTGCATGGATAAAAAAGGGAGATTGCATTGTTTCAGGAAAGATTCTAATATGGTGACATCAGTCTTGAAAGTTTGAGCCAGCTTTACAGGTTAAACTCAGTGGTGGTTATGTTTGAGGGACTGAGTCCTGGATGACAGATTTACAAAGTAATAATGTTGTATTCATCATTATTTTTTAAATCTCAACAAAAGGAATGAACAAGGTCAAAGCAAGATGTGTCAGTTGAAGGGCTCTGGGAACCAGTGTCAAAAAGCTGTTGAGTAGTTTGATTCAGTAATGTCCATGGGTGTAGTGGACCATAGTAGAGGATGGTGTTCTATCAGGATATTCTTTCTTCTGGTTAGTGCCGAGGACATCCAGATTCTTACCTTTTGGTATGATCTAAAATCAGGAATTTTTGGGGGGTCAACATACACATTTAATGATAGTATTTATGTATGTATAGATGTACCCTGTTTTGCTTCAGAAATAATTTATCTTTTTTTTTTAAAGCTTATGTGTTTATTTCTTAGACCTGATTTCTTAAGCCATTCAGGGCAGAGAATGTATCTTATACTCTATTGTATCATTTAGAGTACATAATGTACATGTTAGTTGTTAATAAATAGTGATTGGTTATTGATCAGATACACTCATTCATTCATTCGTTCGCTTGTTCAGTCAACAATATTTAAATACCTTCTATTTGTGAATTACTATGTTGGTAATAGAGTCATAATAGTAGGCCAGTCCTACTTGGAGAGTTCATGCAGATAGCAAAATAAGCATAGATAGAAGGGAAGATGTGTAAGTAATTACAGGGAAATCAGATGAATGTTTCACTAAGAAGCTATGGAAACAAGTGTATGAGTTAGAATGCTTTTGGACATAATTAACAAAACCTAAACAGTAGCTTAAACCAGGGACAGCAGACTTCTTTGTAAAGGGTAGATAGCAATTTAGGTTTGTTAGGCTATATGTCTGTTGCAACTACTGAACACCAAGGCAGCCATAGATAATGTTAAATAAGTGATATGGCTGTATCACAATAAACCTTTATTTACAAAATGAGCAATTGGCAGATTTGGCCCACAGGTTGTAATTTGTCAGCTTCTGGCTTAAAACTTGAGCACATTTTTTTAAAAAGATTTATTTATTTATTTTATAGAGGGAGAGAGCAGAGAGGAAGGCAGAGGGCGAGGGAGAGAGAAACTCCACTCAGCACAGAGCCTGATGCAGGGCTTGAACTCATGACCCTGCAATCGTGGCCTGAGCTAAAACTAAGAATTGCAGGCCAGTTAGTTGCAGTTAATTGCAACAAGCCAGTCCTAGCATCTTGGCTTTCATCCTTAGTCTTGACACAATGTGGTTGCAAGATATCTCCATGAACATTAAGCTGTTTGGTCCAGACTAGTCCCACCAGGGAAGGTCTCCCAGAAGTGATCTTGATGCATCAAAGGAAGAGATGAGAAAGAATGTTATGTGCAAAATAAACTTCATGTGGAAAGACTTAGAGGCAAGCAGGGTAGTATGGCATATTTGAGGAACTAAAGTCTAATGAGGCTTGGTTTAGAGTTTAAAAGGAGTAATGGTGAGAAATGAGTATTGGAGTACCTTATAAGTTAAGTTTGGAGTTAATTCTAAAGGCAGCGCGAAGCTGATGGAGTTGCAAGTAAGGTAATGATATGATAAGATCTATATGAGGTATGAATAAAATGCTTTGTTTACCATGGACATAATAATGATAAGTGTTTAATATTTTCAATATATTACCTAAGTATCCAGAATTTTGCTACGCAGTTGACGTGCGTTCTTATTTAGATATAATAGTCTCATGAAATAGGAACTTTTATTATCCTTCATATAGATGAAAACTTGTAATCGTAGAGCTAGTAAATGGTAGAGTTAGGCTTCTAATTCATGTTTCCTGACAAGAGCATTTTGACTCTTAACAGCACATTATCCTCATTCCTGTAGTAATCCATAATCACTGATGATGAAGTATAATGTTTGAGATCAAGTGATATGCTGTTTCTTAAACTTCCCTAGAAAATGCCTAAAGAGAACTGAATTTCTGTGCCTTATTTTTCTTCAATCAAGCTAGAAATCTTTCATTAGTAAAAGATTGGTTCTTTCTTTTCTCCCTCTCTCTTTCTCACATGTTTTCCTACAATAGCATTTCATATGTTTATTTAGAATTATATTTGATAAAACCCACCAGATTTCTAGCCCTTACTTAACTTTATCTCATGATCATTTTGTTAGCTGTCTCTTGCCAAATGACTTCACTCCCTCGCTGAAAAAAAGTGGGTGAAAAAAAAGGGAAAAAATTCACAAACCATATAATTAGGACTTATGTATTCGTTAATGGTGGTTAAGCAAACCAAGACCAAATATTTTAGCTTATGTTATGCTAAATAATCTAGCTACTTCCCCACATAAGAGAAGATAACAACTCATGTGCTTTTGCTTCTTAATGTGTAACTGTTTGTTTTTATCAATCTAGTTTGAAAATATCAATATTATATGAAAATTGATAGAATATAAAGCATACATTTATAAAGTACAAAGTTAGAAGAGTAAGAACATTAATGGTAAAGGACTGTTATAAATTGGGAAAAATAAAAGTGGGAGAGAAATGAATGTACAAGAATTTAATGAGCCTAATAATGAGGAAGAGTTTTTTTATTAAACTTTTGAGGGAAAAGATACCAAATTAGATAATTCTAAAAAATCTTATAAATACAGCAGCTAATTAAATACAGTTCTTGGAATTCCTGGAATATTTGAATGATTATATCTTATGGTGTTATAAATTGATCTTTTCATTTTATTAAGCTACTGAATAAGGAAGGCCTAATAAAAGCTGGGAGGTATCAGGAGTTTGTAGAGACTAAGAGGTGTCTTTTCTTATAACACTATTTGAAGGATTAATTTAAGAAAAACACCAACTGAGCCTTGTCTTAGATTTTTTTTGAAGATGGTTTAATGATGTTAATTTTTAATGTCTTATGTTTATAATATTTAGTTTTTCAGAACTATTTTACCTTTAAACATTGATACAGATTTTCTTGTTTTTATTAGCTTCCCCCCAAATTTTTAAAACTTAAAAAATTTATCATATCATTAGACATTTGTATTTATTTTATGGAAATATATTTTAAAATATGAAAACATTTTATTAATAGTTATTATGTTGAAGTTGGACACAACATTATTTTGTTAAACACACTGATACTGAGAGTCAAAAATCAGAAATATGAAACTTGTCATGATATCTTATAATTATAGCTTGGTTTGATGATTGTGAACATTGTACACCCCATCTGAGTCTTCAGTGTATTTATATTGTGTCTTCTTTAGCAACATTTGATCAAATTCCATTGAGTATATTTGGCTATTATAAAACATCTTTTATAGATTCTTTGAAAAATTGGTTGTGGGGGACACCTTGGTGGCTCAGTCAGTTAAGCCTCTCCCTTTGGCTTGGCTCACAATCCCTGGGTCCTGGGATTGAGCCCTGCATAGGGCTCCCTGCTCGGTGGGGAGTCTGCTTCCGCCCTCTGCCCCTCACCTTGCTCATGCTCTCTCTCTCTCTCTTTTTCTCTCAGAAATAAATAAATAAAATCTTTTTTTTTTTTTTTTTTTTTTTTAAATTTATTTGAAAGAGAAACACAGCGAGAGAGGGAACACAAGCAGAGGGAGTGGTAGCGGGAGAAGCAGGCTTCCTGCCGAGCAAGGAGCCGGATGTGGGGCTCGATCCCAGGACCCTGGGATCATGACCTGAGCCGAAGGCAGCCGCTTAAGGACTGAGCCACCCAGGAGCCCCTAAATAAATAAAATCTTAAAAAAAAAAAAAGATTGGCTGTGAATAATTACATCAGTACCACCAGTGACATTCTACTGTTTATTTTAAATCATAGTGCCATCCTCAAGAGTAGAATTTGGATGGATTTGATTTAAATCTATTTCCATCATTATTTAAATCACCAGCAACAAGAGTTTGTTTTAAAACAGTTATTGCCTAGTAAAATAGTTTCTTAATTTGAGTAAATTTGGGATTCATCAGGAGTCTAATTTAGTATTCCTGAACATATTCTCCTTTAGATGTGGTACTATGAAAGGCTTTCAGTTATCATCCCCTTATTGACTTTTCAGTAGATGGACGTTGTTTTCAGATATGTGCCCATCAAGATTTCTGGAATATTTTGCTCAAACACTTGAGTTTATACTTTTCTTCTTTTCTTTCTTTATATAACTTTTTAAACCTTTGTGCTTTTAGAGAGAGTTAAGTATTTCCCAATGGACATAGAAATTCATATCTGGACAACTGAAGCAGTTCTTTTTGGTGGGTGATGGAAGGGGAATATGTTTAAATAGAATTTTTTATACTGAAGTATGACTCCTACTAAGTCAATTGTCTTAAATCTTTTTTTTTTTTTTTTTGTCTTAAATCTTTCTGAAAATACATTAGAAGCTACTGGGACAGCAGTGAAATTGGGCTTCATGGCCTATATGTTACCTATTTGTAAAATCTTTCATTAAAAAGTTTACTATGGGGGCACCTGGGTGGCTCAGGGAGTTGAACTCTCTGCCTTTGGCTCAGGTCATGGTCTCAGGGTCCTGGGATCGAGCCCCGCATCGGGCTCTCTGCTCAGCGGGGAGCCTGATTCCCCTCTCTCTCTGTCTGCTTCTCTGCCTACCTGTGATCTCTCTCTTTCTCTGTCAAGTCAATCAATCAATCAATCTTAAAAAAATCACTTAAAAGAAAAGCTTGCTATGCAGTGTAATTAGAAGTTACATTACCTTTTTTTTTTTTTTTAAGGTTTTATTTATTTATTTGACAGAGAGAGAGATCACAAGTAGGCAGAAAGGCAAGCAGAGAGAGAGGGGGGAAGCAGGCTCCGTGCTGAGCAGAGAGCCCCATGTGGGGCTCGATCCCAGGATCCTGAGACCATGACCTGAGCCGCAGGCAGAGGCTTAACCCACTGAGCCACCCAGGCGCCCCAGAAGTTACATTACTTGTATCAAAACTGTATCAGGTATGTCTTTATAGACTAAAAGCACTGAAAGCTTATCAACAGAAGCAGCGTATACTTTTTGTTCATAGGAATTACTGCCTTTGGACATATAGTATTGTAAAATACACACACACACATTTAAAAGTGTGGTAAGGTATTTAGATTTTAGGAAAGTCAAAACTTGCAGAACTTACAATTTTTGCTCATTTAAATCATTTAGTTTTTTTCCTTATAGAACAAGTTATGTACTGTGAGCCTTAATTTATTCTTCTGTAAAATGGGGATAACAATATTTAAAAAGAACTGGAAGTATTAAAAGCAGCATATATAAGAAATATAATACATGTAGTAATCATACTTCATAGATGTATGTTGGTTATTGCTTTGACCTGGCAATGTTCCAGAATCTTCAGTTGTAGCGTTTCATCCAATAAGATTCTGTGAGATTTTTCCTAGCTAGTACTTGGCAGAAGATGTTGAAGTGATTTGGGAATGCTGGACTCTGGGTTTTGACAGCAGTTACATACTCATAGAGGCTGTCAAATTTTTCCTTACCTCTTATTTCTTTATGCAGCAGGAAGTCATTTATGCTAATTTACTTCTATTTGCATATAGGTTATAGAGTTCTGCGGTGCAGCGTGTGCTTAGAACTCCTTTTAAGTGTCTGTTTGGATCAAAGCAGGGCTGTGTGATAGCTGTTGTCTGACACCAAGCTGTGTGGTGTTGTTTTCATTAAACATTTATCACACTTCGAATGTGACAGCAGGCAACTTTGTGCCAGTATAACATGTTTTCATGCAAAATTTATTGAAAAAGACGAGGCTTTGTAAAGAGATCTTGTTGCCTTTCACCAGTGGCGAAGGGTAAATGTTTGGTTCGAAGGAAGCATATACCTTTAACACATGTCATTGTAACATGCAAAGGAAGCTTCGTACTATCAATTTTGTTAAGCAGGTAAACAAATACATTTTTATATAAATGTGTGCACTAGATTTTTCTTCCTTTTTAGATTAAATTTTTTACAATTTCCTTGTGAATCGAATGAATACCGTAACAGTGGCCCTTTATGTTGTTGGGTATTTTTTATTGCAGTAAAATTTGCCACCCAATTTCCATTGTGTAGGTTTGCCACTAGGTATTAGTTTTGTTCAACAGAAACAATCTGTAATTTTTTTCAAAAAGACGAGGTCAAGAAAGGGAGTCTAACATAACAAAAAGAATAATCAGCGAAAGCAGGAGGCAGGGGTTTTAGAAGTTCTCCCCCAGGTCACCACCTTTCTTTTATTCATTATATCAGTACATTTTAATTATCCCAGAGTTTGCCCAATGGGATTTGACTTGAATTATGCCTGATAGAGCATTAAATGGCATGAATTGTAGGTTCATTCTTTCTTTTTGTGGTTGCCTAGCTGTGAAAAGCCTTGGAATGAGAGAAGGTATTTTTATTTTCCTTTTTCTTTCCACAGGAGGCTCAGGAATTACAGTTATGTGAAGTTAGTGAGAGAGTGAAGTAGCCTCATGCTGGATTTATTAGTATGTTTCATCACATTGACTATAAAAATTTTGGTGAGACCCTTAAAAGAGGTATTACAAAAAATTGTGTTAGCACTAATATGCAAGAATAAAAGGAGGGAATAGTGAGTTGTGTGTAATGGAAGGAACTTTATCTTTGAAATCATACCAGAATCCACACAAATTTTCAAATTCTGACTCACCGTGCTTTGGAGCCATTAAAGGATAATATTTTTAAAAGATAAAATCGTGACTCATAAAAATACTTATGAACATATGCCAAAGGTTTTATTTAACTCAATTAATGAGGAAACCACGAAGATGTTACTACAGTAGCTCCAAAGAGAATCCAAAGAACAGACATGAATTTATGTGACACAGAATTGTTTAATAGAGTCAAAACTGGCTTTTTGCACATGCAGGATGGAAATCAGTTGACAACTCCACTGGACAAAACCCATTTGCATATCTATGGAAAGTAATCATTTGCATTGCTATCAATTATCTATAATTTCTGAAATTTAAAAATAGGCAAAGAAAGGCAGAAAGGTGGAGTTAACATGGAAAGACACCCTAGACAAGATACCTACTAATTTTGGGGCATTTAAAATCATTTAAAATTCTTTTTTTTTTTTTTTTAAGATTTTATTTTTTAGTTACTTGACAGAGAGGAGAGAGATCACAAGTAGGCAGAGAGGCAGGCAGAGAGAGAGAGGGAGAAGCAGGCTCCCCGCCAAGCAGAGAGCCCGATGCGGGCCTCGATCCCAGGACCCTGAGATGGATCATGACCTGAGCCGAAGGCAGAGGCTTTAGCCCCCTGAGCCACCCAGGTGCCCATAAAATTTTTTCTTGACAGGGTAAGTTATTTTCTTTGAGGCATAAATGTGTTCTGTAAAATGGGAGATAATAATAATTGAAAAGCTGTAAATATTAGAGGCAGTATGTGTAAGAAGGGTAATACTGTAGAGTAGGATCTCAATAAATGGTATTTTTTATTAACAACACAAATTTAATTATCGGTATTTATGATTACCAGTTTCTCAACTACTGTTCTTTTTCTAACTTTTGAGTCTTTTGAAAGGCTGTTCTCTCAGCCTGAAATACTCTTTTTTTTTCCCTCCACGTCTCCTGCTAGTTCCATTCATCTTTTGAGGCTCACTTTAGACATCACTTCCTTTATGAGATAATTCTTTGCCCCTCATGAGTATACTTAATAGCCCTGCAGTTAGTGTTCATAGTATTTATACCTAATCTGAATAGAGAGCTTTGTAATTTTGTAATTTCAAAATTTTGTAATTGCCAGATTGTATATACCTTGTCTGTCTTATTCAACACCATATTTACCTGGACCATATGAGTACTGACGTATTTGTAAAGATGGTTTTAGAAGTTGTTTCTAGGTAATAAAATCTGGCTTTTAAAGCTTTGAAAATGACAGAAATTGAATTTTTGGTATTAGAAAAATAAGCAACCACTCCATGCCTATTTAAATGTGCATGTGTACCTACACATATATACATTACCTCCGTCAGAGTCTCCAGACTGCATTTTTTTTTTACCAAGTCTACATAGTTTTCATTATCTTTTTCTGTACTTTAAATGTTACCAGTTATGTTAGTGTTAATTTCATTTAGCATCAGTTGCTTAAAAATTGAATGCCACTTCTAGAATTTATATTTTAAATACTGATTAAAATTCCAGTCCTCATTGATGACTCTTTATACCTGATCTAATTTATTTCAGGATCTTAATTGGTATCACCTACTCTGTTGATTTGGTACATGGTTACGGGGCAAACAACTAGACTTAAGTATGCAGTTCCATAGAGATCCTTTACTGAAGGCCTTGGTGTTTGCCTTCAGTTAGGTTATGTATGGCTTTGTAAGCTAAAAAATCTGCACTATTGTTAGAGAAACGTAGAGGGAATAAACTTGGAGTGTCAGCCAAGTCTTTTCTTCCTAAATAAACAAGCAGTTCCCCTAAAAGCTAAGCTGTTGCTTATAAGTGCTCATTATAGTTCTAATTTATACCTTGTTTTAAAGCACCTTGAGTATCCCAGATATGAATGATGCTATTCCAAATAGAAACAATCTGTTCAATATATATATAGAGAGAGAGAGAGAGAGAGAGAGAGAGAGTTTATTCAGTTCTCATAGGCTTTCTTCCCAACCTAGTGAGCATTGGAGTGGCATCTCCAAAATAGATTGTATAAACCATAATATATGCTTGACATATTAGATAAATCTTGGTCAGCACAAGTAGAAAAGCAGAAATTTAACCTCCTTTGATTAAACAGCAAAGATTGGGAAATAGATACCTGTATGATGATCTGTTTTTATATCCTAATGTGATATTATGGGACAACTTTTAGAAGGCTAGCTTAACTGTTCTTAATATCCCAGTAAATGGAGTGTGTATAGCCAGATGATAGGAATAGCATATGTCTTTTTGGATGATGTAGTTACGGAGTGCCCTTTTCCACTAAAGCAGAGTAAGTTGTAATACATTCCATTCATCTAAGTATTGTTAACATAGCTTAGATTTCAAGATATTGAAAGTATATTCTAAAATAAAAACACCACAGATGGTATCATTGGGGTTAACGCTTTTCATTTAGTGCTAAGGATATTATCTGTAGTTTTTGAGATTGCATATGTAACTATAGGAAGATTGGAATCAATCTCAGTCAGAGATTGGACCTTGTGGGTATAAATACAAAGCACTTTCTAAATGCTATTACATATGTGATGATCACTAACACAGCAAGTGCAGTTAGGGAAGTTTAACAATGAGTGCTGCCATTTTAATTCTTTTTGAACTCTTAAGAGAGGAGGTTTTGAAATGGCAGCCTTTGGCCTCTGTGGATATGCCAGCCTGTGACAGGCCACCTGGAAGTAGATCACAAAATCAGTTTGGTTGTAATGTTGCAGTCTTAGTTTCTTTTTCTTGAGAAAGATAAAGGATGGCATTCTACATTAGAAAAAGAAACTGGTATCAAATTTTGAAAAGTAATGTGTCTTTGGAATAAGCCAGAGTTAAAACTTATATTGTGACTACTTAGAAATTAAATCCACTTAACTACAAGAATGAAAGATAAAAGTAGAAGGAAAATGTTTTCATCTTTCAAAGCTATCTAAACACACATATACAGTCGCTGAAATTGATAAGTCACTATTTGATTATTTACTCTTTAAATGAAGATCTTTAAATGTCATCCATCCATCAGTAGTGTTAGGTCCCATAAATTTTTAAGTCGAAAGTTAATTTGAAAAATTGTCTTAGCTTAACCTAGGCCCAAGAAATTACACGGATATTAAATCACAAGATGTGTATTTCTGAGTCAAAAAGTAGTATTTGCTTAAAATATTTACCATTGATACTGTTTTTAGAATTTTCGAATATCTTTTTTCTATATTAGGTTTTTCTTTAAGTAGATTTTTGAGATATAATTTACATGCAGTAAAATTCACTTCTTAGGTATATAGTTTTATGAGTTTTGACAGTCATATGACAGTTATATAGGCATCTAACTCTCACACAATCAAGATACAGAGTATTTCCATCACTCTAAAAAGTTTCCTTATGTTCTATATGCAGTCTCCTTCCTCCACTCCTACCCCTTGTGAAATTGAAAAGTTTCACCTTTTCTCAATATCATATAAATGGAATCATACAGCATGTAGCCTTTTATTTCTGGCTTCTTTCACTTACCATAATGCTTTTGGGATACATTTAGGCTGGTCATGTATCAGTTTATTCCTTTATAATGCTAAGTAGTATTCCATTTTATGAATTTATCAAATTATTATCCATTTACCAGTTGAAGAATTAGAGATTATATTTGTATTTTTATACCATAAAAGACTGTGTAATTTTAGTGTTACTTTGTCCATAATTCTTATTGTTTTCCATTAATTCTTACTGTTCTTTTAATTCTTAATTTTTTAGGTTTTTATTTCTTTAAGTTTTATGTGTTATTTGTTTTCTGCCATTCATTTGTTTTGAATTTTTCTCCTTTTCTAATATATTCATCTAAGGTTATGAATTTTCCTCCAATTATAGCTTTAGAGTACATCTTACATTTCATTATCATTCACTTCAGAATTTCTGATTTCCATTACACCATCTCCTTTGATTTAGGAGCTATTTTAAGGAGTATTTTCTGAATTTCCAAACAAACAGGGATTTTTAGTTATCTTTGTTATATTTAATTTTATTTTTAAAGTTGGATATAGTAAAAATTGCCTCTCTTTTTGGTGAACAATATGTTAATTTTAACATGTGTATAGGTTCATGTAACAACCAACACATTAAAGATAAAGAACAGTTCCATTACCCTTCAAAAATCCCTGTGTTTGAATTTATACTATTTGCCCATTGCTAGCACCTGGCAACCACTGTTTAAAGGTTTATTTTTTTTTGCAAATATTATATGAATAAATCATGTAGCATGTACCTTTGAGAATTGTTCCCTTCCCTTAGCATAATGCATTTGAAATTTGTTCAAGTTGTAGTAAGCTCAACAGTTCCATTTGTTTTTATTGCAGAGTAGTATTCCATTTTATCAGTGTTTATTATTTTCACTTGTTGAAGGAAATTTGTTGGTTATGAATAGAGCTTCTATAAACATTTGTGTACAGGATTTTCTGTGAACATAAGTTTTCGTTTCTCTCAGTAAACAGCTGGGTGAAGGACTTCTATAAAATATGGTAAGTGTACATTAATCTTTGTATAAAACTGCTAAACTGTATTCCAGGGTGGTTGTATTATTATGCATTCTTACTGGCAGTGTCTAAGTTTCAGTTGCTGCACATTCTTATCAGCACTGGACATTTTATATATTATTTGCTTTAGCCTTTCATATAGGTGTATAGTGGTGTCTCATCATATTTTAAAATTTTATTTATTTTTTAGAGAGCAAGAGCATGAGCAGGGAGAGGGGAAGGATAGAGGAAGAGGGAGAAGCAGGAAGCAGACTCCTCATTGAGTAGGGAGCCCAATGCGGGGCTTGATCCCAGAACCCTGAGATCATCACCTGAGCCAAAGGCAGTTGCTTAACTGACTGAGCCATTCAGGCATCCCTCATCATGGTTTTAATTTGAATTTCCTTAATGCTAATAATTAATTTATAATTAACGTTGAACATATTTTCATGTATTTTACTTGTAATCCATATATCTGTTCAACTCTTTTGCCCATATTTAAATTACATTGTGATTTCATACTGGTGAGTTTTGAAAGATTTTTATTATATCCTGTATAGAAGTCCTTTGTTGACTGTGATTTGAAAATGTGATACTGAGCATCTTTTCATGTGTTTATTGGTCATTTATATTTCTTCTTTTGTGAAGTATCTCTTCAAATCGTTTATTCACTTTTTTAAAATTTGTAAATTATAAGAGATTCTTATATATTTCAAGAACTTGTACTCAGACTTGTATATTTTGAGAACTTGCACTTGCCTGATATGTATGGTGAATATTTTTTCCTGCTTTGTGGCTTGTGTTTTTATTTTCTTAATGTCATTACAAGCAAAATGTTTTCATTTTGATGAAGACCATTTATTGATTATGTCTTTAATGCATCATGTATTTCATGGGATGTCTAAAAATTCTTTGGCTAACTGCAGGTCATGAAGATTTTCTCTAAAAGATTTTATAGTTTTATATTTTACAGTTAGATCTGTAGTCTATTTTGAGGATTTTTTTTTTAATCATGTGGGAGGTTTAAATTGTCTTGGGGAGGGTGCATATGGTCAAATGTTGAGTTGTTCCAACACAATTTGATGAAAAGACTGTAATTTATTAAATTGCCTTTCCACTTTTGTCAAAAATCAATTGGTCATACATGTTTAGGTCTATTGCTGGTTTCTTCATTTTGTTTCAGTCATCTATTTGCTTATTCCTTTGCCAATATCACATTATATTATTTAGTATAGCTTTATAGTAAGTCTTAAAATCAGTTGCTTTGGTTCTTCAACCTTATTATTTTTTAAAAACTTATTTTTGGCTATTCTAGGTCCTTTTCCTTTCAATATAAATTTTAATGTCAGTTTGACTATATGTACAAAATATCATATTTGGCTGTATGTACAAAAATTATCTTGGTTGGAATTATATTAAATTTACAGGTCAACTAGGGGAGAATGGAAATGAAAATGGTTTAAATTATTTTATTTAGTTTTTTTAGTTTTTAGCATAAGATTTTGTACATATTTTGTTAGATTTATGCATAAGTATTTTTATTTTGGGGAAGCTTTATTTATTTATTTTTCAATTCAAATAATTAACATATAATGTATTATTTGTTTCAAGGGTACAGGTCTGTGATTCATCAGTCTTCTATAACACCCAGTGCTCATTACAACACATGGGGGGAGCTATTTTAAATGATATTTTTAAAATTTCAATTTCTAATTTTTAATTACTAATATATAGAAATATAATATAAATAATTGAAGTATAATTTGTGTGTATGTGTGTCTGTGTGCACGTGGGTGTGCATGCATTGACTTTGTAGTCTTTTACATTGCTAAATGTACTTATTACTTGTAGGAGTTATTGTGGTAGATTCCTTATGACTTACATACACAGTTTTATCATCTGTAGATAGGAAAAGCTTTATTTTTTTCCTTTCCAAATTGTATATTTTTAATTTATTTTTCTTGACCTTTTCACCTTTTCTGCTTTCAATAGAAGTGATGGGCAAGGACATTTTAAGGGGGAGATATTCAATCTTTTATCATGAACCAAGATGTTAGCTACAGATTTTTTCTTGATATCCTCTATTATGTTGAAAAGTTTTCTACTATTCGTTACAGAATTTTGTTTCTTGTATTGGGTACTGAGTATTGTCAAATTTCCAGTATCAACACAATAATGTGTTATTTTTTTTTTTCTTTAGACTGTTGATACGATAGATTACACTGATTTACTTTTAAACATTGAACCAGCTTTGCATTCCTGAGATAAATCTCATTTGGTTGTGGTGTATACTTTTTATGTATGGCTGGATTCAGTTTGCTGATACTCTGTTGAGGATTTTTATATCTGTTCATAAGGGATATTGCTCTCTAAGGGTTTTGTTATCAGGTTAGTGCTTGTGTCATACAATAAAATGAAAATTGTTTCAGAGCACCTGGCTGGCTCAGTTGGTAGATCATGCAACTCAATCTCAGGATTGTGAGTTGGAGTCCCATGTTGGGCACAGAGATTACTTTAAACAAATTTTTAAAGTGAAAAATATTCCCTCTAATTCTGGAAGAGATTGTGTAGAATTGATATTTCTTTTTAAAATATCAGGTACAATTCTCTAGTCAAACCACCTGGATCTGGAGCTCTCCCTTTTTGGAAAGTTTCTAATTGTGAATTCCATTTCTTTAATAGTTACTGTTTTTTAAATAGTTATTCCAATGATCTATTTCATGCTGGATGGATTTTGGTCATTTTGGCTATTAGGGAATTGATTTATTGCATCTGGATTGTTGAGTTTATATGCATAACATTGTTTTGAGTATTCTTTTAATATACTTTTAATGTTTGTATGATCTGAAATGATAATTCCTTTTTCATATTTTGATTTTCCTTGTAAATATTGCTGGAATTTTCTTTTGCATTTTATTGATTGTTTTCTTTGTTCAGTTTCATTGGTTTCTTTTCTTTATTATTTCTTACTTTGTATTTACTTTGGACTTATTTATATAGTTTCTTAAGGTGAGCTCAGATTATTGATTTGAGATCTTCCTTTCCAATATAAAAATGCTTATATTTTAAGTAGTAGAAGGGAATTTATACCATTATATACACTAGTATAAATTTCCTTCTATGCACTACTTATGCTGCATTCATAAATTCTCATATGTTGTATTTTCATACCTTCATATGTTCCGCATTTCTTAGTTCTAAATATTTTTTAATTTCCTTTATGACTTCCTTTTTGATCTAAGGATTATTTAGACATGAGATTGTAATTTACAGTTGTTTAGAGATTTCACTGTATTTTTCTAGTATTGATTTCTGGTTTCATTCCATTATAATCATAGAACATACTTTGCATGATTTTAATTCTTATAAATTACTTAAGGTTTGTTTTTTGAGGCAGGAAATACTCCATTTTGGTGACTGTTTCATGTGAATTTTTCTTTTGTTGGGTCATGTACTGTATAAATATTAGCTAACTTCTGTTGGTTGACGGTGTTATTCTATTCTGTCTTTGTTATTTTCCATCTATTTATGTTGATTGTTAAGAGATAAGTGTATAAGTCTACAACTGTAGGACTTCTAGGGAAGATGGTAGAGTAGGAGGAACCTAAACTCACCTAGATCTACTGATACAACTAAATACCACTCACATCAGTGTAAATAACTGAGGAAATGATCTGAAGACTGGTAGAACAAACTCCCTAACTAATCATAGAGAAGAGCCCAAACCGAAGAGGTTAGGAAGGGTGGAGACAGGGTCAAGAGCCAAACAGACATTGGATCTGTCTGCGGGAGTGGGGGACGTGGTGGGCATGAAGAAAGAAACAGACCTTCATACTGGGGAGCTTGAGCAGGGAGGAAAAGTCCTCATGATGTTTGGCTTTGAAAAACAGAGGGGCTGAATTTTGTGAATTTTTACAACCAACGGGATTTAAAACCTGGAATTTTAAAAATCAGTGGAATCTGCTGTAGGAGGGCTGGGAGGTCTAGAGGAAACTGAATCCCCACTCTTAATGATCCAGCACTATGAACAGCCAACAGAGATATAGCACAGAAGCAGCAGTTTGGGGCATACAAGAAGGAGAGTAGTTTACTGATAATCAGCATGTCCTGAGGAGCAGAGATCCCTGGGATAGATTTCACCAGAAATAAAGTTGTTGGTAGGCACCATTTTCCTCCTTCACCCCTGCACCATAAGTAGTTGGCTACCTGCCAGAACCAACGTAGCACCTATATTCACTACCTAATTTGCTAACAGTACTGCCTCCTCATCCAGCTCCCTGCACATTATGGATCTGCACCCTTCAAGAGAGTGTTGACCAGAACCCATCCAGGCTGGTGCTGTAGGTCTTGAAGTATATGCAAGCAGACAAAAAAGCACCACTCCAAAGTAACTCCTGCCCCAGGGAGAGAGAAAGGTGACCAGTCAGACTCTGGCCCCAGCAGTGGGCTGATCTGATTACAGGTCCCTGCCCACCAATGAGCCTTCTCAGGGGAGAACACCGAGAAAGCACCCTGCAGTTTGGTGCTACTGCATCAATGGTAAGCACCTGGTCTGATTGAACTCAAGCCCAAGGCATCTCCAGACTGGCCTACTAACACCAGAAGGGCCAAACATAGTCCCCAACAGGCAAGGAGAGCCATTGCAGACAGCTGTACTGAAGGAAAAAGCAGCTCAGTTACAAAAGCAGGGCATATGCAGCATACATAGAAAACACCCTGAAGTGCCAGGTTCCAGTGAACATGGGACAGTGCACTTCAGGGCACTGCAGGACCTCTTCTGCCTATGGCCATTACTTTTAAGATCAGGAGATGTAGTTGACTTTCCTAACACACAGAAATAGATACAAAGAGTTAGACAGAAAGAAAAGACAGAGGAATATGTCCTAAATGAAAGAATAGGACAAAGTCACAGCAAAAGACCTAAGTGAAATAAAAAAAAGTAATGTACCTGACAGAGAATGTCAAGTAATGGCAAAAAGATACTCACTGGACTTGAGAAAAGTTTGGAGGACATCAGTGAAACTCTTAACAAAGAGATAAAGAACCAATCAGAGATAAAGAACACAATAAATGAAATTTAAAATACACTAAACATATTAAGTAACAGGCTAGAGGAAGCAGAAGAATGAATAAGCAACTTGAAGAACAAAGTAATGAAAAGTAATCAAGCTGAGCAGGTGAGAGAGGAAAAAAGTTATGCAGAATGAGAATAAACTTAGAGTACTCAGTGACACTATCAGGTATAATAACATTTGCATTATAGGGACCTTAGAAGGATGGAGAGAGAAAATGGGGTAAAAAATTTATTTGAAGAAATAATAGCTGGCAACTTTATAAACCTGGGGAAAGAAACAAATTCAGATCCAGCAAACATCGAGATACCTCACCAAAATTAACCCAAGAAAGTCCACACCAAAACACATAGTAATTAAAATGGCAATAGATGATAAAGAGAAAATTTTAAAATCAGTGAAAGATAGGAAAGCAGTTACATACAAGAGAAACGCCATTAGAATATCAGGGGATATTTCAGCAGAAACTTTGCAGGCCAGAAAAGAGTAGTGTGATATATTCAAAGTGCTAAAAGGAAAAAAAAAAATCTGTAGCCAAGAATACTCTATGCAACAAGGCTCTCATTTAGAATAGAAGAGGGAATAAGAAATTTCCAGGACACAAAAAGTTGAAGGCATTCATCATCACTATACCAGCCCTACAAAAAATGTTAAAGATGACTCTTTGAGTGGAAAGGAAAGACCATGAGTAGGAGTAAAAGAACAGGAAGGAAAGAAGTAGAAATAAGTACATTTGTAAAAATTAGTCAAGGAACTCACACACACAAAAAAGGATGATAAAGTATATGTAAAATGTGGGGATAAGAGGAATAAAGAATGGGTTTAAACTTAAGCAACTATCAACTTGATATGAACTGCTATATGCAAAAGATGTTGTATACAAACCTAATAGTAACCACAAATCAAAAACCAGTAGTAGATATGAAAAAATAAAGTAATCCAAGTGTATCACCAAAGAAAACCATCAAACCATGAGAGAAGAAAGAGAGAAGAAAGGCACAGAGAACTACAAAAACAACCACAAAACAAGTAACAAAATGTTAATAACTACATATCTATCAATAATTACGATGAATGTAAATGGACTAAATGCTCCAATCAAAAGACATAGGGTGACAGAATGAATAAAAACACAAGACATGTTCATATTACACCTACAAGGGACTCATTTCAGACCTAAAGACACAGGTAGATTGAAAGTGAAGGGACAGAGAAGCATTTATCATGTCAATGGATGTGAAAAGAAAGCCGACATATCAGTACTTATATTGGACAAAGTAGACTCTAAAACAAAGATTGTAATGAGACAAAGAAGGACACTATATAATCATACAGGGACCAATCCAACAAGAAGATATAAAAATTGTAAGTATTTTTTGCACCCAACATGGGAGCAAAATATATAAAGCAGTTAATAGCAAACATAAAAGAAGTAATTGATAATAATGCAATAATAGTAGGGAACCTTAACACCCCCACTTAAATCAATGGACAGATCATTTAAACAAAATCAATAAGGAAACAGTGACTTTGAAAGAAACATTAGATCAGAGGGATCTAACAGATATATTTAGAACATTCCATCTTAAAGGACCAGAATACACATTCTTTCCAAGTGCACATGGAACATTCTCCAGATTTGATCATGTATTATTCCACAAAACAAGTATAAACAAATTAAAAAAGATTGAAATCATACCATGCATCTCTTCTGATCACAATGCTCTGAAACTAGAAATTAACCACACACACACACACATCTGGAAAGAACACAAATACATGGAGGTTAAATAATATGCTACTAAACAATGAATGGGTCAAGCAAGAAATTAGGAAATAAAAAAATAAATGAAGACAAATGAAAACAAAAACATAGCAGTCCAAAATCTGGGATAAAGCTGTTCTAAGAGGAAAAAGCGTAGCAATATAGGCCTAACTCAAGCAAAAAAAAAACCAAACATCTCAAATAACCCATCCTTATGCGTAAAGGAGCTAGAAAAAGAACAAACAAAACCCCAAACCAGTAGAAGAAAGTAATAAAGATTTGTGTAGGAATAAATGAAATAGGAACTTAAACACACACACACACACACACACACACACACACACACACACACACACACACACACAAACAGCAACAACAACAACAATAAAACCCCAGTAGAACAGATCAATGAAACCAGAAGCTGGTTCTTTGAAATGATCAACAAAACTCATTTTTGCCAGACTCATAAAAAGAGAGGGGTGGGGACTCAAAATTGGAAATGAATGAGGAGAAATAACAACTGACACCAGAAAAATACAAAGGATTGTAAGAGAATATTTTGAAAAATTGTGTGTTAACAAATTGAGCAACCACAGAGAAATGGATAAATGGAGAAACATATAACCTCACAAAACTGAATTAGAAAGAAATAGAAAATTTGAACAAAGTGATTACCAATAATGAAATTGAATTAGTAATCAAAAAAACTCCCAACAAACAAAAGTCTAGGACCAGATGGCTTCACAGGTGAATTCTACCAAACATTTAAAAAGGAATTAATATCTATCTTTCTCAAATTATTCCAAAAATAGAAGAGGAGAGAAAACTTCCAAATTCATTCTATGAAGTCAGTATTACCCTGATGTCAAAGCCATATAAAGACACCACAAAAAAAGAGAACTAGAGGCAAATATCTCTCAGGAACATAGGTGCAAAAATCCTCAACAAAATACTAGCAGACCAAGTCTGACAATACATTAAAAAATCATTCACCAAGATCAAGTGGGATTTATTCTTGGGATGCAAGGGTGGTTGAATATTCACATATCAATGTGAAACATCACATCAAGAACAGCAAGGGTAAAAACCATACAGTTATTTCAATAGATGAAGAAAAAGCATTTGGCAAAGTATAGCATCCATTCATGATAAAAACCCTTAACAAGGTAGTTTAGAGGGAGCATACTTATACATGATGAAGGCTGTGTATGAGAAACTCAGAGCTAACCTCATACTCAAATGTAAAAAAACTGAGAATTCTCACCTAAGATAAGATGAGGATTTCTCCTATCACCAGTTTTATTAAACATATTACTGGCAGTCTTAGCTGCAGCAAGCAGACAACAACAACAACAAAACAACATCCAGATTGGTAAGGAAGAAGTAAAACTTTCACTACTTGCAGATGACATGATACTGTATATGGAAAACCCTAAAAAGAGTCCACCAAAAAACCACTAAAATTGATAAATGAATTCACCACAGTTGCAGAATAGAAAATCAACGTACAGAAATGTATTGCATTTGTATACATTAATAATGAAGCAGGAGAAAGAGAAATTATGAAGACAATGCCATTTACAGTTGCATCAAAAATAATAAAATACCTAGGAATAAACTCAGTCATGGCGGTGAAAAACCTGTGGTCTCAAAACTATAAAACATTGATGAAAGAAGTTCAACATGATACAAAGAAGTGGAAAGATATTCCCTACTCATGGATTGTAAGAACACATTTTGTTAAAACGTCCCTATTACCCAAAGCAATCTACAGACTTAGTATAATCCCTATCAAATTACCAGCAGCCTTTTTCACTGAATTAAAACACACAGTTCTTATACTGGTATGGAACCACAGAAGATCCTGAATAACCAAAACAATCTTGACAAAGAGGAATAAAACTGGAGGTATAAAAATACCAGATTTTAAGCGACACTACAAAGTTGTAGTAATCCAAACAGTATGGATTACTGTGTCTACTACATAAAAGTAGACACATAGATCAATGGAACAGGGTAGAAAGCCTAGAAACAAAGCCACGGTTATATGGTCTATCAATCTGCAACAAAGGAAGCAAGAATATACAGTGGGAAAAAGACAGTGTCTTTAATAAATGGCATTGGGAAAAGTGGACAGCTACATGCAAAAGAATTTTACTGGACCACTTTCTTATACCATACAAACAAATAAACTCAGAATGGATTAAGGACCATGTGAGACATGAAACCATAAAATGTGAGACGTGAAATCATAAAAATCCTAGAAGAGCACACAGGCAATAATTTCTCTGACACTGGACATAGCATCTTTCTAGATTTGTCTTCTGAGGCAAGGGAAGCAAAAGCAAAAATTAACTATTTGCATTACTTCAGAATAAAAACCTTCTGCACAGCAAATGAAACAATCAAAACAAAAAGACAGCCTACTGAATGAAGAAGATATTTGCAAATAACATATCTGATAAGTGGTTAGTATTCAAAATATATAAAGAACTTATACGACTCAACACCAGAAAGCTAGTGTTCCAGTTAAAAAATGGGCAGACAACATCAACAGATATTTCTCCAAAGAAGATACACAGATGGCCAACAAAAACATGAAAAGGTGCTCAACATCACTGATCATCAAAGAAATACAAATCAAAACTATAGTGAGGTATTACCTCATACCTGTTAGAATGGCTTTATAAAATAACACAAGAAACAATAAATGTTGGTGAGGTCGTGGAGAAAGGGAACTCTTGTGTACTATTAGTGGAAATGCAAACTGGTGCAGCCACTGTGAAATACGGTATAGAGGTTCCTCAAAAAATTAAAAATAGAACTAACCTATGATCCTGTCATAGCACTATTGGTTATTTACCCAAAGAACACAAAAACACTAATTCAAAAGGGTACATGCACTCTTGTATTAACTGCAGCATTATTTATAGTAGCCAAATTATTGAAGCAGTCCAAGTGTCCATCGATGGATGAATGGATAAAGAAGTGGCACACACACACACAGAGACACACACACACACACACACGAATATTAACCATAAAAAAGAATGAAATCTTAACCTTTGCAAGAGCATGGGTGGAGCTGGATAATATAATGCTAAGCAAAATAAGTAAGTCAGAGAAGGACAAATACCAGCAATCAACAATTGATTTCATACCAGTATGATTTCACTCATATGTGGAATTTAAGAAACAAACAAATAAAGGAAAAAAAACAGACAAACCAAAAAAGAGAATCTTAACTATATTCAACAAGCAGGTGGTTATCAGAGGGGAGATGGGTGAAATATGAAGGGAATTAAGAGTACTCTTACCATGATGAGCACTGAGTAATATATGGAATTGTAGAATCACTATATTGTATATCTGAAACTACATATAACACTGTATGTTAACTATACTGGAATTAAAAGAAAATGTCTGCATATAAGTGGACCCATATAGTTGAAATCCATGGTTTTCAAAAGTCACCTGTAATTGTATATTATTTGGTTATAAAAAAGAATAAGTACTGTTACATGCTACAATATGGATGAATTGAAGTGATTAGCACACAATATGAATAGAGTATAAACCAGTGAATTGTATACCTTAAAAGGGTGAACTTTAAGGTATGTAAATTATATCTCAGGAAAGCTGCTACTTAGAAGAAGGGATGTTTCCAACTGTAATTTTGGATTTGTCTCTTTTACCTTTTAGTATTTGTTATGTGTATTTCTTAGTTCTTTCGTTAGGTGTATATTTAAGATTGTTAAATCTTTTTGGTGAATTGGCTCTTTAATAATTATATGTTGTTGGTCTTTGTTCTTGACTCTATTATTGCTCAGCAGTGGACATTGTCTGATATTGAATATAGCCAAGCCAGGTATCCATTATCTTTGAAATGAGCTTGTTTGTTTGTTTGTTTAGAAATGAATTTCTTGCAGATAGGTAGAACTTTTTTTTCCTGGTCCTGAAGAGGCTTTAAAAAATTTTTTTTTAATTTTAATTTTTATTTATTTATTTATTTATCTATTTATTTATTTATTTTTAGGGAAAAACACACACCCTTGTAATATGTTTTTAAATATTTTTAAGGTTTAAAAAGTGTTTAAAGTTTGTAGTTCCTAATAGGAAAACATTATCTGAATGAATACTCTAATGGAAAACCATTGTAGAATATTTTAGTTGCATGGGAGGCAGAGGGGTAGATTCTCTTCACAGCACCCCAGCTTTCTTCATGAGAAGGTCAGAGGTACACTGGTTTGTATTATTGCAACATCCATTAGGTGATCGAAGTTGCTTTTCCTTCAGCAAGGGCTTTATTTGTCAGAAGGGCATTATGCTTGACCTCTGAATTTGGCTGACAATTTACTGATGAGATTCATAATCTTTGGGTTGCTCTGATATTTTGACATATTCGCTGGGTTCTGGGCCACATCCTGGAAGGCCACCATAACTTCTGGATCCTGCATGGCTGCAATAACCTCTGGATCACTAAGAATTTCATTGAGCCTAGACATTCCTGCCATTCCAGGCATCCCCCCTGGCATGCCAGGCATTCCTCCAGGAAAATTACCGGGCATTCCTCTAGGAAAGCCACCTGGGGAAGAGCTATACTGAGCTCTTGATTGTCTCTGGCTTCTTCCTCCCTCTGGGCTTTCTCATGTTCTTCCTGAGCCTTCTTAACCCTTTCTATTCTTTCTTTGATCTCTCGCTCTTTACGTTTTCGTTCATACTTTCTCCGATGTTTAGCAATTTTCTGGCCCCTTGGTTGAATTTCTTCCAGCATTGCACTAGCATCTTCATCATAATCCAGTTTACAAGCAAGGGCAAGGTCATGTGCTGCTTCTTCCCAATGGCCCAGAAGTCTGTGTGCTTTCTCCGCCACTTATAAGGCTGAGCTTGTAATGCCCCTGATTTCGAATCCGAGAAACCACCGAGGAGGCAATACCGATGCAAATGCATGAGGGTTTATTCGCAAGCTCCAGCTTGGGCCCAAGTATATCCGACACAGCGGAGTCGGGACTTGGACCCCTAGGTCAAAGGGCATAACAGTTTTATAGGGGCCAGTGGTCACACAGAAAGTTGCATAGTCATATCGGTCCACACGCACGTGGCCAATGAGATTTGTAACACACGCGGAATGTTGCATAGTCATTGTTGGTCCACACACAGGTGGCCAATGAGATTGTAACACACGCAGAAAGTTGCATAGTCATTGTCGGTCCACACACAGGTGGCCAATTAAATCACAATTTACCCTATAGTAACCATTTGAACTAGCCTATCATTCTGGTCTGAATTGGCGGGCAAAAGGCAGGGTTTGCATCCTGTGACAGTTAGGGTTTCCGCATTCCTATCGGCTAACTCAAACTAGTTCAAGGACTGGCTAGGCAATGTTCTGACATTCTGTGACCTTTCTCAGGAGCAGGTCGTGTAGGGATTATATACAATATGACGGGTATAACACAAAATGAAGTTAGCCTTTTTTCTGCTCTCTCAGAGCTGAATCAGGATTGATTTCAATAGCTCTGTCACAGTCTTGAATGGCAGTATTTGGTTTCTGTAATTTGATGAAGACACTGGCTCTCTTGGCGTACAGAATGGCCAAGCAAGGATTCAGTTTGATGGCTTTCTGTAGTTCACCGTCATTTAGGTTATCAGTGGCAGCCATTTTTTTATCATTTGCCTGATCCATCATTTCCTCGGTTATCTCGACATTTTCATCTTCTATTTCTTGAGGGGTGTCAGTATCTGGTTCAGTCACACCTTCATTATCAATTTCTAGATCACTTTCCTCACTTGATGGTTCGTCTGTCTTTATGTTTTCATCCGCCTTCTTACTGTTTTTTCTTCCTTAATATTGTCTTCTGATTTAGTTTTATGAATTGCTGGTGGTATTTTATCCCCCATGCTCTCCATCCACTCCCGCAGGAAACTCATTTCCTCGGTGTGCAGAATGCTCAGATCCTGCTTACACATTTTCACGAAGGCCCAAAGCTTGCTAACTTTGCGGGGATCCATGGGCTAGTGGCGGTGGCAGGCAGCAGGCACGGCTGAGATTGCAACCCGATTCCAGGCACAGGTACTAGCTCGAGGCTTTTTTTTAAATTGATGTAAAATTGAGATACAACATTGTGTTAGTTTCGGATATAGAACATCATGATTTTTCCTTTGTGTACATTGTCAAATAATTACCATATTGTCTGTTCACCCTTTGTCACCATACAAATTCCCATTTTTTTTCGTATGAGGCAGACTTAAGATTTAGTGTCTTAGCAACATTCAAATTTGTAATAAAGTATTTTTGACTATTGTCCCCATACTGTACATTACATCCCCATGACTTACTTGTTTTACATGTGGAAATTTCTATCTCTTGATCTTTACCCATTTTGCCCATTCCCAACCTCCTTTCTTTCTGATAAGCACCAATCTGTTTTCTGTATCTGTGAGTTTTGTTTTGTTTATTTTGCTTTTTAGATTCCAGTTATAAGTGAAATCATATGGTATTTGTCTTTCTCTGAGTTATTTTACTTAGCATAATACTCTTGAGATCACCCATGTTGTCACAAATGGTAAGATTTCATTCTTTTTTAAAGCTGAGTAGTATTCCTTATATACACACAAACACACATTGTCTTTATCCATCTGTGGACATTCAGATTTTCTCCATATTTTGGCTATTGTAAATAATGTTGTAATGAACATAAGGGTGCATATATCTATTTGAATTATTGTTTCATTTTCTTGGGATAAATTTGCAGGAGTGAAATTGCTGGATTGTATGGTTCGTTCATTTGTTCTTATTTATTTATTTAGAGAGTTGGGGGTTGGAGAGGAGAGAGAATCCTAGGCAGGTTCCATAGTGAGTGTGACACCCAACACGGGGCTCAGTCTCATGACCTTGAGATCATGACCTGAGCTGAAATCAAGAGTTGGATGCTTTACTGACTGAGCCACCCAGTTGCCCCTGATTGTTCTATTTTTAATTTTTTGAGGAACCTTAGTACTCTTTTCCATAGTGGCTACACAATTTTACATTCTCACCAAGAGTGCACAAGGGTTCTCTTTTCTCCACATCCTCACCAAGTCTTGTTATTTTTTGTGTTTTATATAATAGTCATTTTGATAGTTGGGAGGTGATATCTCATTTTGCATTTGCATTTCCCTGATGATTAGTGATGTTGAGCATCTTTTCATGTGCATGTTGGCTGTCATGTGTCTTCTTTGGAAAATGTCTGTTCAGTCCCCTGCCAGTTTTTCTAATTAGATTTTTTTATTGAGTTGTATGAATTCTTTGTATATTTTGATATTAACCCCTTATTGGATACATATATGATTGCAAATATCTTCTCCCATTTAGTAGGTTACCTTTTTATTCTTGCCAGTGGTTTTCTTTGCAGTGCATATGTAGTTCCATTTGTTTGTTGTTGCTTTTCTTGCCATTTTTTCTGGAGTCAGATCCAAAAATATTAAGATGAATCTCAGGAGTTTACCACCATTTATGATTTCTTCTAGAAGTCTTATGATGTCAAGTCTTACATTCAAGTCTTTATTCCATTTTGAGTTAATTTTTGTGTGTGGTATAAGATAGTGGTCCAGTTTCACTCTTGAATGTTTTTCCAGTTTTTCCAGCACCATTTATTGAAGGTACTGTCTTTTCCACATTGTATATTCTTTCTTCCTTTGTTGTAAACTAATTGACCATATGTGTGTGGGTTTATTTCAGGGCTGTTTATTCTGTTCCACTGATACATGTATCTGTTTTTTTGCCAATATCATACTTTGTTTTGATTACTATGGTCTTGTAGTATAGTTTGAAATCAAGCTGCAGGATGCCTTCAGCTTTGTGCTTTCTCAGAATTGCTTTGGCTACTAGGGATCTTTTGTGTTTTCATACTAATTTTTGGATTGTTTGTTCTATTTCTGTGGAAAGTGTCATTGGAATTTGGTTACATTGAATCTGCACATTATTTTGTGTAATATGGACCTTTTAACATTATAAATTCTTCCAGTCCATGAAGTACAGAATGTCTTTCTATTTGTTTGTGTCATCTTCAGTTTTTTTTCATCAGTGTCTTACAGTTTTCTGTGCACAGGTCATTTCCTTGCTAGTTAAATTTATTACTAGGTTTTCTTTTTCATGCTGTTCTAAAGAAGATTGTTTTCTTAATTTCTCTTTCTGATGGTTCATTGCTAGTTTATAAAAACATAAGAGATTTTTGCATATTGATTTTACATCCTACAACTTTAATGTGTTCATTTATTAGTTCTAAGAGCTTTTTGGTGGAGTCTTCAGGGTTTTCTATATATCATGTTGTTCAGAAACAGTTAACAGTTTTACTTTCTTCCCTTCCTGTTTGGTTGCCATTTATTGCTTTTTCCTGCCTAATTGCTCGAATTTTCAATACTGTGTTGAGTAGAGTGGCAAGAATGGACATCCTTTTCTTGTTCCTAATCTTAAGGGAGAAGTTTTCAGCATTTGTCCATTGAATATTATGTTAGCTGTGGGTTTGTCATATATGGCTTTTATTATGTTGTAGTATTATATTCTGTCTATACCCACTTTGTTGAGCCTTTTTATCAGAAATGGAAGTTGGGGCGCCTGGTGGCTCAGTCGTTAGGCGCCTGCCTTTGGCTCAGGTCATGATCCCGGAGTCCTGGGATCAAGCCCCGCATCAGGCTCCTTCCTTGGCAGGAAGCCTGCTTCTCCCGCTACCATTCCCTCTGCCTGTGTTCCCTCTCTCGCTGTGTTTCTCTCTGTCAAATAAATAAAATCTTTAAAAAAAAAAAAAAAAGAAGAAATGAAAGTTGACTTTTGTCCAATGCTTATTCTTCATCAATTGAGATGATCAGGTGATCTTATCCTTCATTTTGTCAATATATTTGTATAACAATGATTGATTTGTGGATGTTGAACCATCCTTGCGTTTATGGAATAAATACCACTTGATTGAGGTATATGATCCTTTTAATGTATTGTTTAACTGAATTTGCTAATACTTTGTTGAGAATTTTTTATATCTATGTTCATTGGGGATTGGCTTGTAATTTTCTTTTTCTATAGTGTTCTTGTCTGGTTTTGGTATTACAGTAATGTTGGCCTCACAAAATGAGTTTGGAAATATTCCCTTGTCTTCATTTTTTGGAAGAGTTTGAGGACGATAGGTATTACATTTTCATGGAATATTTAATGGAATTCACTTATGAATTTCTCTGGTCCTGGACTTGTGTCTGTTAGGAGTTTATTGATTAAAGATTCAATCTTTTTACTAGTAATCAGTGTATTCAGATTTTTTATTTTTTCATGATTTAGTCTTGGAACAATGTATATTTCTAGGAATTGATCTATTTCCTTTAGAATTTCCATTTCTTTGGCATATAATTGTTTGTAATAGTCTTTCATGATTTTTTTTATTTCTTGGTTGTAGCCTAGGTGTTACTACCCAAGACATGCCCTCCTTTCTTTCTGTCACTAATTTATCAAATATTTTTGAAGTACCTACTATGTCTGGCACTGAGTTGTTTCTTGGAGATCCCATGGTGATTGATTGTTATGGTTCCCAAATTCATGGAGCTTATAGTCCAGTGAGGAAAAATAGCAATTATGAAGTCACATAAATAAACGTAAACTTTCAGTGGTGATAAATATCATAGATGAGATATGCATAGTACTTTACATAGCATATAATGGGGGAAGGAATTTGATTTACAACCATCAGACATACTTTCCTAAAGAAATGAGGATGAATTGAAACCAGTGAAAGAACGAAGAAGAACATTATAGATGGGGAAACATCATCTGCAAAGGTCCCTAGATGGGAGAGAGACTGATATGAACAGGGACTGAAAGATGGTAAGAGCCATTAGAATGGAGAAGAGGGGGGAACAAAGTATGAGTTGGGGCCAGAGAAGCAGATAGAGGCTAGACTCTGTAGGGCCTTGTAAACCTGGTTTAGGATTTTGGTCTCTATCTTAAGAATAACAGGATGCCTTTGAAGTGTTTTAATCTGATTGGTGACATGATCAGATTAGTGTTTTGAAAAGATCACTCCAGCTGCAGTATGGATAACAGATTGCAGAGGATAAGAGTGGATGCAGAGAAACCAGATTAGTAGCGCAGTAGTCTTGGAGAGAAGTAATAGTAGCTCGAACCAGGGATTTGGCATTGAAGATAGAGAAGTTGATGGATTTGAGACATAATTTATATATTTAATGATTGATTCAATTTGATAAAAGACAGGAAGATGCTAAGGATAACCAGTAGTTTTCTGGTTTGTATCATTTGAGTGATGGTAATATATATATATATATATTATTGACCAGTGCTTGTCCTGGAAGAGACCATGGGTATGACAGAAGATCATAAGTTTGCTTTGGACATTTAAGAAGTGAAATAAAGTAGGCAAAAGGATGTGTAGGTACTGAGCTGAGGAGTGTTCTGGCCTGAGGTGTTGGGTTTTTAATTCCTGTTTATCTTTAACTCTTCAGGTATTTTACTTAGAATTTGATAACTGTAGAGACCTATAAAGGGGAGGCTGTAGTGACCAAAGCAATATTTCTCATATGGAAAGATTAAATGACAATGACTGCTGAATCTGATCCATGGGCCATGGCAAAGATAAACGCCATGTTCCATCGATTGCTTTGGGAGCTATTAAAATGTGCCTGGCACTACTATGGTTATTGGAGATTGTGAAGGTGAATGAGACATGGTCTTTGATTTCAGGAAACTTTCATCTAGTTTGACAGTTGGACGTGTAAATAGATGATAACAGTGTAGTGTGAGTGCTGTGACAGAAAGATGCCCACTATACTGGGGGAGCATATCAGAGGGCTGCTTGACCCAAAAGGAGTTAGTCAAGGAAGATTTTCTAAAGGTGTTGATACCTAGCCATCTGGAAAGCCAGAACATGGAAGACGAAGTAAGAAGGAGAGGGGAAAAGGAAAGGACTGAAGCAAGAGGGATCATTGAGTGTTTGGGAATTATTTTTATTTCCCCCTTTCAAGTGAAATTACTATTTTATTTTCAAGCAAAATGCAGAAGGTACTTTCTGGAAACAAGAGGGTGACATTTAGCTTTTTCCTTTTTTCTTTCATTTCTTTCTCTCTCCCCCCTTCCTTTCTTCTCCTTTTCTCTCTCTCTTTTTTTTTAATACTATACTTGTATAGTTCAAAACTGAACATTAATGATATAAACATACAGTAAGGAATCTCTCTTCCACCCTGTCTCCTATCCACCCAATTCCTAGCCTCACACTAACCCCCAGAAATCCAGGTCACCACATTTATTAGTTTCCTACACATCCTTCTAGAATTTCTTTAAGAAAGCTATAAGGAAATGTAAATATGTGCATTTAAACTTATTTTTCCTTTTGAGATTATTGTGACTAAAATAAATTTAAGCAGAGGTTATAAAAGGAGGTGCCAAAGGAGTTTTGACTTGAACAATTTTAAATCTGGGAAACAACGTTAAGGAGAAAGGAGAAAGGATTAAAGGCCGAGAGACCATTTTGAAGTTTTATAGTAAGTACTGTTGAAAGAGCAGTGATGAAGCTTTACTTAAGGTCGTAGTAGTAGAGGATAAGATAAGTAGAAAATAAGTAAAGAATGTTATCCAACTAGATCTTGATTTAACCAGTTCAGAAACCAACTGGTTATTTAATACTAAACAGTAGTGTGGAGACACTAAGGGTAGTATTTGGATGAGTTGTGTGAATGAATGGTGCAGGGGAAAAAAAGTGCAAATCATTGGGGCTTATCCATGAAATTAGGAAAAGAAGCTAATAGAGAAGGTAGGTATAGCACCTAACTTTTTATGGGTAGGTTTACAGCTCATACACAAGAGTTCTGTAGACCTGATTTTAAATCCAACTCTTCCATTTACTGTCTGTGTGATCCTGGGCAAGTTACTTAATCTAAGTCTTAGGTTTTTTTATCTGTAAAATGGCATGATGAAAATAACTCCCTCCTGGGATTGCATGAGGATTAGAGGAGATGATGTACAAGGAAGGCCTTGTATCCAGGACTCACTGAGAAAGGCTAATCATAGACTGGGAAGTTATTTGATCATTTGAAATGAATGAAGGTAGAGAATGAGAAGGTGGTTAAGTCAAAGTGGAAAAGAACATGAAATATTACATGGTTATTTTGATAATCTGCCAGTAGTTGACTTGAAAATGCCATGTTGAGTTCTTTGAGCCTTAGCCTATCTATGTAAACTATAATAGTACGTTAAACTAAGTGATCACTGAGATACTTTTAACTCTGTTCTTTGATGCCATAACTAACCATCTTTGATTTCTAAAACCATATTATCTGTTACGGATTTCAGAATAAAAACTACTGTTCTTTTAGATGCTATTAATTTCTTTATTTGGATTCATTATTTGGCAGCACCTGGAGTTTTACCTCTATTAGACATTTAAGTTTGTTTTTATGTGGCTGCTTCCTTAAATAATTTTGTTGTTTTGACCATAAAATATAGGTTTTTTTCTTGTTTTCTTCTTCTCCCTCTTCTCCTTTTTTTTCAATAACCACTTTGTAAAAAGACTATTGTTTGCCTTGGCCCTTTTAATCTGCCCATGAGGAATTCAAGCCGAATGATAGGGAGCTGTGAAAATCCAGTTAGTGTGAGCTGTAATCTTTTTTGCTGGCTTTAAATAGTTAGAGTACCATGCAGACACCCTGCAGATAACTGAATCAAAACATAAAGTAATCACCTAAACATGGATTCTGCCTTTGCTGTTATGGAACTATAGTAAAAATTGCTAATAACCATTTACTTTTCAGAAAAATACTTGGTCATGATATCAAATAAAATCAGGGTTAGATATTAAAAGCTCTGTTTCACAGGTTGGTAACCCAGGTGTTTGTGGAAAGCATTGATTTCGGAAAGTTTGATATTATCCAGTATTTATAATATCCTCTATTATAGAATTAGGAAAATATCTTTATGTAAAGAGAATATTTATAATCCTCTAATCTTTCAGTTGTCTTCTACTTCAGATAATTGCTCAAGGAATAAAGAAACTGTTAATATAATCAGGCTTTTTGAATTATAATAAAACATAAGAAGAAAGTATGCTGCCTCTTTTATTCTTATAAAAGAAACTGGTTTCACTAATGCAGTTTATTGAATTGAGGTAGCAAAATATTCTCTAATAACTTTGTCAAATAGAGGTCTATTTTTCTAGGTTTACTGGCTCTTTTTTTTTTTTTAAGTTAAAAGATGGATCTCTCATCCATTAGATTCTGCATTAGAGCGATGAGAAACACTGTGTGCAGTATGCCGATGCCGCCTCCTAATTTTATTAGCTTTCCATTTTCTAATACTGCTGTTGATAATATTCTGGTGAAGTTTATAAAATAAAATAGGCTATTTGTTGAAACCAATATCCTAGTGTTGCTGGCATGATTCATGCTACATTAGGAGTTCATAACTCATTAGTAATCTTTTATGTTCAATGTATTATCCTGAGCAGCAAACTTGCACTCCTTTGTTTTGAAAGATTCATAGTGTATATTCCAGGACAAAAGTGGATGCCTTTCCTATGCTTAGCACTTTGCCTTGGGCAATTTATAGAGCTCAACATGCCAGTTTTTCAAAATAGAGGAGCCCACTTTTCATCAAAAATATAGATTCTGAATTGCAGAACTGTACCCCTGAAACAAATAATACATTATAAGTTAATTAAAAAAATAAATAGATTCTGAGACTGTGGTCGCCAGTCCACATTCTCAACACTTAGTTTTTCTGTAAACTTTTTAATATAGAAATAGTAAGACATAAAAAAGTGAGAGATTGGTGTAACAAACCCAATTTATCCATCTTTTACTTTGAACAATTTGCAGTATATGATCTGTTTTAAGTATCCTGTGTACAAATAGCTTTGGAAAACTATTATTACTATTTTTTCTTTTTTTTTTAAAGATTTTATTTATTCGATATATAGAGAGATCACAAGTAGGCAGAGAGAGAGGGGGAAGCAGGCTCCCTGCTAAGCAGAGAACCCAATGTGGGCTTGATCCCAGGACCCTGAGATCATGACCTGAGCCAAAGGCAGAGGCGTTAACCCACTGAGCCACCCCAGCACCCCTATTATTATTATTTTTTAAATTGAGGTATAATTAATGTGTAACATTATATTAGTTTTAGGTGTACAATATAATGACTTGATATTTGCACATACTGCAAAATGATCAACACAGGAAGTCTAAGCTACCTTCCATAGTAAACTATTATATTGCCTAGATATTAATTGCTATTTTAGTGGACTGATAAGTTTGGGTATATGGTTAGATTAATAATAAGAGGGACATTATAAGTTAGATATTTTATGAGCAGTTATAATGTTCTCATTTGCATACAGTGTTCTATACAGTGTTAAACATTCTGACCAACAGATGTTAGTAGGGGAATATCCAGGTATTTGCTAATAATGATAGCATTACTTCTCGTTTAGCTTCCATTTTCTCACTTGTAACTATCTTTGTCTCTAACCTTTCTAAGCTGCCTACTCCTATAGTCATGCCAAATGTGGGGCTCGAACTCTTGGCCCTGAGGTCAATTGATTAATAATCAATAATATAATATTGATATTGATCCATAATCAATGATATTGATCAATATCAATATTATATTAATATAATCAATAAATATCAATATATTGATATTGTCTATCAATAATAGACAGCTCTGCTGTCCTATAGTCACATCTTAAAAAGTTAACAAGTTTGTCATTATCACCAGCTGTACCCCCAATCATATCTTGTTAGTATATATCTCTTTCTTTCCACCATCTACATTTCCAATTCAGTTACTTTAGTATTCTCTATAAAAATGTTTGACCTTATTGAGGCCATCAAAAGAAAAGCCTTTTTTTTTATTTGTCTCCGTTGATACCTGAATGGAGTGATATTTCCACTGATACAGACCAAACCAGTATCATTTTCTACGTGAGGTATAGCTTAGTGTCTTAGTTGGACTTCTTACTTTCACTCTTGCCCTCCCTACAAACCATTATCCACACAGCAACCAGGGAGATCTCTTAAAAACATTAGTCATCCTCTTTCAGTTTTTCTGAAAACTGTTTTACATTGGAGTAATTCTAATTGATTATAAAATTTGAAAGTTGTTTTCACCAAATGTCCCTTGCATCAAAACCTACCAGTTGCGCCAAGTTAAGTGGTAACTGCTAAATGATAAATGATCTAGCCTAGCCCATGAACCTTTAACTGGTACTTTAAATATAATTATTTCTATAAATAAGCTGTGAAAACATATGGTCTACTGTATGGCAGGTGGTTAGACAATTTGAAAGAAGAATATCAAAACTAAGTTTTTAAAAATGAAAAACAAAAAAGGACATGTTTTCTATCTTGAAGAGAATTTAAGAAGTATCTTTTCTGACTTAGTAAATGTTTTCAAAGGCGATAATACAGAAATAAAGAAACTTTTTAACCAGGTAATTTGCCTGTGATATATTTTCTTCCTTTTCCTTAGAGAAAGAAGATAAAGAATTCTCTAATATTATGTATTTGAATCTCTTTCAAATTTTGTTTTAAAACTATCAATCTTGATACTCTTTTTTTCTACCTCTTTACTTTTTCCTTTACAAAACCAGTCTTGTTTCTCTTGATAATGGTGCTGAGCTCCCAGTGCCTCAGCACTAAAAGAAATTTTATAGACAACAGAGACCTAGCCCAGCCTATTTTCTTTATAGATGAGAAAACTGAGCTACCAGAGGTTAAATGACGTATTTTCCCAAGGTAGCTATCAGGGTGAGATTTTGATAAGCCAATAGTTATATAGTTGTACAAATAATTCTTATCTTATTGAAATACATGTTTTACACTTAGACATTTTGTATCTTCCCACTGTGACTAACTCCAGTATATATTTAAAAAATATGTATTAATAAATGTGGGCATTTTTCTGGGATTTCAGAAGATTCAGTTAATCTGCTACCTCTTGATAACTCATTAAAATCTATTCCTCTACCTGTCACTAGCTATTCCAGTTGCTGCTGCCCAAACTTTTTTTTTTTTTTTAAGATTTTATTTATTTGACAGAGAGAGAGATCACAAGTAGGCAGAGAGGCAGGCAGAGAGAGAGGAGGAAGCAGGCTCCCCACTGAGCAGAGAGCCAGATGCAGGGCTAGATCCCAGGACCCTGAGATCATGACCTGAGCCGAAGGCAGAGGCTTTAACCCACTGATTCAACCAGGTGTCCCTACTGCTGCCCAAACTAAAGGGTTTGCTGTTCTTGTTAAAAAGGAAGATTTGCATCCCTTTGGGCTTAGACACAATTAGAAGGTATAGGACAGATTAAGGATAACAGACACATTAGTGACTTGTTAGGGCTTTCTCACAGATTTAGCCAAAAGAATTGTGTGAGAAGAAAAATCTTACACCTAACAAGAAAAAAATATATATATATTTAGGGAGACTGAAGTGTGAATAAAATTCTAATAGTCTTAAAAATATTTTTTTTAAATTATTTTATTTATTTTTTATTTTTTTTATTTGACAGAGAGAAACACAGCGAGAGAGGGAACACAAGCAGAGGGAATGGTAGTGGGAGAAGCAGGCTTCCTGCTGAGCAAGGAGCCCAATGCGGGGCTCGATCCCAGGACTCTGGGATCATGACCTGAGCCGAAGGCAGACGCTTAATGACTGAGCCACCCAGGCGCCCCCTTAAAAATATATTTTGCATAAACTAAAATTAAATACTAAAAATAACACCTAAAGAGAATATTAATTACATCTAAAATAAGGATTACTTGATACCATTGTATCAGTCAGGAAGGTGAAACCACACTCGTTATCTTAATAGATTTTTTTTTAAAGTGAGTTGGTTAAATAGTATGGGAAGGTGATGCAAACGGGGGAACACTGACATAACAGAGATAGTAATAGCAAGAATCATGTACTGCTCCTAGGGGAACAAAGAGAAGAGGTTGGGTGTTCTCTTTGGCAGCACATGTACTACAATTGGAACAATACAGAGAAAATTAACATGGCCCCTGCAGAAGGATGACACACAAATTTGTGAAGCATTCCATACATTTTCCAGAATCTTTGGGGGGAAAAAAAAAGAGACAAGAGGTTGGGACTATCAGGATTTAGGATCTCAGAGAAGAGCAGAGCTGGGACCCAACTTAGGAAGAATAGGTGGTGCCTGACTAGTATTGGTACCCCAGGGGGTTGTGGGCCAGGTTTCACAGAGCTAAGAGCTGGACCTTTGAGAAGGGGATGCTGCTTGGCTGCTGCTAGTGGCCCCTGAGGCAATAAGAAAGTCTGGTTCTGGGAAATTGGAAAACAACAACAACCTAGAAATTGGAACCAACTCTACTAAAGGAGTTACTTCCTCTAGAGTAAAGAGTTGTTGCCATGGCAGCCCCGACAGGAGCAGCAAGTAAAACAGGGAAGCCCTTCTCTCTTTCTGGGACTATTCAACTTCCTTCTAACATGTCTTCCTAGCAGAACTTAACAGGGAGCTAGCTGGCAAAGGAAAAATGTCATTTGCAGAGTTCTATAGTAGATTTATGGCAGAGGCAATAGCTTAGTAGCTAGCATAACCATTAATTTCCATTTTCATCCTTTCGTACTAAACACTTTCCATTTCTCTTCCCTGAATTGCTAATAGTTGTTTATATCTATTGGTTCCTACTGTTGTTCAAGAGATAGGAAATAACTTGAATGTTTGAGATCACTGACTAGGTCTTTCTCAATCTATGTGCCCCAAGCCTAGTGTGAGGTTAATGTAGGCTTTTGCCCATGGTGGTTAACTTCATGGTATAGCATGTGGCTCAGCACCCTTTTTCTTTCTTTCTTTCTTTTTTTTTTTTTTTTAAAGATTTTATTTATTTATCAGAGAGAGACAGAGAGTGAGCAAGCACATGGGCAGGGGGAAGGGCAAAGGGAGAAGCAGGCTCCCTGCTGAGCAGGGAGCCCAATGTGGGACTCGATCCCAGGACCCTGGAATCATGACCTGAGCTGAAGGCAGATGCTTAACCGACTGAGCCACCCAGACATCCCTGAGCATCCTCTTTCTTACAAATGCTAACAGTATACAGTTCTGAGTCTTGAGTTTACTTTTCTCTACATATTTTCACTGCAATAAACTTCCTTTCACTCTTTACTTTCCTTCCCTTATCTGTACCTACCTGGAGTTTCCTCTTTTTAGACGGCCCCTAACAGGATTGATTTGTACTTTGTGCATACTGGAACCAAAAGTGATGAGTTAAAATGTGTATATTAGTAATTAAGAGCCTTTTAACATTCTGTATAAGGGAACTTAAGTTAAGGAATATTTTCCATATACCATTGTTCTCAAGATTTTTCAGAGGAGAAAAATTAAATTTAAATCAATTTGACTGATTTTCATTTAACTTAAATGAGAGAGAAATTAACAAAATTAAATACTAAGGAAGAAGATTCCTGAGTTGAGTTGAGCTCTGGAAGGCCACAAACCATTTTAATACCTAAAAATTTGTCTGCTATTCCCTCTCCAGTTGAAAATACATCTATATGATATACACAGTATATATTAAGAGACTTGGGTTCCAGTACAAATTCAGTTCCTGAATACAAACTCATTTACCAAACAAGGATCACCTTGTCTTCCCCTCCTCCTTCCACCCCTTAATTAGATCAGAGGCTTTAAAACTTTTCTTATCCCTTCTTTAATCCTTGTCTTTCCCTTTCCTTTCTGTTCTTTCCTTCTTTCTTCTTGCTTGCTCCATTCTTCCCTCCTTGGCTGGAGTGAGTGAATGGATTGAGATTGTTTTACTCTCCTGTCACATATACAAAGATAGTTTGGAAAACATTTAGTCTGTGATTATATCATGTAATTCAATAAATTGAAAGGCTATTTGGAAAGCATTGGAGAGAAATGTGAGCTAGGTTTCTGGACCAGAAGAAACCAGGGTTCAGAAACTTTTTCCCATAAAGATCTGGATAGTAAATATTTCATATTTGTGGGCTTACAGTGTCTGTCAGAACTACTCAGCTCTGTGGTTATAATGTGAAAAGCAGCCACAGACAATAAATAAATGAATAGGCATGTCTTTGTTGCAGTAAATTTTACTTACAAAAGCAGGCAGTGGGGCCAAGTTAGCCTAAGGACTATAGTTTGTCATCTCCTGGTCTAGGCTGCCACAACCTCTTATATAGAAAAGTGGCCTCCCAGATGAGGTGCAAATACTTTTGATTGCATCCTCCATAACTTCAATATAATTTTTAGTATACATGTATATATTTTCTGGTTTATTTAAAAATTTGATAGATATACTAATATACTAATCTATTATGTCATCATTTTTAAGAGTAGCATACTTTGCATTGTAGAGATACGTACCAACCTATTTTATAATCCTTGTGTCTTTGGACACATTAGTTGCTTTCATTTACTATTGAAATGATGGATATTCTTGTATATAAATATTGTACATATACATATATCTGTACTTGTTTGTGTATCTGTACATATATGCAGAAATATTTTTGTATATAAATACATTTGTGTATATTTCTTATATTTCTGTAGAATAAATTCCTAGGAGTGAACTTGATGGGTCAAAGAGTATTGGTTTTTATGAGGTTAACACACATTGTCATTTTGTACCCTGGGAAGCTAGTATGAATTCCCCCTTCTTCCACTGCTAGCAGTGAGTAGTGCCCACTTTTAATGTACCAAAAATACTACTCTAGCCAAAAATTTTATTGAGTGAATCTGTTAATATAATGTTACTTCTTATTTCTGTGGATGATAGAAGATTTACTTTGTCATTTCTGATTACAGTACCCTTTCTAGAGGGAATTTAATGATGCTATTTTTTGACTATTGCTTAAAGGGATGGATACTGACAGATCTGATGAAAGGATGGCTGCGCACCCAGGAAGTAAGTCTTCCAGTGCTTCAGTGAAGCCATTTCAGACCCACTTATTGTAGCATTATAACAGAACACACACAGGTGTTCAGACATTTGTTCATCAGCTATCCCAAGAGCCCAGTTTCACTTTCAGAGCTCTATTTATATGAAGTGGTAAACCATTAAGAACTATGTACTTTGTATCTGGATGGCTTTAGCTTCTTATGTTCTGAAGTCAATGAGGGAGGATCCCATCTTTTTAGATTGTATGCCATGACTTTTCCCTCATAATTTCTCAACTCTGATATCACTATTGATAAAATTCCTGAAAAAAATTACTGAGTTAACATCACCTTAGGAATGGGATTCCTTTTTTTTTTTTCCCAAAAAATGTTTATTTTAGTTTTTCAGTATTACAAGATTTATTGTTCATGCACCACTTCCAGTGCTCCATGCAATACGTGCCCTCCTCAATACCCACCACCAGGCTCGCCCAGCCCCCCGCCCCCATCCCTCCTAAACCCTCAGTTTGTTGCTCAGAGTCCACAGTCTCTCATGGTTCATCTCCCCCTCTGGTTTCCCCCCATTCACCTTTCCCTTCCTTCTCACAATGCCCTCCATGTTTTTCTTTATGCTCAGCACATAAGTGAGACCGTAAGGTAATTGGCTGTCTCTGCTTGACTTATTTCACTCCGCATAATCTCTTCCAGTCCCATCCATTTTGATACAAAAGTTGGATATTCGTCCTTTCTAATG
>CM053603.1:94120351-94182851 GCA_028646535.1 Procyon lotor
TGGCTGTACCAGCTTGCAATCCCACCAACAGTGTAAGAGAGTTCCCCTTTCTCCACACCCTCTCCAACATTTGTTGTTTACTGTCCCGTTGATTTTGGCCATTCTAACTGGTGTAAGGTGGTATCTCAGTGTGGTTTTGATTTGAATCTCCCTGATGGCTAAAGATGAGGAACATTTTTTCATGTGTCTGTTAGCCATTTGTATGTCTTCTTTGGAGAAGTGTCTGTTTATGTCTTCTGCCCATTTTTTAATGTGATTATTGGTTTTGTGGGTTTTGAGTTTGAGGAGTTCTTTATAGATCTTAGATATCAGACCTTTGTCTGTAGTGTCATTTGCGAATATCTTCTCCCATTCTGTGGGTTGCCTGTTTGTTTTCTTGATTGTTTCCTTCGCTGTGCAGAAGCTTTTTATCTTGATGAAGTCCCAAAAGTTCAATTTCGCTTTTGCTTCCTTTGCCTTTGGAGACATGTTCTGAAAGAAGTTGCTGTGGTTGATGTCGAAGAGGTTACCTGCCTATGTTCTCCTCTAGGATTTTGATAGATTCCTGCCTTACATTGAGGTCTTTTATCCAAGGAATGGGATTCCTAAAGCAGCAGGTAATAAGATTTGTTAAATTATCATCAGATGAAAACATTTTAAGACTGAAAATGGTAAAAGCTGGCACTTTAAAATTATGTTTGTGCTTCCTAGTTTTATAAATTCCAGATTTCTAAATATATGAAATAATGCTTTAGGACTCTGTGAGATATCTATATCTATATCTACACACACACACACACACACACACACACACACACACACACCTTTTTAGGAGTAGCTTTGCCTTGCATACTAAATAAGAGTTTACTTTTTCTGGTTCTGTCATGTTTGAAGGAGGGAAGTTCTGGTTGGAACTGAAAGTACTGTGTAGGAGTTAATATACCCAATTAAGGTTTCTTTGCAACTCTTTACTTGACATAATTTCAAACTTAACAAATATGTTTCAAGAAGAGTAAAGAACTCTCATATATACTTTATCCAGATTCACCAATTGTTTACATTTTTTGGCCTCACCTGCTTTATCAAATTCTCTATCTCTGTCTCTCAGTACTCTTTCTTCTGAATCATTTGATAGTAAGTGGCAGGCATCAATCAGTCCCTTTACACCTAAATATTTTTGTGTGTATTCCATAAGAATTTTTTTTTTATGTAGTCACAGTACAGTAATCAAAATCAAGAAATTTAACATTGAGGGGCACCTGGGTGGCTCAGTGGGTTAAAGCCTCTTCTTTCAGCTCAGGTCATGATCCCAAGGTCCTGGGATCAAGCCCCACATCGGGCTCTCTCTGCTCAGCAGGGAGCCTGCTTCCCCCTCTCTCTCTGCCTGCCTCTCTGCCCACTTGTGATCTCTCTCTCTCTCTCTCTCTCTCTCTGTCAAATAAATAAATAAAAATTAAAAAAAAAATTTAACATTGACACAGTATTATCTAATCAGTAGTTCAGGGTCCCTGTTATGTCATATAACTTCCTATTTGCATGTCAACCACCTTTACCCTCCATCAAAGACTGAGTCTAGTCCAGGGTCATGTATTTTTTTTAAAGGTTTTATTTATTTATTTGACAGAGAGACAGTGAGAGAGGGAATACAAGCAGGGGGAGTTGGAGAGGGAGAAGCAGACTTCCTGCTGAGCAAGGAGCCAGATGTGGGGCTCGATCTGAGGACCTTGGGATCATGACCTGAGCCGAAGCAGATATTTAACGACTGAGCTACCCAGGCGCCCCAGGGTCATGCATTACAGATAGTTGTTATGTCTCTTTAGTTTCCTTTAATGTACACTAGTTTCTTGGCTTTTCTTTGTCTTTCATGACCTTGACATTTTTAAAGCTATATAGGTGGGTTGTTTGATAGAGTGTCCCTCAATTTGGGTTTGTCCAGTGTTTCCTAATGATTAGATTCAGGTTGTGCATTTTTTTTGACAGGAATATCACAGAAGTAACGTTGTGTCATCCGTAGCACATCATATTAGGACTCACAGGATGTTGGTTTTTTCCATTATTGGTGCTGGTGACTTTGATCATTTGGTTAAGGTCCATTCAAAATTTGATCTGGCAACATAAAAGAACTTTTATAGTGGTTTTCTAAGGCACACATTCTTGTCTGAATAAATTGCTTGATATATTTTCTCTGTGTATAATACCTGTTCCCCAAATGGGGAACAAACAAACAAAACCAAATGGACTTGTTTGTTTAATAATGGTGAAAGAATTAAGTGAATAAATAAAATAATAGATTTGTATCATCCTACTTATATCAGTTGGAAGGGAGTGTTTGTACTTGATTTGTTTAAAATTCTTTATAGTTTGTTTACAGACTGTATTGGTAGATCATAGTACGTCTTATAACTTACCAAAAGAGTTGTTATGATATGGAATTTTAATTTTTTAAAATTGTCTCATGTTTTAGTACTTTCTTCCTTTTCTCATGCAGTGCTGAGCCTTATTCATATATTATCCCCATTGTTTCTAGCCCTCTACTAAATCAAATGTGGAATATTTCATTATTTGTATACTCCCCTCTGAGATAAATTTTAAATTAGGAGTGAAACAAGTACAAAAGCTTGATATTCCATAAGTACATGGTTTTAAGAATTTTAAGGTGAGAAGGACAGTCACAAGTCCTTTACTCTGCTTTTAGAGAATCCATTCCTGAAAATTAAAATGTATCCTTTTCAAGTCCTTGACATAAACGAATTTCAACCTCGAAAGAGAGTTTCAACCTCCTTTAGCCCTATTCAAGTACTTAACACACCCTAGAAATGCTTTTCTGTAGTTGACCTAAGTCTGCTATCCTATTTCTTGTTTATTTGTAGTAAAGATGAAGAATATTTAGTTATTATTCTTATCAAAAAATGGTTTTGAAAATATTAAATCCCACATCCTGAGTAAATTACTTACTTTCAAAGATACCATTTTCTAGTTCTCTAGTCAGATGTGTGACTAACCTGTGGCCATCATGCCACTTTTTAGTTAGAAATCCAGAATTGGTTAGGGGCCATGGACCTTTCATTTATTGGCCTCAACTTTAATGTTATTAAATTTACAGTATGCTGCATGGTTTTTAATCCAAGCAAAAAACCAATAATGCATTATTTCTTTTGAGTGGGAATATTATTGAGATATGCTGACAGTATTAGAGTTTTGTATAAAGTTGAGCTGCAGAAGAAAGTTTGAAAATCAATAGTTTTATATGTTATAATTTAGTTTTTCACTTTACATTTCTCAAATTATTCAAGGTCTAGTTCTTTATTGTACTTTTAATAAAGAGTTGCTAGTAACTTTTCAAGCACATATTAAGGTCCAAGTAAAAGAACAAAGAAAGCTGAAAATATTAAAATAACACAGAAAGATGGATTAAAATAAGACCATAAGAGTGAAGTTGTTCTTTACCCATTGGCTAAAATGTCATTTGTTGTTACTTTCCCTTTTAATGTTTTTGAATTTTAGCACTCTATATTAAGTAGAAAGGTAATGAAAAACAACTGTCTATATATTTTTGTTTATTATAGTTTGGCCTTATGCAATTTTACCAGCATGTGTTTACTAAATTCTTAAAATATTTTAGTCTAAAATCTACAGTAGATATATATGATTTATGTTTACTTTTGGAAGGTACAATATATATATTGTATATGTAAATATATAAATGTACATATATATACATATTTATATTTTAAAGACCAAAAATAGGTTAGAGAAACAAAATCATAACAAATTCAAATTTTAGGGGCACCTGGGTGGCTCAGTGGGTTTAACCTCTGCCTGTGGCTCAGTTCATGATCTCAGCGTCCTGGGATCGAGCCCCGCATCAGGCTCTCTGCTCAATGGGGAGCTTGCTTTCCCCCCTCTCTCTGCCTGCCTCTCTGCCTACTTGTGATCTCTCTCTCTGTCAAATGAATAAATTTTAAAAATCTTTAAAAAAAAAAAATTCAAATTTTAACACTCAGTTTAAGTAAACTAAGGTTAATAAATTTAATCATATCTAGTAAAGTATTCCCATATCTTTTGGCAGTTGATTTCATTTTTTCTTATCAAGTCCATTTTACAAAAATAAATTACTATCTGGGATACTAGGAAAAGCATGTTGCTTAAAATCAGATGTTTAAAATGAAATTGTTGACTGTAAATGTGTTAAAAAAAAAACAAATGTATACACATGCATGCATACATGTGAATAAAATATGCTTTGGTGTCTATATCCAGCAGTGCTCAGGAGACACATTTAGATGTGAATTATGACTCGAATTTCAAGGCCTGCCCAATATTCTGAGTTATTATCCTACTTTAAGAATGAAGTCATGTTTTAGTCTACGTCAGGGGAACAAGGCACACCGTTTTAGATAATCTTACACTGCTCAGACAGATTGGCAATCACTAAATTAAACTCATGATGCGATTTGATTAAATGATCTCCTGATAACCAAGTAATCACAACACTCTGCATGGGAATCTGGGTTCGGTAAGGTTCGGTAACTCATGGTTGTGTGTGTGGAAATCATGCTTATATGACAGATTTTTTTGCTACCAGTGGTTATATTTAAAATGTTTTGGTTTTAGGGGTGCCTGGGTGGCTCAGTGGCTTAAAGCCTCTGCCTTCAGCTCAGGTCATGATCTCGGGGTCCTGGGATGGAGCCCCGCATTGGGCTCTCTGCTCAGCAGGGGGCCTGCTTCCCCACCCCCCTCCTCTTCCTGCCTCTCTGCCTACTTGTGATCTCTCTCTCTCTCTCTGTCAAATAAATAAACAAAATCTTAAATAATAAAAAAATAAAAAATAAAATGTTTCGGTTTTGATGGCACTTGAAGTTTGGGGCTGGGACCTCAGCTATTGGAAAGAGTATACTTCTAGTTAGCTGCTTTAAGGGCAACAATGTTGATTAACTGAATGAATAATATAAAACAGAAACAGAATTGCGTATCAAACTTTGTGGCTTTCCCATTCTTTTTCTTTAAGCAAAGTGATTATGACCTTAAAAAAAGGCACCTACTGACTCTTATAAGTGGAAAGGAAAAGATACGAAATCCTCTTCAACATATCCTTATCTTATTACTTCCGCTGTGATTTTATCATCATCAGAGTAGATGCAGATATTTCCCCCAAAGTTTTTTCTTATCAGTGGGCCCAGCATTCTATATTGTCCTCACGTTAGCTTAATTAAACTTAGTAGGAAACTGTCAGTTTGATGTCTTTGCAACTCCTCTATTACTTTCTTGTGACCACAGTTCTCTTGGTAATAATTGGTCTGAAGTGATGACCAAGATTTCAGAAATTGATTGTTATGAGAGTTAAAAAAATTTGGAATCCAGAGTTAATGAAATAACCCTTGATCAACTAAATTTAATATGAGAACTCAGGTAGTATCATAGTGAAAAGAAGTTTCCTGTTTTTTATTTAAGAGTATTTTAATTGAATCTTAATGCATTTAAGTTTCTACAGGCCATTAATTTTGGCATTCTTTTCATGATAAATGCTATATGCTTAGAAAAATCAATATAAAATTTAGCTTCAAAGAATTCATGAAGAGAAACATAATGAAATCTTGATATATTATACACAAAAGACAAATCCCCGATCATTCCTTTTTATGCAAATGAGTTTGATTTAGACATAATTCCCCAACATCACCATGAATTTCCATCTGTGTAACCCTGATGTTCTTAAGCAGTCTGCAGTTACCTCATGCTCTGGGCTATATTCACTGTGCATGTATGGAAACTGTGACTATCTTAACACTTTAGATGATGATATGAATAACAATTGTTTGTTGATTTTATTCTCTATCTCCCTGGATAACCTGCTGTCCGCAAAGGCTGAATAAGTGGCAGATAGCTTTTGTCATCCCTTATCCAAGCTGTACACTTGTAAGGAAGAGCAGGGATAATCGCCTCAATCTAATTAGGGGTTAAAAGAGGCCATGACTGTGATGTGGCAGTGAGACACCTTACTGTAGCAATCCTGTTTGCATTAGAAAAATAAGGTTGTCATATTGATTATTCAAATTGGCTTATATTGGCCAAGGCTCAATGGCTTGTATTGCAGCTGAAGCAGTTGAAGATCCCAGCTATTCACAGAAGACCTATGCTATAGCATATATTGTATTGTGGCTTGTTTGCTAATTTGGGGTTTTAAGAATGAAGACGGAGTTTAATCAGGCGATTTAAAGGTTAAACTGATCATCAGAAACTGAAATTTCGCTTCCACCTTGTGGTAGCAATGATTATGTAAATTCTGAATAAGTGAAGATCTAGTGACATTTTAGGCTCTAACTGAAGATATTAAGTGTAAACATAAAAGCATTATTTAGAGCTGTTTTAGTCTGTTGATGGTAAAGAAAAAGGAGCCATTGGTGTTAGTCAAAAGGATGTAGTTTGTGTTTCCTGTTTCCCTTCTCACTTCTCTTCAACCTGTTCTTTGCTTCATCCAATTCTGGACTTTGGGTATGTTCTTAGAGTAGAAATAGTGGAAAATAGAGACAGGTTTGAAAATTTCTTGTCCAAATCTTTAATCACTCTTTCTCAAATGTCCTACTTAACTATAAGTCCCGCTAAGTTGCTATGCACAGATGGCCTATATTTTTATATACATATCAAATGCCTGTAGACACTGGATACTTTTTATGAAACCTCCATTATAGAACCAATTTTTAAAATGAAGAGTTAATATTATAGTTCCTTCTAGTAGTAGTCAGTTTTGCTTTTTGCTTTCTCCTTCTAGAGTATCACAAGGATACATGGGAATTTTATTCAACATAGTTCAGTCAGAATTGTTATCTTGTTATTTTTTGATGCTCAAATTGTAGCAAGTTTGTTCAGTATGAATCTCTTCACATTGGCCCCTGTGTCCTTTACACAAGACTCTGTTAGTTTTAAAATGATTCTTTACATTTTCTTTCAGTCTGAGATTGAAATTTTATGTTCCAGAGCCTGGAATTAACCATTTATCCAAATAACCATGGCTCCTTTTAGTCAAGAATGGTATTTAGAGGTCAAATATGATGCTCCAGGGACGGCATTTCTTTAGTTCAGTGGGCAGAACTTGAGAATACACTGTGTTTCCTTGAATCTTAAGATGTGGTCAATTGTAATTTTTTGTACTACTAAGAAAAAAACATTGCCACTAATTTTAAGATATCATCTAATGCAAATACATCATTAGAGATATGTCAATATTCCAAATGCACATCTTAGAATCAATGAAATATGGTATAATAAATCATGAGTTCATACTATTAAACTGAAATTATCACAGGATTTTGACTTAAGGTTTAGTTTATACATTATATTTTTTTCTTTTTCAGTGAATGTTCCTAATAACATTAGCTTACTTATTTGCTTTATTGTATGATGTACATGCAACGGTTTTTTAAAATATGTTCTTGAGTTTATAAACAATTGATGGAAAAAGTATGAGTAGAACTTTATCAAGGAATCCAGTAGTAAGTTGGAAAAATGAACCAGGAGTTAAGAGTAGTTCAAACTAGAAATACAAAGGTAATTCAATATTGTGAGATTTGTCAATATCATTAGCTACAGTAATAAGTCAGAAGAGTTTAGTGATGTCTTCCCTTGTTCATTTCAGTTATTTTTGGTAATTCAGAGTTAAGAGTGTTTTGTGATTTTAAAAATATAAGTTAAATCATACAGTAAAACACAGATCCTATGTATGCAGTTCGGTAAGTTTTATCAAATACATTCATTTGTAGAACTTGTGTTTCATGTCACATCCCTCTCAAAAATTTCCTGTGCCCCTTTGTAGTCAGTCCCTTCCCCCAACCTCCAGAGGCAATCACTATCTTAATTTCATTTACAATAGATTAGTTCAAGACCTTAATATAAATGGCATCGTATAGTACCTATTTTTTTGTACCTGGCGTCTTTTGTTTAGCATGTTTTTGAGATTTATCCATGTTGTTGCATATATTAATAGTTTGTTCCTTTTATTGCTGACTACTGTTCCACTTTACGAATGTACCACAGTTCCTTCTAATGAAAGATATTTAGAAATCATTTTGTTTTCACTTTGGAGCTATTAAGGAAAAAGCTGCCATGGATTTTCTTGTACAAGTCTGTGAAATGTATGTTTTCATCTCTCTTGGGTAAATATCTAGCAGTGAGTTTTCAGTTTTTGAGACTAAAGTAGCTATGAATATTTGTGTACGTCTCTCTAAAGGGACATATGTTTGCATTTCTTTTATACAAATACCTAGCAGTGGAATAGATGGATTGTACGATAGGTATATATTTAACTGCCAGATGGTTTTGCACAGTTTTTAGTTTACATTCCCATAGACAATATATGTTTCAACAAAAAGTTTCAGTTGCATATCTTTGCCAACATTTGGTGTTACAGATCTTTGGATTCCAGCTATTCTAATGGATTTGAAGTGGTATTTCATTGTGAGTTTTAACTATCATTTTTCTGGTGACTAATGATGTTAAACACTTTTTCTGTGCTTACTGGCCATTTGTATATTTTCTCTTGTAAAGTATTTGTTCAAGCCTTTTATCTATTTTTCAAAAAATAGGATTATTTTTCTTTTTATTATTGAGTTGTTGAAATTTCTTACATTATAATAATTCTTACAGAATATTCTTATATAATCTGTAATATGAACTGTGTTCAGTTCCTTTGTTAGGCATGTGTTGTGAATATTTTTTCCTGGTCTGTGGCTTGTCTGTTAATTTCTTAACAATGTTTTTATATAAATAATAATTTTATAGTTTGAAGTCTTATATGTAATTTTTTTCTTTTATTTACTACTTGCACCTTTTTTCTTAAATGTAAAAGCTAGAATCGGTTTGTCAGATTCTAAAAAAATGCTTGTTGGTACTTTGATTGGAAATTCACTGAATCTATAGATCTGTTTGGTGGGAACTTGTATCTGTAGGATATTACATTTTAGCTTCCATGGACATAGTATACCTCTTTATTTATTTAGTACTTAGAAAATGTCTCAATAAAAATTTTTTTTCCTCTATAAAGATCTTGCAAGTATTTTGTTGAATTTATGTCTATCTACTTTGTATGCTTATTGTATTAAATGACATTGTCCTACTTGGTATTTGAATGGGAGGTCTGCTAATATTTTTCTAATGAGAATAATTTTCTTTTTGGTTTTTGATAGATATAATTTCCTGTTTGACAAGATTTCTTCCTATTCCTATTAGATAAGATTTTTTAGAAATCTTTATTTGTATATTTTGTATCAAAAAAAGTTTATATTAATAGAAATCATTTTAAAGTTTTCCCCTTTTAATATAAGAATGTGTGAATAATAACTGATTTTCTGTTATTAATCTGTCCTTGCAGTCCTGAGATGACTCAACTTACTTGTAGTGTATTATCTTTTTTATATATATATTGCTGGATTCATTTGGTTTGTTTGTTTATTAGTATTTTTCATCTTTGTTCCTGGAGAGATTTGCCTGTAATTTTTCTTTCTTGTTCTTTCCTTCTCCAACTTTAGTATCAAGGTTATACTAGCCTTGTTAATGTAATGGAGAGCACTAGTAAGGGATATTAATAGTGGGGGAGGCTGTGTATGTGTAGGGGGATGAGATTTATGGGTAATCTCTTTGCCTTCCATTCGATTTTGTTATGAACCTGAAACTGCTCCAAAATTTAAGTCTATTAAAACACGAGGTGGTGAATGGTTCATCAGTTTCTATTCTCAGAAAGTTTGTGTAGGACTAAAATGGAATATTTCTTGACTGTTTGGTAGAACTAGCCTGTAATACAACTTAGGCTTAGTATTATCATTGTGAGATGTTTTAAACTGTCTCCAGGTTTTTTGATGGTGAAAGGACAATGAAGGCTTTCTATTATATTGGTTTTTTTTCTATTTAATCTTAAATCAGTTTGTGCAAGTTTTTATTCTGGAAATTTGTCTAACAAAGTCATTTTACCTAAGTATACAGATTTATTGGCATGATACTCTCTAACTTTTAATCTCCATAGCATTGATAGGTAGCTTTATTCCCTCTGCTTTTGAAAATGTTAATACTGTCTATTGTTTCCCATTCACTTCTCATTTCCTCTTTATTACCTTTATGAAAAAGAAACAAAAAAATAAGCATTTATGTCTTCTTTGAAGATGATATTTTCTCTAGATTATTCGGAATTCACTTTTAAAGGATTTCTCTTCCTGACTGTCTCCTTCTCTCCCACACAGTTTAAGTCTCATTCTGTTTTACACATGCCACAGCACATACTACATAATCCTTTTGACAATGTTCAAATCACTTTTAATTATGCAGTTTTAAAATTAGATAGAAATTATCTTTCTTCTGTTATAGCAGTAAAAAGCAGTACATGTTATACAACATTTTCTTTTTTTTATTTGAGTAGTGTTAGTATCACTAAAGATGAGGAGTGGGAAATGAATAAGAAATGATTTCTTTCTGTTTAGACTTTCCTGAGTATTCTAGGGTTGTAAGTAAAAAGTAAAAGTGATAATAGAATTAGTCCTTTAAGGACAAGACTTCTTAGATGGTATGCTCTCATCTTACAGATCTGGTTGTTACTGATTTTGTTTCTTGGTCAGTATCATTTTAGGGAAAGTACCAAATGTGATAAATAAAAATTTATTAGTCTTTCATTTATCACATTTGGCACATTTGGGGACTTTTGGAAATAAATGATGAGATATATAGGATCATAGTAGTTGAGGTGAAAAAAAAAAGGAATGCTTTACGTCTTAGTGTACAAGACAACCCATTCGACAAAGAAATTTTCCCATCAAAAATGCCAGTGATACTTCATTGAGAAAAAACAAGAGTAAGCTACTTTTGCTAATACTGCAGAGCCAAAAATGCTTTAGGACAATTAAAAATCAATGTGGTATACATGTATAATGAATATTTCCATCACCACAAATGTTTTCACTTGCCCTTATGTAGTCCATTTTCCCTTCCACGTAGCCTTAGATGACTGCTAATGTGCTTTCACTATAATTTATATTTTCTCAAATTTTATTTAAGTAGGATCACGGTACACATTATGTACTCTTTTGTGTTTGGCATTTTCCCTCAGCATTATTATTTTGTGATTAAGCCATGATATTGGATGTGTATCAGCAGGTAGTTCCTTTTGAATGAAGAGTAATGTACTTTTGTATAAATACATCACATTTAGTTTTTACACTCATCTCTTAATAGATATTTGAGTTGTTTTCCATTTTGGATATTACTGAAGCTCTTATGAGCATTCATATAAAGTTCTCAAAGTGGACATGTGTTTTTTTTTACCTGGAAAGTGAATGACTGGCTTGTTTGGATGATTTAGGTTTAACTTATAAGAAACTGCTAAATGATTTTCTGAAGGGGTTGTATTATTTTACATTTACATGACTGGTATATGAGATTTCAAGTTTCTCCAGATCCTTGCCAACAATTGATATTACTGTTCTTTTTAATAGATTGGTAGATTCATGCTACTGTGGTTTTAATTTTCATTTCTCTGATGTCAAATAATGTTGAGCATCTTATCTTGGTTTATTGGCCATTTGTATATCTACTTTTGTGTAGAGTCTGGTGAAATTTTTCTCCTATTTTTAAAGTTCTACCGAAGTATAATTAATATAGAGTAAACTGCACATATTTTAAAGTATGTAACTTGACATTTTTCCATTTCTGTATGTAACTGTTACACCATCACCACAATCAAGATAGCAAACCTATCCTTGGGGCGCCTGGGTGGCTCAGTGGGTTAAAGCCTCTGCCTTCGGCTCAGGTCATAATCTCAGGGTTGTGGGAGTGGGATTGAGCCCCGCATCGGGCTCTCTGCTCAGCAGGGAACCTGCTTCCCCCTCTCTCTCTGCCTGCCTTTCTGCCTACTTGTGATCTCTCTCTCTATATGTCAAATAAATAAATAAAATATTTAAAATAAAAGATAGCAAACATATCCTTCATAGCCAAAGGCTTATTAGTCAGGCTCCTTTATATTACCTCTTCCCTCTCTCCTTGCTCTTTTTCCCACAGGCACCTATTTAGTGTAATTATTGATGAGTTTACATTTTCTAGAACTTTATATAAATGTGATGTGGTATATAATCTTTTTCCTGGTTTCTTTCAGCATAATTATTCTGAGCTGCATCTATGTTGTTGCGTGTATTTTTCTGTATTGCTGAATAGTATGCCATTGTGTGTGTATGAAGCAGTTTGTTTTCCCAGTTACCTGTTGATGGGAATTTGTATTGTTTTCAAGTTTTGGCTGTTACAAAACAAGCTGCTATGAAAATTTGTGTACATGTACGGACATACTTTCTTTTTGTCAGTAGAAGGGCTGGATCATATGGTAGGTTTATGCTTAACTTAATTGCCAGTTGTCCAGTGTGGTTGTACCATTATGCAGTCTTGCCAGCAGTGCATGAGTGTTCCAGTTATTCCTCATCATTTAGGGTTGGTCTTTTATTGTAGACATTCTAATAGGTGTGAAGTGGCTTATTATGGCTTTAATTTACATTTTCCTGATAACTGATGGTGTTGAGAATGTTTTCAATGTTCTTATTTGCCACCTATATATATTTCTTGGTGAAGTATCTGTCCACATCTTTTGCTTATTTTTATGTTGGGTTGTTTCCTTATTATTAAGTTCGGAGCGTTCTTTATATATTTTAGATTCAGGTACTGTATCGGGTATATGCGGTAGCTTTTCTTTCATTCACTAGGAATGCCTTTTTTTTTTTTTAAGATTTTGTTTATTTATTTAACACATATAGAGAGAGCACAAGCAGGGGGAGTGTCAGGCAGAGGGAGAAGGTGAACAGGCTCCCCGCTGAGCAGGGAGCCTGATGTAGGGCTCAATCCCAGGACCCTGGGATCATGACCTGAACTGACAGCAGATGCTTAACTGACTGAGCCACCCAGGCGCCCCACTAGGAGTGCCTTTTGAAGACAGAAGTCCTTAATCTTTTTTTAAAGATTTTATTTATTTATTTTAGAGAGAGAGTGTGGAGGGGAGGGGTAGAGGAAGAGGAAGAGAGAGTCTTAAGCAGACTCTGCACTGAGTGTGGAGCCCCAGGTGGGGCTTAATTTCATGATCCTGAGATCATGACTTGAGCTCCAAAACCTAGAGTCAGATGCTTAACCAACTGTGCCACCCAAGCACTCTCAGAAGTTTTTAATTTTGGTGAAATATTGTTTATTAATTTATTCTTTTATAAACATGCTTTTGTTGTTAACCTAGGAGATCTTTTCCTAACCAAAGCCCACAAAGACTTTCTATTTGCTTCTACCAGTTTTACAGTTTCAGGTTTTACATTTAGGTCTACGATCTATTTTGAGAAAATTTTTATTATAACATGAGATATAGATCAAAGTTCATTTTTTTTTCTTTTTGCATCTTGAAAATTTAATATTGCCAGCATATTTTTTTGACCAGATCACCTCTTCTTTGTTGGATTGCCTTTGTATTTTTGCAATAAAATCTGTTGTTCATAAATACGTAGGTCTATTTCTGGACACTCTGTTCCACTGAAGTGCATGTCTTTCTTGATGCCAGTACCACACTGTTTTGATTATTATAGCATTATAACACTTGGAATCATGTAGTCATAGTCTTCACACTTTATTCTTTTCTCAGACTTGTTTTTCCTATCGTAAGTCCTTTCCATTACCATATGAATTTTTTTTTAAAGAGTTTATTTATTTGACAGAGCACAAGCTGGGGAAGAGCAGCAGACGGAGAGGGAGAAGCAGACTCTCCACTGAGCAGGGAGCCCAATGTGGGGCTGGATTCCCAGGACCCCAGGGTCATGACTTGAGCTGAAGGCAGATGCTTAACCGACTGAGCCACCCAGGCACCCCTATTACCATATTAATTTTGTAATCATTTTGTCCGTTTCTACAAAATACCTTGCTTATATTTTGATTGGGATTGCATTGAATCTGTAGATCTATTTGAGGAGAATCAGCATCTTAATAATACTGAGTCTTCTGACCCATTAACAAGGTATATATATTTTTTCATTTATTGAGGTTTTATATGATTTTTCTCATATTGTAGCTTACAGTTTAGAGGTCTCTGATATTTTCTTTTTTCATTTTTATCCTGAAGTATTTTATGTTTGTGATGACACTACAAATGATATATAATATTTTTAAAAATTTTTTAATTTTTTAATTTTTTTTTAAAGATTTTATTTATTTATTTGACAGAGAGAGAGAGAGAGAGCGATCACAGGTAGGCAGAGAGGCAGGCAGAGAAAGAGGGTGAAGCAGGCTCTCTGCTCAGCAGGGATGCGGGCCTTGATCCCAGGATCCTGAGATCATGACCTGAACCAAAGGCAGAGGCTTTAACCCACTGAGCCACCCAGGTGCCCTTCTATGTAATATTTTAAAAATTTTAATTTCTGATCATTTGTTGCTAATATATGGATATACACTTGAATTTGATATATTGATCTTATATCCTGCAAGCTTGTTGAACTCACTTAACCATTCTAATTGCTTTTTTGTAGGCTCCATAAGATTTTCTGCAGATATGATCATGCTGTTTGTAATGACGACAGTTTTACTTCTTTCCAATCTGGATGTCTTTTACTTCTTTTTCTTCCCTGACTGCTTAGACTAGAACATCAAATACACCATTGAATACAAGTGGAAACTTTGGATGTCCTTGTCTTGTTCCAAATATTAGTCAGATAGTATTTAGTTTTTTTCACCATTATGTGTGATGTTAGCTGCTGGATTTTGGTAAATACCTCTTGCCTTGAGGAAACACCCTTCTAGTCCTAGTTTGCTGGAATTTTTTTTTAGAAATAGATGTTGGATTTTGTAAAGTGCCTTTTGACTATTGAGATGATCTTTTTTTCTTATATATTAATGTGAATTACACTGATATTCAAATGTAAACTCCTCTTGCATTTCCCTTGCAAAGGAAAAACTACTTGGTCATGGTCTGTTATCCTTTTAATATAGTGTTGCATTTAATTTGCTAAAATTATATTTAGAATTTTTATATTTGTTTTTCATGAGGAATATTGGTCCACAATTTTATTTTCTTATAATATCCTTGACTGTATTTTCTATCAGGGTAATGCTGGCCTCAGAGAATTAGTTGGGAAGAATTTCTTAATTCTGTGGAAGAGTTTGTGTAGAATTGATATTCCTCCTTTCTTAAATGTTTGATAAAATTCAGGAGTGAAACAATTTAGCCTGGATTTTTCTTTACAGAAAGGTTTTTAACTAAAAATTAAATTTCTTTAATGGAGAAATGAGTAAACAAATTAGAGAAATACTGTTGTTCAAGTTATCTGTTTCTTCTTGAGTGAACTTTGGTAGTTTTTTCTTTCAAGGAATTAGTTCATTTCACCTAAGGTATTTAATGCATAGGCATAAAGCTGTTCATATTCCCTTTTTACCCTTTTAGTATCTGTAGAATCTATACTGATGATACTTCTTTTGTTCCTGATGTTGATAATTTGTTTATTCTTTCTTTTTTTTCTCATCAGTCTGGCTAGAGCTTTATTAATTTTACTGATTTTTCTCAAAGAACCAGCTCTTAGGTCCATTAATATCCTCTATACTTTCTCTCTTTTCTATTTCATTGCTTTCCACATTGAACTATATTATTTCCTTTCTTTTCCTGCTTAGGTTGGGTTTAATTTGCTCGTTTTTTTTTTTTTTTTTTTTTTAAGTTTTTTCAGGTAGAAACTGAGATCATTGCTTTGAGAGTCTTCATTTTTTCTCACATAAGTACTTAGTGCTGTATATCTTCTTTGGGAGCATCCATAGGTTCTGATATGTTGTGTTTTCATTTTCATTCAGTTCAAATAATTTTTAACTGCACTTTGGTTTATTCTTTGGGGTTATTCAAAATGATGGTATTTATTTTTCAAATATTTTGGGATTCTCTAGATATCTTCTTATAAGTCCTTTGTAATTTACCTTCATTGTTCCAAAAAACATACTTTTATGATTTGAATGCTTTTGAATTTATTGAGATGTTTTATGGCTCAGAATATGTGCTATTTTAATGAATATTTTGAAAACTGTGTATTTTGCTTGTTCTATGGGGTGTTCTGTAAATGTTAATTGGGTCAAGTTGGTTGATAATGTAGTTACCTCTATTATGTCCCTGCTGATTTTCTCTATACTTGTGTTATCATATATTAAGAGAAAGAAACTGAAATTTCCAACCATAATGCTGTACTTGTCTGGATATTTTTGCAATTCTGTAAATATTTTTAAGCTTTAATCTAAGTTGCAGTAAAGTTTCTTGGAGACAGTTGGGTCCTCTTAGGTCTTGCTATCACGGTATGTTAGGTGGGTCTGGAGCAGTATTCAGTCTAGTGCTAACTCTTCTCACAATTCAAGCATGAACTTGATGAACATTCTGACACATACCTTATGAGTTATAGGTTTTTCCTGTCTGGCTTGTCGGAACAGCATTCTCTCTCATTTTGTGTGAGCACCAGGTTCTGATCTCCAATTCTTTGGGATGGTATTTTCTTTTGCTTCTTGTACTTTCTTTACAGGAATGAACTATTTGGTACTTTGTTGCCTCTAGAAAGGGGATTCTCAGTAGATTTTCACAGTTCTGTCTCTGTGCTACTGTCTCCTCCCTTGTATTTTGTCATATGAAAATTTTGTCTAGTTGCCTTAGTCCCCATGGAATCTCAGCTCTGATTTCTCAGAAGGATGTTGCCAGGCTGCACCTGGGTTCTCCCTCCCTCTGCTATGATAAGCCTCCATTCATTTGTGTCCTGTCACTCAAGAGTCACTGTTCTTTGTTGCTTGATGTCCACTGTCTTGTAAACCATTTTTATAAAACACTTTGGTTTTGTTGTTGTTGTTTTGACATTTTGTTTCGTGACTGTTTCAGGGGGAAGCATAGAGTATGTTCCCTTTTACTCTTAGAATTTTTAGCTCATTTTAAGTTTTATTCTAATCTTAACTGTTTTTTGATGAGTAAAAGCTATTAATTTTTATAAAGTCCAATTTATTTTTTATCTTGATGTTTGCTTAAACCTTGTCTACCTCAAGGTCACAAAGATTTTCTTCTAGTAGTTTTATTTAGGCTTAATTTTTACATTTATATCTATGATTTATTTTGACTTATAAAGTGAAGTAGGCTTGATGTTCCTTTTTGGGGAATGGTGGAGGGGGGATGGGGGGCCATGTCTTCCCATACAGATAGCCAATTACTCCAGGGCCCTCTTCCTTCTTTCCTTCCTTCCTTCCTATTTATTTATTTATTTTATTCCCCTTATAGGATTTTATTTAAATTCAAGTTAGTTAACATATAGTGTACTATTAGTTTCAGGAGTAGAATTTGGTGATTCATCACTTACATAGAATACCCACTGTTCATCACAACAAATGCCCTCCTTAATACCCAGCACCATTTAATCCATTCCCCCACCCACCTCCCCTCCAGCAAGCTTCAGTTTTGTTCTCTATAGTCAAGAGTCTCTTATGGTTTGCTTCCTTCTCTGTTTTTATATTATTTTTTTTAAAGATTTTATTTATTTATTTGACAGAGAGAGAGAAATCACAAGTAGGCAGAGAAGCAGGCAGAGAGAGAGGGAGAAGAAGGCTCCCCGCCAAGCAGAGAGCCTGATGTGGGGCTCGATCCCAGGACCCCGAGATCACGACCTGAGCTGAAGACAGAGGCCTTAACCCACTGAGCCACCCAGGCGTCCCTGTTTTTATATTATTTTATTTTCCCTTCCCTTTCCCTATGTTCATCTGTTTTGTTTCTTAAATATACAAGTGTAATCATATGGTATTTGTCTTTCTCTGACTGACTTATTTCACTTAATATAATATACTCTATTCCATCCTCATCATTGCAAATAGCAAGATTTCATTCTTTTTGATGGCTGAGTAATAATCCATTATCCATTTTACACACACACACACACACACACACACCACATCTTCTTAAACATTCATCAGTTGATGGACATTTGGGCTCTTTCCATAATTTGGCTATTGTTGATAGTGCTGCTACAAACATTGAGGTGCATGTGTTCCTTCAAATCAGTATTTTTGTGTACTTTTTTGTTTTGTTTTTGGTTTTTGCTTTTTTTAAGATTTTATTTATTTGTCAAAGAGAGAGAGAGAGAGAAAGAGCAACAGGCAGAGTGAGAAGCAGACACCCTGCCGAGCAAGGAGCCCAATGCAGGACTTGATCCCAGGACTCCAAAACCACGACCCAAACCAACAGCAGACACTCAACCGACTGAGCCACCCAGGCATCCCAGGATTTTTGTATACTTTGGATAAATACATGGACGTGTAATAGCTAGGTCGTAGGGTAGTTCTATTTTTAACTTTATGAGGAATCTCCATACTGTTTTCAGAGTACCTGCACCAGTTTGCATTCCCAACAGGGCAAGAGGTTTCCTCTTTCTCTGCAACCTCACCAATATCTGTCATTTCCTGAGTTACTAGTTTCAGCCATTCTGACAGGTGTAAGGTGGTATCTCATTGTGGTTTTGATTTGTATTTCCATGATGATGAGTGATGTTGAACATTTTTTCATGTGTGGGACCTTCTTTCTTGATTGAATGCCACTGATACCTTGATATTGTAGCAAAAATCCACTTATCTATATGAGTCCTTTTCTGGTCTCTGCATTCTGCCTTATTAATCTCTATATATTACCAATGTATAATATATATATAATCTAAGCATCATGGTATGATTACTGTGCCATTAAGGAAATGATTTTCACAGTTTTATCAAAATTTATAGCTTTTGTTCTTTGAAAAACACAGAAACTCATTTCTCTGTAGTTCATTTGTTTTCTATTTCATTTCATTATAGCTCTCATTTTTTTTTCTTCTGTTTTCTAGTCCCTTTAGATTTAGTTTGATCTTATTTTTCTAGCTTAAGGAGGAAATTTTGACCACTAAAAGTAGATATCTTTTTCTAATAAAAAATATTTAAGGCTCTAAATTTTCTGTTAGCATTATCTTAAGTATTTTGGTCTTTTATAGATTTTTTGGTGAATTTTAATTTAATTTTGTTGTATTCAGAAAATATACTTCATAAGGCTCAGTCTTTTGAATCTTTTGAGGTTTTTTTTATTGTCCTATAATCGATCAGTTAACAATGAGTATATTGTTGTTGTTGAGTGTAGTGTTATGTAAGTATCAGTTGGATTAAGGAGGTTTCACTGTTGTTCAGGTCTTCTTTCTTGAGTATTAATTTTTTTCCTTGTTAAATTGACATAGGTTCTCCAGTGAAGATTCTGAATTTATCTCTTTCTACTTTTTTTTTTTTTTAAGATTTTATTTATTTATTTGACAGCACAAGCAGGGGGAGCTGAAGTCAGAGGGAGAGGGAGAAGCAGGCTCCCCACTGAGGAGGAGCCTGATAATGGGGCTCGATCCCAGGATCCTGGGATCATGACCTGAGTAGAAGGCAGATGCTTAACTGACTGAGCCACCCAGGTACCCCTCTTTCTACTTTTAGTTCTACCTCCTTTTATTTGATAGTTTTAAAACTCTGTTATGAGGCATATATGCATTTGTAATTGTTATAGTATTTTCCTGTACTAACCCTTTTATCATTATGATCTGTCCTTTTTTCATCTGTAGTAATGCTTGTTTCCCTGAAGTCTTTTTTGAATAATATTAACCTAATATTAACCTATCTATCTTTTTTATTTTTAAAAGTTACATAGTACATCTTTTTTCTAGTTTTTCCATTCATCTCTGTTCCTTATATTAAATTTGGAGTTCTTTTAGACACTCTATATCTGGGTCCTTTTTTAAAAATACATTGACTGTGCCTTTTAATTGAATGGTTTAGTCCATTTTTACCTAATGTAATTTTTTCAAAGAACTAGGTCCTAGTTTCATTGATCTATTCTACTGTCCTTTTGGTTTCTATTTCATTGATTTCTGCTCTGATCTTTATTATTTCTCTTCTCTGGCTGGGTTTATTTGCTGTTTTATTTGCTGTTCTTTCTCCAGCTCCTTTAGGTGTAGGTACGTAATGTAATTTATCTCTGTCATTTTCCTTAGATTTGTTTTAATTATGACAAAAAGTTTTTTCTCTGTTTCTTTTTTTTTTTTCTTTTCCTTCTTTTCTACTTGTTCCCACACCTACCTCCCCTCTGGCAACCACCAGTTTATTCCCTTTATTTAAGAATTTGTTCTTTGGTTTGTTTCTTTTTTTGTTTGTTCATTTGTTTTGTTTCTTAAATTCTATGTATGAATGAAATCATATAGTATTTGTCTCTCTCTGTCTTACTTATTTCACTTAGCATTATACTGTCTAGGTCCATCTGTGTTATTGCAAAGAGCAAGATCTTATTCCTTTTTATGGCTCTGTAATATTCTCTTGTATGTATGTATACCCCCACACACATACACACATCACATCTTTATCCATTCATTTATTGATGAACACTTGGGTTGCTTCCATATTTTGGCTATTGTAAATGCATCAGTAAACACAGGGGTGTATCTTCTTCTCAAGTTAGTTTCCTTACCTTCTTTCTTGTTACTCAAATAATTTTTAATATTTAATTTAAATATCTTTATTGTTTTGAAAATATTTCTTTGTATTATTTTTAGTTCTTACACTAGAGATTGTATCTTTAACTTATCCCATTAAAGCACATCTTTAACTTATTCTATTCTACTTTAACTTACCATTCTACTTATTCCAAGTAATAGTATTTTTATTTCATCATTAATTTTGAATGATAATTTTCTTTTGTATATAGATCTTGACTGACAAATTTTTCTTTTATTTCAAATGTTATTCCAGTGTCTTCTGGCTTTCATAGGTTTTTATGTAAAGTTACCCATAGCCTTATAATCGTTCATTTATATAATTTATTTTGTTCTATGGCTTCTTTACTGTTTTCTCTTTATCTTTGGCTTTTAGCAGTTTTATTGTCATGCATGTGGGGGTGGTTTTCTTTATATTTATTTCACTTGTTCAGTGAGCTTTTTGCCTATGTAAATCAATGTTTTCAACCAAATTGGGGAAATTATTTTTTAAAAATATTGTTCATTTCTTCTTTTCCTCCTGGTATCCACTTACTCATATACTGGGCCACTTGCTGTTGTCCCATAGATCTCTTGAGGTTCTGTTTTTTTTCCTTAATTTTTTTCTCCTTGTACTCTAGATTGGATAACTTTATATTCATCTATCTTTAAGTTCACTAGTCTGTTTTGCTGTTTTCTCTCTTATTTTGATCCCATTTAGTGATTTTTTTATTTCAATATTTTATTTTAACCTTTGGAATTTTATTTAAAAAAATAGTTTCCAGGGGCGCCTGGGTGGCTCAGTCGTTAAGCGTCTGCCTTCGGCCCAGGTCAGATCCCAGGGTCCTGGGATCGAGCCCCGCATCGGGCTCTCTGCGCGGCAGGGAGCCTGCTTCTCCCGCTACCATTCCCTCTGCTTGTGTTCCCTCTCTCGCTGTGTTTCTCTCTGTCAAATAAATAAAATCTTAAAAAAAATAAAAAAAAATAGTTTCCATACCTCTACTGAGATTTCCTATCTGTTCATTCATTAACAGTATTTTTTCTTCAGTATTTGAACAATTTATGATAGCTGTCAAGAAACCTCTGCCTGTTAAAACTAATATCTGGTTTACTCATAGTTTCTGTTCACTTTTTTCATATATGGTCCATGATTTATTGTTTATTTGCACATATAGAAAAATTGAACATTTTAACCACTCTAAATTCAGTTGTGTTCTTTTGGGGAGTATTACTTTATTTCCTATTGTTTTGTTTTTGTCCTTTCCTCATAGACTGCAGACTTACATTGCTTGTAGCAGTGTCTGATACCTCTGTTTTGGTTTCTTACCACTGCTTTTTGAGACTGGTTCCTTGGAGTGGTCTGTTCTGTTCCTATTTTGTTCCTTGGTTGCCGGCCAAGAATTTAGGTTGAGATAGAGCTTACTCTGCTTTTCTTCTGTAGATGATTCCCTAATTTTCAGCTGTTCTACCACTTTTACAATTTATACTTAGACACTTCAAGTCCATTTTACATCAATTTTCTGCCACTAGAGATACAGTTAGTCTTAGTCTTAGTTAATTCCAGCTGCTATAACAAAATTCCACCAACTAGATGGGTTTAAAATCAAACATTTATTTCTTATAGTTCTAGAGGCTGGGAAATATGAGGTCAAGGTGCCAACATGGTTGGTATGGAGGGAGGGCCTTTCTCCTGGTTTGCAGATGGCCACCTTCCTGTGTCCTCACATGGTGAAAAGAGGGAGGACTCTGCTCTCTAAGGGCACTAATCAAATCCTGGGGAATCTACTCTTTTGACCTCATCTAAACCTACTTATCTCTCCCAGAGTTTCCCACCTCCAAATGCAGTCACACTGTTTTTAAGTGTTTGAACATATGGATTTTGGAGAGCACAAACATTCAGTCCATAGCACACATGTATGGGGGATGCACTCACTTTCAAAAAGCATCAAGTGTATACATTTTTCTCTAATATCTGCCTACTTTTTTGCTGAATTCCCTGAGAATTTCCTCTAAGTATGTGTAGTTTAGTTATTGGCTAGAGACTTGGCATAAATTATATTTAAGTTTTGGTCATATTCTTTCTGTGATTCTCTTGCTGCTAGCTTTTCTCCCTTTGAATTTTTTGTGCCCTTTCAGTCCTGAATTCTGATCCTCGTACCATGAGCTGACAAGGTGGTGGTGTTCTACTGTTGTGTTTCTACAGCCACAGATATGATGGTTAGGGAGTGCCCTTACACCAAATAGACACAAAATGGCAATTCTTTTCATTTCTAAGTGAAATTTTGGGGATTAAACTATTCTTGGTGGCTTTTTGGAATTTGTCCAGTGTTTTTAAATAGATTCTTTACTATGTTATTCAGTCTTTATAATTTTTTGTATGTTGGAAGTTTTGTTCCATCATTCATTCCTTCAGTATAATTAGAATCACTTGTAACTTTAGTCTTAAAATTGCATTAACACAAAACCTCTAAAATAAAGATACTGTGACTTGAGAGAGTTTTTATACTAAAAATTTAATTTATATGTCTATTGCTAATAGTTTAAAAATCATGAAATTCTTGAAGAAACATTAATCACATTAGATTTTTATCTTTTGTTTTAAAAATTAAAAATATAGCCTCAGAAGCATTTATCTTTCAGTCAAAATAATGAATTAATACCTTTAGAAATGATGGGATTAAAATTTTGGCTGAGGATCATTTTACTTCTCCATCCCTAAGAGACTTATTTAATAAATTTTTAAGTAGTTTTTATGTGTAGATTTCTGTGCTGATGTCAGTGTATATAAATTTGGAAAGGTTACAATAAAAGTTTTGCTGTCTGGCATGTTAGAGAATTAATTTTTCTGGTTAGGATTTTTTGATTGCAGAGATTTTATTCTTATAAAGTAGAAACTTTTAAAGATTTTTCCTGAATATAAAAGTACTGCATTTTCATTATAAAATAATTTGAGAATTATAGAATAGAACAAAAAATAAAACATAATAAAAGGTGCCCATAACTTCACCTCTCACAATAAACTTTTTTATGTTTTAGTAACATCATACTCTTTTTGTCAGTGTTTGTGTTTTTACACTATTGGCTTCTTATTATATATACTGTTGATATATTCTTTTAAAGACATTGTGATCATTTTCCTAAATACTATTTTTAGTCACCGTAGAACATCTTATTTATTCCCTTATAAGAATATACTCTATTTTCTCTTTACCTAGTCCTCAATGTTTAGTCTTTAACATATCCTGTCCTTAGCTCAGACTTAATCAGGATTCCATTATGTAATTAATGGTATAGTATAAAGCTTTGTTCAAAATTATTTCATATTTCTGCTTACTTACTTTAGATTCTAGAAGTAGATTGTTTGGGCTAAGAGTATGTTTCTTAACTGCATCCTATAAAGGGTTTGTTATTTCTATATCAGTAGCTCTGCATGAGACTACCACAACCACCTACAAAGAAGGTATAATCCTTTTTTTTTAAATGGGAATCTGCTATTTATTTATTTTTATTTTATTTTTTCAGTGTTCCAAGATTCATTTTTCATGCACCACACCCAGTGCTCCATGCAATACGTGCCCTCCTCAGTACCCACCACCAGGCTCACCCAACCCCTACCCCTCTCCCCTCCAAAACCCTCAGTTTGTTTCTCAGGGTCCACATTTAGAGAAGGAAAGGAAGAGTGAATTGGAGGAGAAGAAGGAATAATCCTAAATGAAGATTTGTAACTCGACTAAGCAAAAAAAAAAAGATATTTTTATTAGGTTGATCTATATTTCTTAGGTATCATTATTAGGGTTGAACATCTTTTTATATTCATTGATCACTTATATTTTCTTGGATGAATTGCCATTTAGCTTCCATTGTTTATTACTCTGTGTTATTTGCTTTTTTAAATATTACTTCGATTTTTTGGGAGATCTTTATGAATTATGGATATTAATTTCAGATGTTTTAGATATGTTTAAAATATTCAAATATGTTATCAAATGATATTTAGAAAATTATTTCATTATTTTATCTTACTGTAGTTGAGATAAACCAATACAATTAATATTAGCTTACCATATGTGATAAACAAGAATCATCTTGAAGAAGTTTTATCATATTCTCAAACTTTGAGGCATTTAAAATCTCATTTCTACATGCTTATTAAATTTCTCTACCTTTTTTCTTATTCATTTATAATGAAATTTATTTTTCCCAAGTACCATGCTTTCTAATATTTTTAGTAAAGAGATTTTTTTTTTAACTAATTTTTAAGGAGTTATCACCATGAGATACCTTGTTTATTTCTTTGGATACTTTGAAGATTTCAAAACAAAAATAACAATGACATAAGAATACATTTGTTGAGTTTTAATGTAATTTATGAAGAACTTTTTTTTTATTAACATATAATGTATTATTTGTTTCAGGGGTAAAGGTCTGTGATTCATCAGTCTTACACAATTCACAACACTCATGATAGCACATACCCTCCCCAATGTCCATCACCCTGCCACCCCATCTTTCCCAGCCTCTCCACTCCAGCAACCCTCAATTTGTTTCCTCAGACCAAGAGTCTCTTAAGGTTTGTCTCCCTCTCCGGTTTCGTCTTGTTTCATTTTTCCCTCCTATCTTCTGTGATCCTCTGTCTTGTTTCTCAAATTCCTCAAATCAGTGAGATCATATGATAATTGTCCCTCTCTGACTGACTTATTTTGCTGAGCATAATACCCTCTAGTTCTATTCACGTCGTTGCAAATGGCAAGATTTCATTTTTCTTTCATGTCTGCATAGTATTCCATTGTGTGTGTCTCTATGTGTATATAAAAATATGTGTATAATATATATTATATAATATATTGTATTATAATTTATACAATTTATCATAATATATTGTATATTGTATATTGTATATAAATGTATATGATATATAAATATTTATATATAATGTTATATATTATACATTATATTATATATAATAATATATATTATATTGTAGATTATATTATATGTATTCATACATATATATATACACACCACATCTTTATCCATTCATCTGTTGATGGACATATGTGCTCTTTCCATAGTTTAGCTATTGTGAACATTGCTGCTATAAACAATGGGGTGCACATGCCCCTTTCGATCACTACATTTCACTACATTTGTATCTTTGCGGTAAATACCCAGTAGTGCAGTTGCTGGGTCATAGGGTGGCTCTATTTTCAACTTTTTGAGGAACCTCCATACTGTTTTCCAGAATGGCTGCACCAGCTTGCATTCTCACCAACAGTGTAGGAGGGTTCCCCTTTCTCCGCGTCCTTGACAACACCTATCCTCTTTCCTGACTGGTTAATTTTAGCCATTCTGATTGATGTGAGATGGTATCTCACTTTGGTTTTGATTTGTATTTCTCTGATGCCTAGTGATGTTGAGCACCTTTTCATGTGTCCATTGGCCTTTTGAATGTCTTCTTTGCAGAAATGTCTGTTCCTGTCTTCTGCTCATTTCTTGATTGGACTATTTGTTCTTTGGGTGTTGAGTTTGATAAGTTCTTTATAAATTTTTGGATACTGACCCTTTATCTGATATGTCATTTGTAAATATCTTCTCCCATTCTGTCAGTTGTCTTTAAGTTTTGTTGACTGTTTCTTTTGCTGTTCAAAAGCTTTTTATCTTGATGAAGTCCCAATAGTTCATTTTTGCCCTTGCTTCCCTTGGCTTTGGCAATGTTTTCTGGGAAGAAGTTGCTGTGGCTGAGGTGGAAGAGGTTGCTGCCTGTGTTCTCCTCAAGTATTATGATGGGTTCCTTTTCACATTGAGGTTTTTTCATCCATTTTGAGTCTGTTTTTGTGCATGGTATAGGGAAATGGTCCATTTGCATTCTTCTTCCAGTTTTCCCAAAACCATGTGTTGAAGAGACTATCTTTTTCCATTGGATGTTCTTTCCCACTTTGTTGAAGATTAGTTGACTGTGGAGTTGGGAGTCCATTGCAGGGCTTTCAAATCTGTTCCATTGATCTATGGGTCGGTTTTTGTACCAGTACCATACTGTCTTGATGATTACAGCTTTGTAATAGAGTTTGAAGTCCAGAATTGTGATGTCACCAGCTTTGCTTTTCTTTTTCAACATTCCTCTGGCTTTTGGGGGTCTTTTCTGGTTCCACATAAATTTTAGGATTATTTGTTCCATTTATTTGAAAAAAGTTGATGGTATTTTGATAGGCATTGCATTAAATGTGTAGATTATTCTAGGTAGCATAGATATTTTCACACTATTTGTTTGAAGAACTTTTTAACTGAGGAAAATAAAAGAGAATTATTTGGAATATAAATTCATTACTATATGTTCAGAAATTCAGAAAGATATATCTGCCAACATAAAAAATTGTCTATATTATATGGTAATAGTAATTTGAATATTTTATTACATTTTTATTCACTTGAGATAATAAAGTTTACATTTGTTAGAAACATATTTGTTAGAAAATCTACAAAGTTTGTAGAGGGCCTGGGCTATCTTATTTCAAAACCAAAGGTTCTCTTTGCAAATAGGTATACCTATAATCTAACAATTGTATTTGTGCAAACCAGAATTTTATTGTCAGGTGTTAGTATTAGAGGCCACTGCATACATAATTCAGGACACCAGTTAGAATATTAGTTAGAATATTTATGTTCTAACTAATATTAGTTAGATCTAATAACTTGTTGGAAGTAGTGTGACTCTCCATGAAGCTTTTGTGTTATCCTTGTGCTGTTCCTCAAATACTCTTCATCCCTGTTCTAGTGGTTGATGTATAAGAGATGCCTCATACTCCTGCTGTCTTTGCTGGTGTTTTTGTTTATAACTAACCCCAGGGATTCTAATGAGGGAAAGAGCTGTAGCAGCAGGGCAGCTTGAAACTTAAAAATCAAATATTTCTACCTCTTGAGTTAACTGTGATCCTAGACCCCAACAAAAGATTAGGGTACCCCAATGATAGGGTGACCGTAGTATCCTCACTCTCTATAAGGACTGACTCACAATGGTAGACTCTAAGAAGAATTGTGTTCTGCAGATAGCCTTGTGTTTGCAGAGTTCTTTAGGAATTTCTAGTGTTGTTACCAGTTGGTTTTAAATTACACACAGTAATCATGCATTTCAGTCAAAATTTATTAATCATGCCATAATACTCTTTATAGACTTGGTGTATTTAACACATCTGTTGCCAGGGTTTTAAAATTTGGAATAATAAAATTTGCTCAGTTTGTCCTTTGATATTACCATGTAAACTTTTGTTGTAAATTGGACTTAACACAAGCCATTTATGGTTAAAATTTTCAAGCTTTCTAATATAGCTCAAATTTTATTAAGGACTTTTAAAAATATACAGATTCATTATAATTTTCATAATGGTAAATTTGAGTTTAGATTCTGTTTTAAAATTTAAATATTCATGACCAAGTCTATTGGATAATATAAAACTTTCTGAATTACTTTCCCATGTATTATTTTACTTTTTATTTAAAGCCTAGGGATAGTTTTCTCCTCTTTGAGGCCAAGTGACTAGTCAGACCAGAGCTTAGAAAAATTGGATGAACTTGTGCTGCTACAGAAAAGGTACCTAGTTAGAAGACTTCTTTTTCCCTTAGTTTAAAAGGATTATCCTCATGTGTTATATGAATTCATGAAGTCTTCTGAATTTAAAGATTCAAGTGTGTAGTCTTTGCAATCACAAACATGAATATTCTAACTTCTTAAGGCCTTTGGATACAATATAAATATTTTTTTTAAGTAATGATTTTAGAAGGACTTTAAACATTTGTAAACATATGAGTTTTAAAATCCAAGTTTACCCCAGATAATTAGGGATTATAAAAGGATTAAAAGTCTTGGCTGGAGATTTTGATTTACATAGAAATATACAGCAATACTATTTTCTGAATTGAGGGTATAGGTAGGGAAAGATTATTGTTGCTATTGCTAAATAGACCTGAATAATAGATTGTAATTCATACACAGATGGTTCTTGTAAACTTACACTTTGACATTGGGTGAAACTGATGGATATAGGGCAGCCTAAAGAGTCAGGGAAGAGATTTTAATGTTCTTTTACTCTCGGACTAGTTTGGAGATGACCTAATTGTCTGTTAGTAGTAGATCCATTTAAACCCTTGTACTTTTGGGTTCTTTTTAGATTGGAAGCAAAGTATATATAAGCATATGTATTTTAATACAGTTTCATATTTTTGTAAAAACAGCAGATACCTTTGCTACATTTGTAAAATTAAGTTAAACTGTGAAATAATAAAACTTTTATAGTTTTTTGTCTAATACATTGTAAGGATACACTTAGGTGAAACTAATTTTTATTCAATTGGGAATGATCTGGAAAGGTTTTAAAAAATTATCCTTTTTAGGCATGCATGTCACTATAGGTACAGCAGAAAGAAAATACGAAATTTTAAACACCTGCATTTCATCTAAAATGTAGGTGAGTAATCTAAGAAAGTCACATGAGTTATCATGAGATAAGGAGAAGATTGGTTAACATTAGTCTTCTGTGTGGAAAACATATTTGCATAGAATAATTTTAAGAGAATTTTTGTTTAGTGTGCATTGATAATTTAGAAAATGAAACTGGTTTTTGCACTTTTCTCATATGCCAATTTTTTTTTAACGGATTAAGGGCCTAAAGGAATAGAGGAAGTGAATGGACACTGATGTTTCAAAATATCTCATTTTGCCTAAAAGCAAGTACCGGCAGATAAATGCCCATAAAGGGATTTCTTTCTTAAGCCCCGTGGATTTTTCCCCGCACAACTTTTTGTGTGAGTTAGAAATGAAAACCATTCATCTAGTGCCCCAAAGAACGGCCTTATTGAATGGAATAACAGTGTAATGTACCATTGAAGGCAGGATTGAAAGTGATTATCTTGTTAACTCTTGACAGTTACCGCCAGCTTGAAATGGAACCGGCAGGCTTGATTTGCAAATGAATTAGAGCTTTTTCATTTTGTGCCAGGATCATCTTTTTATATTCTGATATGACAGATGCTATGTTCCAGGCTTTTGTTTTTCTTCAGTTTTATACTTGCAAATAAAAAACAAAAGATTATGACAGTCATTTTATTTGCATCTTTTCTCTTGGAGTTTATTCTTTGTGTAGAAGTTTTTAATCTTACATTTTTCAAAAATTTGTTTAAACTACTATTGTTTTTAACAGAATTAAATTCGATTAATGTAAGTATAGTAGTAATTGGGTAAAAGAGAAGAATTTATTGGCTTTCAGAAAGTAGAAAATTACTCACAAAATATTATAGTTAGTAAAAACAGAAACTTGGCAAAATTTAATAGAATTAGCTGCTTTTCTTTGTTAACTATTTTGATAAAACTTCCAACTTGGAGACAAGTTTCAAGAATAGTACTAGAAACTCCCATGTATCCTCTATACAGAGTCACCAGTTGTTTACAATTTGCTCACGTTTATTTTATCAGCTCTCCCTCCCTCTCTGTCCACACATATATTTATAAATATATTTTTCTTCTGAACCAAAGAGTATATTGGAAACATTGTTCCCCATAAGTACTCAGTGCGCATATTCTAAGAACAAAGATATTCTCTTACATAACCATGAGTACTAGCTTTTGAGAACTCAGAGTTAAAAAAGAACATAATCTTGTGGTTTTCAATTTTCTTATATTAAGAAATCATTGTGCAGGTTTGTTATCCAAAATGGCATAATGCTTCTGTTTATATTTCTAATCATCTAAATTAATATGTTAATTTTAGTTCATTATTTATATATAATTTATTAACCTAGAACCTTGTTTTACTTGCCCAGGTAGTTTTTATTAATGGGGAGTTAATATAGTTAAAACTAGTATGCTCCATTTAATATAAATATTCAAAGGAGTACTTCATGTATCTCCCCAGTCTAAGTAATATACATTTTGTACCCCAAAAGGTCTTTATTTATACACATACATGTATTTATATTCTTGTGGAGTTTTAAGTTAATTAGCTTTTAATTACTGCTTGAGGATTCAAAATTAAGCTTCTGTACGTCCACTGTTATATTTTGTTCTGCTATACAAATCTTAATAAAATATGAAATTTAAGAATAAATTATTTCCCATTTTATCACTATGGCTTTTCAACATGAACATTGGTGCTAAGGCCTATTTTATATAATGGGAACTCCAGGCATTCATAACATGTATTATATTGATATGATTTGTTGAGAACTTCTATAAAAATACCAATCTTTTAAAGATATGATTGTGTTGGCAAGTATCACCAAATTAAACAAGTGTTACCCAAAGCCTACTGTCTTTGAGTTAAGCAGTGGTAATAGTCTTAGAGGGAAAATGGAATCAGTTGAGAAGAAAGCTGGGCCATTTCTTCATATTCCATCTTTCACTCTATCTTATCACAGCTTCCCCCACCAATCTCTCAATCTCTCTCTTCTACATGGTAGTTAGGTTGGACCATGTTTGCTTGGTGCATTATGCTTTATGATATGTTTAACCTTGGCATTCCTTTATATAAAGGGCATCATTTTAATATATTGTCCTGACTTTGACACCTTAAAAGTGAAAGGAGATGCTGTTGATAATTCTGCTAGGACATCAGAAATAAGCCAGAACTGTCTTAGGCAGAAAAGAGCATATCTGGTTGGTTACTTTGTTTTCATACCGCTTTGCAAAAATTGTAGTGTTGCTGTTTTTACAGTGATAACGGCATACAGATTTAAATGTTAAGTCTTAAATAGTTATGACCCTATAAAATAACATTTGAAACATTCAGAATGCTTCTTTACTGTTGCCCCATTTGAAACCTGAAACAATATTTTATTGTCTTTTAATAATTCTGTTACTTGCTCTAAAATAAATCCCTATAATGCATGAGCTTTAAACATTCTTTTTTAATGTTTAATGTTATGAACTTGGAGGATATTCTGAAGTACTAAGAATATGTTTACTATTCATATAGTCCTGTTTTATAAAAATTCAATGCCTGTAAAACTGATTATTCAACGTTATGCTAAATTATCTTTAATTAATGAAGAAAAAGCCATTTTTCTCCAGTGTACTAGAATGTTTCTTTCTGATTATGCCAAGGTTAGTCTTTAGATGGAATAATTAACATTTATCTTTTTTCATGTTACTCCTTCTTTGTCAAACTCTCATTTTAGGAAGAGACGAATTGATGTCATGGAAGACAAAGTTTCTGTCTTTAGTATTGGTCTTATAATTATTTCTTTTGTTTTTATTTTATTATTTTTGGTAGCCATTTTCTTCAGTTTTTCAGCCAATAGATTATTATACATAATTAAGAAAATTCTTATCTTTTTGATATGTAAAATAGAGTAAAAGCAGATGGGAAAGGTTGACTAAGTCCTCAGGTTTCTAATTTAGCTCTTCTTTGTATTTTGTTGCGTCTTCCTTTTCTTAATTTGTCCGTCATTTGCAGTTTGGATTCTGAGATACTGTCACTATTGTCAATGAATGTGTCAATGATTGTCATCAATTATTAAAATAATAAGAAAACAAGAAATCTCCATTTATCTCTATCTACCTATCCCTAAATTTCCCAAAGTGAAAAAACTTCGTGTGGACTGTCAGCTTGAGTACAAGTGGAATTTAAATGTTTTAGCTGAGGGGTTAGCACATTTTTTGTGAAGGCCTAGATAGTAAAATTTTAGGCTTTGTAGTCTAAGAGGCAAAATTGAGGGTATTATGTTATATTTATATAATGATAAAAAATGTCTACAATTTTTATGGACAGAATTCAAAGGTCATTATTTAGCATAGTTTTTTGTTATACCGATATATAAATGAGAGAAATGGGATTCTGTTGGAGAGAAAGCAATTTCTCTTAATTGGGGTTCAGAGTTAGTGATCTCTGTCATCAAAATTGATTACAAAGTTTCATCTGTTATTGCTAGTTTGTAATGAGATTTTAAATAGTTTATCTTTGAAATGTTTTTCATGCCCATAGGTACTGGTAAATACCGATCACAGTCCATGAGCATATAGTTTTAATTGAACACATTATTGCTTGGAAGGCATTTATAAAATTCTTAGATTTTTTTCTTGGTATTTGTCTTTTAGTTTATTATATTACAGTTTAATCACTTCCAGTTGAAGTGGAAGTTCCTCAGTTGCACAGTTAAATGGGTTTGAAAGTACAGAAATTTTCTTTGCACTTGCTCAAGGTGGGAAAATTTTATTGGATTGTAGTTTGAGCTTGGAAAATATACTCCTTGAAAGGCATATGGGAATGGAGAGCTTCTTGTTTTTAACTTTTGACAAAATGGGAACTATAGAAAGCAGGATGACATTATTTTGTGACCCAAACAACATCAGTTGTGACCAAAATAACTTTATTGTGGTGTAAGTTTTGCATGTAAGCTCTGTTTACCTTGTAATTTTTGGCTGAATTAATTAAGAACCATTACCAAGTCTACATCTAAATCTTATTTCCAAAGCTGTCCAGTATTCACTAAAAATGATTGAGGGCAGTTCTTTTCTTTTAGAATAGTTTCAGTCTTAACCCTTTTTGCAAAAACTTATAATAAAACTTCACCACTGTTCAGATATCAAAGTGCTGTGTATTAGAGCAATCTAGATATTCAGCTTTTGTTTTTTTAAAAAATTTACAAAATAAATGATGAACAAATCCACAAGAATAAATGAGGTTCACTGTTGACATGACTGCTTCTATAACACATTGACACATTCAAATATTTTCACAAAATTTTGCTGATGAATAATGCAGTGAATAACCATAGGCTTTAAATTTTTCACATATGCTTGTATTTTCACAAGCTTTATAAATTTGTCCATCTAAGCCTCTCTGTCCTATACATATTTTTAACCACCATGATATGTAACATAGTTTAATATATTTCACATCAGGTTATACTGAATTAGTGTTTTCTCAGTTTTTTCGAAATGGTTTTCACATTCTACAGACTATTAACAGAGGCTAATTCTTCAGTTACTTCAATTAAGAGAAGCACTGACTCAAACAAGCAGTGTCACTAATATCTGTGGATTCATCAAGAGCTGAGGAAAACCACCCCAAATTATTTGACATGTCTTTGACTATTGATGATACTCCCTATGTCCTCAACTTTTTGAGTTACTGTTCATGTTGAAAGGCTAATCACTTTAAACAAGTTTGTTTTCTCTGGACACATTCCTTTGGTTGCTGCTGTCAAACGTGATTTAATTAACTCATCATTGTTGAATGGCTTTCATTGATTGGCTGACAAATATACCACCCAAACTCATTTTATATTTTTGTGAAGAAATTCTGCTGTGATGAGATATTCCATTTTAAATTTTCCAAGTTTTCTAACATGGAGAGCATTGTGAGAAGGAAGGGAAAGGTGAATGGGGGAAAATCAGAGGGGGAGACAAACCATGAGAGACTGTGGACTGAGCAACAAACTGAGGGTTTAAAAAAAAACCAAAAAAACAAACTGAGGGTTTAGGAGGGGTGTGGGTGGGGGGTTTGGCGAGCCTTGTGGGTATTGAAGAGGGCACGTATTGCATGGAGCACTGGGTGTGGTGCATGAACAATAAATCTTGTAACACTGAAAAAATAAACATATTTGGGGAAAAAAAAAGACTGGTGAATCACTGAACTCTACCTCTGAAACTAATAATACACTATATGTTAAGTAAATTTAAATTTAAAAAAAGAAAAAAATAAATAAATTTTCTAAGTTTCCTGACTGTTGTTTGTTGTGAAGACTTCTTAGTTTGGGAATGTCAACATGTATTCTTTAAGCACAGCTATAGTGTCATTGTATATTAAATACAAGGCATTGCTATTTAATTTGATAAAATAATCTACACTCCCTGGTGCCTTAAAAGCATACCATTTGAAGTCCTCTTCTCCCTTCTTTTCTTATTTTGATATGATTGGAATATACTGATATTAAAACAAAAATTAAATGTTACATTACAACAATTCATGAAGCCCTTGAAATTCTGTTGAGTTATATACTGCATCACTGTAGTTTTTGTGCTGAGCAGCAGTGCACATGAGTGAGAGTACTACATGTGATCTCTGTTTTAACCATTCAACTGACCATTGTAGCACTCAGGCAGCCATAGAAAACTTTAGAGAAGTGAGTGTGGCTGTTTCCCAACAAAACTTTATATACTGACCAAAAAATTTGGCTTTATTAGTTTTCACATATCACAAAATATTATTTTAATTTTTTCCAGCCATTGAAGAATGTAAAAACTAGTCTGTTTCATGGACTGTACAAAAGTAGGTGGCAGGCTGGATTTGGCCCATGGACCATAGTTTGCTGACCCCTGATTTGGACTTTGAACTCAAGAGAATAGTTGGCAACCCCACTGGCCTTCAAATACTACTAATACAAATTTGGTGGAAAGTGCCCAGGAATTGAGTATGTTATTTTTTATTTTATATGTTCAAATATCAAACTATTTTTGATAAAGTAACTCCTAGAAGAATTTTCATTTGTACTTTCACTTTATATGAACGAGAAAAAACAAAAATCTTTCCACGTGCAGGGCTATTTCAAGCCTGCAGGACTTACACACGCCATTCCTTCCTATCTACATGTAAACAGTCCTCACTGAGCTAGATTCTATTAAAAAAGACTGAAAGTAAACAAATAAATATAAATTATGCAAGACTATTGGGTAGCTTATGTAATAAGTGGAACTCTGAAAAACCAGGTTATGAAAATGAGCAGGAGTTAAGATGGCTGTATCATGGGGTCAGTATAGTTAATAGATGAGCACTGGCCACACCAACATTGCTGCCATTGGACTTGCAGTTCATCATTGCCACTATCACCTAGAATAATCTTTGTATTCTTGTCCTAATTTATTCTTGATCAACCCAAAGTTCCTAGAATTATCCTCGTCTTGTTATGTTTGGATTACTTTGGAGTGAAAGCTCACCCAATTTGGAGGGGTATTCAGATTCTGGGTAGCTTAAAAAAGCATGAGATCTACTGAAGAAGAAGTGTGTAGTGAGTGAGTATAGCAGTGAAATAAGATGAAGAATTCCTTGGTCTTCTAAACCAGATTTTGTATTCCTTTTATTGTATCTCACAGGTCCTTGTAAATATTCGTTCACAGTACTTTTGAAATGTTATTCATGTAACAGTTACAAATTTAATTGTTTGTGTGTTAGTTGTGTGTGATTCATGCCTGTCTATAAGCTCCTTGAAATCCAGTCTGTTCATAATCCCTGACACTCAGCACAGAATCTGACCCAAAGATTGTGCTCAGTAGTATTTGAATGAATAAATGATGGAGACAGGGGGACCAAATCATGGTGGTTTCAGTGGAAAAGCAATAAAGAGTTTCAGGCAGGGAAATGATGTGATCTATTCTTACATGATTAGACTGTTTGTAGTATGTGCATAGGAGGGAAATGACAGTGGATGTGGAGAAAATAATTACAAGGGAATGAGGACAAGATTAGGCCAGAGGTGATGGTAGTTGGACCAGGACGGCCACAGTTTATATAAGTAGAGACAGATAGTGTCTAGTGTTACTTAAGAGGTAGAATCAATAGGACTTACTGACAGATTATACAGGTAGGAACAGAGAGAAGGAAGGAGGTGGACTCCCAGGTTTTTGGCTTAAGCAACAAGATGAGTGATGGGACTCTTTTCTGAAACAGGAAATACTGAAAAGCACCATCTTTGAAGGAGGAAGTTAAGAGTTTAGTTTTTGACCCACCGAGTATAAGTTTTTGTTTTTTGTTTTGGATTTTTTGAGACAGCCAAATAGAGATAGCAAATAGACAACTGGAAAAGTGGATCCGGAGCCTCTGAAGACTATACTTTTTTTTTTAATTATTTACCTATAGATTGATATTAACGCTATTCATGAGGGCAAGGTAGATTAGGAAGAAAGTATCACACAAGCTGAGGGCCTGAGAATGAGCCTTGAGAAGCTCTAACCTTTGATGTCTGAAGAGAGGAGCATGAACCTACAAAGGAGACTCGAGGAGTCATTTTTTGAGAAAAAGTGTGGAAAGCCTGAATAATGTAATGTCATAGAAGACAGGTGAGGAGAGGGTATGCAGGAGAGAGTGTTCGACAATAACAAATGCTTCTGAGAAGTGTGTAAAGAGAAGGATAATAAAATGGATTGGGTAACACAGGGAAAATACTAATGATTTTAGCAAGAGTAATTTGGGGATGTAATGGGAGGTAGGAATGTGGAGACATAATGTGTTTATATTTTTTCAAACACTTGGACTTAGGGAAGCAGAGAAGTTAGAGGATGGTATTCGAGGAAGCCGCCTCCAGGCCAAAGTCCTCTATGTGATCTTTCAGACTCAACCATAGGCATTTCTATTTCTAGGCCTGGTGCTTCCATCCAGAGTCTTCCTTATTAGATCTGTGGCAGTTTTCTTCACTGTGATTCAATACTTTTCTCCATTCCCACTCCTTCCCTCTTTTCCCTCCCCGCAGTCCACTGGTCTTTAAAGAGGCAGGAGTCTTTTGTTGGGGCTCCTTAGCAGTGAGATGAGTCCCCCTCCCCTCCATTTCAGGCCCCTGTTCCCACTTCCCTGCACTGCATTTACCTGATCCTTGCCCATGCTGTTCTTCTAGGGAAAGTTGACCATTAGGAAGCAAATGTTCCTTCTTGCTTGGCACTGTTACAAGTAAGTGAATCAAAGTTTTGATTGTTACTTTCAGTTTGACTTGTTGGTCTTAATTAACCACCTCAAGCTCTGATTGTACTAAGGTAGCAGTCCAGGGCAGGGGAAAAAGAACAGATAATTGGAGGCCCTTGAAGAAGCCAAAGTAGCTGATTCAGGGGCCCGTGTGGTGGGGTGGCCTTGTACCATCTCCCTGAAGTATTTCCAGGACTCTCCTGCCAACAGCTTCCATCCCTCTCCTCCTTCCAAGTCCTTCACCCCATAGCCTCATAAATTTAGAAGGCTAGCATAGCCTTTGTAATCTTTTGTTGTGTTACTTACTTTTCTTCTTTTCCTAATGAGTCCCTCCAATTCTAATTTTGTGAATATTAGCTAATATTAGTGATATGTAAACAAAATTGTTCTATCATACTCCAAGACCAAAAGACTTTTATCTTTAATGTGTAGTTTTGGGAAAGTTAGGAGTTGCTTGCCATTCCACACCAAGAATCCATGAGTACCAGAAAGGTTATCAGAAGCTTCATGTGGTAACAAATTGTTTACTTAAACAATTAGCCTGGGCAATGGATACATACATAGAAGCCACATCAAATGATTACTGAATATTAAGTACTGGACGATGAAGAATTTTCTGTAAGGGCAGTGCAGTTGGTAACCACAGATATAATATTCTTTCTATTCAAATGGGGCTTATATGGCCCATTGCATGTGAGATTTTGTCATTTTTTTCTGGCATTATGTTAAAGCGTAGGCTCTGTGAGCGTCAGGTGCAGGAAGCCTTTCACTTAGCTGGTGAGGCAGGCAGCTGACTTCTCAGCCTTGAATCTCGAGAGTGTCTTTGTTTCCTTCTGCTTAGAATTTATTGAGCAATGCTCATGGAGTATCTGCACAGTAATAAGGATATTGATAATAATTAGTAGTATAAGATAAATATAATCTGCTAAGCACTTTACATGCATTATTGCTTTCATGACGAAGGCTATTTCAGAGTTCCTAGAACTTACCCGTTGAATGTCAAGGAGTGACTATAAGTTTAGAGATGTACAAAAGTATTATGAACATAGCAAAAATGGGGGTTTGGTTCTTGCACAAGAAATATTTAGAATTTGAAGGTGTAGTGATGAAGAGAAGGAACATTTTAGGTAGGCAAATGCATGAGCAAAATCATGGAGGTGATAATGAACTGGTCTGAGAAGAGGTATATTTTGGATAATAGTGAAAAATTATTAGGCAGATATTGTATGTTATACACAGAAACATCAACTTGGGGTATGAAGACATTGTTAGGGAGAAGAGTATTGGAAGAATTTTGATGTAAAGTGATAGAAGCCAAAACTAATATAAACAAAGTGGGAAGGAAGGGAATGTGGCAGAACTTGGACCAATTTGGATCAATTATTGAAAGGTTCACCATTTTCATTTGTCTTATGCATTGTGGGCATAAATATGTTTTGTTTTCTCTATTCCAGTTTCACATTCTCTGACTTTAAATTGAGTTCATCTATATCTTACGTAATCGTGTACTGAATTTAGGGAGAGTCCATTGGTATTAAACACTGTCTTTGGTATAAAAATGAACAAAATCGGGGCACCTGGGTGGCTCAGTGGGTTAAAGCCTCTGCCTTCAGCTCAGGTCATGATCTCAGGGTCCTGGGATTGAGCCCCGCATCAGGCTCTCTGCTCAGCAGGGAGCCTGCTTCCTCCTCTCTCTGCCTGCCTCTCTGCCTACTTGTGATCTTTCTCTCTCTGTCAAATAAATTAAAAAAGTCTTTAAAAAAAAATGAACAAAATCGTAGACTTGAGTCTTTAAAGAGAACACTGAAGGTTAACAGGCCGGTACACAGATAATTTATGAGAAAGTTTTTCAAGCATGTATAGAACAGGAAAAGTGTGGGCTGAATATGGATCTAACCTTATTTAATCTGAAACAACAGGTAATGTTTCCATTGTAAAAGAAAAAATATGAGTTTTGGATTCAGACAGAGCAATTTTGGCCATTTTAGCAAGTTACTTTCTTGCCCTCAGCTGTAGAGCCCTTACTGACAAAATGAAGATAATGTATTACACCACAAAGTTGCTGTGAGGAATTTTTTTTAAATACTTATTTTTTAATACTTTATTTTTTAATTTTAATTTAATTTTTAAAATACTTATTTTTAATTAATACTTAATAATTAATTTTTTAATTTTTTTAATTCAATTTTTTTAATTGACAGTAGTGTGTTTTCATGGAAGAAAGTTTAGAAAACACTTAAGAGAATTATACTGAACATAAACATCACTCAAATTCCAGTGTTGACTACTGTTAACATTTTGGTTTATAACTTTCCAGTTAAGACACTATATATATGTATATATAAAACTTTTCTTTAGTAACTCTGACATATAATCCTGTAATATGCTCTTTTAAAAAGCAATATTCCATAAGAACATTTTCATGGACATACACAACTACATCATAATTTTAATTCCTATATGGTTTTCTGTTGTATGAATATAATCGTGTTTTATTTCATAGTTTGCCATTCTTGGGCATTTAGTTTTCCCCAGTTGTTTGTTTTGTATTAAATACAGTAGAGTTATTAATGTCTTGTGAATGTATCACTGAGATAAACCCAGAGAAGTAGAACCATTAGGTCAAAGGCTTTATGTGTATTATTGAGAATTTGAACATTTTCCCATTGCCCTTTGGAAAACTTGTATTATTTTTTGCTCACATCAGTAGGAGATGAGGGTACCTGATTCCACACACTATTGCCAACACTGGAAACATTATGATTCATTTTAACCTGTGTTTGCTAGGTGAAAAATGGAAAAATGGCATTTAGTTTTATCTTGCTGATCTGTGCACTCGAATATTTTTCTTTTTGCGAATATTGTGAGAATTTAATGCTGTTATAAATAGATGAAAAAGTTCAGCACCTAGCAAATACTAGCCAGATTTTAAGGGTCAGTGTTCATTTTACTTAAATTCTCACCCCTTTGCAGCCTCGTTTCCAATCATGGTACCAGTTAAGGAGTAGGAGAATACTGTAGAATCTTGTTTCATTGTTTAGAGATTGATAGTAATAAATTCTCTCTTGATTAAAATTTGGGCAATGAACTCCAGCTGCTTGGTTTCAAATCTGTTACTAGCATGGAGGGTGTACTGTGTGATCTACCTAACTTCTCTCAGCCTCAATGATCTCATCTAAGTTGTTTTATGATTAAGTTATAAGGATTAAATGAGTTCATTCATGTAAAGCATTTACCACAGTGGTTGGCACATACTGTTTCACATTTCCTCAGAGGTAGAATCTATAAGAAGGTCAGTTTACTTAGGCAAATAATGTGATCAAAGATTTAAGTCCTGGGAAGGGCAAAGAGGTCTTTAGGAAATGGCAAATCATTTGATTTGATTGAGAATCTTGAATTCTAGACTGAGTAGTTTATTTTTATTCATTAAACAAAGAAAGAATTTTAGGAGTTTTATTTCCTAGGACTATTAGGTACTTACCTGCTTAAAGTCACACCTTAGTTTTTTGTTTCCTGCTAGAGTATCAGGGTAGTTACATAGGAGACCATCACAGGGAAAACAAAAAGCATCAAAAGATGTTAATACTTGAAAAATTGAATAATCAGCTTCTGAGTTATTTAAAAGTTGCTTTTCTCAGGAAAAACATACTCATGTTGCATTTTTCTCTCAGTGATTTGTTACTTTTTATTTGGGGTTATTGGTTCTGTATTCCATATAGGTAGATACTGCTTTTATGAAGTTATTGGGATACTATGTTATGATAATGGACTTTCTTGAAAGCAAAAGTTTATTTTTAATTGCATCTAAATTTAAAATTTTATGAATGATAATAAAGCTTTAAGTTATTTAAATACAAGTTTATATTTACATAAATATAATAACTGTATATGTTTAAATTATTTAAGTACTAGAGGTGAAATGTATTGATTTATTTCCCCTTTTAAATATTATTTAACCCGATTCATTTTGAAATTAATATTACATAAAAGCCATAAATGATTTTTAAATTTAATGATCAGCTATTTTTACACCCCAGTTTTATTTAGAGTTAGAAATCTGAAAGAAACAAAATGTCCAACAATAATGGAGAAGTTAATGTAATATATCTTTGAGCAGAATAGTAGGTAAACAGTGAAAATATTACATATAAACATATTAGCACCTGAGAAGCTGTGTTTGGCCTCAGTGGGAAAGAGGATTGTCTTTGATTATGAATGTTAATCCTGCATGCGGGAAATAGCAAATAGGTAGCATGTTCACATGCATTTTCCCTACCTGGTGTGGACATTAACTATTTCATATAATAGACTTGGTTCGACAATGCTGTTTTAAATATCTAAGGCATGGATATCATATCTTAATACTTGTATTTTTTGTTGATGTTTGGTTATGTTACTTATTGTTCTGTTATCTACTCAGAATTTATTGTGGAGAAAGGTATAAAGGTGCTCAGTAAATAAATTTATCTTGTTTTTCATTCTTGATGTTCCAAATCTCTTTCTAGTATAATTTCCCTTGTATCTGAAGCATTCCTTTAGCAGTTCTTTAGATCAGATCTATTGGTGATGAAATCTCTCACTTGGTCTTCTTCTGAAACTGTTACCTAGAGCACAACTGCAAAAATATTGAAATCTCTTTTATTTCATTTGTCGACCATTTCTGTGAACTTCAGAACCTGTTTGCCTGAATGACTATAAATGGCTTAATTGATACTTAACAACTTAAGTGTTCATCTTCTCTCTGCAATAAGCTCAGTGCGTATAATATGTCCTTAGCTGTTTAATATGGTTAGTGAAGGCTCACTAATATTTGTAAAACTAACTAAAGACTCTTTTTTTTTCCTTGTAGTCCTAGAGTTAGGTAGTTTATTTATTTATTTACATTAAATTAAATTAATTAAAATATAATGTATTATTGGTTTCAGAGGTACAGGTCTGTGATTCTTCAGTCTTTTTTTTTTTACCCACTTTTTTTTTTTTTGATTCTTCAGTCTTTATCATACCCAGTGTTCATTACATCACATGCCCTCCTTAATGTCCATCACCCATAAACTAACTAAAGACTCTTAAAAAAGAGAATAGTACATGTAATATTCAGTAACCATGCCACATTTGTTTGTGAAAATGTTTTGTAAGTTCTAAAGCAGAATTTATTGCAAATAATAATCAGTCAGATAAAAATCTACTTATACAAACATCTGAAAACTATCATTCTGAATTGCGGTAACGTAAGAATGTATCTTTAGAGCCAGTGATTTGCAAGATAGTCTGTAATCAGTAGAAAAATGCTGAGAATTCTAACCAAACCTGGTAAGTTGAAATTGCAAATTCCAGAAAGATCTTTTTAGAACTTAGAGCTGATATTCTGTATATTTCTTTTGTTTGTTTGGTTGGTTTTGAGAGAGGGGGAGGGACAGAGGGAGAGAATCTTAAGCAGGCTCCATGCTGAGTTGGAGCCCTACACAGGGCTTTGATCTCAGGATCCTGAAGTCATGACCTGAGCCGAAATCAAGAGTTTGACACTTCAGTGACTGAACCACACAGTCACCCCATCTGTATGTTTCTTATTGGGATTAAAATCTAAAAATCATCAGATAATTGAGAAATTATTTTTGCTTACTTTGTCAACACATGTTGAAACACATTCTGCTCTTTTCAAAAAGATCCGGATATTAGAATATGCTTATGCCAGGATATACTTGGTATTTTTATTGGATGCCAGCCATTGAGCTAAGCCTTTTATATGTTTCTATTATTTGAAAGTAGACTGACTTTCATTAATAGGTACTACAGTTGAAACCAGTATTAAGATGATTTAAAAAGCTAACATCTATAAAGATAGTTCTTGATTTTGAAAGTGGAAGCCAGTCAATTGGTTCATTATTAATCTCTCATATTGAATCAGTATTTACTGAGTGACTGCTATGTATATGCTGATTATCTTTTTAATCTTTTATTTGAATTAAGAATGGAAAAATTAAAAAAAAAAAGAATGGAAAAATTAGGGGCACCTGGGTGGCTCAGTTGGTTAAGCAACTGCCTTCAGCTCAGGTCATGATCCTTGGGTCCTGGGATCGAGCATCACATCGGTCTCCCTGCTTGGTAGAGAGCCTGCTTCTCCCTTTCCCTTTGCTGCTCTGCCTGCTTGTACTCTCTCACTATCTCTGTCAAATAAATAAATAAAATCTTAAAAAAAAAAATGGAAAAATTAGAGAATATCTATAGCTTGACAAAGTTATTTAGTAAGTAGTAGAATTGGAATTTGGATCCATGTTCTTCTTAGATTTATATATTACCAAATTTTTCATTAATAACATTTGAAGTGTAACATATATATGTAAAAATTTATCAATGATTATTTGAGATGGGAGGTGTAGATACTTTTAAAATTTATAACTAAGCTTTTAAAAACTTTGTCTGCCATTATGTAAAACCAAACTCAATATAGATTTTTGCTTTATGAGAGAGATGATAAAAAATTAATTTTGATCAGAATTTCTTATAGCTGTAGGAAACTGCAGTGTAGTAATCTTTTAAATGTGAATAATATACTTAGTTCATGACAAGAAAAAAACCTGTAAAATTTTTTATTTAGGAGTTACTGTGTTTTTCATAATTACTATATGTGTTCACATTTATATGGGATAATACATAAGCATTATTGATTATATATGTATTTAATCTTTTATTTCTTAGAGATTTGGTCAGTGAAATGACACTTTAATGCTACTTTAGTTAGTCACCTTCATTATAGTTTCTGAGTACTTTATAACTAAATACCTACTGGATTTTGGTTGCTCTGTGAAATGGCTTTGGTTTACATTTCTTTTGTTATTGTTCTACTCTCCACCTAAAAGAGTCTCTTTCCTTTTGAATGTCTTTTATTTATTTAATTTGTTTTTAAAATATTACTCTTATAAGTAATTCCATAATAGATTTCAGATCTAATAAGGAATAATGGGAAAAATCATTTATTGGGAGAAGCAAGTAATTTAAAAAAATTTGTTTATATTTTGCAGGTGTATGTGCAAAATATTGAGAATGAAAGAGAATGCCTTCATCAGAAGGAAGAGTTTTTAAAAATAAATAATATTGTTAATTGTGACTCTTTGACCTGGTTCTCTTAGGCCATTATGAAACCTGAATGATCACTTTGGTATAATATTGTTCTCATATGAAAAACAAACAAACAAAAATGGATCTCTTCCCAGTAAGGCTAGTTCTAAAAAATCGTAATGTATTTGTTTGAAAATTTTCCAAGGGATATAAGTTTTATCATAGCAACAGTTTCTGTATTTAGAACATGCTTCCTTTGGCAAAATAATGAAATATTTGCCACAAAGTTAAATTAGTATCCTTTTTAAAATTTTTCTTGCCTGCCATGTCATGATTGATGCATGGCATCTTTCTCCTGGAAAGAGACCTCACATTGAAAGTGACAGGTGCCAGAGGTTTATTTAGGACAACCTCAGTCTTGTCCCAGTTAGTTTCAAAATGTCTGCCTTATACATGTTGAGCCACTGCATTTCCTGCTTTAGAGCTTCATGTAATGCCAACATTACTATCTGTGCTGCCTCAACTACAAATTGGATGAACAGCCCGTGACACTTTTTCAATATTATTACATTAAACCAAGTGGATTTTGATTGATAACCTAATATTCAACTAATGCAAAACATCAATCATGGCAAGTATATTAATTATTTAATATTGCAGTCTAATTCAGAAATCGATGTGCTGCATGAGGGAAAGGGAAACTCATGGTTCCCAGAAGATTTAAGACAGGGAATGATTAAAAAAAGACCTGCTGTACTTCTGTGTGTTAGTTCGATACAAATCTTTATTCATTTGCCAATAATTTCTTCCCATTTTCCACTTCAAGACCATTTTATCAGTTTTGAGACCTATAATTGAATTAAGTCTGCTTTCAGCACAGGGCAAAAGGAGTTGCACAAATATTGATGAAGTCATGACAGGGACAACCCAAGAGACAGACCACTAAAGAGGACAGGCTTTATACCATTTGTTGCAAGATCCCTCTGTCAATGTCTTAGATCTTGCTTCTCTATTAAAAAAACAAAACAAAACTCATTAAGCCTTTAGGAACGACTTCAAGACTTTCCTATTTAAATAAATATTATAATAACAGATTTCTATAGTACATTGCAATTTATTGTGTTTATAGTACTCCTTCGAATACATTATCTTGCTTCTTTTGTCACATCATTGGTGGACAATCTTAGCTCAGAGAAGTCAGATTATTACCAAGCTCGTGCAACTATTTTGTAGTATAGCTTAAATTTGAGTTTAGGTATTCTGCTTCTAGAACCAGAGTTGTATATCACACTGTCTTGTGTAGTGTTATGTACTCCTGATGTTTTATTTGTGTTGTTTTGAGATGGCCCCTCTTCCTTGTCTTTCTGCCCCCAAATAAAACTAAAGAAAATTGATTTTCATGGAAAACTTGTTCAAACTTTAGTGTCCTAAACTATGATACATATTACAGTTTAGGAAAATGCAAACCTTCTGGGTATACATAAAAATTTCTTGATTTGTTGTATCTTTTACTGGAATAGAATATCCTTTTTATGTATATCTCTCTCAAAAAATGTGTATGTATATATATGTTCTTTGGGTGAGAAAGTAGCTTAAATATATTTTTGTCATTAAACTTAACCACCCCAGTTCTGTTTTGGTTCATGTTTGCCTGGCTATTCCTTTTACTACCCCTTTTTTGGAAAATTTTCTGAATCTGTTTGTTTTATGTATCTCTTTGTAAATGACACATTACTGGATTTTATTTCTTACCCAGCCTGAGAATCTTCTCTGGCGTTTTGATTCTACATCACTTCAGGTGAAATTTCTTTAGTTTCCTTTTTAGTTACTAGTTGTTTAGATTATAATAATAATGTTCTAAGTCAACCTTTACTGGCTTTATCTGGTCTTGAATTTATTTCTCTTCTTATTGCATTACATTCCTTAGAACTTCTTTCAAATAATGTCTTTCTGTGGTGAATTTCCTAAGATGCTGTATGCTGAGAATTTCTTTATTTTCCCTTCAATTTAAATAATAATTTATTAGTTATATATAAATTCTAGGTTCACACTCCTTTTCCTTTAATACTTTATCTTGGCAGTTCATACTACATATCTTATACTCTAGCATTAATGTTGAAAAGTTTGATGTCAGTGTTATTCTTCCTGTTTGGAGGGGTATGCTTGTTCTTTCTGGATGCTTTTAGCCTTTGCTCTTGTTCAGTAACAGTCTTAATTATCCTTATATTATGCTTTGCTGTGGATTTTCACTTAACTGTCCTGTTCATCTCTCTGTGTGCCCTTTCAGTCTAAGATTTGAATAATTCTATATCTGAGAATTTTTTGTTACTTCGTCAGATATTTTTTTCTTCTGTTTTGTCTTTGCTTTCCTTCTAGGGTTCCCATTATTAGATGTTCACGCATCTGTTCCTCTTCTTTATCTCTCGTTTGTTCCGTCTTTTCATTCCTTTTCCTATGCCTTCTGCGAGAGTTCCACCCTGTGTTCTAGCTCACCGATTTATTCTCAGTCTGTAGCTGTTGTGCTTTCAATACATCCTCTGAGTTCTTTATTTCAAACTACTGTACTTTTAACACTCACTATCTAATATTGATTCCCCTTCATTACTGGTTTTTTTGTACTAAATTTCTAAAAATCTTTTATCTTTAAAGATGTTATGTTTATAGTATATTCTGGCTCAGTCTGTTTTCCCCCACTCTGGATGAGGTTGCTCCATTTGTTGGTTTTATTCCTGTGCTTATTCACCTCAGAGGTTTTACAGTTTTCCCGTGGACTTCTCCTTTATTTCTTTGCAACATTGAGCTGCCTTGGCTAGTTACTTTAATCTAAGGAGAGAGGTAAAAGTCTAGGATCTGGCTTGTGCTTCTCTGGGATAATTTAAAAACTAGAGTGCAAAGCCTCTAGTGTTGGACTCTGGCCTGAATCAACCACGTTTTCCACTGTGTCCTCATACTCCTTCAAAAAAAAACCAAAACAAACAAAGCAAAACAAAAGAATCACACACCACACATATACACACAACTCCCAATACTACCCTCCCAAGTAACAACTTGCTGTTGGAGTTGCCTTGCTCTTCCCGTGCCCTCTCTCTGGAGAGAGAGGGGCTTGGGGGCACCACTCAGAGACCTGAACTGGTTGCTACTGATTCTCCATCCCACCTTGTCCTCATGCTTAAATGTCAGACCCTTATTAGTGAAATACATACTCTGATTGCAGGCACTGTACTGGGCGCTGGGATATAAAAATTTTAAAGATACAATCCATTTTCTCAAGGAGTTTTCATTTTAGTGCTGTCATTGGGAAACTAGGTATTTATAATAAAGTATGATAAATTATGTGATGAGAACACATGGGAAGAGTTGATCAGTTCATTTGTGAGGAAGGGAGGTGGTTTCCTGCCCCATATGGGCTGAGTCCTGAAGAATGTTTTGTAGTTGTTGTTTTGATTTTGTTTGTAAGCTAGGTGAGGAAAGACTAGAGGAGGCTGGGAGAAAAGGAACATTCCAGGTAGAGAGAGTGAGTGGTTCAGTGCTGAGGGAAGCCAGGTTAATTGCTTATGGCTATTGCTGTCACATTTTTGGCAACGTAGCTTTGGCAAGATAACAGGAAATGAATAAACTGGAGTATAGTAGGATACTGTGTATTTTAAAAAGGAAATGACATGATCAGGCTTACATTTTAGGAGGACCTTGCTGTATTATGGAAAATGAGTTAACATGGGGCAAGGCAGGAACCATTGGGGGACCCAGTAAGAGGCTTTGCAATAGCCCGGGAGAGAAAAAATGATGACCTAAAGTAAAGTAGTAGCTGTGAAAATAGAAGCAGCTAATTCTAAATGATAATTACGGATGTTGGGTCACCAAGACTCTGCGGTTGAATACATTTGTTTACATTTGGTAGTGGAAGAAAGGGCCTGTGTCAAGGATGATGTCTAGTTTTCTTTCCTGCATACCATTCAAAATGCCTATTTCCTAAATATTTAATTTAAAATCACTTGAAAGTATAACAAACTAATAGTCTAACCAGCTTTTTTTTTTAAAGAACATATTGTTATTCTTGTTTCCAAAATATAAATATTTGAAAAGATGGGTATTTTCCCTAAGTTGGTGGCAAACTTGATAGCAAAACTAACCCTGAAATGAAGTTATTCATAGTCTTTGTTTATCCCATTTTGGTGGACATTCATGTTGCTTTCAGATTATTGTATGTAATGATGAATGCTGCTCAAACCTTGCTGCCAATGTTAGGTGACATACAGCTTACTATCTGTCTTAGTACCTTTCTAAAATCTCAAATATTCTGATGAAGCATGTCTAATTCTAGTGGTCTCAGATAGTAACTATGGACTTGTACTTCGAATCTGAGCATTTTTGTTCTTTTATACTGCAGTGTTATTTTCTAATAAGAACCATTATATGACAATGTAGCCATGGGGGAGATGAAGTATATTCATGTTATGTAGTGCAAACTTCAAGTTAGATTGCCAAATGAAGGGACAAAACAGTGAATGTAGTATGCTTCTGTTTGGGTTTAAGAAAAACACATGCACATACACACACAGAATATGTGTAGAAGGACAAACAAAGAGCTAATATCTTTGCTTGAGAACAGGAAGTCAGTGATGGGAGGAAGACTCAATTTACTGCAGTGCCCACACATGCATTGCACCGGCCGATGTTTCCCTATATGCATTATTTCTTTGTTTAAATTTTAAATTGCATGGTGACTAGATGAGAATGTCCTTGTGAAACATAAAGATTTATTTGACTTCTAACTCCAGCAAATGCATCAAATTTGTAATAATAAAGTTAAAAAAATTATGTACCTATTCACCTTTTCTAATTCCTTATTATAATTTATTCCTGTCATTTGTCATTAGGACTGCATCCAGAGAATGAGATTCAGAAATCCTTAAATTTTTAAGTGATAAATATATAGTATTGCTAAGATTGCTAGAAGCAGAAAGTTGAGAAGAGAATGGCTGAAGATGAGTGCTAATCAGTAGATGTTGGAATTTATTCCCGGTATGTGAGACTGGGCAGTGAGAGCAAAAGTTGGAAGACATGAATATAGTTTTCAGGCAGCACATCTGAAGGGGAAAACGATAGGGAGGTTTGGAAAGATTGTATAGCAAGACAAAGGAAACAGAGGGAAATATATTTTTGGCAGCAAAAATTGGAGACAGAAATATAAGAGAAGTAAACTTGGGGCCCCTTTAGAGAAAGAATGAGGTGTGAGGGAAAGGTTAAACATCATAAATGCAATACTGTTGTTGGATGTTTCAAAATTATTCTCTGCAACGTGGTAGAAATATACTTTCATGTTAAAAACACAAAGCTTGGTATTTATGATGGAATTAAAATACCATTTGGTCTGTGTGAGGAAATTCTAAGTCCATTTGTCACTACTAAATTAATATTAACTAAAATCGGAAAAAATCAACTATTTGCCACATTTTGCCAAATATATATTTAAATTATCTTTGCTAGTGGCACGGTTATTTGTATTTTTAGTTCCATCAGCAGTCTTTTTTACAGTGAAAAGCAAGAACTAAATACCTAAAATATATCATATTTGATGTTTGTGTCTCCATTGGTGATTTTTTTTTTTAATATTACAACACTCTTAGGTCCTGATTTGTAGTGTGCACTAAGTTAATAAAATTAAGGAAAAATTTGTTAAGATGTGGTTACTTAGATATGTAGTCACAAACATATTCTTTACATGTATATTTTTTACATAAAATGCAGTCATTGGTGGATGGATATTTGATAAAGTAAACAGAGTAAAATGTCCATAGTAGAATCTAGATGGTAGATAGAATCTATATGAACATTTTTGTAATAAATGTTGGAGAAAACATAAACTCTAATGAAAAAGCTAATGTGAAATAAATAGATACTGTGTGAATAGTAAAATAATAGTACTCTTGACTTCCTTTTGTTCTTTGCACTGACTTTGAAAAATCTGAAACAACTGTTAGTGGAATCCCAATTTTAGTGGTAATATTATTATATGTAAATAAATTATCTGTTTTCTTTTGGTGGAAACTGCTTTGTCCTTAAAAACACTGTTATTGTGAACATTAAGTGAAGATAATATAAAAAAATCATAAGGATTTATAAAATGCAATTGAGGTAAATGTAAATTATAACAGACAACTGTTTAGCAACTATTTAGAACTTTTATTCTTCGGTTTTAGGGAATCTGGAAACATCAAAGCTGGATTAGAACATCTGGTAAGTTCTAATTTTCTCTTGAACATTTGCATCATCTTTGATATCTGCATTCTAAATGAACACTTTTGAATGAGCTTTGAATACCTTGTATTGAGAAAGTCAACCATTTCCCAAAGGGTCAGCTTACTGTTATTATGTGAAGGCACTTACATTTTCATTTATCTTACCATTTCAAGGGAATTTAAAATTTTTTTAAAATTACTTTTTTTTTTTTTTTTTTGATGTAGAGATGAAATAAAATGGATGACAATCCTTAGATTGAAGATTGCTTTAATTATAAACAAAAATGTTTGGTGTAGAATTTTTGGCATATCTTGATCTGACAAAAACAAGCTTGTGTTTTAAGAAAAACACAATCAAATATTGCATGCATAAATATGGTATGTTTTAGCAATTTAACAGCTTTGAAAGGAGGGCACAGCTTTGTTTTTCCTGATGTCTTTGCTTTATGAATAATGCATTGGTTTAAACTACATTCAGTTTTAGAATATAAAATAATTGAGATGCAAAATTTCTGGTTTAAGTAAACATTTTTAAAGTACAAATGAAATTCAAACTGACTTAACTTTAAAATCTGTCCATTGATCAAAAAATTAGAAAAAGTGTTCTGTTATACCAGGTCCAAAATTCATTTAGCTTCCTGCATTGAGTGTTCATTACAACATTAAGTAGTTCATTTAAACAGAGCATTACAAAGTCATGCTCTGGTTTCTGGTCAAATCCAAATGTTGAATAATTAATGATAGAGATTCTTTTGTAAATACAATCTAAGTACTTTTTAAATGCAAGACTTCATTCGTATATCATATTATAGCTTTGTTAACTATTAATGTGCTTTCGTTTGCTCCCACAAAAGCAAACAGTAGCAAGAGGCAGCTTCACTTTGACTTATAGTAATTTTATAGTTAGAAGGGATTTGGGGTTTTCCTTGCAATAGCTAAAGGAAACTGAGGAAACCCAGACTTTTAAAAAAAAGAGCCTAAAAAGTACAAATTAATTATTAAGAGCAATATATAACAACCTACTTAGAATATTTGAACTATATATTTGTCTAGATCAGATATAAATAGATAGCATTGTTACTCTTATTATTAGAAATTATTTCCTGAATCCCTGTTTGTCACTTCTTAGTGGCATATATATTTAGGACATATGGACATTAGAATAAAATTGTTAATCTAAAACATCAAATTCTAGTATCAGTTGGAGGCTTATAATAAGGAAGAACAGCTATCAAAATTGTGCCAAAATGAGCTTTTATTTTATCTTATAAATTATTATTTATTAAAAAGACTTCATTTTCACTTGTTTCATATTCCTCAGTAAATAATAGTGAATTAAATATTTTAGTTTAAATTTTATATTTTTAATATTTACTAATATGAACTTATTTTCAGTGATTCTTTAATACATTTATACTCTACTTATAATCTTATTTAGCAATGGTTTTTCTAACTGCTTTGGGTTGCCAGGAACGCTCCCCAAAGCAGGTGGTACTCCAGACTGTCACTGCTCACTTTAATTGGAGTAGTTCCACTTTTAGTTATTTTATAAATTTTTTAATTTTTAATATAAGATTTTATTTGAAGAAAATTTTCTAACTGAAAACATTTAAAACCTTTGATCAAGCATAGCTACTTATTAAAGTCAGGAGTAATTATTACTTATTCTTTTCTATTTGACCCTAAGTTATATTCCATTTTTATCTGGGTCATATACATCAAATATATTTCAAGGATATATTTTATATATGTATATATTTTAGAGATGAGAGAGCTAGAATTAATACAACAGGTAGTGGGAAGTGGATGATTTTAATGCATTTTATCTAGGTTGTTCAAAAGACTCTATAGGTTGACATTATAAAATTGACCCACTGACTGTGAAGTCTTAGCAATAATGTGAATGTATGAATATGTAACATAATATCCTATATATACCCATATATACATATCATACTGCCTAGTGCACTACTGTCCATATAAGTCAGTGATAGTCTTCACAACTGCCTAGAGGGAAGTGAACTCAAGATTTATTGTTTGAGCATTAATGAAACCTGTCTGTCTAGCAGCTGTGCACTCCTTAAGTTTGTGTCTCTCCAGTTTCCAGCTGAGCAGATACTTAGAGCCCTTGCCTTCTAACTCATGCAGCCCTTCTTTGAATTGGCTATGTAGCTAAATACAATTAGAATTATAGCTTCTAATAGATTGATCTTTAAAAATATATGGTGTAAAAAAATAAAAAATAAATAAAAATATATGGTGTAAAAATAAGAACATCCCACTCATGTGGAATTAATTTTTATGTATACTTCAGTCTTTGTTTTTTCAAATTTACTTGACTTATCATAGAGAATCAACATTGTTCTGAGAGAGAGTAAAAGCAAGTATAAATTTAAATAAGCTAAGAAAGGGGCTTCTGGCTGGCTCAGTTGCTGGAAGGTGTGACTCTTGATCTTCGGGTTGTAGGTTCAAACGCCACTTTGGGTATAGAGATTGCTTAAAAATAAAATATTTTAAAATAAAAAATAAAAATAAATAAGCAAAGAAAAATGACATATGCAGCGTGTTATACTTGCCACAAGGACACATACATAGCATAGTTGCACTGCCTTGGTATTCTGTTTGTGGACTTTTCTTGGTATGTACTTACCTGTAACTCTAGAAAGGAAAAAGCAGGTGTGGGTAGCAAAAAGGGTGGGATAAGTGGACTGTATTCCCCTGGAACCTCTTCAAAGGCTGATCTCATTTATTTATCACAATGGCTCAAACTCTGGATTTGGCCTTTGTTCTATCATTTCTTTTTTTTATTTTGGTACCTTTTCCTGGGAACTGCCTAGCTTGTCATTCTTAGCTTAAATTTTTACTAGACTGTCCAGTGCTATTTTATTTTTCTTTTCACAAACTTGTGCACTACTCATAAAGCCCATGTCTATTGAAAAGTTCTAAACAGAGTCTTTGAAGGTTGCTGCTCCATCGTCCATTGGTGATTGTAGCCTGATTGTATGTATGTATGTATGTATGTATGTATGTATGTATTTATGTATGTGACAGAGAGATCACAAGTAGGCAGAGAGGCAGGCAGAGGGAGAGGGGAAAGCAGGCTCCCCGCTGAGCAGAGAGCCCGATGTGGGACTCGATCCCAGGACCCTGAGATCATAACCTGAGCCAAAGGCAGAGGCTTTAACCCACTGAGCCACCCAGGTGCCCCTGTAGCCTGATTGTAAATGAAGATTTTCCAACTCCACCCTTCCCTCCCAGATTTAGAAGCCAGCATTCTATTTTAAGGAAGAGTCCACCCTTATTTCTTTTTTATCTATTTGAGGTGAGCAAGGACTCATTACTTTTCTTATTTTGAAGCTCGAATTGTCCCAGATTTGTCCAGGGAGTATCCTTTCAAGATGGCTTTTGGCTTATTTCTACATACCCATCTTTTTTTTTTTTTTTTTTTTAAAGCACCTCCCTATTTTCTGGCACACAAGATGTTCCAGGCTCATTTGAAACCTTCCCCGTCCTACTTATGGAATCAGCTACTTCTTCAAGTTATGACATTTCATTTTAGAGGAAAATGGTTTTTATGAATCAAGGTCTGGATATGTGATATGTCCACTGTCTGGGATTTCATTACTTCTAGGACTTTTCAATCCTAGATTAGATAGATAAATAGGTGGGTGGGTAGGTAGGTAGATACTTAGTTAGGTACTTTTAAGAAATTATGAGTCATACTAACACCTCCAATTTTAATCCAAACCACAGAATTCCTCCTTGTTGTTCCCCATTTCACATTTGTATTTCCCTTCATTTGGAGTGAGAACTAACAACACCAATACATTTACCCATTTTGCTTAATTATATATCATACATGTGAAACAGTTTCACAATTGAGACAATCATACCTTATGAAAAATAAAACTTAAGAAAGTTTCAAGATTTATTTCAGGAGTTTATTAAAATTTATTTCAGGTTTATTCAAGAATTCTTTGGGGCGCCTGGGTGGCTCAGTGGGTTAAAGCCTCTGCCTTCAGCTTAGGTCATGATATCAGAGTCCGGGGATCAAGCCCCACATCGGGCTCTCTGCTCAGCAGGGAGCCTGCTTCCCCCTCTCTCTCTGCCTACGTATGCTCTCCTCTCTGTCAAATAAATAAATAAAATCTTTAAAAAAATAATTTAGAGCATATTCTTTTTTTTTTTTTTTTTAAAGATTTTATTTATTTGACAGAGAGAAACACAGCGAGAGAGGGAACACAAGCAGAGGGAATGGTAGCGGGAGAAGCAGGCTTCCCGATGAGCGGAGAGCCTGATGTGGGGCTCGATCCCAGGACCCTGGGATCATGACCTGGGCCGAAGGCAGACGCTTAACAACTGAGCCACCCAGGCGCCCCGAGCATATTCTTGAAATGAAAAAGAATTCTTTTCCCCCTTGAGAGTAGTTAGCTAATCCTTTTGAAATATGGTTGCATGCATTTGTTTCTGTTCGTATTCAGTTTTAGGTGCCCTTGTCCCCATTCTCGTTAATTTAATTGCATGTTTGGATATCTATATGTTAATATGCTTCCAAAATTCAAAATATTATACAAAGCTAAAATATTGTACATAGTGCATCTCTCAGAAAGGTGTCATTCACTTCCTTTCTAGCCTGTTCTCTTCTATCCTTTGTAGGTAGCTATTTTTCTTAACTTCTGATTTATGCTTCCTGTTCATCTTCTTGTATAATTAAGTATATACGTGTGTGTATATACACACATGTGCATTATTCCTATTTCCTCCATCTTATAAAATATAGCATATTATAAGTACTTTTTTGCACTTTGCTTTTTTCTGTCCTGGAAATCACTCCCTAATTACTGTATTGTTATATTTACTATGTTTCTTTCTCTGTTTGTCTGTGTCTTCTTTATGAAGGGTCTGAGATTTTAGCCTATTTCTATGCCTGCCATACTTTAATAGATGCTGGCAGAAGACATGAGATTTCTGGGTCAGAGACAAAGCTCTCTGTTACTAACAGCAGCAAAGATGGCACTACGTAGTTATATAGTTTTTCTGTGACCTGCGGGTTCCATGTGTGATGCTGCATACCCAGTGGGTTTGTGTCATAGCTGAGGGACTCTGTTCTTTAAGGAGCTGACAGAAAACTGGCCCAAACTTTACCTAAGAGAAGGATATTATCTTTAGTATCCTAATTTGGTATCAAAACTCCCTTCTGGTCCCGGGGGCAATTCTTTATCTGCCAAGACTGTTTGCTATATTTGAAAAGATATTTCTGAAGAAAGGCTATTGGCTAATATAAGATGTGTAGAACCTATGGGAGAATTGTCTCTGAAGAGCTGCTATTATTATTATTATTAAGTTTAGAGAGACTTGCATTTTTGTTCTAGTGGTTACCTTTGTATTTATATCTTTTAGAATGCATAATGCTTTTTTCCCCTTCATTCTGACTTAACCTTTTGTATGGCATCCCTCCGTTTCCGCGTGTTAACCCTTTTGATAGCCAGTGCTCCTGTTGTACTTTGCTTTCCTCCTTTTCCTCCCATTTCTTCCTCTTGTATTCCTGCTACTCTGTTGGAATATATGATGTTTCATATATTCCAAGAATATTTCATTATTCTTCCATCCCTGCTGTCACCCTTTTTTTAAATCACCTTTAAAATTAACTATATTAAATATTTACCATCAGCCTTGTTTGCTGATATTTCCCCACCCATCTCCTATTTGTGCACAACTCACCCACTAGTATATTCCTCAGGATGGGCTGCTGTGTACAGTATTTCCTGAGATCTTGCACATTCCAAGCTGTTTTTCTATAGTTTTGCTACTTGAATGACAACTTGACTGGACATAAAATCCTTGGCTTCCAGTTTTTTTCCCTTGGCTTTCTGGAAAATGTTATTCTGCTCTTGATATTTTTGGCACTATCCTTATTTTCTTACCCTTATGTAAAATTTGGGTTTTGTTTTTTTTTTTTTGCCTGAGGCATTGCCATTTTTTTCATTGTCCTTATTTTACTAGAATGATTCTCAAAGTTGGATGTTCCTGGCTAATTTTTCTGGGCTTTTTCATATGTAGACTTAAGTTTTCTCATTTCTGGAAATAATTGTTTTTGGATTTTAGTATTAAATCTTCATTCCATTCCATTGTTTTGTTTTCTGTTCAGAGACTCTAGTTATATATGTATTTCTATATAATTATATATAAAATCTTTCTTTGCTCATCTTCTATTTCATTCTCTGTCTTTGACTCTTTACTACTTTGTTTTCAAACAACTGAGAAGCAGTTTGCCTGGTTTCATATAGTATTTCTTATTAAATTTTCATTCAAATTTATTCTTCCTTGGATGTGTTCTAATTTATTCATCATTTTTGAAATACTTTTTCTTCTATATCTGTTGTTATTTTTTGAATATCTGATTCTAGGTTTTCTTATTGTTATTTGTCCAAAAGAGCCTCGTGCTTTGGGTTGGTTTTGGGGGAGAATTTCCATCTCTTGACTTGTCTTGATTTGCATTTTCTGTTTATTACTTTTTACAATAGCTTTATGGGGGGGGTGATTTTATTTCTTTCCCTCCTTTCCTTCCTTCTTTCCTTTATAAGTTCTAGACGTTTTGTGGACATGGTTCCTTGTTCAAGGATACCTGCTTCTGCAGTAAGCAAAATGGTTTCTTTAATGGACGATGGTGGGTGTTGCAGGGATGAAGGGGTTGGTATGTCTTATTTCTGTTTAGTCATTTGTTTCTTTTTTCTTTCTTCTTTCTTGTCACTGTCATGTATTTTTCGATTTTCTCCCAAAGCAATACTTCCCGAGAGCGATACTTCCCAAAAGTGGTCCCACTCACTTTCAAACCCATTCTCTCTGGCTGGTACTATAGTAACACCAAAGCCATAAATCTAGACTCACTCTTTTGGCATTTTAGCGTTGAACTTTGTTTTTCTGGGGATAATTTTTGTTTGTGTTCCAATTATGTATTAAACTTATGACTACCATCAGGGATGCGAACAGCTCTATGAACATTTTTACCTCAAAGAGAAGCTCATAATGGAAAATGTTGGAAATCAATGTTGAGCAGACCTTGAATCCTGAATAATTGTCCTGCTGAATCCTACAGGAATTGTCAGCAGAAATAAACACAAAACATCTCAAAGAACTCAGTGCCCATATCTATTTAAAGACTTAGAGAAAATGAATGAATATACAACTTATCATGTTGTGCTCAGTTAGATTTTATAATGAACGTAAATAACACTTTTTATCTGATGAAGAATCATATACAAATTAAAGACTTAGGGATAGGACCCCAGTAATACTGAAGGTGGGTAGTGGACATGGTTCCTAGTTCAAGGGTACCTGCTTGAAGGTGGGTAGTTACTAGGTGGCGATGTTGCTCCTGACTTTTTTTTTTTTTGTAATGGTGCTCTAAAGGTATAGAAAATTAACTAACTCTAAGTTCCCCTTTGTTATGTCAAAGGGACCTGACTCCATATTTTTCTACCATTTTATGTTTTAAAATTCTAGATAATGTAATGAATAGTAACCCTTATTGAACTACTGAATGGAGACTAAAATGTTTACTTTTTAGAGTGTTTTTAGTGCAGTCAAGTGGGATTTGCTGCATTTTAATCTTTATAATTATGAAAACGTATGGGAGTTAGAGCCTCGCCATTTGATTACAGTATAGCTATCTTTATTTTATTAGGAAACTATAAAAATAATACTATCTTTTCCTCTTGGAAGAGGGATTGAGATCAGAATATATTAGGTTAAGCTATATGAAAAATTGTCACTTTTTTAGGCCAAAATAGTTTGTGAATTTTTTCTTTCAAGCAACAAACTTATGTTTGTTGCTTGAAAGAAGGACTGCTGTGCCATGCTTCCTTTGGCAGGGAATGAAGTGGATTATCCTGATCAGTATGATGTTTCCAAGGCTCCCCTTGTACACTTTCTGCAAAATCAAATAATTGGAGGTGGGGTGGGGTGGGGTGATTTAGGCCACTGCTTCACTCCCTTTAATGTGCTTATGAGTCGCCTGGGGATATTGTTTAAAGTCAAGTTCTGATTCTCTGGGTCCAGGGTGGAACTTGAGATTCCTCCTTTAGTAAGTTCCCAAGTGAGGCTAATGCTGCTAGTCCAGCAACCACAAGGAAGAAAGGTACATTGAAAGGCATTGATTTAAAAGATATGTGTCCTTTTAGAGGACAAGGTCTTCTGCATGTGATGAAGAATTAAGATGTTTCCCGCATGTACCCACTGAGTATGATTTTGTAGCCTATGGATGATTGGTTGGGTGTTCATAAACCCAGACAGACGGACACTCCGCAGGTTTATATAAGGTTAAAAAATTCATCGTCCAACTCTGCAAAAGTAACAGAGAGACCATTCATTATTTTTCTCCTTTATTTGATTCCAGATGTTAAGTTGTATATATAAGGGCTAAAGCTGAACACTAGGACTAACAATACCTTGTTCATTCTTAGGCGGAAAATTAAATAAGTGATGATAAATCTTTTAGTAAAAAGAGTTACAAGTGTTTACAACTTTAAGTGGGATTTGCTTTCTATTAATAGTTGAATAGCAAAAGAACTCTGGAGCCATACCTGTGGGTTTTTCTCCCCACAGAGGTCTCATTTATGTTTCTTATATTGTATAACATTTGAGAGTGATGACCTACTTGTCCTTGTGGTCAGGTAACACAGTCTGACCATTTTAAGTGTTGAAAAGCAACTCTCATTAATAGCTTGTTTAGCCCATCAGTGGTTTGTAGAATATAGTTGCTGCTTGCCAGAAATGTAGGCAGGCCCATTGCTACCCAGTACATGCTCATCAGTAACACTACTGGTTCTAATAAAAGCCCTTTCCTCTTTGTTTTAGGCTACTTTGCTTAGAACTTGTAAATAAAACTGCTGTATTTTAGGTCACAGACTAATAATTTTTTAATACAAGAAAAAACATAGTTAATTTAATGTCATTGAGGATTCAGTTGACATACAGCATGAACTGGAAAATGCAGACAGACGTTATAAACCCTATTCTGAAGTCACTTGTCTTTCATCTGTTACATTTTAAAATATCTGTTTTATTTTAGTATTTTCCCACTGTGTTCTGAAAAAGTGTTTTTGACATTTGTCCAGATGAGTTTGAGAATATAGTTATCTCAAAATGCACTGACATTACTCATATAGTCTATATATTTATTAACACTGATGAAAAATATTTATTCCCTCATATAAGGACTTCAACATAATAGATCCCTCTCCTCCCAGCATTTTAATTTATTTTTCTCACCTAAGCCAATATATGTTTGAGGTTTAGGGTAAATGTGCATATTAAAACTGACACTTTCCTCAAACTGTGATCGTGAGATAAAACAGCATGAAGTTTTTCTTTTTGGAAGATCATAAATCTTTCTCTCTTTCCTTTTAACAAAGAAGTGTGTCTTATGAATGTGTGCAAATTAAAATACCTTTAATGTGGATTAAATATTAATGTCATATTACTGTCATGATTTCTTAGGCATTTTACAGGTCTGAAATCTGGGAACTGGCTCACATTCCAGTCGGAAACAGTGCCATTGCCAGTGATCCATTTCTCTGATATGTTTTGGTCAGTGACAAGTTTATTAAAAATTGCTCCTTCAATGAATGATTAGTAAATATTATCCACTTATCCAAGCAGCATGAACTTGGGCACTTTTCCTATGCTCCCTCCATCCTTGCTTGCAAAGAAAGATCTGTTGTTGCATTTTTACAACAGAGTAGTCCAGGAGAAAATGGTGGCCAGTAAGCTTAAAAAAAAAAAAAAAAAGGAAATAGATGACAAAGATGCCCTGCAATTTTCATGATATTACTAATAGTCTCAGATTTATGCTTAATCTAGATAAAGTTCATTTTCTGAGTTTTATGCACATGTGCTTATTAAAGCTTTTTAGAGTAAAACTAAATATTCCAAGTGCATTAAATCACCCCCTATCCCAACTACCCATTACTTAAGAGTCCAAAAGTCAGTTCTCCTACAACCTCCAGAATAACTGAATATTGTATTCTTATTTTGTTTATTTGTTTTTTGTACTATAGTTTAGGACACTACAGGTTATGCTTCATTGCAGGAAATCCCACCAGGTACTTGGTAGTTATTTCATGACTTTCTCAGGATCTATTATCTGCAACTGCAGAGAGAGATCTGGCAGCAGAGGCAACAGAGTTGTTATTTTCTGTTTCTCCCATCAAAGCATTAGGAGTTAAGATGGAGAATGTCTTTGCTACAGTAGTGTCTTTGGCCATGCTCTTTACCATTTGCCACAGAATCATAACATCTGTATTTAACTTTAACATACACAGCCTATTTATTTTAGGAATAGCTTAGCACAAGGAGGCACGAGAATATGATTTTACTGTGTGACCTCCAACAATGCACATAACCTCTCTGTTTCACTTCTTTCATTTTCTTTATTCATAAGGTGTTAAAATAGTGTGTGAAAATTTATAAAAGCATAAGACTTTCTACAAGTATATTGTAATTATCAAGAAAAAATCTTGGGGCGCCTGGGTGGCTCAGTGGGTTAAACCTTCTACCTCCGGCTCAGGTCATGATCTCAGGGTCCTGGGATCGAGCCCCACATCGGGCTCTCTGCTCGGCAGGGAGCCTGCTTCCCCTTCTCTCTCTGCCTGCCTCTCTGTCTACTTGTGATCTCACTCCCTCTGTCAAATAAATAAGTAAAATCTTAAAAAAAAAAAAAAACCTTAACTTTTCTAGTTATGTAAATAACTTCAGATTGCTAAAAATAGCATCTCCATTCTAATACACTCACAATGAATTGTGAGAAAATTTTGTCATTTACCTACATCCTCTTCCTTTTAAAAATTTTATTATAAACTTTGAAAAATTATAAAGTAATACATGTTCATTGTAGTGGGTCAAAACTGATAAAGAAAAAAATGTATCTTCTCTTATCTACCACTAACCCAAAGTTAATTTTTAGTACCCATCCTTCTATACCTTTTTCTCTTCCCAGATATACAAATGCATATATATTATGTAGCTTTTTGTTTATTTATAAAAATGGAATTACACTATGTATGATATTTTGCAACTTGCACTTTTTGTTTACTGCTGATACAGGATGCATAAATAGACACATGAATCTGGTTTTTGCTGGAAATCTGTCAAAATAGTGGAAATTATTATTACCATTTTATTTCAGGCATTCATAGGGTAAGTTTGAGGACTACATAGTTTGTATTTTAAGGCATCAGTGCAGAGTTAGTTTTATTGCCATTTCTGGGTTACCTCGATTATAGGAAATAAAAGAAATGGTTTATGATGAAATTTACAGTGATTAATAGAGGAAGGAATGGGTTAATTAGGAAAATACTGTTTGATATTTGCAAAAAATAAAGATAATTACAAAAGGAACATGTGACATCTTTAAATATTTTCAGGTTTATTATAGGGTAGCATTTTTAAATCTGAAATTTTGATGTAACTGAATGATATATACTGCAATCTTCAATCTTGGTGTTTACCATATCATAATAGTATAATTTATTTCTTTGCTGACCATGCCTTTTGATTGAATATTCAGCTTTGTAGCCTCAGTACCTACTCTTGCAAAATGTTGAATATTTATTGAATTGTTTTGAAATTGAAAGAAAAGTAAATTGGCGTATGATTTAGGAAAGTCATCACAATTTTTTTTAAGGGGGGAGGAATTCAGGTTTATTTATTTTTTAAGTTGTTATGACCAGTGAGTGAATTTACCCCCGAAATCGGACTGCTGAAAGCTTGAGCCTACAGTGGAAATCATTAGTGACCTTTCTTCCATGATCTGGATAGATACAGTCTTCTAATTGAGTATATATGAGTATCCTTAGTGTTTATATTCAGAAAGTTAGCAGAGTGCTGCAGAAGCTCTGTTTTAGCATTAGGTGAACTAGTTCTAAGTACTGGCACTTAACCTTGAGAGGATTCAGTTTGATCATACGTAAAGTAAGAAGTATGAACTAGATCATTTCTAAGCCTCTTTCTAGCCTCAAATATATGATTTTATGAGAGAAAAATCTTTGCTTAGCATATAAAG
>CM053603.1:94185351-94212526 GCA_028646535.1 Procyon lotor
TATACCTTCTTTCGAGTAAACTTTTCAGTAATTCAAAATTTTGTTTATATATTTTTGAAACCATTTATTAAAATAGCTACCTGAATATATGCTGTACAAAGAAAGCTTTAATCTAAAGCATTAATATCTTTTTCTTGCTTATTTGAGAGGAATGAGTGACCTCTCCAGCTTCATTTAAGCATCTTTGTGTTAATTATAGCCAGGTTGCTATTAAAGTTCCTTTAGAATATACAGTTGGTAGATATGTTAGAATGCTATTAGAAATAAGTTGTTCTGGAGCATTTAAAATAGTAACCCAATAGATTAAAAAAAATTCAGTATATATTTTGTACGACACATGTGCTTTGTGGTGAGGTACTTAAGGGATATAGAAATGGATCTATTCTTAAGGAATTTATATGCTAGGTAAGATAGGCTTATAATAATTTATAAATACTCCACTTATCTTTAAAAAATACCTCATTATTTCCTGGAGGAAGTTTAGAATATTTTCTAAAATTAGCAAAATAATTGCTCTCATTTTTTTCCTGTAATATTTGTCTTTGCTGTGCTATCTTATTGAGATCCTTGAAGTGAAAGTCGTTAATTATAGATGGGTTTTTTCCAGTGGTTTTTTTTTTGGTGGGGGGCGCGTCTTTTATGCCTTAGCAAAATAAACATAGTAACAAATTATAATCATAAAATTGTCTATACCACAAGTAAGCCTAGGTTCAATTTCTTTAACTGGTTTACTTCAAAATTAATTCTATTACTTGAGTTTTCCCAGGAGTGAATGAAGATATTAGTTATACAGACTGTTTCTGTGTATTTCCTTTTAAGGGGTTTGTGATCAAGTACTCATAGTAAATAATAGATGTAAGTTTGTTTGCTGTATCTCCATAACCATATATTCAGATTTATTCTAAATTTAAGCACAGTATATTCTGAGTTTGATAAATTTAGAAAAGCAGTTTTTTTAAATGTTAACACAAATCAGTACTCATTGTAAAATGAACACTTGTTTTCTACTTTAAGAATGTTATATAAGCATCAAGTGTAAAGTAATGTAGTGAAAAAATTGTGAAGATAATTGCTGAAATGCCATCTAATAAGTTGTTATCCCTAGATACATGATGTCTACCTTAAAAGTCAAAATTCACACTGAATTTTCTTTTAACATCTGTTTTTAATGCTATTTCAACATAATTTATTACCTTTTTCTTTCCTTAATTCACTTACTCTCCTTTATTATGATTTATAAAATGTTTATCCTTCCTGGTTTGTCAAAGTTTCTATGTAAGTATATATTTCTAGAAGAAACTCTACAATGACAATAGTGGCATTTATTAAAATACCAGTTCTTACGTTATCAGAGTTGTTGATAGTTCTTTATTTAGAGGCAGTAGCACCTTGGAATCTTTGAAGACTAGAATTTAATCCAGTTCAGAATACATATATCTTACTAAGTAGGTAGCCTAATAGCATTTATTAATTATGTTCTCGGTTTTGGCATTATAATGATCTTGACTTGGTGGATTTTGTTTCTTTTTTTTTACTTGGTGTTTTATATGAAATTTAACTAGCTTTACAAGTCTACTTAATACCATCTTGTCTTCAGATGCTTGTGAGTTTGTTATTGGGGACCTCACTTTCTGCAACATTTTTGTTCTTGCAAAAAATAGATATATAAGTTACATTTTGGTTGTAGCTACATATTACCTCTTTCTCTTCAAAAACCAGCCTAAATTCCATTTCTTCCATAAAGTTACCTGCATATATTGAGCCAAAATTGATCTTTCATGGTACCAAATTACTGTACCAATTTATAATACCTCTCTGATAGTATTTATACTTTGAATACTTTATTGTAGTCATTATATGGCTATCTTACCTTCCATGTTAGACTCTAAGTTACTTAAGGTTAGATCCATTTTTGTATTCTTCATTATGTTACCACTCTGAACATGTTTTATGCAAAGTAGGAACTAAGTTTTTTTAGTCTATTGGTGTAACATTTTAAATGCTCCAGAACAACTTATTCTTTAAATAAATATTTATTTTAAGTAGAAGGTTTATCTCATTTTTAAATTCAGGTTTTATGTTTAGGTTTATTAAAATAAATGTTTATTTCCTGTAGTCTGCATTCAGTTTTTTTCCTTGAGAGTCAAAGGAAACCGACATAGAAATAGGAAATCATTGGAAGACCGGGTATATTTTAAAAAATAGAGCACACTGCACTCTCCTCCCCCTCCACAGACATGCTGTAATTAATATTCTACAATATGAGAGTGGGGAAAGGTTTTTCTTTAAGGGGGACAGTTAAATCTTAGGGAATTGACTAACCCCTGTGATATCTTAAGATGGCTTTGAAAAGAGAGGATTAAGCTATTTGAATAAATTAATATCCATGGAAGGAGGAGAGAAACCAGGGCAAGACTCCAAAGAGGTGAATGAGGAAACTTCTTGTTTTTATAGAGTAGTATTTTAGTTGTTGTCTTTGATGGAGAACATTTACCAGACCAAAGAACATCTAATACCTATTACACTGGAAAATAGCTTCCAACTTGACATGTCAAAGGTTCATTCCTGTCCTGGTAAGAAAAGCTGTCACTGAAAAAAAGCTAAAGTATTTAATGAATAGGCAGCATCTCTTATGGTTTTGCTTTCCTGAATATGGCCTAAAGTTGTGTTTGATGTAAGTAGAGCTGGAAGCTTCAGAAATATATTTTGCTTCAGCAAATATTTGTTGAGCATCAACTATGTACCCACATGGATGCTAGTTGTGCAATAGTGATCTAGATTAAGAGAGATGACCCTGTCCTCATTTAGTAAAATCTAATGAATAGAAGAGAAAGGAAACAGATACATAATATACATATTTTTGTGGTAATTCTCACAAATTCTGCTGTTTTGAAGGTAAAGTATAAGATGCTATCAAAGAGAAAAGATGATATGGGTAAAAGGACAACAACTTATACTTTATATTAAAGGCAATTAAAAGGATGGTGGATCGAGTAAAAAGTCATCTGTGACATTACAAAAGGACCTGTGATATACATATATCGTCCTGATTGTCATTCTAGATTCCTCCTCCCTCATCTGCTTACATCCATTTGAATGCCATATCCTTAAATATTTCTCAAACTTGTTATCCTCTCTACTCTATTGCCACTGCTCCAGTTAAGGCTTCATTGCTTGGGGCTCCTGGGTGGCTCAGTGGGTTAAAGCCTCTGCCTTCGGCTCAGGTCATGATCTCAGGGTCCTGGGATCGAGCCCCACATCGGGCTCTCTGCTCGGCAGGGAGCCTGCTTTCCCCTCTCCTCTGCCTACCTCTGCTTGTGATCTCTCTCTCTCTGTCAAATAAATAAATAAAATCTTAAAAAAAAAAATAAAGGCTTCATTGCTTGCTGCCTGGACTACCACAATAGCCACTGTGGTGGATTCCCACCTCCCATATTATCTCATTCAAATTCATGCTCACAGACAGAGTCTAGCAGTGATCTCTCTACAATACAAATCTGATCATGCTACTCCCTGTCACTCCTTTAATGGATCCCTATTACACAAAGGTTGAAGTCCAAATTTCTTAAGGTAGCGAACTCTCATTCAGGTATCTTGCAATGTTCTGATTCATCCTATCTGCATTGTATTATACCACTTACTTTCTTGTCCTGGCTGTTACTTTTCCCTTTGTTTAAAGTATGATACACTAACATCCTTACTCCTCCAACCTGAATCCTTTGTGAGCAGCTCAGGCATCATTTCTGCAAAAATCTTTTGCTGATCCATTCCATCCCCAGAATGAGCTCCTGTGCTTCTCTGCATATCTCCATTAACAGTTATACTCATCACATTATTTTATGATTACCTGAAACCTGGGAAGTGTCTTACTTTTGTGTCTCTAGTGCTTAGTGATAGTAGGTACTAAATAAATATTTTTAAGTGAATAAGTAAATGGTTTGCCTTATATTGGTCTCCATATTCTGCAACTGCTAAGTGTAACTTTGTCAATATCTATTAATAATATATGTCCTCATCACAAAAAATTCAAATTCACTGATTGAGCAGATACTTGGTCTTAGTAATTTGTGCCTGTAATGAGACCTTTATGAGGTCTTTGCTACCTAGTGCGAACAGTGCCATCTATTGGCTATTATCCAAATTGTATCCACTATCTAGGACGGAGCATAACACCAGAGATTTTTAGGGAAGTATACCTATGAAAATTTTTCTTGTGAATTAGTATGAAAAAAACTAACCACCACATGCATGGCAAAGACAAATGAAATAATTTAATCATGTATCCCAGCAAAAGGAAATTAAATTGTGTCCTGACATAGTAACAAAGAATGCATATTATCATTGTATGGTTTTATTTATTTAGAGACCAGCTCATTCCTAGAGAAACTAAGATGCCTATTATTGTTAATAGAAAAAGACCATTAAGTCAAACTACAAATGCATTCACTCCGATCCTCATTTAAAAGGGAACTGATACATTGTGATTTACATAGCATTTCATTTCCAAATACTTCAAAAATTTTCATGGAATCATTAAAGTGTAAGGAAAAAAGTCTTCAAACAAAAAGTCTTTAAGTCACAGATAGTTGCCTTGACAAGTAACAGCACTTAAATGAAAGGTGGTATTTCTATTTGTCCTAAGTAACTTGTGCTTCATTTTTGAAAACTGAAAAAAATGTTTATTTTTATTATTAATGTTTCTGCTTCATTCACTGATCTAACGTTTAAATTTAATCAGCAGAAATAAAATCACACTTGATTTGGCTGATGTCAACCACTTGTCTGACTAGTAGCTGCCAGGCTATGTGCATGTGTAGTTGATATGTGTTTTATAAGTAGATAAAGATGATCTGAGTTGAGGATAGACCATTAAAATATTAGTGAGCCTTGCTGTGTTGCTAAATTGCCACTGCTCTTAAGAGTTTCAGAAATGATATGTTTTCTGTTATTGACACAAACATAGTTTAGATAAACAGGTTCGTGGAGAAATACTTTAAAAAAAATAGTTTAAGCTGGAGTGCCTGAGTGGCTCAGTAATTTAAGCTTCTGCCTTTGGCTCAGGTCATGATCTTGGGGTCCTGGATTCAAGCCCCTCGTTGGGCTTTCCACTAAGCGGGGAGTCTGCATGTCCTTCTCCCTCTGCCCCTCACCCCACTCATGCTCTCTTTCTCAAATAAATAAAATCTTTTAAACAAAATGGTTTATTTAATCATATATGGACTCTGTTTAAAGAGAAAAAAATTTTTATTAATCCTCCCACCTTACAGACTTTTAAAAAATATGTATTTATTTTAGGTTCGGGGGCACGTAGAGGGAGAAAGAGAATCCTAAAGCAGACTCTCCAGAGCTCAGAGCCCAACGAGGGGCTTGAACCCAGGACCTCAAGATCATGACCTGATCTGAAATCAAGAGTGGGTTGCCATGGAGCGTCTGGGTAGCTCAGTGGGTTAAAGCTTCTGCCTTCCGCTCAGGTCATGGTCTCAGGGTCCTGGGATCGAGCCCCGCATCTGGCTCTCTGCTCAGCGGGGAGCCTGCTTCCCTCTCTTTCTCTGCCTGCCTCTCTGCCTAGTTGTGATCTCTCTCTCTCTGTCAAATAAATAAATCAAATCTTTAAAAAAAAAAAAAAGAGTTGGTTGCTTAACTGACTGAGCCACCCAGGTGTCCTCCACCTTATAGACTTTGTTACTATATCATAATGTTGCTTAATGTATATATATATAAGTAGATTTAAATCCTTAGTCATAGTATTTAAATGTAAAACCATAATACTAATATTAATAATGAAATTATATAATAACAATCATAATGCTAGATAACACATATAACTCTTGCTATGTGCTAGGCACTTTGGGTGAATGGATGGATAAATAGATAGATAATATATATACATTCACACTCATCTAATCTTTTCTATAATCCTACGAGTTAGGCATAATAAAACCCTGCAATAATACACTCCAGGAGAAGGGAAATTGAATTTTAATACCCAGGCAATCTGACTCCAGAGCTCATACCCCCTTTTTTAAAATCCCACTTTAAACCTTTTCAGTATTATTATCTCCATTTTATGGATAAGCAAATGACTATAGATAGGCTAAATGACTTCTTCAAGATCCCACAGCTAATAAATGTCAGGTCTGGAATTTAATTCCTGGCTATCTAGGGTCCAGAGCTCAAGCTTTTAGTATACTTAGTTACCTCTCAAATAAATTTACATATTAATATGAATTTACCAGCTAAATTTACAAGTTAAAAGTAAACGTGAAAATCTGTGAAAATAAGACTTGACCAATATAATTAATTTAATACAGATGATATTTTTTAAATTTACATTGTATTTCCAATGTTTGGTTTATTGATAGACAAATTACATGTTTTATGTTTTCTTTTTTCTTTTGTCTCTCTCTCTCTCTCTCTTTTTCTTTTTTCATCATGGCTAAGTGTACTCTTTAATCCCCATCATCTATTTCACCCATCTCCCCACGACCTCCCCTCTGGTAACTGTCAGTTTGTTCTCTGTAGTAAAGAGTCTGTTTCTTGGTTTGTCTCTCTCCCTTTTTTCATTCCTCTGCTTGTTTGGTATTTCTGAAATTCCACATATGAGTGAGATCACATGGTATTTGTCTTTCTCTGACTGACTTATTTCACTAAGCATTATACTCTCTAGCTCTATCCATGCAAATGGCAGGATTTCATTCTTTTTATGGCTGAATAATATTCCATTGTGTGGAGATACATCACATCCTCGTTATCCATTCATTGATCAGTGGACTCTTGGGCTGCTTCCATAGTTTGGTTATTACAGATAACGCTGCAGTAAACATAGGAGTGCCTATATTCCTCTGAATTAGTGTTTTTGTATTTTTTGGGTAAATACACAGTAGTGGGATTACTGGATCATAGGGTAGTTCTATTTTGGTTTTCTGAGGAGCCACCATCCTGTTTTCCACAGTAGCTGCAGCAGTATGCATTCTCCCAGCAGTGAAAGAGGGTTCCTTTTTCTCCACATCCTCCCCAATACCTGTTGTTTCTTGTGTTTATGATCTTAGCCATTATAACAGATGTGAGATCATAGCTCATTGTAGTTTTGATTGAATGTTTTATGTTTCATATAGAGCCTAAATGGTCGTGAGATTTATGTCATCGTAATTATTTTAATTTTTCTATTCTGAAAAAATAAGCTTATTTTAATTCCTCGGCTATTGTTTTAATGATCTAGTCATTTAATGCAACCAAAAGTCATAAAATATTAAAATATTTTTAAAAATCTACTTAACAAAATTTTTACTATCACTGCTCTTGCAATCATTGCAAATCGGTGTGTGCAGACTAGCAGAACATCAGCTTAAATGATAAATGTAGAAATGGCTGCCATAGCTCAGGCTTTTTGAGTTTGCCCTATCTGTACTGCCTACTCTGTTTCATGTGTTTCAGTTTTCAGTGCCTCATTATCCCACCAGTTCTTTCTGTTTAGTCTAGTGGAGAATCCCTGAATTTTATGCAAGAGTGACTTTGGTGTGCTCTTGACACAGACAAAGTTTTGGACTCATTCTTCTCTCATTAGCCCAGAATAAACTTCTGATACTAAATCAAAAGTACTTTGATTTACCTTCATAAAAGTGAAAAAGTCTTAATTTACTATATAATATGAAACATTAAAGACATTATTTTGTGGAAATTTCTTAGTTGAAAATTGTAACTGCAGTAAGAGTCCTTTTGTCTTTCTAACTGCCAGAAAATTTCACGTGAGTGTAGCAGTGGTTGTGAGGCCATTGTCATTTGACTTTTGGGCACATCTCCTTAGCAAAACTTAGACATGCTTAGGGATACATGAAAAGCAAACACCAGTACTTTCGAAGATTACATGGCACCAGACCTGGTTATGAACACAAACATAAAAGCTGGCACTGAAATCGCATGGATTTGCTTGATAATAAATGGGGTGCTCACATACTTGTATTAGTAGTTCTCAGAGTATCCTTAAAGGCACATTTTAAGATTCTCGGAGAACGTTCTCCATGGGATTCTCCTAGAACAGATTCAGAGGCTCTCAAGCCTTCTTGGACTCCAGGTGAGACTCTGCTTTAGAGGTTGTGATAGAGCCATTAATACACTGAGATGTTATCATTTGACAGTATCCTAGCAACGCCTGGAGACACAGGTGACATTTGAACATTGCAGACGTACCAGAGTATCTGTCTATTCCAGATTTTTTTCCTGCTGTGTATTCTGAACCATTTTACAAAAAATAAAGTTAAAGTGGAACTAAACTTTCTTTTGCAAGAGGAGCTTTACTGACTTTTGTCCTTCTAGTTAAAGCGGATTTCAGTGTTCCCCAAGTGTCTGTGGCAGTTTTGAGGAGAATTGCCTCATCTGTGTCCATAAGCAAAGGTCCCAGTAGTTTGAAATTTTAAAAAAGGCAGAGAAGGGTGGAAGGAAAGAAGGCCTTCACCTCTCCTTTTTAAATCTTCCTTCACCTTGACCTTCCTCTGCCCTGTAGCTCTGCTGATCCCAATAGGTATTGCCACATATGCTAGGTATGTTCTCTATGTGCCAGGCCAGGTGACTGATCTTCCTGCATGAACTTCTGTTAGAACTTAGGAAAAGTGCCTGTCTCCCTGTTTATACTACATTATGTCAGGGGTAGGGAATCCCTAAGCATAAATGCCTGTACTCCTGCGTGTTTTCAAGAAGATTGTAGTGAAAGTAACTTTGAGTTTTTATTTGCATCCTTCTCTTTTCCTAAGACCCATAAATAAGATCCCCAGTGGAGAAGGGGAGGGAGCTTAGATCAAAGAGAAACTTGAGTGATGGATACATAATCTAAACTTGGAAATCACAAATATGACAGCTAAAACATTGTTATAAGGTTCAGCTTGTCTACTTTAACTCACACTTCCGTGAAGAATGACTCCTTTTGCAAGCCACTTCTTGGTCCAACACTAGATTTCTGATATATCCACTCCAAGGTTGACCACACAGGCCCTGAAATGTGTGAATCTAATTCAGTTTAAGTTTAATATGGGCTGTCCAACTACATTTATAATGTATGTTAGTAAGTATAAAATTGAGTGGACCAAGACAGCACATTTTATGTTGTTTCTAATCAGAATAGTGTTCTACTGTATTTAATCATTAAAAATATATTCTTTCACACTTGTTTTCCATACACTTAATTTTTTGTCATTACATGATTATCATTAGCAATTTTAAATTTGAAATGAATTTTATAATGAAGTGGATGTACTAATAAAGACCACTACTGGCATGCATGTATGTACTGCTTGAAACTTCTCTTTTCACAACATTGGGATCCTTCAGCATGGAACAAGGTAAATGGGTTCCTGTTTTTTCAAGGAAAGGTTTCTATATTCTCTGAATTGCCTAGTCAAATAAGCTCCGAATATGATAATAAAGGTACCTTATATACTTTTAATCTATGATCTTCATATGTTTAACTTTATAGTTTCAAAATGCTACTATTGTAGCAAGAATTTCAACACATGTTAAGCAACTATATGGGAAGGTCTTCTTGGATTTGGAAGTGATCTAAAATGATGTTTTTTGGAAAGGAAAACAACAGTAAGTTTGTCTAAATCTAAGTGTCTCTTGATGTGGTCACTCAGGAGCACTGGAGGTATTGCTGACTCAAGCAATATGACTTATTTCCCTTAGAAAATAATGTGAATGAGAGGTTATTTTTACTTTGATCAGTGGGGATGTCAAGGTCAGAGATCTGGAACACTTCAGCACTAATAATCTAAACAGAAATCTTCTGATATAACCAGTAACGTATTATCTAAGGAGTGTAGGCATTTTCTTATCTGGAGTATTTGTTATGTGTAATATGTATGATAATTTGACTTTGCCTGATTTTATTTTTTATCCACGTACTATGAAAAAGAAGACTCATTTATTCCTTCAACAAATTGTTTACTAAGAATCGTCTGTGATCTGGGCACTGCTTTGGGTGCTAGGGATATAGAAATGATTACGAACCTTCTTGGCCTCAGGATTTCACTGTTGATTCAGAGCAGTAATACCCAACCTGGCTGATTAAATTACCTGATAAATCTTTAAAAATCATAAACTGATAGGTCCTATCCTGAAGACTTATATGAAAAATAAAAGTAAGAATTATATAGCTTAGTACCTTGCTTCAGGAGTAGGGGCCTTCCAGTTCATATAATCATCTTGCTGTTTTCTGTCTTTGCAGCACAGAGAATATTCTCTTTACCCTATCTCTTCCTATCACCCAGATCTGAGCCTCTGAAATAAGAATAAGGGCAAATTAAAGAGTTATGAACTAACTTAAATTAGTGAATTATCATTTCAAAAGGCAATAATTAGGTAAGGATGCCTTGGAATCCATAGTCCAAGTGAATGGGATATGACAGGTCGTTTATTAATACTTTAGAACACTGATTTTTAACTTTTTTTTGGACACACAGATCCCTCTGGGAATCTGATAAAAGCTGTAGATTCTCTGTCCAGGAAAATATAAGTGCATATTATTTCAGGAAGTTCATAGACTCTCTGATACTCATGCGTGATACCCATATTAAATGCCTTTGTTATCTCCTGAGGTTTTGGCATATTTTTTATGGTATATTTTGCATGGTTTAAATTTCGTTGGAATATTCCAATTTAAAAATATTGTAACTACTTCACATGCAATCCAGAAACAACAGAGAAAGGAAAAAGTCACTTACAATGCTATCCTTTTGATTACCATTTTAGTGTATTTCTTTCTAGTTTTGTTTTGTTTTTTAAGTAGTGTGGAGCCCAACACAGGGCTTGAACTCATGACCCTGAGATCAAGACTTGAGCTAACATCAAGATTTGGATGCTTAATTGACTGAGCCACCCAGGTGCCCTATTTTCTAGTCTTTTTTAAACAGTATATATTTTTATCATTGTATTCAAGTGATATTCTGACTACAGAAATTTTCAAAGACATTGTAGAAAGTTTACTTTTTTAGTAGTTGCTCTAGTGATCAAAATATGCATCTTTTTAAAATAATAACACATGTTAAGCACTTATTGTAATATATGTAAAAGAGCATGGCAACCAGATCTTTCAAGAAAATAAGTATAAACTTAATAGCTACAAGAAAATTCATACAGGTCTTAAAATTGCTTGGTGAATTCATTGAGCTGTACATTCCTAATATGTCCACTTTTCCACGTGTATATTTTACATCATAACAGGAAAGAAAAAAGCTTACCTAGAGGGTAATCCATACAAGAGAATTTAAATTTAGTCCATTATTGGCTAAAATGATAGTTGGCCACCTTTTAAGAAAGGTGTGTCATGGGTTTACAGTATGCATCTTTAACTTATTGTAATCTATTTCAAGTTAATCTGATAAAATTGAAATAAAATATACCACTGTACCTCTCTTTTCCAGCTTATTTCCATTTGTACCAGTTTTGCCTCCATTTTCCTCTCCTTTGTACTATTGCTATCATACATATTATCACATGTATATACATTATAAATTCAACAATACAGTATTAGAATCTTTGCTTTCGGCAAGTACATGTCTTGCAAAGAAATTAAGAGAAGAAAATTTAAAAATATTTGTATATTTACTATTCCCAGTGCTCTTCATGCCTTCTGAGTGGTTCTGAATTATCATTAATTTCCTATTAGCTGGAAGGACTTCCATCAGTATTTTACTAGGGCAGGTCCAGTAGCAATGAATTACTACAGTTTTTGTTTATCCGTGAATGTTTTCATTTTGTCTTTATTTTTTTTTAAAGATTTTATATTTTTATTTGACAGAAAGATCGAGAGAGAGAATAAGCAGGTAGAGCAGCAGAGGGAGAGGGAAAAACAGGCTCCACACTGAGCAGGGAGCCCATGTGGTATTTGATCCCAGGACACTGGGATCATGACCTGAGCCAAAGGCAGGTGCTTAACCAACTGAGCCACCCAGGCACCCATATTTTGTCTTTATTTTTGTTGGATATGGAATTCTTGATTTAAAGGTATATTTTTCTACTAGCAGTTTAAGTATGCCATTCCCATTGCCTCTGGTCTGCTTGCTTTCTCTTTCTTTCTTTCTTTCTTTCTTTCTTTCTTTCTTTCTTTCTTTCTTTCTTTCTTTCTTTCTTTCTTTCTTTCTTTCTTTCTTTCTTCTTTTTCTTTCTTCTTTTTCTTTCTTCCTTCCTTCCTTCCTTCCTTCCTTCCTTCCTTCCTTCCTTCCTTCCTTCCTTCCTTCCTTCCTTCCTTTCTTTCTTTTTTAAGATTTTATTTATCCATTTGAGAGAGAGAGAGAGAGAGCATGAGAGGGAAGAAGGTCAGAGGGAGAAGCAGACCCCCGTAGAGCTGGGAGTCCAATGTGGGACTCAGTCCCGGGACTCCAGGATCATGACCTGAACTGAAGGCAGTTGCTTAACCAACTGAGCCACCCAGGTGCCCTAGTCTGCATTATTTCTGATGAAAGTCAACTGTTAATCATATTTTTTCCTTGTATGCGTCATGGTATTTTTCTTTTGCTGTTTTCAAGATTTTCTCTTTTGCCTTTGGCTTTTAGTTTAACTATAATACATAAAAGTGTTGTTCTTTTTGCATTTGTCCAGTTGGAATTTATTGAGCATTGTTGAAATGTTAAAGTTTTCCACCAAATTTGGTATTTTTTTGGCATTATTTCTTCACATTTTTTTCTGCCCGCCCGCCCTTCCTCCCTCCCTGTCTTTCTCTCCCTCCCTCCCTCCCTTCTTCCTTCCTTCCTTCCTTCCTTCTTTTCTTCCTTTCTTCCTTCCTTTCTTTGCTTTCTGCCTTTCTTTCTTTCTTTGCTTGCTTTCTTCCTTTCCTTTCCTTTCCTTTCCTTTCCTTTCCTTTCCTTTCCTTTCCTTTCCTTTCCTTTTTTTTCCTTTTTCCTTTTTCCTTTTTCCTTTCCTTCCTTCCAGATTTTATTTATTTGACAGAGAGAGACATGCACAGCAGGAGAGGGATCACAAGCTGGGAGTGGGGGAGGGAGAGGCAAGCTTCCCGATCAGTAGGGAGTCCAATGTAGGGCTCCATCTCAGGGATCGTGACCTGAGCCACCCAGGCACCCCTTTTCTGCCCTTTCTCCTTCTTTTCTCCTTTTAGGCCTTAAATGACATGTATGTTAGGATGTTTGATATTGCTCCACAGATAACAAAGGGTCTGTCATTTTCCTCTAGTACTTTTTCCTTTTGTTTTTTGGTTTGGGTAATTTTTATTGATGTGTCTTTATATTTACTGATTCTTCTGCCATCTCAGATCTGTTAATGAGCCCATCTGTAAGGTTTTTGTTTTGTTTTCGGTTTTCATTTCAGTTATTGTACTTGTCAACTATAGGATTTCCATTTGGCTTTCTCTATAGTTTGAAAGTTCTCTGTTGAAATTCCCTATTTATTTAGTTCTTCTTAGCATGGTTTCCTTTAATTCTTTGAACACATTCATAATAGCTTCTTGAAGTCTTTGTTAAATCAAACATCTGTGCCACTTTGGAGTTATTTTCTATTAACTGCTTTTTTTCTTGAGTGTAGGTTCATACTTTCATGCATCTTTAAAAATATCTAGTAAATTTTGCAGGTGTGTAGATAATTGTGTTCTTGTAACTCTGGATTCTGGTTTTTTTTTTCTTCTGTTGTGGGATTTTGTTTTAGTAGGCAATTATCTTTCTTTGACTCAGTCTGTGAAATTTGTTGCCTCTATAGTGTTCAGCTGCTGATGTCTCAGCCCTGTTTTTATGTATTTGTTGGTGTTGTGTGCTTTTTTAGTATGGCTCCTTAGGGGGTCTCTCTTGTGCCTATATAGTTTAGTGATCGGCGAGTGGTACCTTAGAGCAGTAAGGCTTCCACACTATGGCTAGGATCTGTGTAGATGAGGAATGCATTCCAAGGTAAAGCAGATTTACAAGGCCTAGGCTTTCAGTCTTTCCCGTGTTCTCTAAAAATCCTCTGCATATGTGCATAACTTAGTAGACAGTCAGGAGTATGTGGACAGTTTATAATCTCAACCATCCAGTGCTCTCTCACTTTCCAAATCTAGTTCTGCTATTGCCCTGAACCAAGCCTACCAATTATGGGTGCTAAAGTTGTGGGATTTTTGCCTTTCAGGCAGTGGGGAATATAATGTCCCAGGCAAGAAGGTCGAAAGATGCCATTCCTGGTTGATGAAGCAGCAGTATTTCTCAGGTTCTTCTCTGTGACTGGTTTTTTCCCAGTGTTCTAAAATAGTTGGTTTTTGTAATTTTGTCTAGATTTAGATCTATCTACTCTTGCAGCTGTTACTGGAAGTAAGAACATACTATTATAACATTTTGGGATGGTTTCTTCACATCTTTGTCCTGTGCATACATATTTAGTGCATATTTCACATAAATTGACTCTAAAGTATGATCTAAATTTATGTCCTGCATTTTCACTTAGTAGTTTAATTTGAATAATTTTCAGTGTTTAAGATTTTTTGTATCTTTAATAACTACATTATACTTCAATATATCAGTTTTATTTTTCTTTTCAAGATTTTATTTGAGAGGGAGAGAATGTGAGAGCCTAAGAACAGGGGAGAGGGAAAAGCAGACTCCTCAATGAGCAGGGAGCCAGATGCAGAACTTGATCCCACGATGCTGGTCATGACCTCAGCCAAAGGCAGGCGCTTAACTGACCAAGCCACCCAGGAACCCCTGTATAACAATTTAATGAGTTAAATCCAATTATTCCTCCATTGTTAAAAAATTACTTGTATATTGCTTTCAATTATTTTCAATAATTTGGTGTTATAGATAACACTAGGGTGAACATCTCTCTGCATTGATCTTGGTATCTTAAATGATTAATTTAAAGTAGATTCTTGGGGCGCCTGGGTGGCTCAGTCGGTTAAGCCTCTGTCTTTAGCTCAGGTCATGACATCCGGGTCCTGCTCTCTGCTCAGCAAGGAGCCTGCTTCCCCCTCTCCCTCTGCCTGCCTCTCTGCCTACCTGTGATTTCTTTCTCTCTGTCAGATAAATAAATAAAATCTTTAAAAAAATAATTTAGAGTATATTCTTGAAATGAAAATCCTGTGTCAAAATGTATAAATATTTTAGATATTCTTAATATATAGTACTCTGTCATTTTCTGGTTAGTAGGCAATTTTTTGTAGTTTAAGTTTTTAACATTGTTATTGTTTTAAAAAGATATACTATGTCTTACTAAGTAGATTTACTTAACCAGTTCTTTATTATTGGAGATTTAGTTTATTTCCTGCCCCTCGCTTTTAAAAGTAAAGTATTTAAAATATCTGAATGGTTGTAACTCTTTCATAGTTTAAATATTTTCTTGTAGGCCCCCAGATTGACAATATTCTCAGAGTATGAATAATCTTTGGGCTCCTTTCACATTTTTCAAATTGCTGTCTATCAGTGCATCAATTTATAAGACCACTAGTGAAGTAAGAGAGTTTTAATACATTGTCTAGCATTACCTACCATTTAAACATTTTTAATTTGCATATTTTAATAATAATGACAGTTAACCAGAGAAATCTAAGGAGAAAGTTTGACCAGGTGCCTTTTTACTGTGTGAGTTATCTTAATGCTCTTTCCTTCTCACCTTTTAGGAACTAATGATTTTGCTATTAGCTGTTAGGGACTATTTTGAAAGGAAGCTCTAACTCTGTGTTAAATTTGTTGCTAATAATTGTACTGTCGCTATGTTGCCATTGTATTTCACTTCTGTGAAATGCTTACTATATAAAATTGAATATTTTTATGAAGCCAAACCTGTCTTTTTTTCCTTTATGATTTCTTCTGTTGCTTCTATGCCCAAAAAGGTAACCCTCCCTCTCCCCTGCCATGTAAATTCTGTTTTTAGGTTGAACCAAACTTTTACGGTTAAAAAATGATTGCATATCAGCATTTCATATGATTTAACCTTAAAATTTTTTATAAGTGTATTTGCTTTCCTTATTGGAATATTTTGTTTCTCATAACTTCATGAACAAATACAGAGAACAAAATATATGGAAAAACTAATCTGGAATAAAACTACATTTTTTAAGAATGTGAAAAATCAGCTGTTATTTTGGTAGAGTAGTCAAATAAAAAAAAAGTGGTCATTAGTCAAGTGGTAAAGGCTTGGGGTTATCATATTCAAGTTACTATAATGTATTGCTTTGTTGCCCCTTAATGGCACATATTTTTTAAAGTCTATAAAAGCAGTACTTTGAATTACCAGATTTTATTAGTGTGACAATTTTCAAAAATAAAAATAAGATTTAATTTACCTCATATTTTAGGTCAGCAAGGTGAGATCAGGAGAAAACTAGCAAGAAAGTATTTTAGAATGAAATGAAAACCCAAGAAATAATGTATTCATTATAATCGTACATTATGTGGGCTCGCTATATTAGAATTCTAAAAGAAAGCAAGATTTAGAAATCAAAGCTCTGCCAATACTTTTTAATCATTACTAAAACAACCATGGTTTTGGGCTTTTCTTAAGGAGAAATCATTAATTATGATGAACTGTGAAGTAGTTTTGTGATTATATTAATGTCAACTAAAAAACCAGTATTTGACTGTCATTTATTACTTAAGCAAATTATTGATCACAGGTCTCCTGAGGCAAAAGGCTAGTACATTTACCCGTTATAAAATTTACCTCTTAGCAAAATATGTCTTTAACCTATGGTAGTATGGGTTAGAATGGGTGTCAAATATCAGATTATGGGGAAAACTTAAATAGTTCTTGCAGTTTTACAGCAAACTTTAGTATATCAAAATGCATGACATAGACATACTTTATACTGAACTGTAAAAAAATTTAATAGTCTTTAAAAAGGTTTAATTTTTTCTTTATCTTTAAAGATTTTTCCTTTTGTCATAATACCCATTTTCCCTGGTCTATCCAACAAAATCCAACTTAGAAAACAGAGGATTAAGGCTAGAGAAGAAAATAACTATAATTACCATTTTGCCATATTGTTTTTAGTTCTTTCTAAGATATATATTTTATTTTTAAATTTAATTTTTTTACAAATCTGAATCATTTTCTGAATATAGTTTTGTAGTCTTACAAAAATATGATTTTAGTATTTGCCTAAGTTATATAATGTCTTTAAATCATAAAAAAAAAAAAATTGAGGGCACCTGGGTAGCTCAGTCATCCAGCTCTTGGTTTCTTCTTGGGTTATGATCTCAGGGTTGTAGGAGTCTGCTGGAGATTTTCTCTCTCCCTCTCCCTCCTGCCCCTGCACCTGCTCATGTGCTCTTGTGCTCTCTCACTCTCTCTCAAAAAAAAATTGATTACTGTACTGCTTCCGTCATGGGGTTGGACCATAATTTATTTAGTCATTCTCTTTTTGGGCATACGTTTATATTTTTCAAAAAAGTTGTGATAAATATGTTTGCATGGATGAAGAAACTTAAGTTCTTAGAGGTTACACAGTCAAGCTCGCATATAGTTCTTCTGACACTCAAGTTTTTCCTTTTTGCCTTTTTTTCTTTTGCCCATATAAAATTGTCAGGGACATGTGAAACATATGCTGATTGCAGCTATTTCATTTAGAAAATCTCTTAGTAAATCATTCAAATCAAATAAGTTATTTTCTATAACTTGTTTATAGAAATATAAATATTTATTTGACTTTATATAGATTTATTTGTATCATTACCCATTTTGAGCAGTATTTCAGGCAACTGGATATATAATGAATATTTTCCCCAAATATTATTTATTAAAAATGATCAAAAGATTATATATAGCCATGAAATTTTAAAAACAAATGTCCAATTAATAGTAGATTAAAATTAAGTGCATCCATGGTTTGTATTTTTTAAATTAATGATTTAAAAGAATGACTAATTATAACATCTTATATGAAAATAATAGGGTCCATTATAAAAATGATTCTGGGGGCACGTGGGTGGCTTAGTCAATTAAGCGTCTGACTTTGGTTCAGGTCATGATTTCAGGGCCCTGAGATTGAGCCGTGTCATCAGGCTCTGTGCTTAGTGGGGGGTCTGCTGTTCAGTCTCCCTTTGCCCACTGCCCCCCACCCCCCCAGCTCATGGTCTCTCTAGCTCTCAAATAAGTGAATAAAATCCTTAAAAAAAAAAAAATGATTCTGGGGATGTCTGGGTAGCTCAGCCAGTTAAGTGTTTACCTTTGGCTCGGGTCATGATCTTAGGGTCCTGGTATCGGGCTCTTTGCTCAGTGGGGAGCCTCCTCTTCCTCTGTCCCTCCCCTTCCCCCTGCTCATGTTCTCTCCCCTGTCTCTCTCTCTGACAAATAAATAAATAAAATCGTAAAAAAAAATGATTCTGTACTTTTTTTTAGTTTCAGGGATAGAATTTAGTGATTGATTCATCAGTTGCATATAACACCCAGTTCTTATTACATCAGGTACCTTCCTTAATTCCCATCACCCAATTACCTTGTCATCCCCACTCTCCTCCCATGCAGCAACCCTCAAGTTTGTTTCTTATGGTAAGAGTCTCTTATGGTTTGCCCCCCACTCTGTTTTATCTTATTTTATTTTTCCTTCCCTTCCCCTATGTTCATCTGTTTTGTTTCTTAAATTCCATATATAAGGGAAATACTGATATTTGTCTTTCTATAATTTATTTCACTTACCATAATACCCTCTAGTTCCATCCATGTCATTGCAAATGGCAAGATTTCATTCTTTTCAGTGGCTAATATTCCAGTGTGCGTGTGTATGTGTGTGTGGGTGTGTGTGTGTATGTATCCATTGTGTGTGTATACACACACAGACACACACACAACCACGACCGAGATCATCAGTGGTGGATAGACATCTGGGCTCTTTCCATATTTTTGCTCTTGTGGACATTGCTGCTATAAACATTGGGGTGCAAATGCCCCTTCGAATCACTGTGTTTGTATCCTTCAGGTAAATACCTAGTAGTGCAATTGCTGGGTTGTAGGGTACTTCTGTTTTTAACTTTGAGGAACCTCCATGTGTCTTCCAGAGTGGCTGCACCAGTTTACATTCCCACCAACAGTGTAAGAAGTTTCGCCTTTCTCCACATCCAGGCCAGCATCTGTTGTTTCCTGAGTTGTTCATTTTAGCCATTCTGAGAGGTGTGAGGTGATATCTCATTGTGGTTTTGATTTGTATTTCCCTGATGCTGAATGATTTTGAGCATTTTTTCATAGGATGTCTTCTTTGGAGAAATGTCTGTTCATGTCCTCTGCCCATTTCTTGACTGGATTTTTGGTTTTTGGGTGTTGAGTTTGATAAGTTCTTTATAGATTTTGGAAACTAACCCTTTATCTGATATATCGTTTGTGATTATCTTCTCCCATTCCGTAGGTTGCCTTTTTAGTTTTGTAGATTGTTTCCTTTGCTGTGCAAAAGCTTTTTTATCCTGATGAAGTTCCAGTACATTTTTGCTTTTGTTTCTCTTGCCTCTGGAGATGTATCTAGCAAGAAGTTGCTGAGACCCAGATCAAAGTGGTTGCTGCCTGTGTTCTCCTCTAGGATTTTGATGGATTCCTGTCTCATATCTATTAGGTCTTTCATCCATTTTGAGTTTAGTTTTGTGTATGGTGTAAGAAAGTGGTCCCATTTCATTCTTTCACATGTGGCTGTCCAATTTTCCCAACACCGTTTGTTGAAGAGACTGTCTCTTTTCCATTGGATAATTTTCCCTGCTTTGTTGAAGATGAGTTGACCATAGAGTTGAGGGTCTTTTTCTGGGTTCTCTGTTCTGTTCCATTGATCTGTATGTCTGTTTTTGTGCCAGTACCTTACCGTCTTGATGATTACAGCTTTGTAATAGAGCTTAAAGTCCAGGATTTTGATGCCAGCAGGTATGGTTTTCTTTTTCAATACTCCTTCAGCTATTCAGGGTCTTTTGTGGTTCCATACAAATTTTAGAATTGTTTGTTCCAGCTCTGTGAAAAATGCTGGTGGTATTTTGATAAGGATTGCATTGAATATGTAGATGACTTTGGATTTCATAGACATTTTAATATTTGTTCTTCCAATCCATGAACATGGAATGTTTTTCCATTTCTTTGCGTCTTCCTTAATTTCTTTCATTTCTTAAGTCTTCTATAGTTTACAGAGTACAGATCTTTTACCTCTTTGGTTAGGTTTATTCCTAGTTATTGTATGACTTTTGGTGTAATTGTAAATGGCTGAATGTTTTTGAGGAGAAAACTTGTTTTAAAATCTTTCTAATACTTTAGCCTCTTTTTAGTGACGAAAATGCTTCAAAGAAATAATTTTGGAAGATCCTTTAGAGGCGAAGTAAAGTAACTTCATTCAAAGATAGAAATGATAACTTGGAATAAAACAGAAAGGTTTTGTCAAGAGACTTAAAAACTTATGTGATCTTAGTAAAGCAAAGATGGATAGGTAGATTATTCCAGATAATTGCTACCGCATAGAACACCACTCCCTTCCTAGCAGTCATGAGATGATACAGTGGAAGAGAGACAAGGTCAAAAAGCAGAAAGAAAAGTAGTCACAGGAAGTAAGTTTCTTAAAAATTGCTGTTGTGGGATGCCTGGGTGACTCACTTAGTTAAGCATCTGTCTTCAGCTTAGGTCATGATCGCAGGGTCCTGGGTTCGAGACCCACATTAGGCTCCATGCTTAGCAGGGAACCTGCTTCTCCCTCTGCCTGCTGCTACCCCTGCTTGTGTGCTCTCTCTCCCTCCCTTTCTGACAAATAAATAAATAAAAAGTTAAAAAAAAAATCTTTAAGAAAATTGCTGCTGCAATACTACAAAGGATTTAAAATATAGAAAGTATTATTCTAAACTACCATATCCTACAAGGATCAGGAAAGACATTTATGTAATTGTTTAAAATAATGTCTTATACCCCATCCTAAAATATTAATATTTATGGACTAAATGATACGCTGATACTTAAAATTGAGATAGCAAAAATAGGTGGCTATGAAGGTGCTAAAAAAGAGAAGGTACTAAAACAGAATTTAGAACCATATGAATGTTTATTCTTATATATATTACCACACATACATTTTGAGAAACTTTAGGAAACTTCAAAATTATTTGTGCTCTGCCTTTTAAAATACAAACAAATAATAATATATTATTGAGTCAGATTTTACTTTTACCTCAATGCCATGTGTAGAATATTACTAAAATAATTTGTTTTGCATGGACTTATTTTGGAATTTCTGAGAGACCTAACATATAGATAACTGATGCATATAAAAAACCCTAATTTCCTCCTTCCATTGGAGAATCTCTTGGTTCAGCTGTCGGAAAAAAAAAAAAAAAAGATGTCTCAATTGTTTATAGGGAAATGTTAAGTAAACATTTCTACTCTCTACTCACTGGCACAATTGTGTAGCCAATACAAATAAATGATTATTTGGGTTTATTGTTTCTTCCATTTTCTGTCTTGTGCTTCCAAATATACATTACATTAATGTAGCCAATGAGGTTTATCTGAGGCGCGATTATTGCTAATTGAAATTGGTCAAATTTTTTCCCCTATCTCCCTACCTACACAGAGGGGAGAACATTTCTACTTCATCTACTTAGCTTTCATATAAAGCTGCTTCCTTTCTAAATGTAAGCCTTCTTAAGTTCTATTAAAAGGTGGTTTAGGTGGTGAGGCTCCATAGCTGAGATAGGAATTAAGGAAACTAAAGAGGAGAGAGGGCACTCATTCTGAAAGGATAGAGAGCTAGTCTGGCGTTTTCACACAGATCTTGAGTGCTGTATGAGTTGTTAAATAGTCCATAGTGTATCCTTCCAGCTATGTGGGGTTGGACAAAGACAGTGGCATTTCAGCACTTCTACAACTAAGGGTACTTAGGAATAGAAATTCCAGGTAGAGGGTTGTACATGAGCGAAAGCACTGGGAGGAAAATGCAGGACATGGTTGAGAAATAGTGAGAGTCTGCGTATTGCTGAAATTATTGGGTATGAGTGCAGAAATGGTTGAAAAATAAGGATAAATGAATAGCTTGGGAAATTATTGATGGTAATTAAAAATTAAAGTGAAACATTTATGCTTAACTGTGGAAGCAATGGAGAGTCACATAAGTCTTTTTGAAGCAGTAATTTAGAACCTTGCTTTGTGAAGATAACTTCAGCAGCTGTGTTTAGGATGGAAAAGTTAAGTGGAAAGGACACAGCTAAAGTCGTCTAAATTGGTGGTCAGCCTTTTCTATAAAGAGCCAGATAAATATTTTAGGCTTTGTGGGCCATATGATCTCTACCACAGCTACTCAGCCCTGCTATTCATAGCCATAGCCAGTTTATAAACAAAGAAGCATGGCTGTGTATTTGTGTAATAAATGAGCAACACCATTTTGTAAATAATAGTATTGAGTTACGAATAAGGGTTTCTTACACGGGTCCTCAAAGATGTTGTACCCTTAGGTTCAGATTTACCTCTTTAGCTTCTTCATCTATAAAGTGAATCTATAAAATGGCATCCTTTTCTGATTTTTAATAAAGTAACTGCTTAAATAATTTTTTTGCAAACCCTAAAGCTGTTTAGAGAAAATGTTTGGTAAAGCTCTAAGATGAATTTGCTACTGAGAAGGACTATTTGTTGTTGGCTTAATTCTTCTCGTTTCTTCTTGGGTCTTTGTTTAAACCAACATGGTGCTAAGTTCTAGAGGCAAGATAAATCTACTTTTGAGCTACTTGTAATATTTCTAGCTTAGACCTTGATCCTAAGAGATAGAATTATAGTAACTGTTAAAATGAAATGTAGCCAGAAATATGATAAGCTGTTGATATGTGTCTCTGTCATAGTGAGATTGCATTCACTTTAAAGGAAGCAGCACAGTACCTGTACTGTGAACGTGTTTAATATTTTAGAAGTTACTCATCTGGAAAAACTTGATTAAAATGAGCTTTTTAGATGGCACTCACAACCTTTAAGATCATTAATGGTAACACCAAAAGACTAAAGAAAATTTAGTTTTAACTTTGTACAGTCTTTTCTAGCAATTAAAAATGATTAGATTTATCTCTTTTTTTCCCCCTTGAAAATTAATAATCAAATGGATCTCAAGCTGAGAGGCAATGTAGTGTTATTAAGAACATAGATTTTGCGATCTGGGCTAAAATTCAAGTTCTGCCACCTTACCATCTTTGTGACTTAAGGTAATTTATTCTTCATCTAAAAAATAGCATTAAAAGTACCTGCCTTGTCAGAATTGTTATGAGAATTTTGTTTAGTGAGATATATATAATGTGCTTAGCACAGGGTCTGGAATATTAAAAGCATACAATAAATAATAACTATTTAAAAAAAAGATGTTAGGTTTTTTTCAGGTAGCTTGTGCTTTCTTAGGAGTGTCTGTCCTGTTGGCTGGGAAGGATATGGCACATAGAAGTTATCACTTATATATTTGGAAAACATGATCACTTCGAGAATTGTCGCTTTATTATCAAATAGGTTTATTAAAAATATATTATTATCCTCTCAAACATTCAGCTATTTGAATTAGGTAAATTCTTCCTAGTAGATAGAATTCAATGAAATTAATATTTCAAAATTAATGTGTATACATTTATGAGGATTTAAAAATTTACAAGGAAGTTTATTTCAAATATGAGTGTATTCCAGGTACTATCCTAGGTATTAATGATACAAAGGTGTATGAGAGTTACTGTCTTCAAGAAACTGATAGCCTTCAAAGAAGGAAAGATAGGCAATGTAATCAGTAATTGTACTCAAAATACGCTGATACATGTGTTCCCAGGGTTTACAGGAACATAGAGCAGAGAGTTGTAACTACCATAAAGGGTTAGGGAGAAAATAAGCTGAAACTGATGAGGTTTTCAGGAGTTGTTGCCTTTTGAGCTAAGCTTTGAAAGAACAAATTAGCCCAGAAGAGGAAATAGATGTTGCCCAGAGAAGGGGAGTTTATAGATTTATCTGTATATATAACACATTTTTATTAACATTCATTGGAAAAATGGCTGTGTGACTTTGGACAAGTAACTTTACCTCACAAGGTTGTGTCAGTATTAAAAGAATTAATAGGCTTTCTGTTCCATCTCCTGTTCTTCATCCAGAAGATGAAGAAACAGGGATCAGATTTATCCTCTAACCTGAAACAAGTAAAAAAAAACTGGACAAATTTTTAGAGAAAACAACTCTCAAGACAATAGACATAAAACATGAAGGACAGTGATTCCCAGAGGTGGGGGAAGAATGAGCTGTGCCCTTCAATTGTTTCAGCTTGAGGCCTAGAGAAAGTTTCCAGGTCGTACCACAGGAAGGGACGACTCAGGCAGAACCTGGTAGTCTCCTTGAGTTGAGAAGATGGAGCTGTGATGTACCAGGGAGACCAAAGCCCCTAGAAATCACAAGGCAGTTTACCAGAGAGAAGTGAGCTACAGAATATCTGCAGAGGGTTTCCTTCAAGTATTCAGCAGACTGTTCGATAGTACATGCATGTGAGAAAAGTATCCAAGGCTTAGAAAACAACTATTTGAAGTGATCAGAAGAAATTGCCTGCCAGTACACAGAGTTGGGAACAGTGCCTCCTCCCAAAACCCAGTATGGAAAACCTCATAATTCAAGGCACTTCTGATCAAGAACTAAGGAAGTCTTAATGGTGGGGAAAAATTAATGGCGGACTTAAAGCCGTTCCGGTGCTGCCTAACAAAGTGGGAACTGAAAGGGTCAGACTGCTTCCAAGTAATTTAGCTTTGCCCTGAAACAAAGACCAAGATATAGAAATACAAAAATATCCAGCATACAACAAAATAAAATCATGGTGTCTGACATTTTGTCCAAAAGTACCGTACATCCAAAAAGATCACAGTTGAAACCAACATAGAATTAGTTGACAAGGACATTACTAGAAGTATGATAACTATAATACATGTGGTCAGAGAGCTACTAAAAAAACTGAACATATTAAGTAGACACACGAAAGCTGTAAAAGCAGTCAAAATTCTGGACATGAAATGTCCGAGGTGAAAGATACACTGGATGATATGAGTGGACATGATACACTGCAGAATATGGATTAGTGAACTAAAAGACATAGCAAAAGAAACTATCCAAAATGGAACCGGAGAAGAAAAAATAAAAAACAAAAAAGAGTATTTGTGAGCTGTGGTAACAACGTATGGCAGCCAAATACACAACCTACATGTGACTAGAACCTGAAAAGAAAAGTATGAATAGGGGGCAACAGAATAACATAATTGAAGAAATAATGACCAAAATATCTCCAAGTTTGATAAAAACTATATAGGCAATTTCAAGAAGCTGAACAAGCCCCAAGCACAAGACATATGAAGAAAACCACACCAACGCATATCATAATCAGATTGCTTGAAACCAGTTCTGAGAAGAAAATCTCAAAAGCATAAGAATAAAAATAAATAATAATTGTTATCATGTAAGAGAAAAAAGTACTCATTATGTAGGAGGGAACAGAGATAGCTATGAAAGCAGGTTTCTCATGGGAGATAAATGCGAAGTACAAGGCAGTAAAGGAATAACTTTAAAATAATGGTAGAAAAATTTTATAAGCCTGGAATTCTTCCAGGAAGAGTATCTTTCAAAAATGAAGGCCATAGTGAAGATTTTTTTTTCAAGACACACAAAAATTAGAAGAATTCATCACCATAAATCCTGGACTACAAGAAATGGCTAAAGGAAGCCTTTTCAGATACTGGGTTGACAGTATCTCCCTCTCCCTCTGCCTGCTGCTTCTCCTGCTTGTGCTCTCTCACTCACTCTTTCTCTCTGGCAAATAAACAAAATCTTAAGGAAAAAAAAAAAAGGACTGCCAAATAGATCAATAGGACAGACAGAAAGTCTAAAAGTAGACAGATACATACATGCATTTATCTCCAGTTGATTTTTAACAAAGGTACAAAAACAGAAACGCATGGAAGATAATTCTTCTCCACAAATGGTGCTAAAACAATTGAATAGCAATATATCAAAAAAATTTTAGAGGTTTTTCAGTGTTGCACTAAATAGAAATTAATCAAACATAAACCTAAACTATAAAACTTCTAGGTATAAACATAGGACAGATCTTGAGCGATTGTGATTTCTTATATCAAACACCACAAAAGCATGATCCATAAAAGAAGAAATTGATGAATTGGACTTCATGAAAATCAAGAAATTACACTTCTTTGAAAGTTACTCTTAAGACAGTGAAAAAAACAAGCCACTTAATGGGGGTGGAGAGCTTTATCCAGAAAGTAAACATAAATATTTAATTTAGTTTGTGTGTGCATATGTATAAATAATATGCAAATCTTAGGTATAAAAATTACTTTCACTATAATTAAGAACTCTGAAAACAAAGAAAACAGCCCCCAAAAAATTCAAAGGGGCACATTTACCCCGATGTTTATAGCAGCACTATCAACAATGGTAAAAGTATGGAAAGAGCCAAAATGTCCACCCACAGAGGAGTGGATAAAGAAGATGCGGTATATGTATACAGTGGATTTTACTCAGCCATTGAAAAGAATGAAGTCTTGCCATTTGCAATGATGTGGATGGAAGAGAGTATATTATGTTAAATGAGATAAGTCAGAGAGAGACAAATACCATATGATCTCACTCATGTAGAATTTAGGAAACAAAGCAGATGTACATAGGGGAAGGGAAGGAAAAATAAAATAAGATAAAAACAAAGAGGCAAACCATAAAAGACTTAACTCTAGAGGACTAACTGAGGGTTGCCAGAGTGGAGGTGGGATGGGCAACTGGGTGATGGGTATTAAGGAAGGCGCTTGTCTTGATGAGCACTGGCTGTTATACGTAAGTGATGAATCATTAGATTCTACTCCTGAAACTAATACTACACTATTGTTAACTAACTTGAAGTTTAATAAAATCTTAGAGAAAATTAATTAAACTAAAAAAAGAAAAAAATCAATAAAAATTTGGCAAAAAATTTAAAAATCCGCTTTTCCAAGGAAAATTACAGATAAGGAGCACAGGAAAAAGTGATCGCCACCATTAATCATTAGGGAAACTTTGATTAAAACCGCAATGAGTGGGGTACCTGGGTAACTCAGTTGGTTAAGCAACTGCCTTCAGCTCAGGTCATGTTCTCGGAGTCCTGGGATTGAATCCCGCATTGGGCTCCCAGCTCCATGGGGAGTCTGCTTCTCCCTCTGACCTTCTCCCCTCTCATGCTGTCTTTGGCTCACTCTCTCTCAAATAAATAAAGAAAATCTTTAAAAAAAAAAAA
>CM053603.1:94213026-94231447 GCA_028646535.1 Procyon lotor
TTCACAGACATGTACCCTGGGGCAAATAATACATTATATGTTAATAATAATAAAAAAATTAAACATATATTTACCATCTTTCCAGAATCCTCTCTCTATATATTTTTTGTATAAAAAGAACATATGATTATTTGAAATTGAGAAAGATAACTGAAAACTGCTTAATCCAATCTTAATTTTGATTTTGCATAATGCTGCTAACTTAATTTATTTTCCAAGCTGGAGTGCTCTTTTTAGCTCAGCCACAGTCTTTTTTTCAGACTTTCTACTTCTCTGTTCTTAACAACCCCCAAAAGTGTTGTTGGCAGCTGGAATGGCTATTGTCTCATCAACTCCCAGGATTTCCACAGTGGTGGCCAAGGCTTCAGGGAACATAGCTGAACATGGATGGAAATGAGAAGGGCAAACAAAGAGTTTAAATAATTTAGTGCATAAACTGGTTTATATAAAGATAGGCTTGCTTTTCTGCTTCTTGTTTTTCATATGTGTAGTTGTGGCTCCAAGGATTGTGTGGGAGTTTTGAATGTTAGCATTAGCACTCTTTCAAGATTCTAGACATGCTGTCTATTTATAAAGAACTCGGGATTGAACTAAATAAGAGTAAATCCAAAGTTAAGGGAACAAGTCTAGACATTGAAGATAGTCACCTCCATAAGCTATAGGAGGACTTATGTTTTAGTTTCATCTCAGGAGCATTTGTTTCTTCTTAAGAAAGTAGATACACTTCTATAACATGAAAGCTTATCAATGGAGTTAAGTAAATATACTGGCGCCAAGGAGAGGGAAGAGAGCAGAGCAACTCTGGAGAATCCACGGCCATAGAAAGACTACCAGTCCTTTTCCCCCCAGCCAGAAGACCACTCACTGTTAATTTAGAAATTTAAGCCCTATATGATAAGAATTTCTATCGGAAGTATAGTTTCTTTAAGTGAGTTAAAATTATGGCACATTATCTACTAATTTACTTTTTTGGATATCATACCATATAATAACGTTTTAACTTTAATATAGCCTTTAAAGACTTCTAGTAGAAGTTCATACTGTTCTTACTGTTCCATTAATGTTCATGTTAAATTTTTTTGAGGGGATAACAGTTATATTCTCTCTAATTCAGTTTTGGTGATATTTGTTTAATTATGCACTACTAATTTTGATGTAAGGAATATTATTTTTTAATGGAGTATAATTTTTTATCCATAAGTTTGCTTCACACAATGTAATTGTGACATTGTGTTCTTAATTATGTCCTCATTTTACAGTTCTTATATTAAGAAATTGGATTACATGCATTTCTTTTTGGTATTATATTCTTATTTATTGAGTAAGGTTAAATTTCTGGTTCTGAATAACATTAGTACTATTTCCCAATTTTAGATGGAATTCATACTAATCCCTGAAGTGTAATAAACATTAAAATAGCTACAGCATTAGAAATTTTGGCCCTCGAGCCCTTAAAGGTATTTTCATTCTAAGCCAGTCAGTATGGTATTACCTAACTAAAAATGAATTAATATAAATTGTTCTTTCAGCTCTATATTCGGTTTCTTCTTTCTCCTTAATCTTTTCTTTAAAAAGTAACCATAGATAGCAAACAGAATGATGGCCGCAGAAATCAGGCTGTCTCTTTCCTGCTCCTGACTCCAACCCATGTACTTCGGAGCCAAGCAGCCCCTGGAGGTTCTCAGCCATGAGACCTGTTGGGATTCTTTCCTTCTTCTGGGGCAAACTCAAAGTTGAATCAGTGTAGCAGAGCCCTTGGAAGGAATTTGAGAGGCAGACACTGCTAGAAAGAGACTGCAATCCCATATGCATTCAACTTATTTACTAGTGATGGTGCAAGAAATATATTTGCAAAGGAACAGAAAGTGAGAGAACATTCACATTTGATACCCTCTCCAAGAAAAATGCTTGAAAAATGACTTAAATATTTATAAGAGTAAAAATATTTATAAAATACAAATTTTAAAAGTCTGGCAAGTCCAACAATGTATTTTTCCTCGTAGTTGAAGTTCTCCCTGTATTGCTAAAATTTAGCAAGTTATATTTGTATAAGCAAATGTATTTAGAATGTCATCATATTTCATCTACTAGGACAAATGTATTATTTTGGACGGATTTTTCTTTTGAACAGAATTAAAAACTCATCCTTATACTTTTATATCTATGGGATTAATTGCTTTGACTTCATGACTCTCCTAGTGATTTAGTTAGAAGGAGCCTGAAATTTGGAGTCAGAAGGTCTTTAATTTCAGTCTGTCATTTACTAGTAGAGACAAGTTACTAAACTACTCTGGTTTTCTTTATCTTTGAATATGAATCCTGTATTATAGATTGTTAGAGAAATTAATGAAAATATAAATATGTCTTAACAGGCATTTTTATCAGAAACATCAATCATCTTTCTCTAGGAATGGGAAGTACCGTATTTTCAAGACAGTGGTTATAAATAGAGGATGGTGGGAGCTGCCACGGAGGGCGATTTTGTAGGGTTGGAGACTTTAACGATATTGTTTTGGGGGAAGGAATATGGGTACTTGTCATCTTGCATATTTTTATATGTTTTAAATATTTCTTAATTGTTAAAATAATCTTCCTAATGAAATGCATGAAACTTGCCCATGAAATATCTTAACCAGTAAAGTGTCTAACATTTTTCTATCTATAGGCTTCCTAGGAACTCTGAAATGTATGCTTCATAATTCTTAGCTTACTTGAGACCTAGTCAGAATATCATTTCCTTCATGCCATTCTAGTTATGTTATATTGCACAGCCTCATGTTTTTACTGTGTGTGCTAAGTAGATGGCAGAGGTCACAAATTGTCTGTTTTGGGAGTGAACCTGGCTCTTAGAGGTACTCTTTGTCCCACACAGTAATGGTCTTTATGGAAACTTAAAGTCTCATGAAAAATCAAGGAATGTCATAACCCTGAGTTCGCATTTCTGTGTGACAGCTGAGAGTTGATGCTGAGTCTCAGCTTCTCCCTTGAACTGCACTGTTCTACACCCTCACTGTGCTCCCTGACACTGTGGCCAAATGTCATTTGCCTTTTGTCATCACAAATGTTTATATTAACTTCTTGGCCCGCATAGGCAGTTTAGTCTGTAACTCTTAGAGAGCTTATATTCAGATGTTACAGTCTTCTATTGATATTTTGCTGTGGTATCTTAACTTGAGGTTACATATTTTCAGTACTGTAACGTTATAAAGCTCGCTTGTGTACATTTTCTCTACAAATATAACATAAAGTACTGTTTTTAAGTTTGTCAGCTCTTCTTTCTGTCCTATCCAGTCAGTCCTTTCATGTTACCAGGTAATTTTCTCTCAAATCTAGTCCTTCCTGTCCAGCCTTACCACCACTGCTCCACCTCAGGCCCTCACCTGGAATTCTTGAATTGCTTCCTGACTGAGCTCCTAACCTCCAGTCGCATTCTTTTCACTTCATCATCAAGAGAATTGCTGGAATAGTGCAGATCTCCTCTCCACCACTGTTTCAAATTCTTCCGAGTCTCTCTGTTTTCTATGGGAAGATCTGCAAATGTTTCCTTAAAGGCCCAGATAGTAATATTTTAGGCTTTGCTGGCCAGAAGTTTCCTGCCGCAAAAAAAATTGATTCTGCTGTTGTTGGACTGAGCACAAAAGCACCCATAGACAGTATGTAAACAAATGGGCATGGCTGTTCCAATAAAACTTATTTACGAAACCAGGTCACCAGTCTAGAGCCATAGTTTGTTAACCCTTATTCTAGGATATGAAAGACTCTCCCTGTCTTTCTTCCTGTCTTAACTACTACTCTTCATCCTGTTTCTTACAGTTTATTCAGAAGCACCACTCAAATTCTTAAACCTTTCTAAACATCTTCTTTCTGTATCCAGTTATTTAATTCTTTCATTCAAACCATTTTTTCACAGAGAAATATTAAAATATATCTTACAAAATGTTAATTCTCAAATGATGGTATCTATCATATTTAAACGTGAGGTTATTTAATCACTTGTTGACATCTTTATAAATGTATAGTGAAATACAGTTTGTTTGTTTTTTTATTTTTATTAACATATAATGTATTATTTGCCCCAGGGTACTGAAATACAGTCTTAAGTGTCAAAAAGATTTTTTAACAAGTCTTTCATAAAAATCCGTAACTTGGGGGCGCCTCGGTGGCTCAGTCGTTAAGCGTCTGCCTTCAGCTCAGGTCATGATCCCAGGGTCTTGGGATCGAGCCCTGCATCAGGCTCCCTGCTCGGCAGGAAGCCTGCTTCTCCCGCTACCATTCCTTCTACTTGTGTTCCCTCTCTCGCTGTGTTTCTCTCTGTCAAATAAATAAAATCTTTAAAAAAAAAAAAAAATCTGTAACTTTGATATAATTCATGTTATGGCTTATGGCTTGGATACCATCAACACATTATCCGAAAATCTCAGAATAAGGTCACTGGTAGGAAAGTAGTTTAATTTCGACATTATCAACTATATTGAATCAGGGTCCACTGAGAAAACAGTTTTAGGACGGTTAGTAGGAATTGGAAGCACGTAACTCACATTGTGTCCTATCTTCATCACAGTTGCCCCTTTCAAATAGTTAGAAAAGCAGAAAATATTTGGTTTTAGGATATAACTTGCCTGAAGTATTCAAAGTCAAATTGCTCCTTAAATTCTGATAGATCACTTTACACCTTTCCATAGGCAAAAGAAATAACAGAACTTGATAATATGTTGTTAAATATATTAACAGTGTGGATTTTACCTCATTCTTAAATTGCAGTTTTTAGGCTATTGTTGATTGGTGCTGATTTAGGTACTGATTTAGGATATTGCTGATTGATGTTGGATAGTAAACAAAACCTTTTCCAGTAAAAAAATGAACAAAATTCATTTTTGCATCATATTAATAAAAAGTGTTATTTGATTACTGTGGTGAGAGACTCAGTAGATTGGTAGAGCTGCTATGTGGAATTTTGTTAAGATGTGCATTGATATTAATAGTGATATTATAAAGTCTTCTAAATTTTCTGACATTTGCATAATAATACGTTAATTTAAAGCCCTATATATTAAAATGACCTGTAAATGTCTTTTGTGGTTGAATTTTAGCCACCAGCTGAACAGGCCAAAGCTAGACTACAGCTGGTTCTTGAAGCTGCTGGTAAGTTTGCCTAATTTATTTAAATGAAAAAGTACTAAATAAATCTTAACATGCTTACAGGTGGGTCAAAGAAAAACACGTATTTTCATATATCCTCACAAATTTATGAAATTTAGGTTATATATATGGCCATATTTTATAGGAAATATTTATTGCTGCGGTATAATGTTAGAGGGTCATTCTTTACCTTTTTATTTACAAAATTGACTTCAATTTTAGTTTCAGTTTTGATAAAGTCCAATTTAATGTTTTTTGTCTTTTATGGATTGTGCTTTTGGTGGCATGTTTAAGAATTCTTCACCTAAACCCACATCACATCATGAAAATCTATATTTTCTTCTAAAAGTTTTATGCTTTTACATTGAAGACTGTGATCAATTTTGATTTAATTTTTGTATAAAGTGTGAGTTTAAATCATGTTTTCATTGTTCTAAAGAAAACCAGGTAAATGTAATACAGAAATTTGTCTAACTGCATTGGACCTATTACTCTTGGACTGTTCTGGATACCATCTAACCTGAAAATACCGTATGTTTTGTTTTTCAATGATACAGTAATGCAGTGACTTTGATTTTACATATAATGCCTAGATTTATATAGACATTAAATATTTTACCTTTTCAAAAAATGTAAAAGATCAATGTTATCTTTTTTAAGTACTGATATTTTACTTTGAATCTTAATGTGCTCTTCAAAACGTATGTAACTTATTTAAATATGTTGCCAAGGTTAAGCATGAGGTAGAGTTAGAATAGTAACACCAAAGTAGTACATATTTCTTAAAATTATTTATTTTTTAGGGGCCCCTGGGTGGCTCAGTCGTTAAGCATCTGCCTTCGGCCCAGGTCAGATCCCAGGGGCCTGGGATTGAGCCCCACATCGGGCTCTCTGCTCTGCAGGAAGCCTGCTTCTCCCGCTACCATTCCCTCTGCTTGTGTTCCCTCTCTCGCTGTGTTTCTCTCTGTCAAATAAATAAAATCTTTAAAAAAAAAAAAATTATTTATTTTTTAAAGATCTGTAAAGAGTTCATAATTTCCAGTTGGAAAGTGAGAATTCTATTTTAACATCAAAAGTAATTTCAGACTACCTAGATGATAGTAGTTGTATTTTTAGTGTTCATTGATTGAGAAAATACATATGTGAATACTGATTCAAGGATTTCTTGGATTAGCTCCTACACAGAGTGTCCACAGTTTAAAGACTGGGAGCACCACTGTGTATGATATACTAGCTTCATAAATCGCTAATAGAAGTAACTTATAGGAGTGCCTGGGTGGCTTAGTGGGTTGAAGCCTCTGCCTTCGGCTCAGGTCATGATATCAGGGTCCTGGGATCGAGCCCCACATCGGGCTCTCTGCTCAGCAGGGAGCCTGCTTCCCCCTCTCTCTGTCTGCCTCTCTGCCTGCTTGTGATCTCTCTCTCTCTCTGTAGAATAAATAAATAAGATCTTAAAAAAAAAAAAAAAGTAACTTATAATAAAGGGGTAAAAATTATAAATATTTTGACTGTGAGTTTCTGTATCACTCCATATTACTTTAAAAGTCATTTTTATTTTATGTATTAATAATACTCATTTTATCTTTACTTATGTAGAAATTGCAATTTCTACATGGTATTATAGTTTTGCTTGCTACCAGGTTTTTCATATTTTGACTCAAATATACTGTAAAATAAACTGTTACTATGATTCTCTATCATTTACATAATGTACATTGATTCTTTGTAGCATTTTGCTTTGAAAAATTATTTCCAGTTCATAATTTGAGTATGGATAAACTCCTGCTTTTGCTTAGTCCGGAAAATATTTGTTCCCATTAATATAACTATAAAGAATTTCATTTCATAGTTTTATATAGTTATCTTTATCTTTTAATACAATTTTAAAGCATATTATAAAACAGATTTAATACTCCAAACCTCATACTGTATAACTTACTTATATTGATCCCAGCTGTTACCCTTCATATTTTAACTTAACTTTCTAAATTCTGTTACGGATAAAGAGCTAGGTTCTGTGAATATGAGACACGTTCAAAATACTACAAAAATTTACAAATTAAAAAACTTACATTAGCTAGATAAGCAAAGGACAGACCTTAGCCACATGTAGCATTATTTACTTAATAATTTTCTTCTTTGTTTAACATGTCCCCAGCAATTCCCTCTTATCAATAACACTGTGACATATAACCTATTACAAATTATGTTTTCTATATTTTAGATTATTTTCTTGGAATTGATTACTATAGAAATGAGTTTATGAGGTTAAAGGATATTAATACATAGAGTAACTTTTTATGCATTTTTGCTAAATAGTTTTGCAAAAGGACTGCGCTACTTTACATTTCCACTGATTAAAGATTTTTACCAAGACTTTGCTTTTTGATCCCCATTCCGTGAATATATTGCTTTATAATATGACATAACATATTACACCCTTTGAAAAACATCCAGTATTGCTTTTAATGAGAATGGCTGGACTTGGAGAGAAGTAGGTTGGATAGGGAAGTGGCACATAAGCAAATACAGAACTTATTGTCAAAGTTCTAGATGTCTTTCAGTGACGAATACAAGGTGTTCATGGTATTATTAAAAACAAATAAATAAAGAAAGGGGGAATAAGATGAACTTCTGCTTAGTCTGGAAGTCTTTCTGTTAAAGTCTAGCCTACTCCTATCACTGAGGTACCTCAGACCTTCCTCAGAGGAAGGTCTGATAGCACCCATTTTGTCATATTGGAGAATGGAGAAAGTTTACTTGGATCTCAGGGAAAACATCCTTGACTTTGGGGCCTTAAAATTGAGTACAAGGAAAGACTTAAGGCTGTATGTTATATTCTTGAGACAGCATTTATTTCAGCTTTATAGTTACTATAAGCTGGTAGATAGGATTTCTATATAAAGAAATCCTGAAGCTCCTTAGTTTTTTATTCTAACTTCAGGTCCCAGAAGAAAGTTTTATATGTAACCATTATATTGTTATTAATTTATGAGTGAATATTAATAATGTTATTGGTTTGGAATTAAAATATATTTAGAACATTTGGCAACAATTATTAGTGGTATGTTTTCAAAAAATACATGTATGAGTGAAACAACATTAAGCAAAATGTAATAGTAGGGTATCATGCATATTATACCAAAAATAAATTTGAGGTCATAGACTTTATTGTATTTGTTATGATCATATTTTTATACATTAAACTTACATATTTATACTTTGTTATGCTAAATCTTCAGATTTAGATAGAATCCTTTTTCATGTTCACTACCAAATTATAATTGAAACCAAATTTCATGTCTCTTGTTTAACTTTTAATTCAATGGTGATGTGAAGTTAAGGTTATATCTAGAATTACTTTTCTGTTGTTTTCAAATGGCAACAGGACATAGAAGGTCAGAGAACAGAATAAATTTATAAGACTGAATCTTAAGTTGTAACCTCAGATAATGGCTTACACTATGATATTGAGTAAATCCTATTAAGGCTTCGTGCCATGCTTTCTTTTTCTTTCCATTTTAAAAATGCTTTTACCATCTTCTCACTTATTACGATGCAAAACTTTGAAATTTTTATCTTTGACTTCTTAAGAGGCAATGATTCACCTAGAATAAATGATCTTATTTTGAAGTATTTTTTATATTTCTCTTTTTAGTATCTTTCCCACTGCCAGCTCCTTAGTCCAGATGCCAAACATTTCACCCAAAGGTTAATCCATAACTTCCTAATTGGTCTCTTCCATCAGTCTTCTTCTCCCGAGATGGTAGTGAAAAGTGGAAGGATTCTAAGCCTACTTACTACTTACTCTTTGTGACCTTGATGTTTATTGGTTAGCCAAAACAGAGGCATTTTTAAAAAATGGAATGTGACAAGTGTGCATATTTTCTAGTTTACGATAGTTCTCTATTTTTTAAAAAAGTAATTTGTTGAGGTGAAATTGACATAATATAAAATTGTGATTGTTTAAAGTGAACAAATCAGTGGCATTAAATATATTTACAGTGCTATATAACTACCACCTCTCTCTACTTCCAAAACATTTCCATTACTCCAAAGTAAAACCTCTTACCAATGAAGCAGTTTCTCTCCACTCCCTGGACCCCCTGTAACCACCAATCTGCTCTGGGGTTTCTGTGGATTTATCTATTCTAGATATATATAAATGCAATCATACAATGTGTGACCTTGTGTGTCTGGCTTTTTAACATAATGTTTTGGAGGTACAGCCACATTGTAGCATGTGTCAGTATTTTATTTCTTTTTATGGCTGAATAATATCCCATTGTCTGTACACCATTTATTTATCCATTCATTTATTGATGGAAATTTGGGTTACTTCCACCTTCTGACTATTGCAAATAGTGTTGTCATCAACATGCATATACATGTACTTGTTTGGGTACCTATTTTATAATTTTGGGTGGTATATACCTAGAAGAGCAATTGTGGGGTCATTCGGTAATTCTGTGTTTAACTTTTTGAGAAACCACCAAACTTTTCCAGTGTCTGAGCGATATTACATTTTCATCAGCATACGAGTATAGTCTCCTATTGTGTCAGCTAAACCACATCACACATTTAAATTACCCCTTTGAAAGTATTGAATTTTGGGAACTTCTCTGAACTAATTTACTTGTTTGTAAAGGGGCAAGATTATAACTACCTTAGAGGATTTTTGTGAAGATAATATGTGAAATGTCTAGCCCAGAGCCTAGCAAATGGTAGCTGCCAGAAAATGTTTATTTCCACATTGCTTTTTGAGATTACCACTGCTAGATGGTTCTTTCTCAGCCACCATTTGGTCATGCTACTACTTTGGCTCAAAATTAGTCACTGGCCCTCAATTTCTTACAAAATTAATTTCACGCTTCTGTGCTTAAGGTTCCAGGGTTCTGTACAGTGGATCCACAGGTTTTTCTACATTTATATAGAATTCATTTCTGAACTTTTCATTATTTGAATTACTTGTTCTTTTCTACCTATGAATCCTTGCTCATGATTTTTTCTCTTGGAGAAATGATTTCCTCCCTGCTCTTCCCACCTCTAAACACTTTAAAACGAATCTCAAATAAGATTTCCACATGATTTTCATGACCATTTCAGTACATAATCTTTCTCTTCTTTTTTCAATTCTTTTGTCCTTTCTGTGTATACCATATCTGCTGATATTTACTCACATATAACTGATACTAATATTTAATTATTTCATGAGTGTTGAACTTATTTTCCCAATGAAATAATAAACATGATGGTCAGGAACCAGAGCTAAAACTTCTAAGTCTTTCCCAGCAGTTTTAACAGCATCTATAGAGAGTGGTACTATGGCAAATATGAATCCAGCTATTAATCTTTGGTGAACAAGTCATTGTTAAGAAACACTCTGGACATAACTGAAAATTAAACCTTTTAAATGGTGGTATGCTCATTTGAACCACTGATTCACTTAAAATACACAAAAAAATTCTCTGGCTTCTAAAGTAGAAGATATTGGTCAATAATCTGACTTCTTACTCTTAAACTTTAAGATAGTGCATGGCAGAAAAGATAATGGAACATGAATATCACACAGGAGGAAGAAGGAAGATAGTAAGTTTACTTAAAAGACATGTCTCCATCACTTTTGCTTTCACTGTTGTTTGACATGTTAGCAGCAGTCCAAACATTGGATTTTTCTGCAAAAACACAGTATCATCTTATGCCATATGTATGCATAGATCTGAAGAAGAATTTAGAGGAGAGATTTTTCATGTAAATATTTTCATCAGTATAAAAAGATGATACTTCTTATGGTTTTAAGACATTTTCTCTAAAATCTTTTTAATATTTTACTTTTAATAGAATCATTGACACATGCAACCTTTTAAAATTCTATCTTTAATGTTATAAGAAAAAATAGAAATTTCCTTTAGTGCATGAATGATAAATAACCTTTATCATAAAATTTCTGTATAATATTTTATTTTTTTAAATAATGTCTACAACCATTTTTGTTTTGCTTTATAGTGTTTAAAGTACATTCATAAATTTTTTATCATTTGACTCACATCACAGCATGGAGAGCTAATTAACTCCATTTTACAAATATCCTGAAAGCATAAATGATTTGTAAAAGACCACATAGCTAGTAAGTGACAGAACCAGGACTCAAATCCAGTGATCTCTGACTCTTGAGTTATTTCTTTCCGTAGTTTAAATCCCTGAGTTATGTTGGGCAGAAAGAACGATAGAAAATATTGCCAAATGCATACTTTGTTTTGTTAGGTATAGTGCTATAGTTACCTTACAATAAAATAATTTCTATCCTCAAGCAAGCCTTTGTTTCTGAAATGAGCTTTTTCTAATTGATAATAAAAAAATTATCAAAGTTTGAGCCAGAAAAAAATGTTTTTTTCCATAACTATTAGTGTTCATAATAGCAAAATTTATGATAATCTTTAAAAAACCTTGGTAACATTTTATGATCAGAAATGTTTTGATCTTCACCCTCACTTGCTGAAGTAGAAGCTGGTTAAGTATTGTGAAACACAGATGAGTTACACACACTTGCACACCATGTCCAGGCAAGGAGCTATGCTTAGGAATAAGCCATAAGTGCCTCATTCCATCCCAATTCTTCTGCTGCATGTTAAATTTAGATTTTATTCTCTTAGTTACCCATTAAGTACCTGGGAACCTATTCCTTACCCTTTCTCTTCATAGCCGTGCGATCTTGAAAGTCTTAGTACTTTTCTACAGTCCATTCTAACTGTAAATATTTGTGATTTTGAGAATTACAAAGGAGATTGCCGTGATGATGTTGAACTGTTTCCGGGAAGCATAGAAAACCATTCTGCTACCCTGATTTAAAGCCAACAGAGATGTTGCTCTATAGGTTTCTGATCACTAATCTGTGGCTCCAAGAAATAGGCTGATTTATTGTGAGAAAACCTTCATGTGGGGCAGACCTAAAAAATCGAGCAAGTAATTGGAAAGTTAATGTCCATTTCATAAAATAAGTACTTTCAGACTTCCTTTTTTCCCCATGTAGCCTTCTCCTTGATGGTACGTTGGCAGTCTAGATTCATACTCAGCCTCCCTAACTGACTTTGTAAGTAGTCTCCTTTAGTTTCCTCAACTATAAATTGGAGATATTAATACTGGTACATAGTAAGTATTCAGTAAACGTTAGCAATTAATATCAAAAGCAATATAGTATGGTGGTTAAATTCTCAAGTCAAATAGCCTGGGTGCCATTCCCAGCTCCATTATTTACTCATAAAACCATGGGAGAGAGGTTAAAGCCTGCTGAACTTCAGTTTTTTCATTTATGAAATGAGAATAATTTGTACCTTTAAAGTTTTTATGGGAACTAAATAATGCAATAAAGTGTTTAGAACAGCACCTAACATGTAACTGAGTGTTCTGTTATTGTTAGTGAGTAGGAATAGTTTTTTATGGCATCACCATAGTGATGAGGTTATTCAGGAAGAGACTTGAGCAAAATATTCTCCTCCTACCAACATACATAAACAGAAGTCATCGAATTAAGAATAGTGCTTTTCAAAAGAAATAAATGAATAAAACTTTAATTTAGTTTAATTGACTTGAGTATTGGTTTAACCTTTTTTTATCAGAATAGTTTCTGCAAATTTCAGAAATTGTACCTAAAATTTAATTGCTTTTATGTGAAATCAAATTGATATGTTAAATTAACTTCCAGTTTTCAATAATGAACATGATTTTTGGCTCTGTGTTAATTCAGAAAGATAAAGTAGTGCTTCCTGAAGAGAATCATTAAGTAAATTGCATTTAAAAAGTATGTTACTTGTTTAGCATCAGTTACAGATTTATATTTGAATGACTATTATTTATCCTTAATAATATTTAGTAAGAAGAAAGCTATCAGCTAGAGTCTAACAATATCACAGCAACTTGCCATGTTTGAGCAGATGTTAAGCAGACAGTAGTTGAATGTTAATTTTGAGAGGGTGGTATGTTTAAGCCTAGCTGAAGTATGTTGCATGTGGGCTTTCTAGACTCGAGTACAATGCTGGATCTCTGGGGAGAATTTTAAAGCTAAACCTCTTTCTTTGGGGTCCTCTATATGGACTCTCTCAAGTCAGTATAAAGCAGATCATCCCTAGGCTAAAGCCCTTCAGCTTTTGTTATTGGGCTCTGTAGACCTGTAATTAGGCCTCCTGGCAGGCCATGCAGGCCAGTTAATGGTCATATGGAGTTTCTGTGAGGCAGACTGGCTTTGTATAAATCCTGGGTAGGAATACGTTTATGGGTCACTTCCTACCAGGACCATGCTTTGTCCTTATGCCCTGCGGGCTGACAGGGAGCAGGTTCCCTTGACCATGGACTGTTCAGTTTGCAACTCAAAATCTACTCCACTAATCCCCAGTGTAAACAGAGGATTTAGAAGGGCTTCTGTCACTTACAGTTGCCAATTCACTTGGGTGTCTGTGAATTTATTTTTCCCCAGACTTCATTACTGAAAGACTGACAAGTGTATAAGATTTGGATGTTTGTTTATATATCAAGTGTGCTGGGTTTTTTTTTTCCAGTGGTTTTAAATCATTGTAAATAATTTATCTAAAGCAGAATTATATAATGAGCTTTTATATTAATCACCCTTTAATATTTCTTAATTTAAGCCATTAGAAATTTTGGGGTAATAGCTAACCTTTTCCTATAAGAAAAATTATAGTTCTAGTTTGGGACTTTTTTTGGGTGAAATAACACAGTGTAAAGAAATTTACCAACAAGTGATTAATACGATTTGAGATAAGTCAAAGAAATAATGAATTTAAAACTCTTCCATACTATACATATTAAGTAAAAATGCCATTTTAGTGTATCTGGAAGTTTGTGAATATTGGATATTCCAGGAATATTGATATTCCAGGAATATCAGATCAGTATATAAAATGCTTAATAAAAATGTGTTTCATGAAGTACTTAAAATTAATAAGAGTGCCATTTATTGAGCATCTACTATGTGGGGAGCACTTTTAGACATTTACACATATTATAATTTTTAAAAATTAATGCATGCTTCCTAGCCAAGCAAAATATTTGAATTTTAAGAGAGCCATAATTGAGATTTCTTTTGTTTTTCATTTTATTTCATCCTCTATTTCATTGTGGTTTTCTCTTTGTTGCCCAGATTATTATGATTTGATTCTAAAATGTGTAAGTTCTGAGTATGCTCTGCAAAGAACTGTCACCTATCTTCTTATGAGCCAATTTTTCTTTAAAGGGGGAAATCAAATGATGAATTCTTTCCCAGGTCTCATCTAGTAAATCAGTGCTCAGTGTTTTGCATTTTGTGATGTAAAAATGGTTCATGACAGATGTGGCTGAAAAGACCACATACGTAGACTGTATGATTTTAGTCTGGTGGAACTAATAGGATCACTCATTACATTTTAGACCCTGGGGTTTCTTTTTTCTTTCATAATAATAAAAAAAAAAAACCCTGTTTAAATAGAGTAGCCCTTTTTGTGTGTGAGTACAGCATCTTCCCCTAAATTTACAGAGTTGATGGTAACAAATCAACAAATAATCCTCTCTGTTCCAAAAAGTTCTTTCCTTAATGTTTATTTAATGTTAACTGTTATTTTTATCTTGTCCATAAGAATTAAGTTTTTGTTCTATTTTTATAAAAGGTTTCTTTGAATTTTATTTAGCAAAACTAGAAAATACATTCCTTAGAGAATCCAAGACCTGAGAATTAAATTAAGTTATATGGTAATAAAAGCAAGTTTTGCAAATGTTGAAATATTTAATGGCAACACAAAGACATTACGCAGTAAGAATCTGGTGTTCACTTACAGCTAGGAGAATCATAGCATGATCTGTTTTACTTTTTTTAACGTACACAGTGTATTTATTGAAACAGAAATATATTTGTGATATATTTTCAAACTGAAAAAATAGAGGCTTCTGAACAGGGTGAAAGATCTGATCCTATTTTAGTTTTGACCAAAAGTTAAAGTTGTAATTGAACCAAAAGTTATATTGAAAAATATCCTGGGTAATGTATACCAAAATGCTAATAATGGCTATTATTATAATAAGGGCAGTAGGGTTTAAGGTAATTAAAAAAATTTTTTTGGCTTGTCTTTATTTTTTAATTGTTCTGGTAGATATGAAGAAAACCTATGGAAGTGTAGGAAAGGTTAATTTAAACATAAAGTTCCCTAATACTTAGTATGAAATTCAATGAGTTTTGACAAATGTATACAATTGTGTTAAGTATCACCAAAATTTTTTATAAAGACCATTTACATTACTCCAGAAAGGCCCCTTATACTCCTTTGAAGTCAATTCTTTTCTCTCCATCTCAGATCTTAGCAACCACTAATCTGCTTTATGTTGCTATAGTTTTGCTATTTTCAGAATGTTGTATAAATGGAACCATACAGTATGTAGACTCTGACTTGATGTAGTGCTTTTCAGGTTTGTTCTCATTGTTATATGAGCATCAGTTATGTTTATTGCTAAGTAGTATTTCATTGTATAGCTAGATTAGTTTATTCATTCAACAATTGGTGGACAGGTAGGTTGTTTCCAGTTTGTGGTTTTTCTGAGTAATAGTTACATGAATGTTTGAGTACAAGTCTGTATAAACATATTTTCATTTCTCTTGAGTAGATAGTTGGGAATGGAGTTTGTTGGTTATATATAGTAAAGTGTAGCTTTAACTTTATAAAAAACTGCTAATGTTTTCTGAAGTGGTTGTCCTATTTTGTATTTCCACAAGCAATGTATGAAAGTCCCATTTGTTCCTTAACTTCACTTGATGTTGTTGGGGTTTTTTTGTTTAATTTCAGCCATCCTGTTCAATGTGTTGTATTTCATTTGACCTTAGTGCACATTCCTGTGATAACTCATGAAGCTGAGCATCATTTCATGTAGTCATTTGTCAACTGTATACTTCTGTGAAGTATCTGCTCCTATCTGTTGCCCATTTTTAAAAAAGGAATTATTTATATTATTGACTCGGAGAGTTATTTATATATTCTGACTACAAGTCAGATATGTAGTTTATATATTTATTCTCCTTGTCTGTACCTCCTTCCCTGTTTATTTTCCAAACAATTGTTTTTTTAAAAAAAAACTAATGTACACACAGTAAAATACCCCATTTTTAGTGACAGTTTTATTTTTTACAAATACAGTTGCATAATAACACCTACAATCAAGATGTAGAACAATTTTATCATCCCTCAGAATTTTCCCATCCCCTTAATGGCAAACCCCTCCCACCACTTCTAGCTTCTGGAAACAACTGATCTATGTTTTGTCCCTATAGTTTTGACTTTTCTTTTCCTTTTTTTTTTTTTTTTTAAGATTTAATTTATTTATTTATTTGACACAGAAAGAGAGAGAGAGAGAGAGATCACAAGGAGGCAGAGAGGCAGGCAGAGAGAGAGGGGGAAGCAGGCTCCCTGCTGAGCAGAGAGCCTGATGTGGGGCTCTATCCCAGGACCCTGGGGTCATGACTTGAGCAGAAGGCAGAAGCTTTAACCCACTAAGCCACCCAGGCGCCCCAGTTTTGACTTTTCTAATATATCTTATAAGTGGGATCATGTAAGTTGTAGCCTTTTGAGTCTGGCTACTTTGACTTAGTATACTGCTTTTGAGATGTACTCATGTTGTTGCTTATAGTGGTAATTTATTCCCTTTTGATTACAGAGTAATATTCCATTGTGTGGGTTCATTAATTGAAGGGTGTGTAGATTATTTCCAATTTTGCACAATTATGAATTAAACCATTAAAACATTGTCAAAAGGGATTTCGTATGGGTATAAGTTTTTGTTACACTTGGGAAATGCCTAGGACTGGGATTGCTGGGTAATATGAAAATTTCATGTTTAACTTTATGAAAAACTGCCAACTGTTTCTCAAAGTGGCTATACCATTTTGCATTCCTAGAGGCAATGTATGAGAAATTGTGTTGTTCCATATCCTTTTTTTTAAAATAATTTATTTTTTATTAACATATAATGTATTATTTCCCCAGGGTACATGTCTGTGAATCATCAGGCTTACACATTTCACAGCACTCACCATAGCACATACCCTCCTCAGTGTCCATAACCCAGCCACCCTACCCCTATCCCTCCACCCTCTAGACACCCTCAGTTTGTTTCATGAGCTTAGGAGTCTGTTATGGTTTGTCTCCTTCCTGATGCCATCTTGTTTCGTTTCTCTCCCTCACCCCCCCCCCACAACCCCCTGCCCTGCCTCTCAAATACTTCTTATCAGAGAGATCTTGTGATAATTGTCTTTCTCTGACTGACTTATTTTGCTCAGCATAATACCTTCTAGTTCCCTCCACATCATTGCAAATGGCAAGATTTCATTTCTCTTGATGGCTGCATAGTATTCCAATGTGTGTGTGTGTGTGTGTGTGTACACCACATCTTTATCCATTCATCTGTTGATGGACATCTGGGTTCTGGGTTCTTTCCATTGTTTGGCTATTATGGACTTTGCTGCACATGGTTGCATGTGCCCCTTCAGATCACTACATTTGTTTCTTTAGGGTAAATAACCAGTAGTGTGATTGCTGGATCGTAGGGTAGCTCTATTTTCAACTTTTTGAGGAACCTCAATACTGTTTTCCAGAGTGGCTGTACCAGCTTGCATTCCCACCAACAGTGTAGGAGGGTTCCCCTTTCTCCCCATCCTTGCCAACATCTGTCGTTTCCTGACTTGCTAATTTTAGCCATTCTGACTGGTGTGAGGTGGTATCTCATTGTGGTTTTGATTTGTATTTCTCTGATGCCAAGTGATGTTGAGCACTTTTTCATGTGTCTGTTGGCCATTTGGATGTCTTCTTTCGAAAAACGTCTGTTCATAGCTTCGGCCCATTTCTTGATCGGATTATTTATTCTTTGGGTGTTAAGTTTGAGAAGTTCTTTATAGATTTTGGATACTAGCCCTTTATCTGATATGTCATTTTCAAATATCTTCTCCCATTCTGTCAGTTGTCTTTTGGTTTCGTTGACTGTTTCCTTTGCTGTGCAAAAGCTTTTGATCTTGATGAAGTGCCAATAGTTCATTTTTGCCCTTGCTTCCCTTGCTTTTGGTGATGTTTCTAGGAAGAAGTTGCTGCGGCTGAGGTCAAAAAGGTTGCTGCCTGTGTTCTCCTCAAGGGTTTTGATGGATTCCTGTCTCACATTGAGGTCTTTCATCCATTTTGAGTCTATTTTTGTGTGTGATGTAAGGAAATGGTCCAGATTCATTCTTCTGCATGTGGCTGTCCAATTTTCCCAACACCAT
>CM053603.1:94237367-94255497 GCA_028646535.1 Procyon lotor
TTAAAGCCTCTGCCTTCGGCTCAGGTCATGATCTCAGGGTCCTGGGATCGAGCCCTGCATCGGGCTCTCTGCTCAGCAGGGAGCCTGCTTCCCCTCCTCTCTCTGCCTGCCTCTCTGCCTGCTTGTGCTCTCTCTCTCTCTCTCTCTGTCAAATAAATAAATAAAATCTTTAAAAAAAAAAAAAAGAAAAGAAACATATTTGGGGAAAAAATAAAATTAGGGAATTTGATTTAATGTTAATACTTGTTAAATGCTTTCTATATAGTGGTTCCTAAAGTACCACCTGAAAGGAATATGTTAAAGCCTATAAATCCCTTATAATTCTTCATGTGATAGTAGAAGCTCCATCCAAGTGTACTTTTTATTGGCTCAAAGTTAGTCCATAGGAGATAATTAGCTCCTTCTTTATAATTCTCTTAAGTAATGCTTGAAATGGTCATTTCTCAGTTTTACATAGTGGTTCTGAAAGGTTGATAAGGCTTTGGGGTTTTTAGAATTGTTTTTAAAAGATGGTCTGTTTGGGGCACCTGGATGGCTCAGTTGGTTACGCATATGACTCTTGATTTCAGCTCAGGTCTTGATCTCTGGCTCATCAGTTCAAGCCCTGCATTGGGCTCCACACTGGGCATGGAGCCTACTTGAAAAAATAAATAAATAAAAGATGACTTGTTTGTTATTGTCATTCTAAAGGCAAATGTTAATCCAAGACCTTGAAAAGTAAACAGAGCTTAGCAAATCATTGTTGACTGAGATGAAAGAATTTTTGTATGTATGGATATAATTGTTGGATATTGCTAGTTTTTAAAGTTGGGTAACTTTATTGGATAGTATTCATTTAGGAAGGCAAGCACATTTATAAACATACCTTGCTGTGAATATTCATAAATACATTTTATATAATGTGAATTAAAATTACTTATTAGGAGGATATCTAAAAACATAAAGAGGTAAGTATTTTTCATAATGTGGGTTTAGTATTACATATTTTGCCTAAGCCTGTCTTCTCTTACATTTTATTTTCTATTGGCTCCTCACTTGCTAAGAGATTTTTATGGTATTTATATTTATTGTATAATCTAGTTTTAGAAAAGGGACATAGACATTTGAATTCACTCAACATTGAACATTTTTTACTAAGTGTATTTCATATACCAGGTATTATTTTAGTGGTAAGGATCAGGTGAGTCTTCTCCCAGGCTCAGGTAGTTTCTCAAATGTGTTTGCCAGTCAGTATTTTAAAGGGGATCTTCCACAGGTCACTGAGTTCTCTGTGCAGCTCTATCTCGGGCACTTTGTCCTATAAGCTGTAGGTGTCTTTGTCTCTCAGAACTGTCAGCTCCATCTTCTCAACCCAGTACTAGGCTCTCCTTTCACCAGGAGTCCACTAGGGTTTTCTTTCCTTGCACCACCAGCAACTATAGCAATCTTATGACACTCCTCCTTTCTCTTCTGTCTCAGGGGAATCATTCCTCATTGCCCTGTGTTCGTTGTTTTGAAAGTTCTTTCTCTCTCTCTCCCTCCCACCCCCCCACCTCCGCCAACACACACGCACACCCCTCCCCTTCCCTCCTCTTAACTTTCTGTCTTTCATTGTTATTTCTAAACCTGAGGTTAAATCCAGTCACTATCCGTTACTCCATATGTTTTGGACAAGGAAGTTGGACACATACTTTCCATATGATTTCAATTTTTAAAAAATTTTTAAAGAGTTGTTTTCAGTGCATGTATATCCTATGTCCATGAATGTACCACGTGTACTTGAAAGCAATGTGCACTCTACAGTTGATGGATGTAGTGTTTTATAAATATAAATTAGGTTAAGGTTGATATCTTTCAAGATTCTTATCCCCAGCCCTTTACAAATGACATTGTCTTTGGCTTTCATTTTTTCTGATGAAAATCTCATAGTCATTGAAATTATTGTTTTCCTATATGGAATGTGTTATTTTACTCTGGTGTTATTTTACTCTGTGGTTTTCAGTAGTTTGAATGTGATATGAGTAGGCATGATTTTCCTTGTGTTTTTCATGTTTGGGGTCCACTGATCTTATTTACTCTACAGATTTATGGCCCCAAATTTGGGGAGTTGGTTTGCCATAATTTCCTCAAATCTGCCTTATTCTCTTTTCTGCTTTACATAATATGTTACCGACCTCAGGGTTCTTTGACTCTCATGCATGTAGAAACAGACACGAGACCAAGGATAGTGTGGATAGTGTTTATTGCAAGCTCATGCCTGGACATGAGGAAGACAACCTTAGTTAGAGGGATACCAGCCTGCTCCCTGAGTAGTGGTGAGGGAAAGCTTTTGAAGGGGCTGAGGTAGAAAAGGGATGACATCTAAGCGTATAAATATATAGGGGCAGGGAAACGCAGGAAGTTGGGCACGCAGGCACAGTTGAAAGAACATGCTTCTTCATACATTGAGTGTTTTATTTACATGTTAAGCCTCCACACCTGAGCATGACTTTTTAACATTATAATGAGGGGAAAAGTAGGTTAAAGGTCCAGACTAGGGTCCACAGTACCTCTGACTGGTCTGGTCTGGTCTGGTCTTTGCAGGAGCTAATTAGTTGTAAATTGAGCATTAGAGTTTGTTTCACACTGTGGATTTTGGCTTCCTGGTTGTATGTAGTAACTGCAAGGCGAACTGGAGAAATGTGTTGGTTGTCCGAGGCGGCCCAGGGTTTTCTGCAAGTTTCTGTTCTGTAGAAGAAATACCTCAGAAAAGAGGACTACAGATAGGCAGAAAGATATTTAAAGAACTTTAATTTTTAAACGGGCTGAAATTATAAGATAAATAAGGTTTTATTTTCTTCAAACTGCTTTGAGTAGGTCCTGAGCAAACCCGGTTTGACAGTCAGCCAGAGACTTAGGTAGAAGTTACGAAGAATTGGGACCCCCCTTTCTCTGGTTCTTTCTATTCCAAGATTCCTCCTTACTACCAGTGGCAGTACTGGCCCTGAATTCTTTTCTTCAGTCATCAGGCCAGAAAGGCTTTTTTCTTAGAGACTCAGCCACATCTTGCTGCAACCGTGGTCCACCCTTAGGCCAAAACCTCAAAAGCAGTGAAATACTTTGTTGTCATTCCCTTCTCCAAGTTTCAGCCAACCTCTAAAATCTTTTGTTCACTCTTCACAGATTTTATAGAGTCCTGACTCCACTCTGTCTCTCCTCTCTCACAGTAGTTCCATCGGCAAGTTCTGAGGCCTCTGCCTTCAAAACATATGTAGAATCTTCGTTCTCATTGCCTCCGCTGCCACTTCCTTAGACTGAGCCATCACCATCTCTCACCTTTTTTATTGCAATCACTTCTAAACCAGTCACCCTGCTTCCATTGGCCCCACTGTAGTTTATTTTTCAGCATAGCATCTAAAATGAATGATCCTTTTAATCTGTTTTGTTTACTCTTGTACCTCTGGCACTGAGAACTTTATACATTGTGCTCAATAAATTTTTATCAGTCGAATGTATGAATGAATAATTTAATGTTTCTCATTTTTAGTAAACTAAAAAGCTGTTCTTTTAAAATATACATATTACTAACTCAGAACTGGATTGAACCCACTCCAGCTTATAGAAGCAAAATTATATTTTTAAAATTTAATTCTACTTTTTAATAAGTCGAACATTATAAACTTTAAAAATGTGAAATACCATGCTCTTATAAATGCTAGCACAGGTATCTATGTTGCTTTGCAATGGACTTTTGCTGATTTAATAACGTTCTATGCTTCTATAACTATTCAGTTTACAAAGCATTTTTGTATGCTATTCCATGTTAGTTTTATTAATCTCTTTGACCCAAGCCTGCAAGTTGCCAGATATTTTACATTTTTATCTTTAGATATATTGCTGTATATCTAATCTGTATAATTTTGAAGATTTTTAAAAAGGCAACATAAAGAAAAACATGGAGGGCATTGTGAGAAGGAAGGGAAAGATGAATGGGGGGAAATCAGAGGGGAAGATGAACCATGAGAGACTGTGGACTCTGAGCAACAAACTGAGGGTTTAGGAGGGGTTGGGGTGGGGGTTGGGCGAGCCTGGTGATGGGTATTAAGGAGGGCACATATTGCATGGAGCACTGGGTGTGGTGCATGAACAATAAATCTTGTAACATTGAAAAAATAAAATAAACATATTTTGGGGAAAAAAATAAAAAGGCAACATCGTGGGTATTTTACTGAAAGATTCTGGGGAAAATACCACCTTAAAAACTTCTTTAAAATTTCAGGCATCTCTAGAACATGTAATGCTTATATTTAGTGAGGGAATATATACATTGCTTATTTTAGAATTATTGTTGTCAAACTTAGTAGCATGTATATTTTGAAATTGTTCTTTCTTTTCTCCCCTTAACATAGTATCATTTCACTCTAAACTGGAGATTAAATTTTACTTTGTATGTAAGAAATCTTTAATAGCCAATTCAGATGAGAAATGCTTAAGGTAGTATGTCATGAAAATGGTGAAATATTTTTAAGTTAAATATGTTTATGGAGTCAAAGAATGTAATAAAGCTATTTGGGTCTTTTTTCTCCTCAACTTTATTGAGACATAATTGATGTAGAATATCTTGTGAGTTTAAGTTGTACAACATGATTTGATAGTTATATATTATGAAATGACTCACAGTAGTGTTGGTTAATACTTCAGTATGAGGTGAGATCCTTTTTGATATCCTAATTTCATTTCCTTTGAATATATATCCAGAAGTGGGATTGCAGAATCATATGGTGATTCTATTTTTAGTTTTTTAGTAACCTCCATATTGTTTTCCATAGTGATTGTAGCAATTTACATTCCTTCCACAGTGCACAAGGGTTCCCTTTTCTCTACATTCTTGACAACACTTAATTATCTCTTGTGTTTTTTGGTATAGCCATTCTAACAAGTTTGAGGTGATAATCTCATTGCAGTTTGATTTGTACTTCCGTAGGGATTAGTTATGTTAAGCATCTTTCTATGTACCTCTCTGTCATTTGTAGGTCTTCTTTGGAAAAATGTCTATTCAGGTCCTCTGCCCATTTTCCAGTTGGGAGCAATTTGGATCTGTTCATTAATAATGGCTTACTTGAACTTTTTTCTGTTTACGTCAAGGTTTTATCAATTTTATTTGAAAATTACATATTTTAGGTTTAATAAAATTTTCTTCTCTCGCTATATAGAGAATTCAGTAACAAGGTCAAAAAATCCAAAATTAAGAGAATTACTCTCTGTAGCATGTTTACAAAATAGAATAGATTCTCCTTACTTATATATTACAACATTGTATATTTTCAGCTGGTGAGGGTGCTACTGCCTTTCAATCCAGACCTCTTTTTCTAATCAATAACCTCAAGGTAGATTTGCTCCTGTGCTATCCAAGAAAGATATTTGGGACCCCATAAGGCAAAGAAAACCTTACCATCTAAAAAATGGTCTACACCCATGATTATTCATTTGTAGTGAGGTTAATCTGCATATAGGACATCAGAAATAATTTGTGCTTTACAGATAGTTCATGTAAATTTATTTGTGTGATGATCAAAGTAATATATATTCTGTGTAAAAAATATTGTACTTTTTTTTCCTTTGACCTTTAGTATCAGTTTAGCTCTATAAAAACCATTCTTGGCATTTTTATTGGGATAGTATTAAATTTACAAATGAATTTAGACAGAACTAACATCTTGATGATGTTGAGATACCCTATCGAAATATGAGGAATGTCTTTCCATTGAATTAAGCCTACTTTTACAGCTTTCAAGAATAATTTACAGTTTTCCTCATTTAGGTTTTGCATGTTTATTTATGTTTATTTCTTTGGTGCTATTATGAATGAGATTTTCTTTACATTATGTCATCTGTTTAGTGTGTGTATATCTGACGGTCATTAATTTTGGTATACTTATTTAAATAACTGCTACCTTACTAAATTATTTTGTTTGAGATTTTAACATTGATTGTCTTGTGTGTTCTAGGTATATTAACATATTATAACAAGTAAAAGGTGTTTTGTTTATCCTTTTCAAGTTTTTATGTCTCTAATTTAGTATACTGTTAAATAGTAATAAAGATAGTGGTATATTTGCCTTAGTCTTAATCTTAATGAAAATCCCTCTGTTGTTGTTGTTGTTGTTTTCCCATTAAGGAAAATGCTGGCTTTATGACTTAGATACGTGTTTGATTTTAATTATTTATCAGTTCCCTTTAAGTGTTTTTTTCTTTCTTCATATTAGTATTGAGTGTTGAATTTTGCCAAAGGCCTTTCAGGATCTGTGGAGATAACCATATTAAAAATGAGATATTTTTCTTAATCTTTAAAAATTTTTTAACATTTATTTTATTTTTGTAAGGCTTAATTTCTTTTTTTTTTTTTTAAGGCTTTATTTCTTTAGAGAAGTTTAAGGTTCATAGCAAAATTAAGGAGGAGGTACAGACAGAGACTTCCCATATAATTCTTTGCCCTGCACATGCATAGCCTCCGCCCATTATCAACATCCCCAACCAGAACTGTGTCTTTGTTACAGTTGATGAACCTACATGAACCTACACGTAGGTACCTACCTGTACCTACCTGTACGAACCTACACATAGAAGACCAGAGTTTATATTATAGCATTTGGGTTCACTCTTGGCATTATGCATTCTGTGAGTTTGGATAAATATGTAATCATATATCCACCATTACAGAGTATTTCTACTGCCCTTGAAAACCTGTGTACACAAACTATTTATCTTTCTCCCTCACCTCCAAACCTTGGCAGTCAGTGATACTGTTATTGTCTCTATAGTTTTGTCTTTTGGGGGCAGTTTTTCCAACTGCCCTCAGTGGAATCATAGGGAATATAACCATAATCATATGGTATATAATTTTCAGATTGGCTTCTTTCACTTACTAAGATGCATGTAAGGTTCCTCCATGTCTTTTCAGGGCTTGTAGTTCATTTCTTTTTAGCACTGAATAATATTCCATAGTCTGGATGTACCACAGTTTATCCATTCCCCTACTTAAAGTACATCTTGGTTGTCTCCAAGTTTTGGCAGTTATGAATAAAACTGTTGTAAGCATCCATGCGCACATTTTTGTGCAGACATAAGTTTTCAGCTCCTTTGGATTAATACCAGGGAGCTTGATTTTGATTGCTGGATTGTATAGTATGAGTGTTTAGTTTTGTAAGAAACTGTCAGACTGTCTTCCAAAGTAGCTGTACCATTTTGCATTCTCACAAGCAGTGATTGAGAGTTACTGTTGCTCCATATCCTTATCAGCAATTGATGTTGTCAGTGACCTGGATTTTGGCCATTCTAATATATGTATAGTTATATCCTAATTTTCAATTTCCTAATCACATATGATTTGAACATCTTCCCATATGCTTATTTCCCCTCTGTATGTCTTATTTGGTGACGTTTCTGTTAAGCTCTTTGGGTTATTTTTAAATCAGGTCATTTATTTTCTTGCAAGCATTTTCTCTAAGTATTTGATCTGTATTCTCTTTCTCTTGATACTGTCCTTCACAGAGCAGAAGTTTCTAATTTAAATGGAGTTCAGCTTATCAACTATTTGTTTCTAGATCATGCCCTTTATGGTATTATCTAAAAAGCCCTTCCCATACTGAAGATCATCTAGGTTTTCTCCTAAGTTATCTTCTAGGAGTTTTACCATTGTTGTTTCATATTTAGATCTGTGATCCATTTTGAGTTAATTTTGGTGAAGAGTATAACATCTATTTAGATTGATATTTTTTCTTTTGCATGTGGATGTCCAGCTGTTCCAGCACCATTTATTGAAATGACTATTATTTTCTCTATTGTACTGCCTTTGCTCCTTTGTCAAAGACTGACTGTAGGTATGGTTCTATTTTTAGGCTTTCTTTTCTATTCCACTGATCTGTCTGTTCTTTTGCAATTACCACAGTCTTGATTACCGTTGCCTTATGGTTAGTCTTGAGGTTGAGTAGCATCAATCCTCCACCTTTGTTCTTCTCTTCAATACTGTGCTGACTATCCTGGGTCTTTTTCCTCTCCATATAACCTTCAGAATCAGTTTGCTGATATCCACAAAATTACTTCCTGAGATTTTGATTGGGATTGCCTGGAATCTATAGTTGGGAAGAAATGGCATCTTGACAATGTTGTGTCTTCCTATCATAAACATGAAATATCTCCCCACTTATTCTCTTCTTCTTTGATCATCTTTATCAGAATTTTGTAGTTTTTGTCATATATCTCTTGTACATACTTGTTAGACTGATAACTAAGTATTTTGTTTTTATGGGTACTAATGTACATGGTGTTGTGTTTTTTATTTCAAATTTTACTTGTTCCTTTCTGTAATTTCAGTAGTAGTTCCTGGAGTTCTTTTGTCCATTCATTCTTTCAGATTTTCTACATACATAATCACATTATCTTCAAAGACAGTTTTATTTCTTCCTTCCCAATCTACATGGCTTTTATTTCCTTTTCTTGTCTTATTGCATTTGCTAGGACTTACAGTGTGATGTTGAAAAGGAGGGGTTAGATGGGACTTTGGTTGCCTTGTACCTGACATTAGTAGGAAAGCTTCAGGTTCTTACCATTAGGTATGGTGTAGCTGTAGGGTTTTTGTAGGTATTCTTTATCAAAAGAAGTTGAGGAAGTTCCTTTTGAGGAAGTTCCTTTTTATTCTTAGTTTACTGAGAGTTTTTATCATGAATGGATGTTGGATTTTGTTGAATGTTTTATCTGTATCTGCTGATATGATCATTAGTTAATTGTTAATGATCATTAAAATGCTGTGTCATGTTTAAGAATTTTCAATATTGACCTATCCTTGTATAACTTGTGATGAATCCCATTTGTTAATGGTGTGTTATTTTTTAATATAATGTTGCATTCTATACTCTTGGTATTTTATTTAGTTTTTACATTTAATATTCATGTGATGCTGGTTAATAATTTTCTTTTTTGCATATCAGTGTTGTGCTTGCTTCATAAATACAGTTTGGAAATTTTGTTTCTGTTTTTTCTTTTTTATACTTAAGAATAATTTTCACAACATTGGAAATATCCTTGATAGTTTAATAGATTTCTGCCTATGAAGCAGTATGGACTTGGTACCTTTTTTGCAACTGATAACTGTGTTTCTTCTATGAAACTTTGTATGTTGAGCTTTCTAATCTCTAAAAATTTTAATTTTGGCAAAGTGGATATTCCTTAGTAAATTATCTATTTCATTTATGTTTTCAAATTTATTTCTGTAGAGGTCTGCAAAGTAGTCTCTTATGAGTTTGGTGATTTTTTTCTGTTTCATTGATTATTTTCTCCTGTTAAATTCTTATTCTGCTTTGATTTGAACCTAAATCCTGCTGCATTGTTCCCATCTGCCTTGTTTAATTTTGCCCATCTATTTGATTTTTAGCCTTCCTGAATCATTTTGTGTGTCTGTTGTGTACAGCATATAATTAGGTCTTGCCTTTGTAAATTAATTTGAATATCTATTAAATAGGTGATTTGGGCCTATTTATTTTATTGATATGAATAATGTTTGGTATAAATTCTATCATATCATTTTGGAATTAGTTCATTGTTTTCCTTTTAATTATTTTGTAAGTTTATGTCTTTTCATCGTTAACTCTTGTGGGCACTTAGTGTTTTTCCTATTGGCTTTTCTCTGTTCTTAATATCCTACCAATCCTTGTGTGTGTTATCTTGATTTTATGTGCTGTTACTAGCACGCTATTTCTTTTTAACCTTATTTGCTAATTTTTGACAAAAAGAATTTTTAAATTTTTACTTAAGTCAAATATATCAATCTTTTAACTACTCATATTTGTTTCATCCATCTTTTACTGTTTCTAAGCTATTGGAGTTACCCAAACTGAGGTTAAAGGCATAGTCCTCCAAATGGCCGTCTGTTGAAGTTGTCTAACTCCAACTACAAGTCTAGAGGTTTCACCAAATCACCTTCACATCCAATGATGTTTTACCAAAAAGACTCAGAGATGTCACTGAAAACTGTTATTCTAATGGTCACATTTATTACAGGGAAACAGCACAAATTAGAACCAGCCAATGGAAGAGACATATAGGGCTGAGTTTAGGATGGTTCTACAGGAAGTTCCTGTCTTCCTCAGGATGTGTCACCCTCTGGGCATCAGTGAATGACAGTAATCATGGAGTATTGCTCACGAAAGCTTCAGTGTCTAGAGATTTTATTCAAGCATCATTACATAGGCATGATTGATTGATTGTGCTCAATATCCAGCCCTACTCATTTCCAAGAGGTTGTGCCGACATCATGTGGTAAAAGCCCTCTCTAGTCAAATAGTTGGGGGTTTTTGGCTTGGCCAGCCTTTATGTGCCATGGCCAACCCCCATGCTACGACTATTGTGTGTGGCCGACTTCACCTTTAGTCACCTCACAAGCATATATATCAGTCTTCATCTGAGAGACCCACCATGATGATGAAGACACTAATCACTCTGACTTTCCAGGTACTAAAGACAGAGACCAGGTCTCTTTGGACCCGGCCAAATTCTTTACTCTACGAGAGCCTTTCTCTTTCAACTATTAAGTAAATATTCGGTATTTTCTCTTGGTCATTGTTTTTGTATTTTTATGAATATTTTATCATTAACTTGGGTTTTTCTGGAACTTACTGTTGATGCTAAATACAAATTCTTTTTTTCTTTGCAAAGAGCTAATCAGTTCTAGAGCCATTTGTTAAAAATTCTTCCTTTTCTCGGGGCGCCTGGGTGGCTCAGTCATTAAGCATCTGCCTTCGACCCAGGTCAGATCCCGGGGACCTGGGATCGAGCCCCGCATCGGGCTCTCTGCTCTGCGGGAAGCCTGCTTCTCCCGCTACCATTCCCTCTGCTTGTGTTCCCTCTCTCACTGTGTTTCTCTCTGTCAAATAAATAAAAATCTTTAAAAAAAAAAAAATTCTTCCTTTTCTCTGCTGACTTTGGTGTCTTGTGTATTCTGGATACCTAGTTTTTAAACTTTTATCAGATTAACTAGGGTAAATTGGAAATGATAGTAGAAAATACTTATTACGTATATAATTCCTGACAAGATGAACAAATTATAAACAGCAGACAAAGGACTTCAGAAACTATTAGACTGTGTGTTTACTGACTGGAAATATCTCTCTATATATTTTCTTAAGGACATTGCTGTTTTATATCCCAAACTACACTTGATGTTTGATATTCATAACAATGCTATAAGTCATCAACGAAAGAATGAAGAAAGTTTGGTAATACTCTAGAAGACATGAAGATCAAACAAAATGCTATGTGATGACTAACAAGGAAAAATATTTATGAAATCACTGAGGGGAAAAAAGTACCATGCAAAAACAGAAATATAAGAGGTTGATGTGCATATAATTTTGATAATACATTTGTGTGTGTCCATGTGTGTAAAATGCATAGAAAAAGCCCTGAGAAAATGTCTACCAAACTGTGACAAGGAGGAGAATAATGGTAGTGATGATAGTGTACCTTTATTTTCTTCTTTTCTGTAGTCCTTAGATTAAAAAAAAACAAAAGCTTATATTTCTTTTATAATTCAAAACTTTAAAGACAACATACAAGTTTATAATACATTGTAGGAGGATCTCAATCACAAAAACTAATTTATGTGTTGGAAATTTAATGGGTTAGCTCTAAAGAGATGAATCATGAAATTCACCCTCCATAGGTGTAGGTACAGACATAGGTAGCTATTGAGCTATTGGAATGTGGCTAGAATTAATTAAGATATCCTATAAATGTAAAATAGAGCCCAAATTTTGAAAACTAAACATGAAGAAAGAAAAGGCAAATTCCTTATTTGTAATTTTTATATTGACAACATTGACATTAAAATACTGGGATATATTGAGTTGAATAAAATACATTATTAAAATATAAATAAAAGAGGTCATAAATTATATCTTATGTATTTTATTTATAAGTGATTTATTTATGTATAAGGTTTTTTTTTTTAAATGAAGTAGCCTACTCATTATAGGCTTCTATTTATTAGGAAGTTTATTTTATATTAGTGAAAATAATTTTTTATTTTCCCTAATCTAGAAATCTGCAACTCAGTGGTCAGGACCAAAAGCTAAAATGAGGGAATCAGATAAAGAATTAGGAGTAGGTATCAAACTTTCTTCACTAACCCATCAATAGGGCATGATTAAGGGTCCAATTACAAAGTCAGGAGTTTCAGTTACCAGGAAGTTACCCAAAGCAAAAAAAAAAGAAAGAGAGAGAGAGAGAGAGAGAGAGAGAGAGAGAGAGAGAGAAAGAAGAAAAGAAAAGAAAAAAAAAAAAAAAAAAGGCTAGCATTAAGCTAACAGATTATAGATTATAGACTGTGCCTTAGACCTCCAGGCTCTTGGAAGGGAATTGGGTGCCAGGATGAATAAGTGTACAGCTTAGGGTGATAGTAGGAAAAAATGGCACACTCAAAGACATAAACAGATAATTTAATGAAAGGACTATTGAAAGAGTAAGGCAAGTTTAAGAAGAATCATCAAGATTTCTGGCCTAGCAATAGCTGTGAGTCTTCACCACCTCTAAGCCTAATAAGAGAAAGGAAGAGAACTTGTTATGAGAGAGAGCCATCCCAACAGAAATTGGGCCTGTAGAAGAGAAAGGCAGCCACTATCAAACCCCAGGCCAGCAGGAAAAAGACCCTAACCTCTCTTTCCTCTTGTCCTCTAATTGATCTCCCTTCAGTGTCTTCTCTGGGCTAAACCCAAACCACTGCTGAAGGGTGAGGCAACCTGTCTGATGCAGCCCATGAGGAGTGTCGGTTGGGTCAGGGTGTGGGAGTGGTCACAGAGCAGATCCTGTGGGCAAACCAGGCTTATCCAGCATAGCACCTGATAGCTGCTGAAACAGTCACCAGTCCTGGATAGTCCAATGAGGAGCCCTGTTAGTGACAGGAGAGAAAGAAAAGAGAAGGTGAAGGGAGAATTGATGTCTTTTAGTAATTAAAAAGCAGTGACATTTGCTTTTTCTTCAATTGATTGTTCTGGGGTACTTTCAAAATAATGTGGAACAGTCCAAATTTTACTGTCACTAAATTTACTTAATCAAAGTTTTACATGATAGTCTACTTTTCCTTACAATTTATTTGAATGAAAATAAATTATGCAGGGCTTATACTAGGTAATGGAAATACAAAGATTCTTCTCTAAGGTACTGTTTCTGCCTACTTGGAGCTCAAAGTCTAGTATAGGATGGAACTCTACAGATAAATACTTAGAACATTACATATTACTATAAACCATTCTTCTGTTTTTCAAATATTTTGAGACTGTACTAGGTGTCAGGCAAAGGTACAAAGTGCAGTAGAAGCATAGGAATTCCTCTGTCTGAGGAATCAGAGAAGCCATAAAATGAGTATAACTTTAGTATTGAGGCGTGTACTGTTTGGTATTTGGTTTTTCTTACCTGGTCTCCTTATAAATCAGAGGCATTAACAACTCAGTTGTAAAAGGAATGGTATCAACCTGAGTAATAAAGTCCTTTTGATATAGTTATTGAAAGAGTATTTATCATTGCCTTATTAAATATGGAGAAATAAGTGTGCCATTTTTTTCAAATGGTTTCATTTGCTCATGTTTTCTTTGTTGACCCAAATGAATGAAATTAGAATAAACAATCTCTAAGTCATTTGTAATCATGAGCTGATTAATGGAGTTTGGTTTCATAGCCATTATTCATTCACGAACACCTGATATCTTTCCCATAAACAAATTGTGTTTGTCCAAATTAAGAAATTAAATGAAGCATTTGATGAGTTTATGATTGACCCTTCTAACTCAGAGCCCATTAGTCAACGTCGTTATCATAGAAAACTGTTTGACTAATGTGCTGTCTAAAGAAGCATGTGGATTTATTATGACTTCTGATTAATGTTTGCTGCAAGCCAAACTACTAGATTATAATAATTTTTTGATTCTCATTTTAGCAGTCATTGAAGAATTTCATCTCTGATGAAATGCGCTTATGTCCCATTAGATTTAGAGATGATTACAAGGTATTGAGTGAAAAAGTTTTTAAAGGAATTATGTATTTCCAAAAGTATATACAGTACATGCTATGGAAAGATGCTTTTATTTGAAGCAGTTTAGCATTTTTTAACTTTGTGGACATCATCTTTGTCTTTCAGGATAATGAGCCATTATCAGATTTTTTAAAAATTAGAACTTACTCATTTATTAAGAAAGAAATTAGAAAAGGCATAATATGAGAATTTCTCATATTTTCTTTAAGTTAAAACAGGTTTTGGTAATTTTAAATATTTATTTTTAAGTTGTATGTAATTGTTACTTATTTAATACATTTTAGTTTTGCCAGTAAAGCAAATCCCTGTTTACCCAACTTATTCTTATTATAAAGTTAGAATAAAAGTTTCACCTTTAAGCTCTTCAATAGACTAATAACACCTAAACCCCTGTTAACATGGGCCTTGAGCATGATTCCCGCTTGAGGCTACACTATGACTACCACACTAGTATGAAGAAACAAAGGACCACAAATATGGCTGAGTTGTTTAATTTGGGGTGGAGTGGGGAGTGGGTTTTAAAAGTTGGAAACATTGACTTTATCAGAATCCATCTGATTAACAGAGTTTACAGGCCAGATATGTAGGGTTTATAGTCTTTATTGTGAAGTAAATTCAATTCTATTCCTCTTAAAGTAGGGAAGGCAGAATCAGCATGCCAACTAGAATGAAAAAGAGTTTCTTGGGGAAAAATCTTTCTGATTTCCTTTTTACTATGCAAATTGTGGTGATCCACCATTTTTTCTTGTTCACATTCTGACTATATTAGAAAAAATTAAAGAAATGAGCACCAGATATGCTAGGCACATCACCTATATTATTTCATTTAATTTAGAGCAGAATATAATCATGATAACTAAAATAAAGCAAGAAGGGAGGATAATATAATTTTTTTCATTTTCCCAAAAGTCTTAATATTAGCCAAAATTAGAAGTGAGTTTTCTCTCAAACTAAACCTTACTTTGATTGCTCTCCTTTTAATGAGACTAAATAAAGTTCTAGGACATTAGAGGAAAAGATCAGTTAGTCCATTTTTGCTGACTTATTCCCCATGTAGAGTAGTGCTAAGGACTTGCTTAGCTTCCAGCCATCTGCCAAAAATGGGAGTCTTTTCTGACCATGCAGTTGAGGACCTCTGAGTTGATATCATCTGAACAGAAGGGCAGACATAAAGGAGATTTGTTTGCAACTCATGCCAAGATTTGAGGGTGCGCTTGACTTACACTGATGTAAAATTCTCTTCATTTGTTAAAGGTTCTGTAGTGAAGTAAACACAACCTTCTTACCTCATTTTGGAAGTTCAAGTGCTAATTCTATTCTCTTATGAAGCATATTAGAGAAGTCTTTGAGCAAATTATTCTGCCGGAGTTCTCTTTCCCCCTCTTAGGATATTGTGGGGTGGCTATATACTTTATTAATCCCATTTATTCTCATCAGTAAAGAAAAAAATTATTAAGATTACCTTAAAGGACATACACTTATTGAGTGTTTACTGTGTGCAAAGTACTGCATTAAGTGCTTTCCATATGTTACAACACTTAGTCCATATTCTTACCAAGTTTTTAAAGTTAGATCTTGGGAAATCTAAATATATCTTTTAAGTTTATGCATGAAAATTTTAGTTTGGAATGCATTGGAGAGCCAACAGTTATGTTGATAGATGATTCAGTAGCAACAGGTGAGTATTTACTACCAGGCCTTTAGTCCCCCAGAAAGGGTATCCAAAGAGCTACTTTGGCAAAATAGTCTGAAGTAATGAAGCAAAATATAATGGAGAGAATGAGGGAAGAGAGTGAAGGGACATTTTTTTTTGTGCCTGCTTTGTGTTTATAATTAAGTTAATATAGCACGAAGATAGTAATTGAGTAATAGATCAAAATGGCATTAATAATGTGTACATTTCTATTCTGTATAATTCTGAAATACTAGTTTAATACTGATATTTTGTTTTTATTTTTTTTTAAAGATTTATTTATTTGACAGAGAGAGAGATCACAAGTAGGCAGAGAGGTAGGCAAAGAGAAAAGGAGAAGCAGGCTCCCTGCTGAGCAGAGAGCCCGATGCGGGGCTCCATCCCAGGACCCTGAGATCATGACCTGAGCCGAAGGCAGAGGCTTTAGGCCCCTAAGCCACCCAGGTGCCCCTATATTTTGTTTTTAAAGTGAGACATTATCATCTGTAATTCATCCTCAGATGCACCTCTCCTAAGACAAAATCAGGGCTGGTGAGGGACGTTTCTTGATTACATCTTTTGTCCCTTTACTATGAGATGATTGGGGGAGGAGGTCCTGATTGAAGTAAATAATCTTGAAGGAGGAGGAGTCACGGTGGAAGAAAGCAGATTTCACCCTGGAAGATAAAAAAGGTGGTGAGCACTAGAAATCTGTTAGAGAAAGAAAAGTGGTTAGTGTCCAGGAAGGGTTGGGACCAGGCTTGCAGCCTCCCTCTAAGTTGTCTCTTTTTATTTTCTAGCTGTAGACTGAAAGGTTTCTTCCCACCCCCTATCCATGTGTTGAAGCCCTAACACCCGATGTAATGGTATTTAGAAATGGGGCCTTTAGGGATATAATTGCTTTAGAAGAGATAATAAGGGTAGGACCTTCTTGATGGGATTGGTGCCTTTATAAGGAGAGACCCCAGTGAACTTGCCATCCCCACACTACCCTCATGTTGGGGCAAAGTGAGAAGATAGCTATCTCCAAGGCAGGAAGAAAGCTCTCATGAGAATTTGACCATGCTGGCACCTTGATCTTGGACTTTTAGTCTCCAGAACTATGAGAAAATAAATTTGAGTTGTTTAAATTACTCAGCCTAGGGCATTTTGTTATGGCAGTCCAAGCTGACCAAGACACCCCCAACACATCTATTATTATTCCTAAGGAGCCTCACCCTCTCCCTACCCTTTTGATTGGAAGATGACTTTTTCAGAGACTTCTGGAAGCAAATTGTTTCCATATTGGTTCTGAAGGAAATTCAAATTACATTATTACACTAGTAATACAATAACCTAGTAACTGGGAAATGAGACTTAAAATAGTAATACCTTACAAGGTTTTTTAAATGGAAATGGGGGAGAGGAGTTTTGTCTGTGGCCAAAATGCTTTCCTTTGGTGGAGTTTAATGCAAAACATAACTTTCTAGAAACATGGCAAAACACAAATCACATTTCATTTTTAAAAATAATGGCAAAACAGTATAACATGAAGGAAAATACTAATGTTTTAATACTTTGAAATATTACAGAAATATTGGATTACTGAAAACTGGAATTGCAATCACCATATAAATAGTTGCAGATAGGTCTTTATAGCTTACAAAGTGCCTGTTACTGCATTTTATCAGGTATGTATTATTATCTACTAGAGAAAAAAGTGTGAGGTTAGGAAGAGTGTGATTTAAAAAATTAGTAAGAGAACAGATAGGTTTATGTTGAATATATAGGTGGTAGTAATGGTGGTAGATTCAATCCTTTGTGTTTCTTTCCCATTGGGGTAGGGACTATGTGCTTACTGTATGTGTATATTTACATATTAGAAAAATATTGCTTTATTGGAGTGATTTTCTTGTCTTACTGCCATTTACTTCTCATTAATGTTCTAGCCTAAAAGAAATAACTAAACAATTAAACTTTGTATTCAGTGAATTGAATATCACCATGTTTTTATGATTGTGGAGTTGTTCATCACCAACTTTTTCTTTCCTTGAGTTTAGAAATATTCTAGGAATTGGGATTTGAGTCCCAGCTAGTCTATGACTGGTCTATGTTTTAAACCCCCAAAATGGAAATTTGCCCAATTCATTTGCATATTCGTTGTTATTATAGTCTAGTTGTTTAACTTCCCAGAACCTTTCTTTATCTAGAGAATTCAGGCTTACAAAAGAGAGATGAGGAATAGTTCTTCCCACTTAGGAACCCCTCCCCCCATCCTACTCCTTTTGTCCATTTGCAGTATCTAAATGTTTATGATGTAAAAATTTGGAGCTAGTCACTTATTTTGGAATTACATAATCTTAAATTTCCTAATCAATTATTTAATGTAGTTGTCCAAAGACCATAGTTTCAGTCATGTTTACTAGACTAAGAAAAAAAAA
>CM053603.1:94255597-94293835 GCA_028646535.1 Procyon lotor
CAGCAGGGAGCCCAATGCAGGGCTCAATCCCAGGACCCTGGGATCAGGACCTGGGCTGAAGGCAGACACTTAATGACTGAGCCACCCAGGCACCCTGGTGACTTTTTCATTAAGAAAAATAATGTTTGGTTTCATTTTCAACCAACATTGAGAAAGTATGCAGAAATTATAATAGTCCTGGCTGCAGGGTAGACTGAAGGAATGTATTGTCATATTTATAGCTTTGGGATAAGATAAAACCATAAATTACAGTGCTCTCTCAAAAAATGTTGCCAGAAAAAAGATATAATATAGAAATTTTATATCCTAGATCATACAGAGACTAAATTAGTGAATTATATAAGTCTTTGAAAAAAAATTTTTTTTTGACTTTTTATTTTTCAAACTTTCTTCATCTCACTCCAATTAAGTATTTCTTTCTTTTTTTGTGAAGATTTATTTATTTGTCAGAGAGATAGAGCCCAAGCAGGGGGAATGGCAGGCAGAAGAAGAAGCAGGCTCCCTGCTGAGCAAGGAGACCAGTGAGGGACTCCATCCCAGGACCCTGGGATCATGACCTGAGTCAAAGGCAGAAGCTTAACCAACTAAGCCACCCAGGCATCCCACAATTGAGTACATCTTTTGGGGCACATAGAGTGAATACTCGTTGTTAAGTTATATATGTCATATGTTACAGATTTTTAGAATTCATCAGAATTTCCATGTATATTATTTCTATCATTTCTAAGAGTAACTGTTAAGGACAGTTTATAGTTTATCAACTGAATTACTATACAAATATGGCTTCTGGGTAATAGGAGAAGATCTACTTCTATATATGCCTCAAATAAAAATATCAGGATTATCTCTGTTAAACCTGTCTCGTTCTCTGAGTATTGCAGGCAATTAAAAGCCATTTAATTGCATTCAGTTATAAAACTATTTAGTCACAGAAGATTCCCACCTCCATTTGGGTCTTTTCTATGGCACTGTGTTCTGGATCACTCCAACTTTTGACCTGCAATACAGATTAAGTAATTTGAGAATTTTAAAAAGAACCAGCATACTGAAGCTTGTTTGGTAAGAAATAGAAAACAATCTATGATCAAATTATAGTGGTAACAGTCTTAAGGTAGTTCCTTTCGCTTATCAAAAATACACATATGTGTTAAGCCAACTAGAATGTGTAAGGATGAATCATCTCTACAAATTCATTGGTGATCTTCAGTGTTTGCCTTTAAAATCCCATAGTTTGTCACTGGACAGGAAGCCTTAATAGCTTGTTAATTATTTAAACTGCAAAATATGGAGGGAAAAACTATCTGTTTTCAATTACAGAAAATAGAAGTGTTGATATTGCTTATATTCTAAATCTAGACAAAATGTCAAGAAAACCTTTAGCATGTCACCAAAAATAAAGATAAGGATTTGTTTTTTTCCCCTTTGTATCTTAAAAATATATGTTAAAAAAAATCTTAATTTGATGCATAGTATGTTTTGTGAAATGAGCCTTCTCAAAATTAGATGCCTATATATCCTCAGTAGAGGTTACTAATACATGTCTAAGCCATGTCTAATGTCTCAGGCACATTAATATATACACATGCACAAACAACACACACATATACTAAAAATGGCTATGGTGATAAAAAGAAGGCACAGAAATGTGTTATCTATCATCGTGGCAAGCTAAGAAACTTGCTTGAAGTCAATGGCAAATAACTATGAAGATGGTATCAGTGAAATAAATAACTAGTTTGGGAAGATTTACCTAGCACGGTATTCATGTTGATATTTGTCAGGCATTAGCTGACTGCTATTGATGCTTCCTTTACTTACTGAAATAGATGTTTTCATCAAACATTAATATAATGTAAAATTTTCTTGTGGATTAATTTTCTCTCTGGTTTTCATTAAAATTGGAGATAAATTATTTTATTTTTAAGAGATTAGTCCTAGACATGATGAAATCACTTTATACAGTGTAATGAATTTTAACATTTATAGAAAAATAATCTTTGATATATTAATAGTAATATCACTGTACATTTATGTATTCTACTACCATTTTAAAAACATCACCCCTTACATTATTTCATGTTTCTCACATACTGTCATGAAATAAGTAATTCAGATATTAATATTCCCTTTTTTTAAATATGAGGAAATGAGGCTGAAAGAAGTTAGACGACCTGTCAAAGGTCTCATTGATTTAAAATGGCAACATAACTAGGATCTAATCATAAATATATATATATTTTGACAATTTACCAGCATTATGGGAGACAAAATTAGTCTTCAGTATGCTCTACCCATGAAGTTTATGGCCAAGTTGGAGGAACAGATATAGATAGACTGTTACATAACCCAGTTCTTTGTACATATGATGGATAAGGACAATAGATTATGGAAATAATTAGCTCTAACTAGGGAAATTAAGGAAGAATGAATGAAACTTGACTTTAGAGGCCGATATTGCCCCCCCTTCCCTTATAACTTCCTAGATATTTTACTTGTCCAATGCAGAATTCCCTACTGATCAGAAATGTACATCACTGTTTAATCAGTTTTATGTTTTCCTAAAGTTCTCACCTCTCCAGAAAAAAACACCATCTCTGCATTCCCACATCTTTTTCTGCTGATCACTATTCTCATTAATATAACTGGTGGAGTTTTCTTAGTAAGAAAGCAAAGAAAGTACATTCTAGGACTTGCGTGTACTAGCAACAAATAAAAATAGTATCTAACACTTATTGAACAATTATTATATGCCAGCTACTCTTACAGATATTATACACATAAATAATTCATTTAATTTGTGTATCAACTCCATGAATGGATATTATTATCCCTATTTTACAGAAATAAAATGGCCCACAGAAATAAAATAATTTTACCAGCATCACATAGTCATAAACTCATGCTTTTAATTACTCCCTACAATGAACAAAGACCTAATAGGCTGAGTGATTTTTTTTTTTTTTTGACTCAACAAAGGGAAAGCAGACTAGTGTGACTTCTTTCTAGGTTATAGAAAGTTATTCTCAACTCTGTCGGTCCTACTAGTTTCTTTCTATGATAAATTCTTTATAACTCCCCCTTTACTTTCCTAAAAAAAAAATTTTGTAGAGAATGTAACTTATCTGTACACACAATTTTCCTTTTTTTGTTATTTGTTAAGATTTTAAGTAATCTCTACACCCAGCGTGGAGCTTGAACTCACAACTCCAAGATAAAGAATCGTATACTCTTCCAACTGAGCCAACCACACACTCCTATACACACAATTTTAAAAAATAGTTTCCTCACTAATTTAAGGGAGACATGAAAATAAAGTGATTTTTTTAAAAGATTTATTTATTTGAGAGAGAGAGAGCACAAGTAGGAGGGACAGCAGGAGGAGAGAGAATCTCAAGCAGATGCCACACTAAGCGCAGAGCCCAACATAGGGCTCAATATCAGGATTCTGAGATCATGACCTGAGCTGAAACCAAGAGTTGGATGCTCACCCAACGGAGCCACCCAGGTGCCCCAGAAAGTGATTTGTAATAAAGTATTTTGATTTGTTTACAACATGGTTAAAACTATGATAGAAAACATTATGAAGTAGTCAGTTATAATAGGTGCTTATAATAAATGAGTTTATATTTAATAGTTACAAGATCAGTAATTATTCCATATGAAAAACATGGGGAAATTGAAGAGCAGAGTGTTCAGATGAACATTAGCATAAAACATTACTATTTCTTTATAAAATGTTTGCCTATTTAACAGTCTGATAGCTTCATTAGAAAATATGGGCATAGGGGCACCTGGGTGGCTCAGTTATTAAGTGTCTGCCTTCAGCTCAGGTCATGATCCCAGAGTCCTGGGATTGAGCCCCGCATCGGGCTCCCTGCTCAGCAGGAAGCCTGCTTCTCCCGCTACCATTCCTTCTGCTTGTGTTCCCTCTCTCGCTGTGTTTCTCTCTGTCAAATAAATAAAATCTTAAAAAAAAAAAAAAAAAAGAAAGAAAATACGGGTGTAATAGCTACATTAGTATTATATTCAATTGTGGACAAAGCTAGAAAACTCACTTTCAAATATTCAACTAGAGGGGCGCCTGGGTGGCTCATCAGGTTAAAGCCTCTGCCTTCAGCTCAGATCATGATCTCAGTGTCCTGGGATTGAGCCCCACATCGAGCTCTCTGCTCAACGGGGAGCCTGCTTCCCCCTCTCTCTCTGCCTGCCTCTCTGCCTACTTGTGATCTCTCTCCTCTCTGTCAAAATAAATAAATAAAAAATCTTTAAAAAAAAATATTCAACTAGATATGGTCAACTTTTTCTTGACATTTGACATTTTTAAAGTAAGGTTGTACATGTACACATAAACATATGTATTTTATGCATATGCACACACATGAATGAATGACATACCTAAAGATGCAGATTTATACAAGTATATTATATCAGGGCAATTCAGACTCATGTATGACAACGCTCTTGGTAAGTAATACGAAATACATGAACAATGGTGTTCAGTAAAGCTTTGAACAAAGAATAATGTTCTTTCAGTTTTCCCAGTATAGTTGCGTCACAGAAAATTCAACATGAGTTCAGCCATGTCAGAAAATACCTTGTGTTTACATATAATTATATTCCAAACTCAAATAATTATAACAAGGATTTTCATATACATGTGTGTCTGATAAGGTATTCAAAAGTCATGTGGAACAGGGTAATTGTTTCTGGAGCAGTACAGAAACCCTAGAATCCTTGACTTGGGCCTACTTAATGCTATATCCCTCCTCCAGTCAGTCCCAAGTAAAAACATCATCACAAATTTCCAGAGTGCCTTAGGGACAGTTACTGTGCCCATTGAGAAATCCTGTTGTAGAACTTCCTTTCCTTCTGGATAGCTTAATCTGATCTGATAAATATGCTTAGGCAAAATTTCTTTAAATAACGAATTTGAGTAGTAGTCTTCCTGTGCCTTAACTCAAGGGAGTGACTATGGGATGGTACTATGGCCATCTGTACCTATGGCCAGAAACAGAAAGATTTCCTTGTCTTTTAACCCCTTGCATGAGGTGATGGTTGGGAGAGTATTAGGTCAAATTAAGTGCCTCAGGGCCCAAAGGAAAATATTACACCAAAAGTCCTTTCATGGAAGACTAGTGAATTCAGAAGTACAAAATTTGAGTCTAGTAAAGTGGAGCCAGGCTTACCCTGCACAGCTGTTGTCCAAGCTAGTCATCTTGGACCTAGCCTGAGCCTGGTCCAAATGGGAAAAATGAACAATCAAGAAAGTTGGGGTGAGGAGCAACATGTGTCCATTTTGAGGCAGTCCACTCCACATTGTGTGTAACAGTAGAAAAGATATTAAAATAACAAACCCAAACAAAGTCAAATTGAAAATAAATAACCTAAGTATAATGATAGTATTAACAAGTACGTATTGCTTTTTGTAGTAGCTGCCTTACTATGTATTTATAATTTACTAGGCATTCTACTGACCACTTTACATATAATTTCTCCTGTCTTACAACAATTTTATGAAATAAATAGTACAATATTATTGTCCCCAGAGTGCAGATAAGGGCACTGAGAAGTAAAGAGTTTGATTAAAAGTCAGGCATGAGTAATATTCATGAAAGTGATTCATCAAAGGACATGATTATTTCTAATTTAATTTATTAAATTGTTTATCCTGTGTACAAGAGAAATGTATTTGATGAGTGGATTTGTGTGCATTGTAATTTTGGTACCCACATGGTGATATTATCTGAAAGGACAAATGCAGGCCACTGAATATTCAAGAATACTTAATGTAAATGACCCACTTTTTCTTTTGTATGCGATATTAAATATATTACAATAATTCCCAAATTGGTTGCTGTTATATATTTTTGGTGTAATAGATCTATCTTTAAGATGCAAATTATAATTGCATACCTTCTCTATATAGCTACATGAAAGTTAAGTGTAAAGGGTTGTCATTTTTGTATAAGACACAAAATAGTGCATTAGTAATATTATGAGTTTATATCACAGATTATTCTCTATAATAGTATCAATGCTGCATTTATTTTCTAGGACTGTTATTTATTTCTCCTTCCTTCCCCTTCCTCCCACCCAAGAAGGACTATATCTTCCATTGGTTTTTGTTTGTTTGTTTTTCCCTTGTACTTTATAAGCAATTATTCCGTTTGTCTCTGGTCCACTTATCTTTTTGGTAGTTTGACAGTGTAATGAGTCATAATTGGTATTTATAAAAATGATAGAACATTTCTTATCACCTTCTAGCGTTGTGTCTTTTCTCACCTCAGAGTTTGTAGCAGGGAAACATTCTTCATATGAGGAGTTGAAAGTATCCATGCTGAAAATAGCTACAAATTGCCAGGAGAAAGGGGCACCTGGGTGGCTCAGTCAGTCAAGCATCTACCTTTGGCTTAGATCATGATCCCAGGCTCTCTGCTTAGCAAGGAGCCTGCTTCTCCCTCTAATTCTTCTCCCCCTGCTTGTGCGTGCACATGCGCACACTCCTCCCTCTCTCTCTCTGTCAAATAAATAAATAAAATGTTTTTTAAAAATTGCCACGAGAAAGAAAAGATCTCTTAGGCTTCCCACACTCAGAGTTGTACTAAAAGTAAAAACATGAAGAGCTAGAATTAAGACCCTTTCCCTTAAAGTACTTGTCTCCTATTTATTTTCTATCTATATCTATCTATCTTAGCTAGTTAGTTGCTACTTGGAAGTAAGTATTCCCTTGCCAGGAGCTGACTCAGATCTCTGGGAATTTATTGTTGACAGACAAAACTTAAAAGTTGGATTACTCAGGGGTAGGGAGGGTAGCAGGTCTCAGGGAATGGAATTGACATGAGCCCAGGCCTAATTGAAAGCCCTGGAGAAGTAAAATAATGGAGTGGTACTTTGACTTAGTAAAAAAGTATTTTGTGGGTCAAATCAGAGTCAAATGAAGCTCTGACATTTCAAAAATATCTAGCTTTAGATATTTTTCACAGGTCAGTGGAGGCAAATGTATTGAATTATAAATAAATGTAAAGTAGGGATCATTTATAACGTAAAGCACACCTAGAGAGAAGTAAACTTTATTAAGCCAAAATTCTTAAAAAGTAGCTACTTTCCTATTTTGCCCTTCTAGGGAGCCTTAACACTAATAGTTAGATAATATGTATTAATTCTGTTAACTGAAGCAAACTATACTGTGAAAGAGTTCTTTAAGATGAAGATGGCAAAAAACTCTGTGAGGAATGATTGAATTTGCCCTCTAGAATAAAACTAATTATAATGTACTCTGCATAGCTGTATACAATATTCTACAAATTTACATGTAATGCGTTCTGATACTAATTGCTGCTTTTCCTTACTAATTAACAAGGGAAAACCTTTTACTGCTATTGTTAAGAGGATAATTTTAGTCCAGCCAGGTCCTTTTCTGTATATGTTGAACCGTTATTTTTTTATTAGAGTTAACCATTGTGTACCTTATTTGAGCAGCACAAATATAGAACATTTTCATTGTAGTAAATTCCAATAAACATCTAGCTTTAGGGTTTGTTCTTACCCATTGTGAGACAATCTCCACTCATGCAAAGTTGTGGAACAGTTATGAATACTGCAAAATGGGAGTAAGGGTGGAGACATTCAGATTTTACTTCACATGTTTCTATATTATTTGGTTATTTTCCTCCATTAAGCAAGTACTATTTTTGGAATTTTTCCTTCAGAAATAGAATAATGAGAAACAGAGAAAATATTGCTAAAGGGCATCCACAGTTAATTTACTAATCTTATTCCAAATTACGGAATCTCAGAGATATTTTTATCAGATTTGCCAGCAAATATTAGAATTTACCTTTGTAAAGGTGTATTATGGAGTCATAATTGGTAAAGATGTTTCATGATTCCTCTCTGATTGGATTTTCAGAGAAAGAGAATTTCATCAGATAATAAGAGAACCTTTTGCCTTTTGTACTCACACATTCCCTTAGTCCTACCAGTAGTGAAATCTGTTTTTCCAGGCTGAAACCATACAACAGTTCCCCTCACCATTTCTTTGGTGTTTTGTTTTGTTTTGCTTATTCACTTATTTATTTACTTAAGGTTTGGGATGGGAAAGAGAAAAATCTGGATAAAAATTAGCTTGCCTGAGAACTAAAAGAAGTGACTTAAGAAATTGCATATCCTGAGTATTCTCTTTTACTTCCTAAACTTTTAAGGATTGATCATTTATATAGCAACTTAAAGATGAGTATCTTTAACTGTTTTTCCTGTTAGCAAATAACACATTTAATAAACTTAACCAAGTGTATAGATTCCAGACACATCATTTCTGAATCATTTTACATTTCCTTCAAGTGAAGTAATATCCTTGATATGTAAGATGTTTGTGCTTAATAATTGTCTATTATAAATAGAGGTATGGAGATCCACTGAAAACTATATGATAAGGTCTTTGACCAGTTCACAGAAACAAATCACCATGATTTGGAGTCCAAATAAGAGCATGACCTGGGGCGCCTGGGTGGCTCAATGGGTTAAAGCCTCTGCCTTCGGCTCAGGTCATGATCTCAGGGTCCTGGGATCGAGCCCCACATCAGGCTCTCTCACATCTCCCTGCTCAGCAGGGAGTCTGCTTCCTCCTCTCTCTCTGCCTGCCTCTTTGCCTACTTGTGATCTTTCTCTTTGTCAAATAAATAAATAAAATCTTTAAAAAAAAAAAAGAGCATGACCTAATTTGCCAATTTAATGAACATTTTCTGAACCGTTACTGTATGTGTAGATAACATGACATGTACTAAGTATACAGAAATGAACACAGTCCGTGTTGTCTGAAGACACTCACTGTGTTAAGTATAGTAGAATTTTATATAAGGTGTAGAGGAAAAAGAATAGTGGGAATAGTCTAGAAAAAGTGAATGGAGGGAGTGGTACAGAGCTGGGCTCTGAAGGCTGAAAGGAATTCATTCCCCAGCAGTCTTGTTTGGGTTAGTTGACTCTACCTTGAGTAACTGTGGCTACAGTTTAATTATTTCTATGCTTTCATCATTCACTTGACATACGCTGCTCTTAAAGTTTGACCATCCAATTTCTTCCCCAGTCCGAAAATACCTTACTGAACCTTTTTTCTCTTCTATTCTGCTTATATTTGATTGATTACAAGTAAATATTGGTATTTATCAAAACATCAGTCCCTCATCAGACTACTCTTTTATAAACTTTGCATATGGATACTTATTCTGACAATGACCTGAAGAGAAGTAGAGGCATAGTATAATCAGGATTCGAAAATTGAAGGCAGGTAAATCTTCATAAAGATTTTCTTTAAGTGTTTATTGTTTATAAAATTGTTAGAGCTGACAGGTGAATAAGTTCAAGGGCTGTAGTATGTATTTACTAAATGTAAAAAATTGTAGTAAAATATTTTCTCTGTAAGTAGATAGCTTTAAAATCAGTAAATTGGCATAGAAGATCCTTTTATTTCTGGAAATCATCAATGGATTAACAAGTAAAACAATAAAAGTAGAATTATTTTATTTTTATCGGCTATTGTTTCAATGTAATCATTCGTAGTTTTGTATATTAATGAACATGAAAGTAAGCTATATTATAGCAGTTTATTTTTAAATTAGAATATATAAATTAAATAAAGAGCATTTTCCCTTTGCTTACCCTCATACTTCTATCAAAGGCACATGCTGTTAGGACCAATTAGTTATCATTTCTGCTTTTTTTCTGTTGTTCTCATTGGTTGGATCTAGATTTGCCTTCAAGCTGTGTGTATGTTATTGACATTTTCCTCAGAGACGCGTGCTAGAACCAGATGATAAAATGAGTTGTGCTCTCCAGCAGATACATTTACAGTATTCAGCCGTTTGTAGGTGATTTTGCTGGGCTGTAACAAAATAAAGCCTAAAGCATCATATTAACTGTGCTGTTTATGTGGGTGCTAATACACTTTGAATAAAACCCTCAATTACTAAGTATTTTTGAGTCTTGACAAGACAGTCCCATGACGTTAATGGTATCTTTATAACCTTTTTAACTTCTTGTTTCTCTGACAGAGCTCTACAATAACAGCAATGGGTTTGCCCTTGGCAAGCAAAAACTCATTTTGAGAGGATAATAGGTATTTACTATTTAGATAGCTGGCAATAAAATTTCTCTGAATGAGATTTTCCTGAGAAACTATAAACTGATTAAATTACTTTCTTTTAATGGACTGGAAAAGCGTGTAATAATAGTTTGTTGAAGCTTTGCATCCAATGTCTTCCTTCCTTTTTTAGAGACACAGAAGCAGCCTGGTTTTGGTGAGTTATGGGGGATGGTAGAAATTATTCTCCATTGTGTAGCTTATTCTCTATTTCTTCTTCAAGTAGGAAAAAAGTGAGTGCTTCTATGAAGATAAGGACGTGAACAGTAATATATCTGTTTGCTTCAAATTTTATTTTAATCAGAAGTAAAATTTAGTAGTTTTATGCCTCAAGAATTTAATTTTTAGAAAATACACCCCAACGGAGATATATATTTGGAAAAACCACCCTGTTTTTGTGGTTGATATTTTTGTTTGACTTACTTAAATGAAAATCACTAAACTATTTTCTCTGTTGTTTAAAGGCTGATGTTGAAATTATTACTTTTTATAGTATTGATTATTAATATATATGTGTTTATATTTTATGAGCAATTTAATTAGAATTTTTTAATGATTTTAATTTGGGCCTTATAAAGTGCAACATACCATTCCATGAAAAAAATTCACATTTGTTCTGGTAGAAAAGAAATACTTTAAATATATTTCATTATTATAACTCTTGATTAAGGGACATCTCAAAATTCCACATAATGTTAATTTTGTCAGTAAATGTGAACTAAGAAAAATAACTTACAACTCTTGATTTAAAATGTGAAAACTTAGATAAAATATATTTGTAATTCATACTCAAACATTTTTCTTTAAAGACAAATCCATTATGGTCCTTGGGGGTGACAGCTTGCAGAATATCTTTCAAGGCCATGAATTTTGCACAGAAGTACATCAAATTCAGTATTTTTATTGGCAGTCAGAATTTCATATTTGTCACTATAATAAAATTGTGATTGAAATGGGACCTTGAGTGTCCTGTCCTTATGTGAAGTACTTTGAATTTGAATATCATACAGATCCTAACTTAGAGCACATTCATTTTCTCTTAAGCCTTTCGCACTGACACATCCATTGCTGGCATTGTTTTTCATTCCAGCAAATCTGCGCTGTTGGCACCAATAGGTTCAGGGGGCACTAGTCATGATAGTAAAGAAATGAAGAGAGAAACAATAATATTTGTCTTCCCCCTTGAATGATCTATTCCAGGTCACTACTATAAGCTATAAACTACTTGATAATTTAGCTTTTATTGGGTCAACTGTTTTGTCATTGTGCTTTTTTTCTCCCTCACTTCTCAGGGTTATAGTAAATAAATATCAGTGAAATATTGTGAAATAATGGCTTGTCTAGTCAATTTACTGAAATTTGTTTTTGATTGGCCTGGGAAAAAATTTTTTTAGAGGAAACTGATTACTTTAAAATGGAAACTTATCCTCTCTAATATACAGTTCTACTTTAATTCTGATCGTCCAGAAGTTATTGATAAAACAGATTTACTAAACTACAGCAAGGATATAATGAATATGTGCTTTCATTTTAGTCATCTATTCTTCAATAAGACCTAAATATAGGTTCCCTACATAGTTTTTCAGTTCATTTTGCTTTCCTTCAAATTGGATAATGAATACCCATTAAAAATATAGGGTTTTTTTTTTTTTTCAGTGTTTTAATGGCCTCTAAGCACAGATTTTGTGCTAACAACTGTAATGGTTTTTATGAACAGAAAAAGTTATTAACAAGAAGAGATTGCTATGATTTTTACTGAACTATAAATTAACTGAATAGGAAAAACTGTAAATGTGTTTTGTATAAAATGTATCAACTTAGAGTTGTTCTGATTTAGAAAATAGAGATGGCAGATATTTTTCATTTAGAAAAATTGTTATATGTGCTTACCAATTTTTGTGAGAATAATGAATCTTTAGGTCTTTATTATTATTTATTTAATCAGAACCTTGAGAAGTTGCTTATTTGTTTTTTGTTTTCCAGTGTGAATTAATGCAGTTACCATAATGTTTTACATTCAACAAAATACAAACACACACAAATTTTAATTGAATAGTATGCTACAATGATGAAGTATAATCTATATCCAGTTTTACATTAATCCTCCTGGTCCCCCGGTACTCCCTCAGATTACCGTTGGTGCCTGAGTTAATTCTGTTAATTTTATGAAATGGTAAGCATTTAATACCTGAAATTCTTCTTAATATATAACACAGGACTTGACCAACAGAATGCAATTTCCTAGCACTGTTCACGGGCAGAATATTATTTTTGGCATAGTTTCTCTCTTAAACAGTTCTCACATTGAATTTTTCTTTCTTTTAAAGAGATTTTCAGTTTTAACATGGGGAACTGGTGTCATGGGTAAGGCTTTTACATGGAAACAAAGTAGCAGATTGAAGTGGTTTCAGGGCTTTAATCCCTTGGTAAATTAGCCAGCAGGCTCGCCTTTTCATAGATGTGCTAAACAACAGGTTGATGCCATTTGGGCATTAGCAATGAGAACCACCTGAGGGAATAGGGAATGAATAAGAAGAAATGTAGAATGGGAAGAAGGCAAGGCTATTAGCTTTTCCTGGGTCGAGTTGCTAAAGTAATACCCATAAATGAGTCATTGCATCTGACTGTGTACGTTCTTAAATTTAAGTTATTCTTAAAATTCTCAAATTTACTTTAAAGACATTACTTTTTATTATTATACAATACTAAAGTGCTAATAAGTTTATAAATATTTAAATGTTCTAAATTTATACTTTCTCCTTTTTGAAAAGAGATTTGAGACTTTCAAATTTGCAGATTATTATTAAGTAGGAAAAAAAAATCTTGAAATGTTCACATGTGGAATTAATAGGACATTAAACATTTAAATTATCTTGCCTATTTGAAAACTATAAACAGATGTTCATAAGCTATTATAAAATTATTTTCTTAAAATGTTTTTACAGTTTTCTGAACTAATTACCTGACAGAAAAGAATTCTTTGCCATATTGCATTACATGTTTTGGACAATGTATTTAAATAATACCATCAGTAAAGAATAGTGACCAACACAGTCACCAACACTTCATAGGAAAAATGATTTATTTAGACTTTAGCCAAGGAATGTAACTTCATGTAGACCGAATTTGTCTAATCTCAGGAAGAGCAAGTTATGAAATTACTCATTTTGCATATTATTTAAAATTTCTAAGCTAATTGGTACCTTGATATTGATAAATATTAGAATAATACAACATGAAGAAAATTGATAAAGGAATAAAATCATTAAAATAACCTGGTACCCTATGAGGCCCTCCTCTCTCTAGGCTTTTAATTTTTCATATAGAAGGGGGGATTTTAAGGATCAATATGAAGATCTGTTGATAATATTATATTTAATTAGAGTAATCAAAAACCATGCTCAGAGCATGACACCTGCCAGGGAGAGCTTCAAAAAGACAGTAAGCAGCATGCATTAGAATCATCTCTTTTGCTTGTCCATGAGCACTAATCTAGCAGAAGTCCCAAATGGGGCAGCTAGTCAGCTATTTTATTGACTTTGATCTGGTTTGGGGGGCAGTTTATTTTCCCATAATGCCATTGATCAATGATTTCCTTTCAGCAGTGATGTAATTAAAGGGCTTTAGTCGGCTTCTGCTGTGTTGCCTTGAAATTTATTATTCTGGAGATTTAAAGAAGATCGATAGGGTGCAGTGGCCCCATGTTTAGACCCGAGTAGGAGGACCCTACTGAGAGTTTAAGGCATACAGAAAACAAGGCTTCAGGACACAAACAAGATGTTTACCTGGGACCTTGAGCTGACCTATTCACAACAGATCCTGTATAACCAGTAGCATTTTAGTACCTATTTTTATCACAGTCTCAAAACTACTTTGTCTTTTTTGTTATTGATTTTTAGAGTTTGTTTTAAAGCAATTGAAATCAAATATTCGTGTTGTCAAAGGAAGAATTAAAATTTAAACATATTTGCCAGAAATGCAGATTTCAAATGCCTTCATCATGAAATAGAAATAAAACATATTAATTCTAGGAATGTGGATGTCTTTAAAAGACATTTCCCTTCGATCTATTAAAAAACATGCCATTAACTTGCTTGATTTTATAACTAATTTAAACACATAGTTTATTTTTGTATCTGTAAAAATGTATACATGGAATGACCACTGTTCCTAAACGATCAAAATACCACATTTGGGTAATGAACTCATAGGACCTGACCTACCACTAACTACAAATTAATAATTGCCTCGCAACTTACATTATTTGGTAGATTAAGTAAAATCAATTCAGAGATTCTTTATAATATATAAACTGCACGTCCTGGGCTTCTTTGACTGTATTTTAATGAGTCAAAATAAGTTGAAAATAAAGTGCAGATTTAAAAGTTCCCCGAACCATTTTCCATGTTGCTCCATAAGAAGTGTTCTGTTAAAAAAAAAATTCTTCACCAAATATGTTTGAAAATCCTGGGTGCTCCTTTTAGAGCATTTCAGCATACATTAACATATTCTAGATTTTTAAACAATTCTGCAGTAATCCTCTTCAACTTGCTTAACATAACATCCTTCAGTCTTACCTGCCCTATGTCATAGATTTTGTGGAGGTTGAGTTTCAGAAATACAGGAGCTAGTGAAAACGTCCCCGACAGGAACAAAGAGAGCTGTCCTGAATTCTATTCCTGGCTTTGCTTCTTTTTGCCCATATAATTTTCACAAGTTATGTAATCACTCTGCACATCAGCTTTCCTGTCTGTGAAGTGAGATTGTATCAGAGAGATTGGGGTTGGCCACGGAAGGAAACAGACACCTCAAAGAACTTTTTCACAATAGGCATTCCATCAGATGCTCTGTGCCAGTGCTAGGACTGACTTTAGGTGCCTCGATCAGCTGTAGTAAAATTTATTCTCTTAACCCTAGGATTAAGGGACTTTTAGTCATCAAAGTTATGTTGAAAATTTTACTTAGCAATTTTACTCAGCAATTTTACTTAGAAATCAGAGATTAAACATAAGCACAATTTACTACTTTGCTAAATTTAGCCAACACTGGCTGACCGCTCCCCTTAATAAAGGCGACAGGCCATCTAGCCAGAGAACAGAAGTGGTAATGCAGGCATGGTGTTTGATTTGCTATCTTGATCAACATTAACTAATTTATAAACATTACGAAGACCATATGTCATAGCTAAGAAATAAGCAGAGGCAAATAGCCCTAGCAGGAAGAAAAATGAACAAATTAGAGATTTTGTTTACATTTTAATTGGTGCCAATAATCGTTAGAGTGGGTTAAGATTTTTTTGTCATTTTTTTTAAAGATTTTATTTATTTATTTGACAGAGAGAGGGATCACCAGTAGGTGGAGAGGCAGACAGAGAGAGAGAGGGAAGCAGGCTCCCTGCTGAGCAGAGAGCCCGATGTAGGGCTCAATCCCAGGACCCTGAGATCATGACCTAAGCTGAAGATTAAAGCAGAGGCTTTAACCCACTGAGCACCCCAGATTTTTTGTCATCTTTTAGGAGCACTGATGACTTCATAAAAAATGGCGCATTTGAATTCGATATCTGCAAGATGAGAGGAGCTAGAGGGATACAGAGAATCATAGTCCCTGCCTCCTAAAGCTTACAGGCCTGAAGAAAAGTACTATAAGGAAAAGGAGAAGAAATGAAGTGACAAATATAGCTACATGTGGAACTTGTGGAGACAGTTGAAAATGGAGGGACACAATGTTATGCTTTATTTTCTCTCATAATCTTTTTGCTTTATTTTTCTTCATAGCACTCATTACTCTCTAACATTATATTTTTATTTTAATATATTTTATGACATTATATTTTAATTAGTGTCTGAGCATCAGGTTTCCCTACTAGAAAGTAAGTTCCATAGGGGCAGGAATTTTGTTCAAGAACAAATCCTGCGTCCTTTAATAAGAGTGACTAGCACTTGGTAGGTGCTCATTAAACTTAGAGGCTTTCAGGAGCTAATCCTCTAACACAGAGTTACGTGATTTGAACTGTGCCTCAGGTAGTGAAAACTAGAACCACAGAAATAATAAATATAAAAGAGGGCAAATTAAAAATGTTTATGAATTTATTAGTATATAGGATACAAATTTGACTAGGTATAGGTGAGGTAGAGCCATCTAGATAATATCATTAGACAAGGTAGAGAAAGCACAGGAAAATGAACATGATAAAGGGAGGACAAATCCCATTTTGGATATGGTTTGACTGTTGAAGAAAAGTATGAATTTTACACACTCGATATTTAGAAAATAAGTTGTTAGTATTTTTTGTATGTGACTATTACTGACAAAGACTGTCTTCTATATGTGCACTATATGGAAAGACCAGGTTCATTAACCGGGTAATTGTTCCCCACGTCATACATTGCTATTATTCAGTCTTACTCCACTCGTAAGCTCCTTCTAGTCTCCTTCTCTACCTAATTCCTAAGTGTTCATCATGGAATGGACCTGTGCTTACTTTTTTTTTCCCCTTCTATATTTTCATTTTAAGTCATCTCATCCATTTCTAGGACTTCAGATATCATCTGTGTGCAAGAGTGCCTCAGTTTCAACCCACCCCCCTCTGAACTTCAGGCTTACTATAGCTAACTGCCTATCATCTCTACTTAAATGTCAAAGGCAAGATTGTCAGATTGTCCTGAATTCTTTTCTCTTCCTGCTACCATCCTCATCCTGCTCCTCTTTCATTGTCCCTCCATTACATCTCTCTAGTTGCTCAAAACAGCAGCGGGGCAAGTTCCTCACCTGCCACATCCATGCTATAAGCACACTCCGTAGCCTCCTAAAATACATTTTAATCTTACCTCCGATCCCATTTTCCCTGCCTTCAATCTAGGCAGGTGATTATCACTTCTTGCCTAGACCATTGCAGTAGCCTTCTTATTCATCTGTCCAGTCTTGCTCCCTTACAATTCATTCCTCATATAGCATCCAAAATGATTTTAAACTGTTAAGTTGGAACTTATCACTCCCCTGCCCAAGAAAGAAAAAATAAAAAAAAAACGTCAGTGGCCTCCATTGCCCTAGGATAAAATCTCTGAATTCTCAATATGGCTACAAGTTCCTCCATGATTTGCCCATGTCTACTTCATCATCATCATCTTGGACTGTACTTTACTGAGTCTGATGACACCAGCCTGCCTTTAGTTCCTTGTTTGCATCAACTTGATTTTACCTCCTTGGTTTACAGATGTTGTTCCATCTGCCTAAGATACTTATTACCTTCTCTCTCTCTCCCAGATTAATTTAGTCTTATTATTAAGGTTTGAGCTTATGTTTTATATCTCAGTGAAGCCTTTCTGACATCTGAAATGAAATGCATCAGTGTCTCCTGAAACACTGTGAACTTTTCCTTCATAGCAATCAGATTTTAATTAAATATGATTTTTGTGATTATTTGACCTTTCTTTCTAACTTTTGGAGAGATTGTCTCTCTTTTCCACACTAAGTCCTTAACACCCAGCATAGTTCCTAGCATGCAGAAGGTGCTCAATGAATCTCTGTCTTTCTATCTTTTTTGACTCATTCACCTCTTTTGTATATGCAGCCATCCAGCATTAGGAGTTTTCTCTTTAATCTTTTGTAATATGAAATATAGGGGAAAGTATCTAAGTGCACAGATCACCAAATTATGAAGCCTATACCTGTTGTACCACCCAGATAAAAAACAGCATTTTGCCAGTACCTGAGAAGTCCTCATTTTTTCTTGTCTGTCTGTAACTACCACCTTCTCCTCTATTATGGTAATCACTCTCTTGCTTTTATTTATTGCTAAGAAATAAGAATATATTCTAAGGATATATTGCTAAGCACTATAGTTAATTAAGTTTTGCCTGTTTTAAACTGGAATCATATAGTACATATTCTCTTGGGTCTTCATTTTCTCATTGTTGTTCTAAGATTCATCTGTTTACAAGTAGCTATAGTGTGTTTACTTTTATTTTAATTTTAATATTTTACTGTGTGAACATATTGCAGGGGCTTTTTTTTTTAACCTTTTGGCTGTTAGTGGACATTCATTGTCTTCAATTTGCGGCTATGTTGAACAGGGCTGTTCTGAACATTCTTGTTCAAGTTGATCTCCTTTAATGATCGGACATGATCTTCTGTAAACTCCATACCTAAGAGTTTAATTGCTGTGTCATAGAGTATTTGTGATTTCAAATTTACTAGGCATTGTGAATAACCCTAAAGTGGTTATACCAGTTTCTTTCTCCCCAAATAGTGTATTGCTCTACTTTCTCACCAATATGTAGTTTTGTCAGACTTTTATTTTAGCCAAACTTAAATAATTTAACTTTACATTTCTGATTGCCAGAAATGTTTAGTATCTTTTCATTTGTTTAGTATCATTTCATTTGTTTGCCACTTCAATTTTTCATTTTATAAAGTGTCTACCTAAGTGTTTAGCCCATTTTCCTATTGTTATGTGTTTTTTCCTATCGATTTTAAAGCTCACTTGACATATATTCTGGGTATGAGTTGTTTGGGTATAATCAATAAATATTTATGAATGACTGAATATAGCTCTTCCCAACCTACTTACTCCTTCCTCCTCATTCACTGGAGTTACAGGATATATATTTAAGATATGGAACAATATCCGTGTTCATTCTGCATTCAGTTGTTAGCTATTGTTTGATATCTTTGTTTACCTGCCATTTTTATCCTAAAGATAATTCAAGACGGTCTCTAAGCGTTTAAAAGAGCTCTTCCATGTTTGTATGAAAAAAGACTTGATTTCCAACTTGCCTTGAGATATTTCAAAGAGGTCTTTTGTTTATTTATTTTCCCATCTTCATTGCTTAAAAAAAATACCTAGCTCATAAAAAATACCTAGCTTTTGAATGTCTGGTGGAAAAAAAATACAGGGAAAGAGAAAAACAAGGAGGAAGGAAGGATGAAAATCATAATATATATGATTCGAATGTTTTTTATTTTCATCTGATGATTCTTAGTTCTGTTCATATAACTGCAATGAACACTACTAGAACCATAAAATAGAAGTCATTCAAATTATCATTTTAGAGCCATTGTGTTTGGTTCCCCTTTTTGGTTAAATTCTGATTTGGTTAAATTCTACTTCTTTAAGAATCACTTCAGGTGTCACCCTCTCTTAGAAGTCTTAGTTAACTATCTGTTGTCCATCAGACTGATTTAGAGCTGTGTTCCTATTCGGTATTCTTTTTGAATATCTGTATCATAGAACTCACTCATACAGTGTTATAGAAGTGGATTTTCTTGTCTGCCTCCTCTATTGGACTTGGTTTTTTTAGAACTTTCATAGGTCATCTCTCTATCTTCATCACCTAGAACAGTGCATAAATTAAGTCTTCTTTACAAAAAAAAATAGCTAATGGGAATTAAGGAGGTCCTTGCCCCCCTCAAGAGTCCCCACTCTCAAAATCATTCCCTTAAAGCTTTAAGTTAAAAGTTTAGTAATCTCCATTACTGAACTGGAAGATTAGTTATATAGGAACATTCTTATAATTGACAATTCCTACAATTAATTTCCCTCTGATTTTCATTAAAAAATTATCCTTAAAAAAATTCTTTTTGTTTAGTCTTTCTAGTATTTGATCATGTTAAAACAATAAAAGCAGATTGTGAGTTCTGAGTGTTTATCATTTTCTTGCAAGCAAATCCCTTCTCTAAGAGGCATTAACTTTGATCTTCATTAGATAGGATAAAATGAAGTTTTGTTGAGGTTTAACCCTTGAGGGTCCCTTGAGGACTACAAGTAGATCTTCTCTGAACACATTCAGTAGAAGTTCTGTTGGGTGTCATTCATGATTTCATTGTTAATTAAAAGTATCCTCCATAGTCCCTGTATTTGCTCCTAGACAAATAAGGCATCTTTCTCAATGTGTTTAATTGAAGACAGTGTGAGACAGGAAAGCAGGGAACATATTAAAACTGTCCCTCTTATTGTCATCTCCTTTTTTATTTATATTTCTGTGACCTGCTTCCTGTTTCCAAAGAGATAAGGTTTGAGAAAAAGTCATTTTATTTCATTCTGTTATCTATTTATAAAAGATTTTATTTATTTATCTGACACAGAGAGAGAGAGAGAGAGAGATCACAAGTAGGCAGAGAGAGAGGCAGACGAGGAGTGGGGGGGTGAGGAGGGGCAGGCTCCCTGCTGAGCAGAGAGCCCGATGTGGGGCTCAATCCCAGGACCCTGAAATCATGACCTGAGCTGAAGGCAGAGGCTTTAACTCACTGAGCTACCCAGGTGCTCCCATTCTGTTATTTAACTCACTTTTTTTTTTTAAATGATCTAGCTTGAAAGATTCTACTACATATTTGAAAACTACGATTTTCATGGAGTACAAAGAATGCTTTTCAGTCACACGTACTGCTACTTTTTGCCTTTTACAGAGTGTAGTGGGTTTGGTTTGGGCCTGTGCAATTTTATCATTACTAATAGTGTTATGTGAGTTAATTGAATCAGAACTCACTGTAGAAGGAGAACAAAACTACTTATTGTTATCTTAGATATAATATTTTTATATTTTTGCTTTTTTATAATTGGTTCACAGAAGCCTTCATTAATATAATATTTGACTTCAAATACATAATTAGCATAAATTTTTACTATTTGTAAGTTGTTATTGCTTTATTAGATTTTTTTATAAGCTCTTGACTTTAAAGTGTCATTGAATTTTAGATGTGGTATATCTAGACTTTTCCTTTAATACATCACAAACTATTCCAAGTGTTCAGAACATGTGGCCATATCTTTTATCCTGAAGGTCACTAGGTATATATCACACATACTCAATACCTATTTTATTTGTACTCTCAAATTTAATGCTTTCTTTTTTTAGTCACTTCATACTTTTATTACCATCCTGTTGATATTTTGTAGTAATTTCTTTTATTTACTGTCTAGTTTCCTTTTTTCTCTTTCATTAACTTTCTCTTTTTGTACCTCTCTCAACCATTTTGGTAGTTTCAAATTCCGTCAGTTTTGAAATATGGCCCCAAAATTCTTTGACACTTCTCTCCCTTTTTAGGAACAGGTCTATGTCCTCTCCCTTTGAACCTGGCTTTGTGACTACTTGACCATTAGAATACAGCAAAGTGATAATGTACCAGTTCCAGATCTAAGACCTTAAGAAACTGGTATCTTCCACTTCCTGTCTCTTAGGACACTTGCTCATAGAGACCAGTCTCCATCCTGTGAGGAAGTCAAACGGCTTGGAAGGGCCACCTTTAAGTGTTCTGACTGAAAACACCAACCGAATTCCTACCATTAGGCACAAAACAGAGCAACTTTTCAGAGAAATTCAGCTCCCCCAGATGTCAAGTCAGTCCCAGTCTTTGTGTTGCCACAATCAGTGCTGCATGGAGCCGAGAGGCAAGCTGCCCTGACTGCACCCAGCCCAAATGCAAATTCATAAGCAAAATTAATGATTGTGGTTATTTAAAGCATGAGTTTGGGTTGGTTTATTTCATAACAAAGGTAACTGACATAGAAAAGTGAATGCTTTCCTTTCTTCATAGTAACATTTTTAAAGGAGTAAATATTTTTGGAAATAGTTCTCAGAGTTCAGCTTTGGAAGCCATTTGGTATTTTCTGCATAGCCATGTCTGTGTCTTAAGAATGTCTATGAAAAAATGCTTGAAGATACATGATAATATATAAATAAAACAGAAAAAGAATTTCATCACTTTGTTCTTCTCTTTGAATTTAACTATATCACTTGTACTTTAAGTGATTACAAAACTCCAGTTGTCTTAACAACCTCATCCTTGTTATTATTGTCTTATTTTGTATGCATAAGAGATAGCAAATATGGAGCATTGATCTCTACTTCTTTAGGCTGCATGTATAACATATTGCTAGTTGATCAGTGTGCTTTTTCATGCTGAGTCTGGATGTAACTTCAGAATTCTCAACACATCACTTCCTACCTTTTTTTAAAGATTTGTTTATTTATTTATAAAGAGAGAGCATGGGGGCAGTGGCAGAGGGAGAGGGGAAGAGAATCAAAAGCTGACTTCAGACTGAGCATAGAGCCCCACACAGGGCTCAGTCTCACGACCCTGAGGTGACAACCCCAAAGGAAAGCGAGAGTCCCATGCTTAACCACCCAGGTGCCCTAGCACTTCCTATTAATACCCATAGTGTTGCAATGGACATCTGAAATGAGATGTATAGCTTATAATGTAATTTATAAATATTTAAAATTTTTACAAATAATGTCACCATCAGATACAATCCTCTCCCTTTCCCAACTTTGCCCCCAACTCCTGAAGCAACCTTGGTGCCACCATCACTCTGCTTACCTGAAGGCATTTGTTTTATTTTTGAGAGGTCTCTGCTTCACATATAAAATTTTTTCCTTTTTTCCTTCTTCAACCTCTCCTGTAGCTTTTCTGTAGAAGTCAAAAGTTACTTACCACTATGAAAAAAATCACTCTGAGATTTCCCTAAGGGGACAGTATGGTAAGTGAGAAAAACTATTAAAATTTCCTATAAAACAGTTTCACTATGAAAAAAAAAGATAAGAGGTAAGTACATGAGTGATGAGGTTATTTGTAGAATTTTGTAGTACATCTGAAGAGAATGATTAGGTAAGGGAACTTGAATTGGTTGAGGCCATGCTGTGTCCCAGGTGCTATAAGCTCATATACTTTAATTCATTTGGTCATCAGAATACACCTACAGGGAGAACATTACTATCCAGTGTTACTACGTTCTTATTCATCTGTTAATTTAGTCTATAAACTATTTGAAGGATTCTATAGCAAAGCAATAAAATGATCTGTGAATTTTTAAAAATCAAAAAAGAACAAATATACATTAATCAGTCAAGAGCAAGAGTAAAATAGAACAAAATTCATACATCCAAAGTGCCTATAGAGCTGCTCTCATTTGTTCTGTGTTTTTTGACAACCAAAGCCAAAAGCAGATTCTCAAAGAGAACTACAAGTTTTACCACAAAGCTTTTACTAAACAGGAATTCTCACATGAGGCTTTATGCAAGAGGGTTTTCTTATTTAATGAAATATTGGAAATACTCATATTATTTTATGTCCTTTTTACTCTCTTATCATTGTTGTCATCATATGTGGTATATAGTACATAATATTCCCAACATAGTAATTGCAAAAAGTGAACAGGTTTTGCACACCTCTTATTTTTAATGTCCGTCAATAAAAGCCATAAAAACACCATCATGAAATCTAGTCTCTTAGGAAAGTACGATCTAAGAATATAGCATTGTGGTGTATTTATTTGAATTTAATTAAAACCCAGTATAAATGGAGAAGCAGAGAGAATGCCTGTTTTTACAGGCGTTGTGAACATAGGCTCTTGTACTAGGAGTCATTTCAGTCTTTTCTGCTCTTAGAGGGGCCTGAACTATAGGTAATGTATGTCGTTGATTGAGGTGGATTCTTACACTTTAGAGACAAATAAACAGGTGATGCTATTCTTTTATGGAAACAAAGGAACTTCATAAGTATGCTCTCCTAGATAGCCAGCCTCTTACCTGCATAGGAAGGCAGGTCAAGAGAGGATACTTCCAAGAAAGTATTTTGAGTTTTCCTCAAAAATCAATGCTGTACCCACCTCAGGAAAAGAACATATGAACAAAACAATTCCAAATTTTTACAGCCTTGAGCAGAGCAGAAGTTTTCATATTATTTCATACTTCATCTTACTAAGTTCTCACTGTGGTTCTAAGAAATTCTTGATAGTGTTACCATCAAATGTCAAATTTGAGAAAAATAGTATCCTTGATTTCGGCTCAGGTCATGATCTAAGATCAGGAACCCCATGTCAGACTCCGTACTCAGCCAGGAGTCTATTGGAGATTCTCTCTCTCTCCCCCTCCCTCTGCCAGTCTCCTCCCTCACACTCACTTATGGGCACTGTCTCTCTCAGATAAGTAAATCTAAAACAACAACAACAACAACAAAAGCCTATTTAAAGCCTCTTTCCACTTATAAGTCCTGTTCTTACCAACTAGTTTATCATAATTACTTCCAAGCGGATGATCTCATCTAGGTGGATTCAGATTATGGTTTACCCTACCCTCAAAACAGATAATCCAACTTTTTAATCAAATGAACTTTATAACAAAATGTTACTGGGTCCTGATAAGAAAAGGATTTAGGATTTTCGACATTCAAGACTATTTTTCTAACACTAAAGAACTGAAAGAAAATAAGTGTTGTAGATATCAGCTAAAACCTATGCCTGGATATTTTTCAAATGACAAAAATATTTACCTTGAAAATATTTATCATGAAATTTAAACATTTTTGTTAATTACCTGATCGGTGAAAGCTCGTTATTAAGTACCCAGTTGAATTTGCTTTGGTCACATCTTTTTTTTTTTTTTTTTTTAAGATTTTATTTATTTATTTGACAGAGAGAGAGATCACAAGTAGGTAGAGAGACAAGCATGGGGGGGCAAGCAGGCTCCCTGCTGAGCAGAGAACCTGATGCAGGGCTTGATCCCAGGACCTGGGATCATGACCTGAGCCGAAGGCAGAGGCTTTAACCCACTGAGCCACCCAGGTACCCCTCTTTGGTCACATCTTAATGAGTGTTATTACAAATGTATTCGGATTGTGTCAATTATATTTCTACCAAATTTTAGTAAGTGTTAGAATATAAACATAATATATAGAAGTAAGTGAAATATTTACTGGGTAGACCTTTACAAAGATTTCTCAGAAGTTAGTGGAAGATGCAAAGACCCCACTGAATCATACTTACTACTATGACTTCAGGCATCCTCTTACATTTTCTCTCCATCAGATAGAAAAAGTTGTGCTCTGGCTATTAGATGTGGTCATAGGTTCACACACAATGCACAAATAGACAATGACCAGTTATGGAGATATTCAAGCAAATAATTATTTACTGTCCTCAGTGACAATTTATTTGTAACTAACTAAAAACTTGAGTTTTATTTTTGCTTATGATTTTTATTCTTTCAAAAGAAGTGAAGAAAGCATCCTGAGATATAGTATTGATCCAGTTTGATTAAGCAGATCACTTACCCTAAAGATGATAAGATCCATGAAAGTCATTTTCCACCTCTAAAATCATATTATTTGTGACTTTTGTATTGTGAAAGATTTGAAGCAGTGACACCTGCAGTTTGGATTTGTACCTGTTTCATATTTAGATTCATCTGGTAACAATGCCCTCTAATTTTTTGTTGCCTTTATAGATTTGCAAGCATAACACTTTTTATGGTTTGTAACCCTCATAAAATAGACTTGTGTCTTCTAAAAACCCAAAGATATAGAGTATACATATAATAGACACTTTTAAATCTCACACAAGGGAGACTAATGCAACACACTCAAAGCTTACTGCTATATTTTTTTATTTTATTTTATTTTATTTTTAAGATTTTATTTATTTATTCGACAGAGAGGAGAGAGATCACAAGTAGGCAGAGAAGCAGGCAGAGAGAGAGGGGGAAGCAGCCTCCCCCCTGAGCAGAGAGCCCGATGCAGGACTTGATCCCAGGACACCGAGATCATGACCTGAGCTGAAGGCAGAGGCTTCAACCTACTGAGCCATCCAGGCACCCCAGCTTAGTGCTTTAAATAGCAGTGCGTTTTACTGTTAACTTTTTTTAAATTAATAATCCTTTGAAATAGGTCAAGGTTATTCACTAACTCAAACACACACACTCATGCTTTCTAATTCTCTCCTGTACTTTTCCCTACCCCTCTCTACCTCCCTTCATTTCTTCTCCTAGGCAAGACCTTAAAGTCTTGTCTTAACAAAAGGACTGAAGAATTTACCTGTTGACCTCACCTGTGTCATACAGTATTTCGGCATGTTTGCTCACACATGCAGCACACCCATTCAGTCATATATTATCTCAACAAATATCATTATCTTTTATATGCCAGGCATTGTGCTAGGCTCTGGGGATAAACTAAATGCAATCAGCCTGGGTGTCTCAGTTGCTTAACCCTCCATTTAGAGGGTTAAGTGGTGGCACACTCTTTATGAATAAGGAAACACATTTGGTGGAAAGTACCAATGCTCGTGAAAAGATTTAAAGGGCCTTGTGTTGAGACAGTAAATTAGCCAACAAGGATCTGAGTCAGAATCCTCCACCTCTATGGTAGCCTGCGAAACTCTGATCATCTCTAATTAGCAGTGTAGAAAGATTGCTGTTAGGCGAGAAATAAGGTCTTGGTTCCTGGACTGGCTCTGCCACTAATTAGCTGTGTCACTTTGAACAATTTAACATGTCTGGGCCTCAGTTTTTCTTGTCTGTAAAAATGAGGTGGTCTCTAAGATCCATTTCAAATCTGAAGAGTTCATGACTATCCAATTGTACAAAGCCAGCATAAATGAAATTCCTAGTTTTCTTGAAAACATAAAATAACATATATATAAAGTAATAGTTTTCCTATATGCCTCCAATTATCAATCATAAACTCTAATAAAAACTCACTCATAAAGCAACAAAAGTATAACTAAAGTAAACTTTACTGGTTTTAATTTAAAAAAAAAAATACTGAGCACTTTCTGTGTGCAAACAACACTGTTAAATGCTAGAAGGTACTGCCTTTATGGAACTTATGATGGAGAAAGCAAACAGGAGATAGTTATTTGTACAATTAATAATTCAATAATTTTGATAAGTACAATAGAAGATAAGAATAGACTAATAAAAGCATATAACTGCCAAGGCTAAAAAATGCATTTATTTTTCCTGTATTCAACAACAATTTAAAATGTACCATTTGTTTAGGATGGAGGAAGGTTTTTCCAGGGCGTGAAATTTTCAGTGTTTAAAACTAGGAAAGTCCCAGGCACTTATTCACACCAGGACCATGGCACCTTTTCAAAACGAAGACCTTTATGGATGGATCCATGGGAGTAAGATGATTGAGAATAGCTTAATTGAAGCTAGTATGGTAGACAAGGAATAGGTGATTCATGGCCTGATAAGCCATGTTAATGTTAGGATTTTGCTTTTCTTCGTAAGTAGAAACTATTGTAGGGCATGGCATGATTAAAATTCATTCTTAGAAAATCCCTCTGCCTGTGGTAAAAAGAGTGGTTTTAGTGGTGATGTAAAGGTTTTGGTGGTAATGGTGATAAGGTTGTCACAAAACTAGTTTTAGAGGGATGCCTGGGTGTCTCAGTTGGTTAAGCGACTGCCTTCCGGCTCAGGTCATGATCCCGAGGTCCCGAGGTCCTGGGATCAAGTTCCACATTGGGCTCCTTGCTCAGCAGGGAGCCTGCTTCTCCCTCTGCCTCTGCCTGCCACTCTGCCTGATTGTGCTCTCTCCCTCTCTCTCTCTCTTTCTCTCTCTCTCTGACAAATAAATAAATAAATTCGTTAAAAAAAAAAAACAAACTAGTTTTAGAAAGATTAGTGAAGTTATTGTAGTAATTAAAGTGAAAGGTGATGATGGACTTAGGGTAGTGGCTGTAAATATGGGGAGAAGTGGACAGATTAAATTATATGATATGTTAGAGGTAGAATTGATGAAATCCAGAATTAATGAGTGTGGGAAGGTCAGGTAATGACAGAAACAGAATAATTGGCATCTAGAGAATTTGAGATAATAGAATATTCTTAAAAGAAGTTTTGAGGGAAGGAAGTGGCCTTAGGCTAATGAAAAGACCACGCAAGATATAACGACAACATTGCCTAAAAATATAGCAGAAAGTTGACTCTTGAAATGTGGTACACAAGAAATGTAAAAAGAAATAAAGCCACATTTACTATGTGCTATCATTAGACTATAAGAAAAATATATGTTATCTCAAGTAAGAGGGGTAAAAAAGGAGAAATAAAATGGAGACAAACCAACATGATGATAACTATAAGGCATTTAGGGCTTGAAAGCTTGCATCCAAATCTGGGCACACTGCCTATCAACTCTGTGATTTTACTTTGTTACTTAGCTTTATAGAATCATAAGGCTCCTTATAGGTAATAAGGAAAAACTAAAATGGTGCTAAAATTTACAAAGATATAATAAAAATTCAAAAAGAAAAGCATAGGATAATATCTACAATACAGTTTTTAAAACCCTAATAAAAACTACCAAGAATAAATCAATACATGACAAAACTACAAATTTTTAAGCTATTTGAGAAAAAAACCTGCTGGCACCTTGAACTTCCAACCTCCAGAACTGTGAGAAAATAAATGCCAGTTGTTTAAGCCTCCCCCACCAACAAAGAACTTATAAAATAAATGTTAAAATGATTCAGGAGAGAAAGTAAGGAATAGGAACCATAATGTAAGAACAGAATGGGGTGAAAAATGTATAGGTAGATTATTGGTTCCAGATTTGAAAACTCCTTTACTTGCCCAACAGACTTTAACATCATGAACCACAGATGGCAGTGTCATTAGGTCATTTCACAAAATTTTCTTAAACAGAAAATTTCAAAAGGTAAATTACTTTAAAAAACAACTGGTTTTTGCTGTATGGTTTGGGCATTATTAAACGTTTTTTGCCACCTATTCATTCCCAATCCCAGAAGTGTTTCTGATGGTGTATATGTGTTTGGTTTTCATCAGAAATTGGTTTTCTTTCAAGTATAAAACTTAAATCTGAAAAAGTTTCCATTTTTTTTATAATTTAAAAGCGTCATTCAAAAAAAAAATCATGTTGAGCAAATTGCCAAGAATAGTCAAGACAATTGTGAAGAAGAAGGAAGGACTAGGTGGGGATTCATCTTATCGCATAAGATTCTTTATCATCGGGAGGGAGACAAACCGTAAGAGACTCTTAGTCTCACGAAACAAACTGAGGGTTGCTGGGGGATAGAGAGGGTAGGGATAGGGTGGTTAGGTTATAGACATTGGGGAGGGTATGTGCTATGGTGAGTGCTGTGAATTGTATAAGACTGATGATTCACAGACCTATACCCCTGGGGCAAATAATACATTTTATGTTAATTAAAAGAAAAAGAAATAATAAAAAAGCATTTCTCGGGGTGCCTGGGTGGCTCAGTCGTTAAGCGTCTGCCTTCGGCCCAGGTCAGATCCCAGGGGCCTGGGATCGAGCCCCGCATCAGGCTCTCTGCTCTGCAGGAAGCCTGCTTCTCCCGCTACCATTCCCTCTGCTTGTGTTCCCTCTCTCGCTGTGTTTCTCTCTGTCAAATAAATAAAATCTTAAAAAAAAAAAAACATTTCTCCGGAAAAAAAAAAGATTCGATATCAAAGCTACAGTAATTAAAGTGGCATCATCAATGGAAAGGAAGAGAGAGCCCAGAAACATCCCCATACATAAATACATTTCTCAACTTATATGACACATAAGAGGAGAAGTTGGGGTATCTTAATTATAGTATTGAAGAAATTTATTATTTGTATGGAGATCTCAGAAAGCTTAAATCTAAAAAGTGAAATTTTAAAACTTTTAGAAGAAAGTTGAAGTGATTAAGTTTGCAATCTAAGGATAGGAAAGGATTTCTTAGACAAAAGTATTTAAGTTTAATAGAAACTGACAATTTAAAAAAAGAAATTGACAGTTCTTAGTACTTATTTTTAATGAAAGCTTAAATTTCAAAATTATCTGGAAAACTAAAGTCTTATTTGCAGATGTATTTGACCCTTATTTCCGGGCTGTGTGGTATGTATTTGGCAAATTTCACATAGCTAAAACATTTATGCCAGTCTTAATATTCAAGTGGTTTTAATAATCTATAACAAAGCTTTGCTTTATTTATTCAATAAACTACATAAATGAGAAAGTGTGTGTGTGTGTGTTTATAAATTTAAAAATACAGTAAAATTAGGGCACCTGGGTGCTCAGTTGGTTAAGTGCCTGCCTTTGGCTCAGGTCAAGATCCCCTGCTCAGGAGATAGCCTGCTTCTCCTTCTCCCTCTGCCCCTCCCCCAGCTTGTGCTTTCTCTCTCTCCCTCTCAAATAAATAAATAAAATCTTTACTTAAAAAGTACAGTAAAATTAGACTCCTCTGAAAATATATGCAATAAAATCAAGATTTGCCACATACCGAGAGCACATTCTTGCAAATATGTGTAACTGACAAGTGACTAACATCTTCACTATATAAAGCAGCTTTTCAAATCCTAGAAATTAAGGAGAAAAAGAAAAACAGTCTTAAAATAAAACGGGCTAAGAATAGAGGCAATTCTGAGGAGAATGACTCTAGTGGCCAATTTTTGAAGAGCTAATCTCTTCAGTAATCAGAGAACTGCATGTACATAAAAAAGGAGATGTCTTTTCAGACCACTGGGGTTGTCACAAGTTAAGAAGTCCTATAATACTAGATGATAGCAAGACTATAGGAGACGAGTATGATGAAGTATTAACATCTGTTAATTTGAATTGTAGGATCATATTCTTTATATTTTTATAGGTTTGAAATTTTGCATTACTTATTACATTTATTCATTTGTTTTTAAAGATAGTACTTTTTTTTTTTTTTAAAGATTTTATTTATTTGACAGAGAGAAACACAGCGAGAGAGGGAACACAAGCAGAGGGAATGGTAGCGGGAGAAGCAGGCTTCCTGCAGAGCAGAGAGCCCGATGCGGGGCTCGATCCCAGACCCCTGGGATCTGACCTGGGCCGAAGGCAGACGCTTACCGACTGAGCCACCCAGGCGCCCCAAAGATAGTACTTTTTTGAGTAATCTCTGCACCCAATGGGAAACTCGAACTCACAACCCAGAGATCAAGAGTTGTGTGCTCTACTGACTAAACCAGCCAGATGCCCCTTATTACTTTTATTTTAAATAAAAATATCCAATAAATTTAGCGATGTAGAAATCACTGAAGAATAATTTCGTTTGAGTAATAAAGTCAGAAGCTGTATTAGAATGGACTGAAGAATGAGTGGGTATTGGAGAATGAGACTCAGTAATAACTTGCTCGAAAAAAGTGTGTTTAAAGTGGGCAGTTGGAATGAAAGGAGGCTAGAATGAAATGTCAGAACCTGGATGAATAGCTACAGACCTTTACTGAAAGACTCAAGTAATTTAAATAAATGAAAACACATACTGCCATTAGATGAGAAGATCCAATACTGTGAAGATTTCCATGGTCTCCAAATTAATGCATTACTTTAGCAGTTATTCAGAATTCCAACAGGTTATGTTGTTTATTTGTAGTTTCAGTTTTGGGGGGGGTGGAATTTAACAAAACTGATTTATCCAGAAAAAAACAAAAAGTTGATCTAGAGGAATAGCCCAAAAACTTCAAAGTCACAATAATGAGGTAGATTTGGCTTGACCAAATATTAAAATATATGTATTACTAATGTATGAATCACCAGTCAGATCAGTAGGAATTATGGGGTCGAGAAAGAGATCAAATTGCATTTGGAAATTTGTAATATATAAGTGATTTTTTGTTTCTTCTGCTTTTCTTATCCATATTTATATCATATAAATGAGTTCTTCATTCTGCTTTTTTGTATCTACATTTCTCTCAGAATAATTTTCCCAACTTTTTACATAATTTTAGTTAGTATAATTTTATTGGCATTGTATGTGTTCAGAAAGTATAACATTAGCCAGTTGCCTAGATGAATATATTTTTTAAAGATTTTATTTATTTATTTGACAGAGAGAGAGCGATCACAAGTAGAGAAGCAGGCAGAGAGACAGGGAGAAGCAGGGTTCCGGCTGAGCAGAGAGCCTGATGCGGGGCTCGATCCCAGGACCCTGAGATCAGGACCTGAACCAAAGGCAGAGGCTTTAACCCACTGAGCCACCCAGGCACCCGTAGATGAATATTTTATTTTATTGCTTTTTTCTATTAAAATAATGTTCAATGAATATCTTCCTGCATACATTTTTTTTTTCATTTTAAACTTCTTTGATTCACGTTTTCAGAAGTGAAATTATTGTATTGAAGAGTGCGAACTATTTTTGGTTCTTGAAATATACTGCTGTATTTCTCTTTATGAAACCACAGATATGGAAGCATTTAATATCATCTCCCATTTGGAACATTATATTTCAAGTCTTTTTTTCACTCTAAGCAGAATGGGAATATTTTGTATTCTGCTATCCTAGGAAGGGAGTCAGGCTTCCACTCCCAGTGTTGCATATATATAAGTCTAATAAACCTTCAACCGGATTGTTCCAGCCACCTTTAGCGTACTGATTTCTTCGAAATACTACCTCGTTATACAAATTTTAAGTGATCGCGTGTAGCTGTTTGATCAGTACAAAAAGCAAAACTGAGTAGAAAATAAATTAATTTCATCCTCATCATTAATCTATTAAAGAAGTGAAGTTACTCCCCTAAGGAAACTGAGTACTAGGGAAGAGCCTCTTTTAGGGTCAAAAAACCTGGCTTTGAATCCTGGGTCTATCACTGAATAACTGTATGACCCCGAGCAGTGTGTTACACCTCTCTGTGCCTCAGTTTCCTTCATACAAGTAAATAAACCATATAGGATTATTGTGAGCACTGAATGGATTAATACACATGAGACATTTAGAAAGATGCATGGTGCATATCAAAGGTTCAGTAAATGTTGAATTGGCACATAACATTTATCCTATTTTCTAGTCTGCTCTCTAACAACGAAGGCTAGAAAGCAATAACTTATGTGTTCTAGAATCCTTATCATCTAAGAATCTGGATATGAATTAGGTTCCGCCAATTGGGTGTATTCATATGGAATTTTGAAAGTGGAAATGATGTGGAGGCTCTGTTCCTGCTGCTTCAGCTGTTGCTATTAGCAAGTTCACCTGTGGAGACCTAGAGTTCTCCAGCTGTATTCCGGTATCTAGTCACCAAGTTTGTGCAGATTGAGAAGCCTGTGCGGTGGTGCCTTCCTGGTGTGAAGTATAGGAAGGCGTTCTTGAACTTTTCAGTTCAAGTGACAGCCTCCAGATTTCCCACCATCCTGGCTGTGGTAAAGGGAGCAGCTCCCTGGCAGGTTAGTTCCACAGTGGGGATCAGGGCGTCATCAGGGAAGGCTAGCCCAGAGGCCATGTTTTCAGCCTTCTAACCGTTGTAGAAGTATCCAGTCCCCTGCGTAAAAAGTCCCTGTTCCATGCAGCCGTGATGGTGTTAGTGGAGGGAGCAGCAGTGAGAGCCCTGCAGGGGCAGTAGTTACTATTATTCAGACTCAGACTCTTTTGCATTACGAATCTTTCCAAAATGGAAAAAACTCTAAAAGCGAGGAGAGCAGTCATTTGTAATGGATCATGATACTTTTGCCTCTGAACAACAGGCAACAGAGTCCTTCCCAACTCAGATTACAAGGTAGCCACTGGATCTACTTTGCCAGTCTTGCTTTGTATTGTGTTGTTCCTTACATTTAGCTTCTCTCCAGCTTTACATTACATAATATACATTATTGGTTAGGGTGTATACTAACCTTAGAAGAAAGGCGGGGACACGGGGAGATAAACTGGTACTTGGAACCATGTGAATTCATTGGAACCACCTAGGAAAAGGGAAATTCTACTTCACTTTAATAAATATTTCTTGAGCTTCTACTGTTTACCAGTTGCTAGGCACTGGGCAGATATAGATATATAGATACACAGATATATATGGCACATTCCATATTCTCAAATTGCTCACGGTTTGGAAGACTAACCTCCAAGTAAATAAATTGAATTCTGTATTAGCATCTGAGCAGCTTAAGATCAGTGTCTTGTTCACTGTTGTAACCTTATCAGTTCCCAAAATGCCTGGTATATAGTATGTGCTCAATAGATATTTTTTAAATAAATAAGTGTAGAATATCAGATCCAGTGTGGACAGAATAGAAATAGTTAGCCTGAGAAGGTTAGGAAGACATCTTGTTGATATCCTGGTGGTGTTAAAAAATGGTTCCACAATCAAATAAGTTCGGGGATCACCACATAGTATGTGCCCTGTAGAGAGACAAAAGCATATTAGAGATTCTGGTGAGTTCTGCAGCAAAGATACAGTTTAAATTTGTTCAGCCAACTATTTTCCAAATAAATTTTTCTGAACAGTTTAGCACCTCATTATGGGGAACCCAGTTTGGGAAATGCTGCTCCAGTTATTTCTTGAGGCTAATAGCTAATAAAAATGATTTTATGCGCTAGAACACTGTGACTTTGATAATAGCATTTAAAATCTTAATGTCGGGGCGCCTGGGTGGCTCAGTGGGTTAAAGCCTCTGCCTTCGGCTCAGGTCATGATCTCAGGGTCCTGGGATCAAGCCCCGCATCGGGCTCTCTGCTCAGCGGGGAGCCTGCTTCCCCCTCTCTCTCTGCCTGCTTGTGATCTCTCTCTCTCTCTCTGTCAAATAAATAAATAAATAAATATCTTAGCGTCATCAACTTGGTATTGTGAGGAAATGTTTAAATAATTTACAGATAAATCGCCACAAAAAAGTATGTCTAGCAAGGCATATCTTTAGTTTTTAAGGCAGCAACTAACACTATTTCTCTATTCCGTATTATAAAAGTCAGGACACTCTAAAGAACGAAGTATTTTAAACAACCCAGATTTCCTTTTTATTGAAAAAATTAAATAGTACCTTTTTAAATGAAAATATCGAGTTGTTTAAAAGTTTTCTTTTTACTTATTTGGCCCATTTCTTTTATTACACTGAGCATCTCTATCAACATTCTACCCACAATACAACTCTTACAACTAAGGCATTTGGAGTATTTCAAAAAATGGGGGCCATGAAAATTTCAAATAAAATATTTTTATCCAAATGGGCCCTATATTAAATTCTTCTGAATACTTCTATTTTGTGGTATGTTGCTAAACAAGATATTCACATTAAATAGAAATTTAAACTTTATTATGAATTGTAAAGCCACCTTTGGGGAAAAAATCCTGGTCATCCCTAATGTAGGTAAAATAGGCTTTAAAGAATTGCTTAACACTAAGAATTTTTATGTTAGATATTAATTTCCCCCATACATGAGTATTATTAGCCTTAGTAAATTGTTTTGCTTCTGAAATGTTTCTTAGATGACTAAAAATAACATCACAAAACATGTTTGTTATATTCTTAATTGTTTTGACCATAGCATTAATTTTAAAGTCAAAAGGGGCATTGCTTTTTCATCATTTCCAGCTCAGAATATTCAGCATGTCACAGATGTTCATGAATAATGTCCATTTAAAACTGTTGGCAAAGAGTGCTGGTGAGTTGGCTAGATGAATTAAATGTTGGGGGGATCTGACAGGCAGCACGCTGCTTTGTGATCATTCCAAAGTTCTAATAATCTCCCTCACCTTCTCTGCCTGCCACTAATGAAAGAGAATAGGTGATTGCACCTCCGGCTATGTTCTGCGCCTAATGACTCCTCCAAAGGCAGATTTATGAAGAAAAAATTAACTTTGAATGAGGATTGAATTGGCCCTGACAGTCTGATAGACTGTGACACAGATTCTGTGGCAAAACAGACGTAGCCCTAATTGATTATCAATATTTTAAGCAAAGTGATGAAAATAAGCATTAAGTGATGAGAAAGGCAGTCTTAATACAGTAGGCAGTAACCAGCACATAAGAGAGTCTTTGGGGAGGTTTTGCCTTGATTGCTATTACTGAATTTTATCTGTCAATTTTTACCTTTGCTTCCCAGCAGCCATTGTCCCTCCTTGGTGTACTTTTTTTTCCTTAAAGATCTATGACTAGAATGCTAATCTTTCTGATTACACTGACAAAGCTATCTGCAGTCTCTTCCTCTAGAGAAGTTTGTTTAATATTTAACTCATTTTGAATTGAGATTAGCTTTCATAGTTTTGCAGAACTGATGCTTTTTGTGATGATTTTAGATTAACACGATTTTTGCACATGCTGTTTCTAGATTTGTTATTATCCATAAAATATATAATAGAGTAAGATATTGCATATCAGGTATTATAATTCCAGGCATTATTTCCTTTACATCATTTGTACCAGAGACTTCAGCCTTAATCCTAGGAATAAAATAAAACCATTTTCCTAGAAATAATACACACACACACACACACACAACACACACACACACACACACACACACACACACACACACACACACACAGTGAGAGTCTGTGTATATACAGTCTGGTTACTTACCAAATACATTTTCAAACTAACACAAAAAAATCCAACGTGGATAAACATGTTTATATCATGCTTCAAAAATTAATAACTTTTGAAATTATTATATACCTTTATTCTTACAGATTATATTTAGTCCTCTATATTAGAAGCATAGAAAAAAGATCAACAAGAAAATAATCTTTAGCAGTTTAATTCAGCATTAAAATTGATGAGCTAAGAACATAGGATATGACATACATAATGATGTGTTTGTTTACTATTAAATAGGTTTTAGATAAATTAGCTTATTTAACAGAGGAACTATACATTTTTTCCCTGTGTTAAAATACCTTCTTAATTATTAGTCATCAGTATTCATATTGTTTTGTGAAATTAATTTCAGCTAGAAATTGTGTAATTATTGAAAACTTCATATAAGGCTCACCAAGTTAACTGTGGAGAAAGTTTAAAGGAGATATTTTAGTGTTTTCCAAAGGTCTCTCAAGTAACGTATTAGAGATAAAATGAAGATAAAACAGAGATGGTATAGTACATTGCTTCCCAGTCTTTCTCATGCCATGATATGTCGAAGGATTATACGTGGTTGGCACACAGTAGGCTGAACACTTGTCTACAGACTACTGTCTCTGAACTCCAGCCACCCCAGACCCTGTCTGGTCACCCTGAGGGCTAAGAGGATCAATAATCTAGCATACCTATAACTTATTTGCAGCCCAATGATTGGGAATCTCTGAATGTATCACAGTTACAGTACTACATTTACAAAACTTAGACTGAATCACAACAGTTTGAAATTTAAATCTTTCTAAAATCTAATATTTAAAAGATATTCTAAAAATTACCCTGTCCAAAAAGAGGAAAACAAATCATCTCTAGATAGTGTTTTTGCCAGATGGATTAATGACCTTACTCATATTTTCCACCTACTGTTAGCTCTAGTGTCTGTTAAGATACTAAGATCTGTTAAGATTATACAGATTTTGATCCTTGGTTTGACCCTGTTAAAGCAGAATGTACATTTAAACTTTATTCTTAGAAAATCATTCAATAAAATAATCTTTTGGCAGATTTTATTTTCACTCATTTTTAGAGTGTCTAGAATGATTTTTCTGAAACTTGAAGGACCTTAAACTAATCAAATCCAACTCTGTCACTTGACTAGGAAACTGCATCCCAGATCACAAATTAGATCATGGCTAACCAAGAATGCAGTTCGTCTGATAGATTGATACCTTTTAACTCTTGGATGCTTAAAAATCTTAGTATGAGAACTTCTAACTATTGTGTATTACAAAATTATATATTACACTTTCATAGCTGTAAGAAAAAATTTGTTGACAGTTTTCACTTCTAGATGATATTTTCAGAAAGGGTTTTTCAACAGTAGTGCCAGTTTATTTACTTATTTTTACAGAGTGCCTTCCCTAAAAGCCTGGCACTGTTTCAGTGTTCAAAATAGCCAGTAGAAAAATAGGAAATTATATATTGTGAAAAGGTTTTCTCTATGCTAAATTATTTTATTATTATAAAGGAATTAAAATACACTATAAATAAACAATATTCTAGTTTAGGTGAGAATTCTATAAACACTGATGTTGAGTACTTTGTCCTCTGTCATTCTATTTGTTAACATTCCAACAGACAGTAAGAGAAGCAGAAAGATAAATTATTCTTGTTGCGCCATCTAGCGAAATTCAGGTGCTGTGTATTTACTATGGTGCTTTTTATTTGGCGTAGACATTCCACTCAGCTCCCATTTGCTATGCCTACATTATAACGATAAGAAATTCACAAAGGAGAAGATGCCAAAAATCTAAATCTACAAAGGTTGATTTTTTAAAATCGTATTTTGGTTTACAAAATTTTTAAGACTGAAGTATTGCTAGTAAAAATATAAATACTTATACTCACTTAATCCCTCAAGGCATTGCCCTGAACACAATGAAATTAATAAGTAAAGTTTTGACAATTATGCTCTTCCAGTTGTAAATCTAAGATTTTATAAGATGATAATGTGTTCTAGAGAAAAGGTCAAAATGCTGAAAATGGGTAGTATGAAATCAGGCAGAAGATTTTGTAAAAAC
>CM053603.1:94294335-94316941 GCA_028646535.1 Procyon lotor
TTTCTTTTATTGAAAAATTGAGAACAGTTTGATAAAGGCTTAATTGAGTAAACATTCATTGGCACTATACGGAGTTTTGAGAATGCAAAGATGAAACACATGGTTACAAAATAATATGGTTTGTGCCAAAATATGGTTTCTACAACAGCAACCAACTATCTAGAGTTAGGAAAGAATTCTCATAAAAGGTAGCATTTAAAAAGTGAAAAATACAGGACTGTGAAAGAGTGTAATGTATTTACCAAATGGAACTCAGCTCTCAGTGTTTGGAGAGTAAAAGATATGGATAGACTGGTGGCTGATTGGGAAATAGGTTGGGACCATTTAGTGAAGGATCTTATGGGTCATGCCAAGGATAATGAGATTTTCTGACTATTTTTTGAGAGCTCTTTCTTGGGGAAGATAGTGGCTTTCACTGAGCTTACCTGGCAGAAGTAATATTGTTCCCTGAGAAAAGTAGTCTGAATATCTTTGCTTAGCTTCCAGGCCCCAGAGGATCTTTAGACAAGAAGGACCTGCTCCAGGAGTACCTTCACTAAACCAAACAAAATTATTCAAGACTTAAGTTTTAATTATTCAAGTGTTCTCTATAAATCTCTTGATTTCTATGCTTCTCTGAATCTGGGCTATAGTGCATATTTTTATCTCTTGGCTTCTTGGCAATATTCATCAAGTCATATATTTATTGAGCATCTGCTATTTAGCAGTGTATTGAGTGCTTGGGTTAAAGTGATGAGCTATAAAGATAAAATCCATTAAAGTATTTTTGAAGATCTCATTTAAACAAAATAAAAAGAAAAAAATTTTTCTTATATATTGGCCATGTGGAAATCCTTTCATATGTTGTGAAAAGAAGAGAAAAGAAAAGAAAGATTCGTATTATCATCTGCATTTTGCAACTAGGATTCCTCAAGCACTTCTTTGAATTTACTTAATAGCACAATAGTTTAATTGCATAAGAATGTAGCTTCTTGAATACTAATCCACCACGCACCTCTTCCTCCCCTTTCCCCCCCTTCAAAACCTCCCCCCAGCCCCGGGATGCCTGAGTCTTTTGGTAAAAATGTCTTTTACATTTATGGATTATTTTGATTTGTTTTATTCCTATATTTTACATCATGAAACTGTTAGGTCCCTTCTTTAGAGCATTCTGTCTGTATCGGATTTGCATCAGACAGTTCCATCTGATTTGTGTGCATCTGATAGCATAATCTTAAAATATGGGAAGCAAACACTGACATGATAGCAAGGATAAACTTTGAATCCTGTTACCATGATGGGAGATATATTAAAGCAAAAACAAGCTACCAGATTTGATCTGGTGAATACATATAAGACCCTCAACTCAAGATGTAGGGAATATATATTATTTTCAAGCACGGATTAAACATTTACGAAGTTGACCATATACTAGTTAATAAGACAAGTCTAAACATATCAAAAATCGTCATTTATACTATATTCTTTAATCAGAATGAAATTAAATTAGACCTCAGTATAAATAAAGAAAAACAAAGTGTTTGCAGGTTTTAAAACATCCTAAGTGACTCATGAGTCCACTAAAAAAAAAATCTTATTGGGATAAAATGAATTTAAATTTTGTATTTTGAAATAAAAATTATATTGAGATTTTAAAAGTACAAAATTTCAACTTACCTTTGCCCAGGAATCTGTGTTTTAACAAGATTTCCATGTGATGCTGATACATGCTAAAGTTTGAGGACCGTTGCCTTAAATAAAAATACAATAACCGAATGCTTATTTGAAAATATCTAGCAACAAAAGAGAGACTGTAAATATTGATAATGATTAGGCCTAGAAAATCACTACCAATGTCTGTTTTTAAAAATAGAATTCCAGGGGTGCCTGGGTGGCTCAGGCAGTTAAGCATCTGCCTTTGTCTCAGGTCATGATCCCAGGGTCCTAGGACTGAGTCCCATGTGGGGCTCCCTGCTCAGCGAGAGTCTGCTTCTTCTTCTGCCCCCTTTCCTTGCTTATGTGTTCTCTCTCACTCACTCTCTCTCAAATAAATAAAAATCTTTTTTAAAAAATTCCCGTTTTGGAGGACAAATTCTCACCATCATAGCCTGATATAATGGCTATAATAGATCTCTATAATTTTCTTTGATTCTGATTTTGTATTGTGATGTTGGAAGTATTTCTCCTGTTTCAAAACTGCCATATAGAATTGAAATAAGAGAAAAATTTTAAAAGAGTACTATATTTTTGTTTTCCTGAATATATGAATTTCTTTCTTTGATGTATTTATTTCTTATTGCCTATAAAAATTTGTAAGTATAAATGTCTTTTCATCATCAAAACAATTTGTAGAATGCTGAGAACCTACATGTTTTTATTGTGTGCCTTATTAATGAAGGACAGAGATTTACTAGCAAAAAATGTACCTATAATCCAAATGTTTTTGAAATCTCTTACATAGATCTTAAATTTCTTATATATCTCATACACACACTGTTAATCATTTCTAATCCAGAATAATTCTGGCGTATTATTTTTTATGATTCTTAACTTGTTTATATGCAGTTGTTTGGGACTGAATTCGGTTGCCTGAGCGTTGGTATAGATCATTATAGGAATACAATTTTCATTCCTCATCTCTTCTACCTGAACTCAACCACTGCAATTGTTTAATTCACCTATCAGATGAGAGAAAAGAACACGCCTCTTCATTAACAGGCTGATAAAAGGTCATGTATTGGTTCAGTTTACAGTTCACCCTGGAGAGTAAATGCAGCAGTTTCGTTATGTGCCTAATTTTCATGGATCTGGGGGAGTAGAAATCTCAGAGATCGTTCCAAAACCAGGTCACACCCCCAGGGTGCTTCAGTTTGTCGTCCAACAAAGCCTGCAATTATTAATTTTAAATTATATTTGCAGTATTCTTTAGCATAGTAGGGGCATCCTAATTAGTAGGGCAATGATACCACTCCCTCTATCAGAATGTGGTGTATAAAAAGTGCATTTAAAACATACTTTTAACAGGATGAAATCAGGGCATGGCATAAAACTCCTTTGGGAAAAATTTGTGAACTCAGCAGTGGAAGTCTGCATTTTATCAGAAGTGTTAGCATTTTTAGTATAGAGATGTATGTGTTAAAGCACTGAAATCCAGCTATTGGCTTCAGACTTAAATAATGAGTCTCTGAAGTTGAGGTAACCGAAATCATGGCATGTGCTTAAGTATTGAGCATTTCATATTCCTGAAAGAAAACAATCAACTTCACAATCTTTATTAATAGCATGGCAGTTTCACCCCAAATTATTTACTATCTCATACTTATTTTGCAATAGCATTTCATTTATGACTTTCTGACTTAAGAATTAAATTTTAACTAAAAAAAAGAACTATCCTTTATGTTTAGAAGCACTAGTAGAATTAGATATGTATTATACAAGTTATTTCCACACAGATTTTTAAAGTCATTATAGCATAATGAGAAGAGCAGACAGACCTGTTACAATTCTTGACTCATTTATTAAGTATGTAACCTTGAGAAAATTAAGCCTCTTTGAAACTTTTTTTTATTTGATAAATTTGACATGTTACATTTTATAAATTTAAGGTACACAGCCTGTTACTGTGATATGTATATATATTATAATATGATTGCCCTTGAAGCAATACTTATCACATTATACTACATATCATTGTCTGTTTTCATTATACTATGCATTAGATTTCTATGGCTTATTTACTGGTTTAAAGTTTGTGTGCTTACGAACCATCAGTCTTATCCCTCTACCCCAACCCCCTGGTTTCCACCATTTTATTCTGTTTTGTTTCATTTTGGTTTTTTTTTTAAAGGTTTGACTTTTTTAGATTTAACATATAAGTGATCCCATACATTACTTGTCTTTTACTGTCTGACTTAGCTCACTTACCATAATAGGTTCATATATGTTGTTGCAAATGGCAGGATGGCCTCCTTTCTCATGGCTAAATAATATTCCATTCTGTATATACACCACGTCTTGACTTTTTCCTGATCCCAGAGGAAATTCTTTCCATTTTTCTCCATTGAGTATATTACTATGGGTATGTCAGACATGGCCTTTCTTATATTCAGGCGTGTTCCTCCTATACCAATCTGTTAAGGGTTTTTAATCATAAAATGGTCTTGCATTTTGTCAGATCTGCTTTTTTCTGCATCTATGGAGATGATTATGTGATTTTTTAATCTTTTTGTAGATATGATTACATTTATTGATTTGCATTGAAACCTTTTGAGGATTATATGAAATAGCTGTATCAGAAAATGCTTAGTACAGTGAATGATATGTAGTAGGCTTCTATAGGTTTATTTTTTTTTTTTAAAGATTTTATTTATTTGACAGCGAGAAACACAGTGAGAGAGGGGACACAAGCAGAGGGAATGGTAGCGGGAGAAGCAGGCTTCCTGCAGAGCAGAGAGCCCGATGCGGGGCTCCATCCCAGACCCCTGGGATCTGACCTGGGCCGAAGGCAGCCGCTTAACAACTGAGCCACCCAGGCGCCCCTATAGGTTTATTTTTGAAAGAAGAAACACACTTTGTAATGTAAGAATAAAGTAAAAATTAGGAAAAGAAATACGGCATAATGTTTTTTATATGGAAAATCATTGTATCTTAACCTTGATTTCTGGCATATATAATTAAGCATTGTCAATTCCAGACTTTAGTTCTCATTTTCAAAAGGATTGCTTACTTTTAGTTACTCTTTAAAAATATGGTATTGATAGTGTGTTTGAAGTTAGTGAAAAGAATAAGCATTACAAATCACTTAGTGAAGTCAACAATATGATTCCTTTCAAAGAGAATAATTCTGGAACTCAAAACCCAGAGTTTTTCTAAAATGCTGAAACATCTTTCTTGGAATGGGAATTATAATGGTGGCCAGCTGATTTCAACCTGACATCTAGTTGATGGATGTGCAATAAGTCAAAGGAACACAGAAGGATGAAGTTATTTTTATTTTCCATATCAGCATTCTGTAAAAAAGAAAAAAAATCTAGTATTGTTTTTTTTTTTTTGAGACTATACATCACAGCAGTTCTGTATCCCCATGTTGTTTTTGTTGTATTGTTTACAATTTTTTTAAACTTTTATTCTTAGATTTTAGTTAATGACATCCTAATTACTATGGCTAAGCAATTTATTTGGTTACAGAATGGGAAATTGGGTAAGCATCAGATATTAGCAAACTAGCGAAGAGAAACATAAGCATGGCCAGAAGGCTTTAGGACTTTACAAATTTTTTTAAAAATCTGTTAGTTATCTACTTTTCCTCTTAAATTGTAACTAGATCTATTTGATGCTTTCTTTGCCATTGGAATGCTCACGGATTCCAGCAGGAACACTGGAAAGAGAAGTACCTATTCCAGTGAAGAGCATTAAGATATTTTAGGTACAGCTGCACATCTGTTGGACATACTTAGTATGTCATTCAGCAGTGAAATTGATCATCAGAGCTTTTCTAATAAATGACACAGGAAATTCTCTGATAGAACAATAAGAAAGAACATGTAAAGTAATCCTGGCAAGTTTGGATAATCTTTAAACCTACTTAAGGGTATAAGAATTAGGAGAAAATCCAGAAGACATAGCATAGGATAAAATAGTGAAAGAGAAAGCTTTTGCTTTGGAAACTACTACAAAGTATAAAAAGGGAATTTTTTTTTTTAAAGATTTTATTTATTTAACAGAGAGAAACACAGCGAGAGAGGGAACACAAGCAGAGGGAATGGTAGAGGGAGAAGCAGGCTCCCTGCTGAGCAGAGAGCCCGATGTGGGACTCGATCCCAGGACTCTGGGATCATGACCTGGGCCGAAGGCAGACGCTTAATGACTGAGCCACCCAGGCACCCCATAAAAAGGGAATTTTATGTAAAAGCAAACAAACCCAAATCATGCAATATGTTCCAAACATACTCCCATCTTGGTGCTTAAACAAGGAAAGAATTAAAAAATACATAATTTTGTAGTTTTCCATTTGTCATTCACATTGAATCAACAATTTTTCAACATCACCACCATTTTTGACAAATTGTTTTAAAAATTTGCAGAAACAAATGTAAATGGTCTGCTGAGTTATATAATAACTTTAAGCATGAGATGATACAAAACCACTTCTGGACTTCAGAATAATTATGCTTTGGCAGAATCAGAACTATAAATACAGAGAACAAACTGATGGTTGCTAGAGGGGCAGGAGTGGAGAGTTGTGCCATAGGAATGAGGAAGAGAGGGAGATAACAGGCCTCCAGTTACGGAATGAGTAAGTCAGGGAAATAAAAAGCAGAGCATAAGTAATGCAGTCAATCATATTGCAATAGCAATGCAATGGGACAGATGGTAGCTATACTTGTGTACATAGCATAATGTATAAACTTGTCAAATCGCCAAGTTGTACACTTGAAACTCTAATGTAACATTGTCAACTATACTCAAATTAATAAAAAGAATAATTATGCTTTGGAAGTAATGGTTTCTGTCGCCAACTATTAAATGGGAGGGTTTTATAAAAAATTAGGTGATGAAATATCTTTATACCTCTTAGAGTCTGAGTTAGAGAAAAAATTAAAATAAGTTGGTGAAAACATTAGATTAGCATTTCCCAAAGTGTATTCTTATTTATATCAAAAGAGAATGGTCCTTTATAAAGTCAAGAAACACAGGCTAAGTTAAACAGGATTTTAACTGTAGGATATTGTAGTTTTAAGTTTGTCAATGAGTATTATGACTTTCCATGAGGAGGAGGATTCAGTCATTATTGTGTTGCCCAATCTTATTCCACTATGGGAACTTGTTTAAATGGAGAATCATGGAGAATTAGTATTCTGTGGAACATGCTATGTAATGCTAGGCCAGAAGATCTCTGAAATTCCTTGTAGCTCTAGATATTTATGATATTGCATATGATTTTTAGTGCAGCTTCGTTCTTGACTTATGGTCATTTTGAAAAGATAGGGTCTCCCTGACTGTAAACAGTTCCCTTTGGGGACTGAGCACTGTCCATGGTTAAATATCCCTTGGATTCTATGACAGCATATCTCCTGGCTTTCTTCTTTCTAATGTTTATTCCATAGCCCATCAGGACTGGGTTGAACCATAAAATAAAAGATAAAATATAACTGTGCTGATTCGTGGAGACTTCGTGACCCAGGTGATTGGTCTTTCCTCCTGGCTAATAGTTATTCTACAAGAGGCAACTCAAGTATCACTTTCTCCTAGAAGCCTTCCCTGACCATGTCCTCTTCATTCAGTACTTCCAAAGCACCTGTATACATATATTTGCTTGTTTGTTTTTACATTTCCCCTTCTAGTGTTCATCATCTCTCAGTCCTCAGCACTTAGCTCAGTGATTAGGGTACAGTATTCTGCTGGAGTATGTCATCTGTTTTATATTTTCTCATAAATCCAACTTGAATGGACAGATGAAGGAACTAATGGAAAAAATCCTTCTAAAGTAGTCTAGCAAAAATTAATATTTTTAGAGCATTTATTAATAATGAACAATGTTTTTTTTTCTTTTTGCAATAATGTCTATGCAATAATTCTAATTTTAGGTCTGTAAAATAGTTTTTTTGGTTGTAATGACTTGACCCTTCTGATGTTTCAGATAGATTCAGAATAATCATTTCAAATATCACATATGTTTAAACGTTTTTGGGTATACATTTGTATTGCTAGTATTTATTAATGGCAGTAGTTAGTAAGGAATAAGAACTTATAACGAATAGATCTCACTTCTGCTCCACACGTGCAAAGAAGGATGCAGAGGCACCAGGGCAAGCAAATATTCTGACCATCCTTATATAATCTATAAATATGCAGAAGCAGCAGCCACATTCATATGTCAATTTATAAATGAATTTGTTAGTGTTACTAGTGAGTTTTTAGGTTTTCTACTGTGCTGACATCTAGAGAAGTGCAAATATCTAAGATCTATAAAGAACTCCTCAAACTCAACACTCACAAAACTGATAATCACATCAAAAAATGGGCAAAAGACATGAACAGACACTTCTCCAAAGAAGACATACAAATGGCTAACAGACACATGAAAAAATGTTCATCATCATTAGCCATCAGGGAGATTCAAATCAAAACTACATTGAGATACCACCTTATACCAGTTAGAATGGCCAAAATCAACAAGACAGTAAGCAAGGGTTGGAGAGGATGTGGAGAAAGGGGAACCCTCTTACACTGTTGGTGGAATGCAAGTTAGTGCAGCCACTTTGGAAAGCAGTGTGGAGGTTCCTTAAGAAATTAAAAATAGAGCTACCCTATGACTCTGCAATTGCATGACTGGGTATTTACCCCAAAGATACAAATGCAGTGAAAAAAAGGGCTGTATGTACCCCAATGTGCATAGCAGCAATGGCCACAATCACCAAACTGCAGAAAGAGCCAAGATGCCCTTCAACAGACAAACGGATAAAGAAGATACGATCCATATATACAATGGAATATTATGCCTCCATCAGAAAAGATGAATACCCAACTTTTGTATCAACATGGACGGGACTGAAAGAGATTATACTGAGTGAAATGAGTCAAGCAGAGAGAGTCAGTTATCATATGGTTTCACTTACGTGTGGAGCATAAGGAAAAATATGGAGGACATTAGAAGAAGGAAAAGAAAAGTGAATTGGGGAAAACCAGAGGGGGAGATGAAGCATGAGAGACTGTGGACTCTGAGAAACAAACTGAGGGTTTTGGAGGGGAGGGGTTTGGGGGGTTAGGTGAGCCTGGTGGTGGGTATTAAGGAGGGCACGTATTACATGGAGCACTGGGTGTGGTGCATGAACAATGAATCTTGAACACTGAAAAAATTAAATTAAAAAAAAAACTGTAGATAAAATCCAGCAAAAATATCTGAGAAAGAAAGATCCATGGCTTGTTAGGATATTACATTACATTTTTCATATTTTGTTTTTTTTCTCTGACAGTCATCCTGAATGGTTTCTTATCTAATACAAGTTTAATATTCTCTAAATTTTTTTCTCATTGTTGTTATTTTTAAGTTCATATCTAGACCTTTAGAAATCTATGGGGGTTGCTGTTTTTAAATATGTAAAGAAAAATCGGGCTTTTCTAGTAACTTCACTTCCTTGAATTCAACATTTTCGTGATTTTATCAGCCAAGTTATTAAATCTGTAATTATCTACTTTGAAGCATATATACCATCCTTGATCCAAAATTATACCGTTTGTCATATATCTTTATAAATTTCTTCCCATATAACAAGGACCACTACCTGTGTTTTAGACTCTAATAAAAGTTGTTTTCTCTACTAACAATGACACTTTTCTTGCTAAAGCCATAAAAATGCCACAAAGTAGTAACTGTTGCTACCAAATGGGCTGCTAGATTTGGTAAATTTACTGAATATTTACACCTTTGTTACCTCTTCCCATAGACACTTACTATTGCTCTCTCCTTTTCATTAAATTCTCAAAAGAGATCGTGGCACAGCTGAGCTAAGACAGTACAATCACTTGGTTTTTCTTCTCTAGATTAGGCCAAAAACTGCCTTAACCCTCAATGTGAAAGTTCAGAGGAAATTAAATCCTAAATGCAAATATCACTTTTGCTCTTTGCTAATTGTTGCTCTCACAGACACATAGCATAAATTAGTAATGCCTTTATATGGGCATTTTTTCACTTAGATCCATAGTTCACTGTAGTGGTCATATTTCAGAGATACAGTTACTGTTGAAGAATGGTGGTGTAATACTTTGGAATTGGAATTACACTTGAAAGAACCACTGCTCACTATACTACTTTAGATGAGCTCCTGTATTCTAGAAAACAGTAGGGGAAAGAGAATCTCAGAAATTCCCTTCAGACATAAAGGCTTATGGGATTCCGCATAGTACTGTGTCAGGAAGCTCTCTAGATATATTTTCTAATGCCACCTTAAATATATATAAAACAAATAAGCATGTAATAAGAGTTGTTACAAAGCAAGAGCCCTCTTCTGCTTTTCCATGTGATTTTTGAATAAAGTATCTTCGGATAAAAGTTTTATTATAAACAGTAACTTGTTCAAGGAAGCAATTTGTTATCCTCTGATTTTGCTAAGTGAATAAGTAGCTAAGAAATAGGCTTTAAAAAGCATTAAACTAGAATTCACAAGTTCTGTATCTTCATTATTCTGACCTCTGGCTAATTATTTAGCTTTCTTGGGTTCTTTATTTCTTCATCGATAAAATATGCATTGTAATAACTTACCTAGATAAAATATTCCCCAAATTCTTTGGGAAATGAAACCTTATTGTTAATATTGTATCTCTTTTCTTCACATTTTTAAAAAAAGTATATGACAACATTTAAACTGAATAGACATGTGCCATTCATGGTAAATAGGAAAGAATATCAGAAGCTTTTCTTAAATGTATTTTGATGACTAATCTAGTAAAGTCCATATACATGTGAAGGATGGGATGGGCAATCCTGGATATAATAATAGTGTCCTGATTACAGATTATCCTGTTTTACAGTCATTGCTTAAATATTTTGACACAGCAATACCTACAAAATACCTTGTGTCTTGGTCCTTTTCTTAGTGTGAAAAGCAATAATTATAAAAACTGAAATAAAGCAGAAATATACATTTTGCTAGACGTCTTATTAACAATTCATTGAAACATTTCTCTCTGGGCTCCAAAATTTATAGTAGAGCATCACAAAAATCACCGAACTTTAGCATCATAAGAGACTAACATTCTTAACCTTGTAGATGGATAATAGAATATGTATGTATTTTTATAATAAAGATAACATATGCGTGCCTGAGTGGCTCAGTCAGTAAGGTGTCTGGCTTCAGCTCAGGTTATAATCCCAACGTCCTGGGATCAAGTCCCTCATTGGGCTCCCACCTCCATAGGGAGTCACAAGCTCCCCTCTGCCTCTCTCTCTGTCTCTTATAAATAAATGGATAAAATCTTTAAAATAATAATAATAATAATAATAAAGGTAATAATGTAAAGAACCTGTTGGATTTGGATAGAAACTCTGCTCTGCCACATTTGAGCTTAGGCAAATAAATTAGGAGTTTTCATGTATAGTTCCTTCTCCTTTTGTGCATTTACATTTATTTTCATGTATTTTATTTTTAGTAAATGGAATCGTTATATACTGTTATTCAGCCAGTCATTTCTGCTTAATATCTGTCTTGAAGATCTTTCCATACATACAAGTTTATTTCATTCTTTTAATAGCTTTATTAGTATTTCACAGTATCTTCTTAGATAGATGTTGGAACATATGGGTCTTTCTTCTATGCTTCTAATTCTGTGACCTTGAAAAAGCCTTTGATAAATGTTAACCTTGATAATGATGATGATGATGTCATCTCTTCTCTCTTATGTGTGTATCTCTTTGTTCTTTTTCACTACATGCAAAGAAAATTCCTTGGTAAGATCTCCTCTAATACACTCATTTAGACTTCCGTTATATCCATTCTGTGCTTCAGTTTAGGTATGGAGTTCTAATTTGATGATCGGAATTTAATTTCCAGTAGCAATCAGTATCTTCTCAGATCACTTTAAGGATATTATGTACACTGATTCCAAAAAATTTTTGTTTGCTTTATTAACTCTCATTCCTTTGTGTAGTTTTCTTTAGAGTGTTATTGTTGGTTGTATTGTCTTTGTTTATTTTATCTCTCAAGGGATTTGTTTTCCTCTAATGTCTGGTAATTCTAGGTTGGCTGTTCATCTTTATATTTGACAGAACCTTTAATCCTACTATTTCAGCTCATTATACCCAGTGTCCGTTGATTGTGTCGGGGGCAAGATGTATTGCTGGTAATGACATATTAGTAGCTTGTCATCCTTTTCACAGGGGTTAGTAGTTAACCGGCTCTTGCCTCACTGGGCCTACAGCCTCCTACACGCATTGCTTTAGCATGTGGTTAAACACTACCTATACCCCCACTTACCACATTGAGGGGGTATCGCCATTGTTCATCTGCTTTAATAATAATTCCCCGTTTGACTCTCACCTAAGTCCTACTACCTATGTTTGGTCCCCACTGAGTTTAAAATTAAAGCGTCCCTGGAACTTCTCCCATGGTTTCTGTAGTCTTCTGAATATGATTGGTTTCTGATTTCTTCTAATCATTTTTCCATAGATCTGGTCCCATCTGCTTTCTGTTTTTTAAGAATTCCTTGACATTTCTATTCATGATGGTGCTGTGTCAGAGATTGGACTACATATAGGAAAGGGTTGCTAAACCCTTACAAAAAGATTTTCTCCGGAATATTAATATAGTCCTTTCTGAAAGTAGGGAATGAGTTAGATGCCTTGTCAGTCTTTTCCAATTCTTGATTCAACTGATTTCCTCTCACAGGGTATATAAACCACCTCCCCAAATCATTTAAAATCTAAGCCAACAGCTACAACAATCTAAAAAGCTGTATCCCTGTGAATTTTTTTATGAGATTAGTAAAGATGAGAATAAATTCTGATAATATGCCGTTAACTACACATCCTGAATAATTTCTCTGCTTAACCCCACACCACCTCTGCAGCTGCTTTTCCCACCTTCATCATTCAAATGGACAGCCATGGAAGATTTCTTTTCTGAAAAGAGACTTCACTTTAAAAGAATAGCATAATATTTGTATTGACTTTCAAAATCCTTTTAACCATTTGTTTAGAAAACGTTCATCAAACACTTCATGTATTAGGCAAGGTGCACAAACTGCTGTAATAAACAACTCCAAAATTCCAGCTCCCTTAAGACAATATAAACTTGGTTTTTGCTTATACCACAGTGTAATGCAAGTCGTCAAGAAAGCACTACTTTTTGCAGAAATTCGGTAACCCAGATTCCTTTCATCTTGGGGACCATGTTCTGTGGGTCCTCTGTCCCGCCATTTGGATAGAGAAGGAGAATGAGGATTACATGGGAGCTTTTTATAGGCTGGGTATGGAAACATGATACACATTATTTACACTCACATTCCTTGGCTTGAACTCAGGTAAATGAATGGCCACATTGAACTTTAGGAGAGACTAGAACATGTAGGCTGGTGAAAGACTTAGGAAGAAGAGAATGCCAGCAATTTCTGTCACACCTCAAGGAATTGACTATTTCCTCTAATGAAGGAAGAAAGTATTGTACATTCCATAAGGAAGGTAATAAAATGCCTAAGAAGAAAGGAGGAAGCAATGAGATCCACTTGGAAACAAGGGATATTGATCAAAGAAGGTTTCATAGAAGAGAGTGACATTTCTAAAACTTTTGATAAGATTTTCTCAGCAAGAAAGTGAGATGGGCACACTAGCAAGAACAAAAGCATGACAATACAAACAAAAGGCAGTGAGGCCCAGCCAGGCCATGAATCCCTGAAGCAGTGAAGGAGGAGTGCTAAATGATGAAGCTAGAAAGTTACATTGGGATCAGACGGTGAAAGGCTCTTGATGGTATGATAAGGAAACAGGATTTGGATATATATGCAACAGGGCGCCTTCAGAGGTAGTTTTAGCAGAGAGTTGTATAATCATATATGTGTTTTAGAATGGTACATGCATTCACTTAACAATTACTGGACATCTCTAGGTTCTAGATACTGTGCTTGTTGCTAGGGATACAAAACAAGGAACACATTCCTTGCTCTGCTGGTACTATAGAGGATTCATTGGAGGGAATAGAATTAAAAGTACAGAGATCAAATAGGAGCTCCCTTCCTATTCAAAGTGAAAAGACATAAGGCCCCAAACATGATTATTGGCAATGAAAATGGAAAGGACTGGATGAATTCTAGAGCTAATGTATGCAGTAGAAGCAGATGAAACTCCTAGCCAATAAGAGGTACTGCATAAGGATAAGATTTGGAGAGGAGTGTCACAAAGATTTCCAACCTAAGAAAAACAGGAAATACTAAGGGAAGAGGATTGTGTTGGAGGGAAAGGGGAAAGGTTATGAGTTCAATCATGGACATGATTTTGAAATATCTATGTGGAGGTATCTATGGGGAAGTAATTAGAAAAAGAGTTCTGATGATCAGGAGGGCCAGAAATGGAGCTACGTACCATAGACATATGGATTACTTTTTAGACCTTTTATAGACTGCCTAAGAATGGAATTCTAAGAAGTAAAAAGTGGGTAAAAGAGACCACAGCCAAAAAAGGTTGACAAAGATTTTCGGCAAAGATGTGGTTGTTTAGCAGTTTGGGGGGCTTTTTTTTAGATTGTATTTATTTATTTGAGTGAGAGAGAGGGAACACGAACCAGGGAGGGGCAGAGGAAGAAACAGACTCCCCGGCTGAGCAAAGAACCAGATGGGGACTCAATCCCAGGACCCCAGGATCATAACCTGAGCTGGAGGCAGACACTTAACCGATTGAGCCACCCAGGCCCCCCAGGTTAGCAGTTTTTTAAAAAGGGGAGACTGTAAGGATAAAACTGAGATAACCAGTAGATTTGGCTACTGTAGAATTTTTAGGGGCCATTTTGCAAAAGCTGTAGGGGCAAAATCTAACAGGAACAAGAAAAAGCAGTAACTTGTTTGGAAGAGTAAATATTGTACAGGATTTGTGAGATTTTGAATGTATTTTTAGTCTGAGAATAAAGAAAGAGTGAGTTTGAATCTTAAGAAACAGAAAGAAAGGGACACCTGGGTGGCTTAGTGGGTTAAAGCCTCTGCCTTCAGCTCAGGCCCTGATCTCAGAGTCCTGGAATCGAGCCCCGCATTGGGCTCTCTGCTCAGCGGGGAGGCTGCTTCCCCCTCTCTCTGCCTGCTTGTGATCTCTCTCTCTCTCTGTCAAATAAATAAATAAAATCTTAAAAAAGAAGAAGAAACAGAAAAAAAAACACAAAAAAACCTAAAGGATATGGAAAGGTTTAGGTTCTAAAGCACAAGTAAATGGATTTGCTTTCTGAAACAAGGAAAAAGTACAGATTGGTGAACATAAAAGTTTGGAGGTGAATGGGAGGTGAGGTTGAAAAAATATGAGAGCCAAGGAAGCTGATGTGAGGTTACTGATACTTGTTGTGGAGAAAGCATAGTAAATTCTGAGAAATGAGGTTGGAAACCAACTCTGGATGTTGATAAAAGATGAGCAACATGGAAGGATCCATGTTAACTTCTAAATCACTGGTTTTTCATAGAGCTAATAACATTTAGATACTGTTTTGTAGGGAGTCTCAGAAGCAAAAATAGAGAAAAAAAATGGTTAGATGTGTTGATAGCAGTTTGGCAAAACAACAAAGGAATCAGTGCAATGAGGGTGTTAATATGTGTGGAATTGAAATGGTTGTTGTGGGGTCAGGTTGTATAGGGAAGGAAGCAGAGCCTGGACAGGACTGTCAAGTCTGGGGGAATTTAGAAGAGCCAAGGGACTGGAAGTTGTATGTAAGGTTAGTATATAAGGTTAATGGAAAATGTAAGTATTGTTGGTAAAAGGTGTGCTTTATAGTAGATCCTGCTGTAAAGTCCAAAGGGAGTGATCATGAATCATAAGAATACACCTTACCACTTACCAGTAGTGTTCTTTGATATTAAATTTTGTTGTACATCTAATGAGATTCAGTATCCCCATCTGTAAAGTGGGATTGCCATGTTTTAGAGAATATTAAAAAATTTAGGGTAAACTAAATCATGTATAAATGACTATACATGCTTCCCTATTCACATTTAAATAATATTGAAAGCGGTTGGAAAGAAAAAGTTTCTTCCAAATTCCCTTAATAATCGATGAGGGATTTATTCTAAGGACTCAATTTGAATAAATGAATTTTCTTTGAGTGAATTCATTCAGATTCTTTATAGAGAGCATGTTGATTATGCATAAAATTTTCAAATGTGTGCTTTTTAAATTATTATCTATGCTATTTTGACATAATTCAAAGATTTTTTTTTATTTATACACACACACACACACACACACACACACACACACACACTTGGAAATCTTGACTGACAGCATGAAGCTCCATTACATAAAATATTTAACCATAGCCCAAGAGCCATTTGCAGTTTAAAAAAATATATAAAACAATATTCCAATGAATTGTCCATGTATAGCAACAAATCAGTAAGAAAGGACAAACTGGCATAGTGAAATAGATAAATCAGATTTAGGCAGGGTAGTTTATTGAATTTAAATTGTGCCCAGTTGGCCCAAGAGCTATATATAAGCAATCCATCTTACGTTGTTAATGGAGGTTCTTGAAATCCACCTGATGTTTGCATTATTAAATTTCAGTCTAATGAGCCCAGCTAATACATATTGAAGATGGTTGTAAGGAGTAGAATGTGAATCTGAGCGGGATAATTTGAAAGAAACATAAGCTGAGCATTTTACATGACTCAAGGGGTATATCTACAATTACACATATAACCAAAATTGAATTTAAATGGAATTTCTATTATCCTTGTCCTTCTACCAGGGAGAATAAAGTGTAAATGAAGTAAAAGTCTTTAGAGTTACTGGTGGTTTGTTTTTATTATCTAATTTAATAGATTCTTGCAATGATACAGAGTGGCATAAAAGTTTTAATATTTCATGACTTTAAATGCAGTCTAAGTATGTATTAGAGCTTGTAAATGGAAACAGATGTCTATGTAATTGGATATAGCACTTCACAGCACTATTATATAAGTTTTCTATTTTAAGAAAGTGTCAATATTGATGGTGAAGAAAAAGAATACTTTGAAGAGAAATAGTTATATATGTGCTGTGTATTTTTTAAATTCCCCTTAAAAGTCAGGTTTTATACTTCTAAAGAATATGTTGATTTTGCATAGGAAAAATATATGCAGCAAAAAAATTGAAAAGCATATTTATTTTTTAAATCACAGTGTACATTGCTGTTATCATCATAATAAAGGCTCATCCAAAGTTTAATGCTGGCACAGTTTGATTCTTTTTTTTTTTTTTTTGACGAGGCAATACTTTTTTAACTTAATATTTCATCAACTATAATGCTATTAGAGACTTATTTTCGCTTAGTTCACTCATCAGGCAGTGAGCTGGCAATAAAGGAGAATCGCTCCTTTGAGACATTAATGCTTTGGAATAAATGATGTGCTAGAACAGAAATTTAATTAATTTACAGAGTATATTGATAGTCCCTTGTTACTGTGCTGTATATTTTTAATCTTCTTTAACATCTGTAGTAAAGTGTTTGAAAACCCCTGCAGTTGAGCAACTAGTAGATAATTAAGTAATAAGGGAAGAGGTTTCTAGAGGGAAAAAGATTCTTTTTACCAAATGCTGTCATAACATGAATAAAGAACTGCTACTATGATATGCAATGAAAAAAAAATGCTACCTAATTTGATACTGTTCCAAAGATACTGCAAGCTTCTTATATTTAAAATGTGAATTGTAGCCTAAGAACTTCCCCCCAAAGTTTTAAATAGATGCATTGCACTGACAAAATCAGATGACTTTTAATGACCCACAGTTGTTCCCAATTCATATACCATCATTTAAACTTTGTTGCTTAAATTCATTTTCTTTTTTGTACAGAGATTATCTTGAACTAAGTTTCAAAGATTCCAAATAAATATTTTAAATATTCTGAATAAATGTAAAAGGTTTATTACAGATTTTTAACCATTTTGGTTTTTTCTTCCGTGTCACAAAAAATATGCATCGAATTTCTTGTCCCTTTCCCCAATATTTTCAATTTTTTATGATACAGACATAAAATAAGTACAGCAATTCCATTGTTTTTGTTTCAGCAAAAGCTGATGAAGCATTGAAAGCAAAAGAAAGAAATGAAGAAGAGGCAAAGAGAAGAAAGGAGGAAGGTAAAGGCATGTGTTTGTTTTGTTACAAAGCTGTCATTCTATTGGGGAATCACTATTTAGTGTGATTGTCTTCATTTCCTGGGTAAACTATAAGTTCTAATCAAATGCCTTGGGGGATACCTCATGCTACTTCACAAACCTAAATTCTGACATAATATCACATTATATTCAATGTCTTGGATACTAATTATTGTTCGCTAGCATAAGATTAGTTTATAAGCATCCTAGTATATAATTGGGGGAAACTGGGAAGATGTAAAATTATGAAGTAGAGCTGGTGCTGGCTTTATAAAGTTAACAAATCATCAAAATCAGTCATAGAAATGGGTTGAATTTATATGTACATTTTGAAATATTTTAGCAGTGATGAAGGAAAGTCCCCTTGTCAACCATACTTTAAAAAGCTGTCAAAAGGGAACAGTAAAATATGAAATGTTGGAAATTATCATAATTCAAATTAAGAAATTTATTTTCAGAATTTTTATAGATTAAATATTTTCTGTTAATAACATTGAAACCAACACCCAAAAATATTACACAAAGAAGTCTAATACATTTTTATTTCCCCTAACAAATTTTTGCTTCCCCTTTAGTTTGCTATGATTTATGCGAATGAATATTTTACATTTTTCCTTTACAGAGGCTTTAGATATATTGTTGTAAATGCAGTGCTTAAAGCAAGATCAGGCAAATCTCTCTCAGTGAGTTAAGTTGATGATCCACTTGGACTGACAGTCATGTCACTTTACTGGCTAATTAGCAGAGTAACTATTTCCTCTGTGAACTTTCAAGAAACTGAAGCCTGATAATGTGTTCCAAAAATACTGGCTTTGAGTGCTATTGTCTAAATCTGAACACTGTAATTTTTATCTTAGTACATCTTTTACTGTGACTACTAGGAAAAAAAAAAAAAAAAACTATTGCACTCCCAACCTACGGTGGAGGCTGAGAGCCTATCAAACTTAAAATGTTTGAGTGTGATAGTTTGCAAGGCTTAAAAGCAGTATTGTGTTAGAGCCACAGCCCCAAAGCAAGGAAAAAACCAACAATAACAAAACCTCGATTTAGGTGGCAGAACCCTACAAATAAGTAGATTCAAACTAAATGTGGACTAATTTATACATAAAATGGATAGTGTTCTTACCCTATTTGACCCCCATAAGTCCTGACTTTATGCTTTTGTCCTAGATCAACTAATTTTGTGGCATAGTAAGAAAACAAGTGAATTCCCATGGCAAGAATTCTCAGTAGAATTCTCTTCCTTTGGCCTTCCGAAGTGCACATTTTGGCATTTTTAGTGGAAACAGTCTATCTAATTTCAGTGTTGTTTATGGTCACCCATAGAAAAAATAGATATAGTACTAGATGCACAGTAGCCTAAGCAAATTATGATATTTTAGTACAGTTGTGTTATGTGGTATTCTGATCAATGCAACTAATTAATAACATAATAGCCCTTATAAAACACTGTGGTACTGTAAATTGCAAGTGTGGTACTTATTACCAACCAACAGAGTGAATATATGTTGTAATAGTTATTAGTATAATCCCATTAATTCAAATCTTAATTGGAGTCATGAGCAGTTGAAAAAGGATGGCACTGATGTGGTAGCCACATTTACTGAAATTGCTAGGTGATTTATTATTATGAAAAATACATATTATGAATGCTTGCCCTAGTAAGACAAACTTTTTAAATACTTTGGGACCCCTCATTTACATAGCGATAATTGGTATCTGTAATAGTCTTTTTTTTATTAAATCACTTCTAAACATTTTAAAAGATACTAAAAATTTCTTAAGTAACTACAGATACTTTAACATTATATTGCAATTCTTTTGAAAGTATTTCTTTCCTTTAAACATTCAGGAATTCAAACTGACCTTGCACTTAGTCTGTGATATACAGTAACCTCTTTCATTTCAGTACCTGGGAAGTGTTTGCAAAGCACATCCCTCTAATTATAGCTGTTTTAATTAGCATCTTTATAAGTCTGTCATCCTGACAAGAGCATAAACTCTAGGACTGTGAAGGATCTGGTGTCCAGGATGCTTAGCACATAATAAATACTCAGTTTCTTAATTATGGAATGAATGAAAGAAAGACCAATTTACCCTTTGCTCTTTTAAATCCATGCTTAAATTACTTCGGTTTGCAGTTAATGTTAAATAACCTCACTGAAAGTGTAACCGAATTTTGTTATGTCTCTTTCTAAGATAAAACCTCATCCATTAGGCTATTTTGCTAAAGAATTACAGCAATTCAAAAAGAAAGCAAGGAATTTCAAAATAATATCAATATTTGCTAATGGATTTATCAAGTCTTTACCTAAGTTCACTGAATTTTATGTGCATCCAGAAGTCATAGGAATATATTTCCACAAATGTTGAAGAAAAATTCTACTAGTAAAAGAACCTATATGACACTGATTTTGTTCTTTGTTGTTTGCTTCCAAAATTTTTTATGTGTTGTCTAGATACTTGAGTGCTATCAAATTAACTGAAAATGATTAATATATAAACTGCATTTATTTTATTTCACATAATTAGTCTAGCTACAAACTGAAACCTGAGATCCATCTGTATGTGTAAGCATATATATTTCTGCATCTGAAAGAGTAATAATCCTGTATTTCTAATCTATAAGCCACTAGTAATTCATTCTATCACATCATTTGTACAGTTCATCTCTTAATTTCTCAGTATGCTGAGATGCAGCACAGGGATGAAAGCATTGTTAAAATGTAGATAAATGTTATCTGCCCAGCTCCTTTTATCCATTCTCTGTTATCTCAAAAAAGCTATTGTATTAGCATAGCAAGATCTGTGCCTTGCAAATACATTCTATTGTGCAGTCCTTCCCTTTGAATATTCTTAAATCAGTATCATAATTATGTTTGAAAGTATGTAGCCAAGAGAAAGTAAGGCTTCTCACCAAAACTTGTGCAGGGTAACTACTTTGCCTTCTACCCTTGAAACAATGGGAGCCCAGAGTGCTTTTCATGGTCCTCACACAGCTCTGTTTAGTTTCCACTTATTGGCTATCACTAGTACATTGGTATGGATCCTCTTTCTTGAACCATTTAGTCTCTAACTTTCCATTTAGGTTGAATTTTTTAAAGGTTACATTATTTAGTAAAAGTCAGCTGAATATTTAAAGTTTAGGTTTTATAGTTTCCTTCTTTAAAAGTACTTTTTTCCTAATTCTAGATTACATTTTAGGAAAAATGAATAGTATTAAATCTTTCAGTTCTGTTTTTTTCATTATTCTTTGATTAATAAATGCTTGACTTCAACTTCTCTTTTTCTTTATATGTGTTTGAAAATATCCTGACTCTATGTAATTAGAAGTCATTTCAACTTTTATCCTTTTAGGTTTTATTTTGTTTTGTTTTTTGTATTGCATGCTTTAGCAAAACTGCTTGGTTTTCCTGTATTTTATTTTTATATTTAATATAGTATTTATTTAAGGGTTTTAATTGGGTTTTAAATCTATTTATAAGCATAATAGTCTTGTGTTGTATTTTGACTTCTCTCTAATATGAATTTCTTATTTGTGCCATAAGTATAGCAGCTTTTGAATTCTTTTTCCCCTTGTGTTTATTCAAAATAGCTCTACCCATCTGTTAGTTTTCTACCTCGAATATTTTTTTTCCAAAAATGTTAGGCAACCCAGTCTAAATTATTTATGGAAATGGTGGACAGTGATAATATGAACACAATATGAGGTAGTCAAGTGAAGACTTAAAGCAATCCTTAAGTCTTATTTAAGTTGAAATTCATCAAATCTTTTGCCACATGTGATTGATAAGTAAAACAAGTTAGCACTAATTTCATAATTTTTGTTGTGATTGTCAATCCTTTGGCGAAGGTGGGGATAAAATTGCAGGTAGCTGAAAGGAAGAAGGGATCACAGGCAATATTCTGAGTACTTTACACATTTTAACTCTCTTAATCCTCATTAACTCTATGAAGTTTATGCTGTTATTATCCCTGTACTATAGAGAGGATAGGAAACTAAGGCACAGAGAGTGCATATAATTTGCTCCATGGCTAGTAAGTGGTAAAGCCAGTACAGAAACTGTACTGGCTGTACATACAGGCAGTATGACTCCAATACACATTCCCCTTTTTTTAAACATAAATCACAGGGACGCCTAGGTGGCTCCATCCATCATCTGCCTTCAGCTCAGGTCATGATTCCAGGGTCCTGGGATGAGTCCAGTATTGGGCTTCTTGCTCAGCAGGGAGCCTGCTCCTTGCTCTGCCTGCCACTCCCCCTGTTTGTGCTCTGTCTATCTCTCTGTCTCTGACAAATAAATAAATAAAATCTTTTAATAAATAAATAAACATAAATCACAACCTTTATGATCAAATATAATGATTTAATTCCCTCTTCTATTCATTGCTCTCTTCTCTGACTCTCACCTTAAGCATTTCTTTACTATATTCTTTGTGTCCTCAGATAGATCTGTATCCATATTAGGTTTGCTCACAGGTTTCTGGATGAGTTACTCTAGTCAGAGGCACATTTTGTGGAGGTGTCTATGCCTTTTACCTAACAATTTCTCTGCTTTCCTTCCTAGTGAATAGCTAGTTTATATAAGACAACCACTTGTCAAGTTCACACATCTTCAGAGTCCACACCTAAACATTTGTTTTCTCAGGCCCATTTCTCAGTGGTCCTGGCTGTCTCAGTGCTTTGAGGTCCCTAGTGTAAAGCACACTTAATACCAGGTCTCACCGCACTCAGGGAGAGAACTGTTATAATCCCTTCTTTCTTTCCTCTATGGTTCCTTGCCTAGATTGTTGTTTCTAAAAGCCTTCA
>CM053603.1:94317441-94354491 GCA_028646535.1 Procyon lotor
GTTTTATGTGGTCCCACATGTTGATTTTAGCTTTTATTTATTATACTTTGGATGTCATATCCAAAAATCATTGCCAAAACTATAAATATTTCTCATATGTATTTATGATTGTTATATCTTCTTGATGAATTGACCTATTTACCATTATATCATGACCTTCCTTATTTCTTATTACCATTTTTGGCTTAAAGTCTATTTTGTCTGACATAAGTACAGCTACTCCTGCTTTCTTTTGGTTTACACTTGCATGGAATGTCTTTTTCTATCCCTTCACTTTCAGCCTGTGTGTGTCCTTAAACCTGAAGTGAATCTCTTGTAGACACTGTATAGTTGGGCCTTTTTTTTTTTAATATGTCCAACAACTCTGTGCTTTTTGATTGGTGAATTCAGTACATTTACATTTAGAGTAATTACAGATTTTCTCTGCTATCTGAAAGTAGAGCATTCCAGTGAAATCTTTCATAAGACAAATGGTGTAAAGCAAAGCAGTTATCATGAATATATATAAGAAATTTTTTGAGCATTCCCAGACTTAAAAAAAAATAACCTCTTTTCTGATTCTTTAGGACACATCTTGCTAATAGATACATAAGGTCAATTGAAATAAAACATAGATGCTCACAGGCATAGTTCAAAGCTATGGCTCTAGATGTTGAAATGCTGAGTATAGTTCCTGGGGAAGGATCTTGGCAGTGCCTTTCTTTGGGGTACATGCTGCCTCTACAGTAGCTCACTGTAAAACAAACAGTGCTATTTTTGCCTTTTGCCTTTTTTCATAAAAATGAAAATCCTCTTTGGATTGCTTTTGGTTAACAAAAATAGGTACTAACATAGATCTTTTGTAAAAGTGAAGTGACATGATGCAAACTTGATTTTTCAAACAGCAAGGGATACCTAGGTAGATTTGTAAGGAACTACTAATGCCATTGTATTAGTTGCTTTCTGGCTGTTTTGTAGTTGCTTTGTTTCTTTTTCCTCTATGATTTTCCATGGTGATTTGCTCTGTTTCTCCTCTCTTCAACTTTTGTGAATCTACCCTAAGTTTTTGCTTTGTGGTTACCATGAGACTTACATAAAACATAAATAAAATAGTCTGTTTTAATAGCAACTTAACTTTAATCACATACAAAAGCTCAACCCTTTTCTCTCTTTTATATTTTTGATGTCACCCTTTTACCTCCCTCTTTATATTTTTGATGTCATAATTTACCTCTTTTTCAAAAACAGATTGATTTGAAAGAGAGAGCAAGCAAGTGGTGGGAGGGACAGAGGAAGAGGGAGAGAGAGAATCTCTTTGTCTTCTGTCTCTAGTGCATCCAAACTCATTTGTTTTTGTTTTTATTTTGTCCATTAGCATGCTGGAATCTTCCCTTGGGAAGGCTGGACTTCTATTGTCTTTCATCTGTCTGTTTCTGCTCAACTCAGTCCTCTCCATGGTTTCCCCAACCATAGCTGAGAGGGTATGAGGTAGATTTGCCAGCTCCTGTTGGTTTTGCAGTCCATACTAAGGTCTGTCTGCATATTACCACATGCACAAGTGGGGAAGACTCCTTCCAGGCCCCTTGGCATATGGTGCTGGATTCTACAGCTCTCATAAGGTGCTTTTTTGTTCATGGATGGATACTCAATTACTTGTTTAAAAAGAGGGATAAAAAGGAATGACATCTTATACCACTAATGTCACTCCTTGGCCTAACCGTAAAATTTAATCTGAAGGGGAAATAGTTGGTAACATTTTCAGTGAAAGTCACTTTGATGAAGTTTTTCTCTAAAATGAGAAAAATGCCCAAAAGTATGTAGATCATAATTATTACTTGGTAAACTGCAACTTTCTTTTTATTTTAAAAGTTCCTGCAAATCACCTTTTGTGTGTCAGTTCACTATATGAAGGGGACTAATACCACAAAAAATAAATTACTTTATCCACTTCTTCATCCCTGCAGTTATTATCCAAAAGGTTCACATCTTCCTAAGGCCAGTCTTGATCATGATAGTGACATGTCATCTACACAAAAGATGTTTGTCTATTTACTAAGGCAGGAAGACCTGCATCCAGTTGATCTACAAACTATTTTATTTTGTAAGTGTTTGGTTTGAAAGAAAGCAAAGAATTTTATTTTATAATATTTGCATTTAAAAATCAGTCTCTTTCAATACTCTACACCTTTATATTCTAATTTTAGAAATGCCACTACAAGAGTGACTTTAAAGGAAACTGTGCTGCAAAAACGATTCCTCTGGTACATATATCATTTCTATCTATGGAATCAGAAGCTGAAGATGAATCAGTATAAGACATGCACAGTCTTATACTACATTTCACCATCTTAGAGAAATGAAACAGTGTGGCAAAGATCAATAGAATGGTTATAACTAAAGCCTACTTTTACACTATGTTTAAAAGAACTATGCTTGTTTATCAAGAAGAAAACTGATGTCAAATTGTATAAGCTGGCAACATTATCTAACTGGCAAGTTATCTTACATTTAATTTTTAGGAGAAATAAGGAGATACACCTATTTGCTAAAGATCAAATACAGGCCAGTGTTCACATCAGGGAGACAAATTAGCAAGTACATGAATCAGGTTCTATTTATATAAGATGATGATGGCTTAGCCTAAGTAAAAACACTCTGCCTAATCATAGTATCAGTATCTGGAAATAGTAATTACCCGTTAACCGAAAACAGAGGAAATTCAAATCATTTTTGCAATTCATAATTATTAACTTCAGTTAAGGGTCAGGTCTTATTAATAACTTTAATGATGTCAGAATATGTTCACTATAACAAATTATTGGCTCTATAAAAGAAATGATCAAAATTCAATTACAGTGTATAAATGTTTATCTCCTACAGCACACCTTGTAATCTGCCTTTGGCCATAAGATGTATGGCTGTAACATATTCAGAGATAAATATTTTAAGGATATTAAATTATTGATTATATGTTAATCAATATGTATTATAAATAATGAAATCAGACCTAGTTTCTAAATAGAATATTTTATCCTAAAAATATTTTATTTCCCAAAACATACTTTTAGGCTTACTGGCAGACTAACAAGCTTTAATCTTGCTCTTAGAAGTTTAGAATGAGCATCCAAGAAGAATTCTAATACTAAAAAATTTTACAGAAAATCAACCTTATTTCTCTATGCTATTAGAAATACATTTATGTGACCATTTTTACTGTAATTGGCCTTTCTTAGAAGTATATATAGAAGCTTATTTTATTTTTTGGTATCACATGGTATTCTTTGTGCTTTATTTTGTGTTACCAACTGATGGCAGAAAATTAGAGAATTAATATAACCAATAAAATATTTTCTAAATTACAACTGTTTACACTTAATTTACTTGGTATAAAATTAAGAAATAGAATAGAGAATATTGTTAAAATAGTTTATGTAAGGCCTGATTATTTGTGCAAATTTAATATGATTAGATAACTAAACACTTTTAGAATAGAGAAAGCTGAATTTTTTATCTAAAATCATAATCTGCTCGATTCTGGACATTTCCACCTTATTATAAACTATTATTAATCCAAGATGATCAGCAGGACCCAGTGAGCCCATCTCTGGTGTCAAGAAAAAAAGAATTATTTCTTGTTAAACTGGATATTAGGCATTGCATAGAGCAAGTAGGATTGAGGTAGACCTGGATTTAGATTATATTAGAGGAGACCTGAAGTTCAAGAAACTGATGTAATATGAAGATGATAACCCTAGACTGGAAAACCAAGCAGAAGCTAAGGCAGAGGATTTGGGCAATGTCACACTAGAACCCAGGCTTAAAAGATATGAGGCCATGAAACAAGACTACCTCACATGAGGATTGAAAATAACAAGTCTTCTCTTTCTAAAACACTTGAAATAGCTTCATGGTAGAAAAGTATCTCCTTCCTGCATCCTTTCAACTTCTCCCTAAAGCATTATCTGTCCAGCATATTTTATATGTACAATACACATTAAGAAATATATTCTACCTTGTAACCCGATACACATATGCATATGTATATATAACATAATGTATACATATATACATGAAAAAAATTACAAAAAATACTTATCCAGTCTCATTTTTTTCCTGATTACATTGCATGTTCAAACAAACAAACAAAAAAGCCACGTATTAATGGATCATGATTTGAAAACATTGCTCTGGAATAGGTTTCCCTTAGATTTCTCCCTTACCCAGATCACTCTCATACCTTAAGTAGAAAGCCTGAGAAAATGCTCTGCTTTTGCCTAGGATTTTAGTTAAACTAAAGGCAGTAAATTATTGCACACACTATTGGAGTTTTCATAAGGTAAAATTTTAAGGTAAATCACTGTGTTGTAGCAATATGAAATGAAGTTAAGCCATTCAAAATTAGAAGCAACTATATTTCTTTAACTTCCCATATGAACTCAAATAATTCTTGACTGAGTATAGATCATTTTCCTGTAAGTATCTGTGAACTTTTAGAGGACAGTATGTGTTCTTACTTAGGATATAATTATCTGGTAAGTTTCTAGTTAAGGTAAAATTTACAGCTTATAAGTTGAATATTATATATGTAGGTGATATATTTCTTCACATCTTTAGTTAAAGTTTGTTAAGCTAGATCAGAAGGACCTTCCTTTTTAGCACTGTTTTCCAACACAAATCACTAACTGCCAATGGAACTCATGTTAATGGGAATTTGATAACTGAGCCAAATCTGACTTCATGATGATTTAGATTATAAACTGAATCCAAGTTATGGAAATGGCCTGAATTCATGTAAGAATGTGTTAGAAGCCAGTCTATATTCATTTTTTTATGTACATGAAAATCTTTCGATTTATGAATAAATAACATTATCTCAGAAATGAAAACCCAGATTTGGAACAAGTAGACTTTGGAAAAGAAAGAAAATTAAAACGATAGGGTTTTCTTACTAGCCAGGTTGTTTAAAGTATATGTCCTCTAAAGTAAAATTCGCATTCCAATTTTATGATAGCAGCAGTGATACTCTAAGTCACACATCTATTAAGTTGGTATAGCCAATATTTGAGTACAGTTCTAATGCCAGAGCCCAAGATCTAATCACAATAGTATATGATCTTCCACTGTGCTATCATGCGATGGTATCTCTTTTGAAAGTGATCTTACCCTCTCCATTCCCCAAACTAGTTTACATTCATATATCTTTTTTAGAGATGGAAAGCATAAAGATAATAAGATTTAAATTGCCAGATTTTAATCTAAGTGTTTATTTTTTTTATTGGTTAATTGATATGCTACTTAGGGTCTATTTTGAAATTTTGTTTCTTAAGACTTTGTCTATTGCATTTTGTTTTGCTTAGAGTTATTCTTTTAAAATATAATTACATTTTTAATGATAATATGAACCCATTTGGTAGAAAATGTGAACAATGTATAAAAAGTATAAAGAAGGAAATCAATACACATAATACTACCACCCAGAGAGAGAACTTCTGGCTACATTTTACTACATCCTCCAAATGTTTGTTTGTTTTACAATGTTGAGATCATACAGCATGTACAATATTAGTTTAATTTGTCAATTATGTATTATAAGAGATGAGAGGAGACCACTTTCTCTAGGCCTCCACTTTTTTTACATAGTAAAAATGGAGTACAAACATACCTTACCTCACCTCCCACTCTACAAATCCATCTCACTTTTTCAACCCCCAGGTACATATAATTTTGTATTCTGCATTTTTCACTGGTTATAGAATATACATAGTTATTTTTTCATGTTATGAAGAGCTTTGAAAGCACTTTTTTAAAAATGTTTGTTTGTTTGTTTGTTTGTTTGTTTGTTTGGAGAGAGAGAGTGCACACACAGAGGGAGGGGAAGAAGTAGACTCCCCACTGAACAGGGAGCCCGATGCAGGGCTCAATCCCAGGACTCTGGGATCATAACTTGAGCCGAAGGCAGGCGCTCAAGCAACTCAGCCATCCAGGCACCCATGAAAACACTTTAATGGTTGTATAGTATTCTATATTTACAAGTATACTATGCCTTAACTTATCCATTTCTCTATCACTGGATGTTTACACTGGTAGCAGCGTATTTTTTTCAGAGATATGTAGTTGTAATAGGAAGCTGTCCAAGTGTTAGAGCTTAGTGCTATACTTATACAAGTACTTCCTGCCAGTCCTACACATGTGAAAAGTCATTCCACTTGTTTATAAAGAGGTTCCCTGTGCAATCTTACAGAATTTGTATTTCCAGAGCTATAAACCAACCATGGTAGAAAAAGGGACAATTTAGGCCAGAGAGGTAATAATATTAGTTCTTTCTTTTATTTGCATAATATTTTAGGATCTTCAGTGAACTTTCACAATGTATGTTATTTAACTTACTCTTCTGAATTCTGTGAGGTAGGAAGTATTAATCTCATTTTATAATTGAGAAAATAATGTTTAGTTAAACTCCAAAACAGAATTCTTTGTAATGGACAATAGTTGCTTCTGAACAAGGTTCGATACCGACTACCATAATAGAGGATTTTTCAGTTGTTTTGTTCAGTTAATAGAACAATGAAAATATTACCCTTAAGTTAGATCCACTCAGTCCTGAAATGTAATGCTTTTCAGTATTTTAACAGGTATCAAATTGCCCAGTCTAACTTTTTTTTTACTTTTATAAATGGTTAGAACTATCCTTTAGACATAAATTATAGAGAAAATATTCTGGAAAATGTTCCATGTGCACTTGAAAAGAATGTGTATTCTGTCGCTTTAGGAAGAAATGTTATGAATATATCTGTTAAGTGCATCTGGTCCAGTGTGTCATTCAAGGCCATTGTTTCCTTGTTGATTTTCTGCTTAGATGATCTGTCCATTGCTGTATGTGGGATGTTAAAGTCTTCTACTACCTCTACTATTATTATATTATTATCAGTGAGTTTTTTGGTTTTTGTTTTTGTTTTGAGCAGAAAGAGCACGTGGCAGGGAGAGGAAAGAGAAAATCTTAAGCTGGGCATGGAGCCTGATGCAGGGCTTGATCTCATGACACCGAGATAATGACCTGAGCTGAAATCAAGAGTAGGACACCTAACTGACTGAGCTACCAAGGTGCCCCATCAATGAGTGCCTTTATGTCTATTATTAATTGATGTGTATTTTGGGTGCTCCCAAGTTGGGGCTGTAAATATTTACAATTGTTAAATCTTCTTGATGGATAGACCTTTTAATTATAATGCCCTTCGTCATCTCTTGTTACAGTCTTTGGTTTAAAACCTAGTTTGTCTGATATAGGTATGGTTACTCTGGCTTTCTTTTGATGTCATTAGCATGATAGAGAGTTCTCCATCCCCTCACTTTCAATCTACAGGTGTCTTTAGATCTAAAATGAGTCTCTTGTAGGCAGCATGTAGATGGATCTTGTTTTTTATTTCATTCTCATACCTTGTGTCTCTTTTTTTTTTTTTTAAAGATTTTATTTATTTGACAGAGAGAAACACAGCGAGAGAGGGAACACAAGCAGAGGGGACGGTAGCAGGAGAAGCAGGCTTCCCGCCGAGCAGGGAGCCCGAAGCGGGGCTCGATCCCAGGACCCTGGGATCATGACCTGAGCCGAAGGCAGACGCTTAACGACTGAGCCACCCAGGCGCCCCCCTTGTGTCTCTTGATTGGAGCATTTAGCCCATTTACATTCAGAATGATTCTTGAAAGATAAGAATTTAGTATATTTCCTGTAGAGTTGGTGTTTCTGGTGATGTTCTCTGGTCCCTTCTAGTCTTTGTTGCTTTCAGTATTTTTTTTTTCCTCCACTCAAAGAACCCCCTTAAAATTTCTTGCAGAGCTGATTTAGTGGTCATGAACTTTTTTAGTTTTTGTTTGTCTGGGAAACTCTTTATCTCTCCTATTCTGAATGACAGCCTTGCTGGATAAAGAATTCTTGGCTGCATATTTTTCCAATTCAGCATGTTTAATATTTCCTTCCATTCCTTCCTGGCCTGCCAAGTTTCAGTGGACAGATCTGCTGTGAACCTGATCTCTCTTCCCTTGTAGGTTAAGTACTTTTTTCCCTTGCTGCTTTCAGGATTCTTTCCTTGTCTGTGTATTTTGTGAATTTGAGTATGATTCGCCTTGACAATGGTTGGCTTTTGTTGAATTTATTGGGAGTTCTCTGTGCTTCCAGGATTTTGATGTCTGTATCCTTTCCCAGATTAGGGAAGTTTTCAGCCGTAATTTGTTTGAATAAATCTTCTGCCCCTTTTTCTCTTTCTTCATTTTCTGGGGCTCGTATGATATGAGTGTTAATTATGTTATTTAGTAAGTCACTGAGTTCCCTAGGTCTATCCCTTTGGTCCATTACCTTTCTTTCCCTCTTGTCCTCACCTTTCAGCTTCATTATTTTACATAATTTTATCTTCCATATCATTGATTCACTCTAATTAGAGCATCCTCATTTTTATGGCCTCCATTTGTGTTTGCACCTCAGTTATAGCATTTTTAATTTTGGTTCTTTTATCTCAGCAGTAAAGGATTCTCTAGTGTCTTCTCGGCTTTTTTCAAGCCCAGCTAGTATCTTTATAATCATTGTTTTAAATTCTAGTTCAGACATCTTATATTTGTAGTGATTAAATCCCTGATTGTGAGTTCTTCTTTTAGTTCTTTTGGCATGAATTTCTCTGTCTCATCATTTTGTCCAGAAATGAAGAGAAAGAAGAAAAACAAAACAAAAACTAGATATTGGGTGTGTTTTTGTCTGCTTGTTAAGAATCTATGTCCCAAAATTCTCTCTCTCTCTCTCTCTCTCCACACACACACACACACACACACACACACACACACACATGAAAATAAATATATATGTGTATATATATATTTAGATGATGCTTTCTGAAGCAAGCATCAGAAAATAAAATATATGTGAGAAAATAAAAATAAAATATATGTATAACTAAATATGAAAAAAAAATTTAAAGGAAATAAAAAATAAATGAAAAATATTAATAATAAAGAGTAAAAGCAAAAAGGAAACTATACCCTGTTTCCCCTAGAGCTGAAGCTTTGCAGCACTCTGTGTGCAGTAGACTTTGTGCCAGTGAGCTGTTTGTTGTGGTCTGGGAAGGGGCCTGCTGCGCTGATTCTCAGGCTGACTTGTGTCAGTGGAAATGGGCCTCTAGGGCCAGGGGGGTGGGGCTTGGTGTAAGCAGTTCTGGCCTTCACTAGGTGGCGCTGTTTTGCTCCCTGAAGGCTTTTGGCACTGACGGGTACAATGAATATGGCTGCACCTGGCTCTCTAGCCCCTGAGCTGAGTTTGTACCCTCAACTCTTCAATGAGTCCTCACAGAAGAGCAATTAATCACAGTTGTTGTGTCCCCAGTTTCCATCTGAGCCCTGTGTTCACCTTGCTTGTGTCCGAGCTTTTTTATCACAGGTACCCAACTAAGTTTCCAAACTGCAGATTTTAGGGAATTCCATGGCGCAGACCACACTGTTCCTCCAGGGGAGGGTCTTGCGCGTTTTAGCCGTTTGCCGGCTGGTCCCAGCAAAGCTATCTTATGACAACACAGTAGTTTCCAGTTTATGGCAACACAGAATAGAAAACCGGCACCAAGACCTGCTGGTCCCAGCCAGCTTTCTTGCTCCTGTGCCCGGGAACAGTGCAAATGTTGGCGCCACCTGATCTTGGATCCCCTGAGGATCCCGGAGATCCTCAGACCACATTGTCACTCATGGGATTCTGCCCTGCTACCCCACCTGAGCACCTTTAAGCCAGCACATCCCCCACTAGAGCAGATGTCTAAAAGTTCAGGTTTTGTGCTCCATTGCCTAGAATACTTTGCAGTAGACCTGTCAGCAAGCTCCCTCCCCCCACCATACCCACAGCTATGGCTCCCTCAAGACTACTCCCCACACCTCCTGCCTTCCAAAAGATGACTTGCAGTTTTTGTTCTCTCTGACCTCTGATTGATTTCTTGGGTGTTCTGGATGATTTGATAACTATCTAGCTGTGTGCAAGGGACTAGACAAGCTACTCCCTCCTCCTCTGCCATCTTAACTCCTCCCCTGTAGTCAGAGGTTTTTTTTTTTAATTGGTTCATAATCTTGCCGAGAAAACACTATGTCTGTGGTTTGAATGACCATCTATTTTCCAAATATAGACTTTATTTAGGAATTCTTTACTAGAATATGCATATTGTCCTTTGGCTTCCTGCACATTTATTAGCATGAACTGAAGCATGGAGAAACTTTGTGATTTGCTCTTAGTTCTTCAATTTATATTCCCCAGGAGTGCTTTACCAAGCACTCAAAGTAAGCCTCACATATAATTGATGGTTTGTGCACAGCAAGCATCAAAATTGATGCTGTTCACCTGAAGGTAGAACTGCCTGAAAACCAGGTAGACTGAAAAGACAGACCAGAAAAAAAATGAACATGTTTACACATACACATACTGTGGTTGTGGGCAGCCACTTAGTTAATCCTGAGTAAAAGAAAACTCATCTGAGTGGTTATCCCCATTTTATTTTTTCATATAAGGAAAAATTATTTAGTGCTTTATTTTGCAGCCTCAAGCGCAAATTTAAACTACAGTGAGATACCAGTTCGTACCCACTAAGATGGCTGTAATCAAAAAGATAATAACAAGTATTGTTGATAACATAGAGAAACTGGAGAGAATGTAAAACATTGCTTGAGAAAAGGTAAAATGTGCACTTTGGAAAACAGTTTGATGGTTTTTTTAAAAGTTAACATAAATTTACTTTATGACTCAACAGTTCCACTCATGGAGGTGTTTAATCCAAGGGGAATGAAATGTGTGTACAAAAACTTGTACACAAATATTCATAACAGCATTATTCACAATAGCCAAAAAGTGGAAACAATTCAAATATCCATCAAGTAGTAAATTGGTAAACAAGATGTGGTATACCCATCTAATGAGATACTATTCAGCAATAAAAAGGAACATCCTGGGGATACATGTTACAACATAAAACTGAACAACATTGTGCTAGGTTAAAGAAGCTAGACACAAAAGACGGTATATTATAGGATTCCATTTGTATGAAATGCCTAGAGAAGCAAAATGTCCAGAAATCATGCCGGGGATAGGAACTGGGAATGTTTGCTAACTTATCCCAGCATTAGTTGGCTTTCTTCCCTTTCAAACAAAACAAAACAAAACAAAACAAAAATTAAGGATGGGAGGGAGTCTCTTTCCTCCTTTAGGGCCTTCACCTGTGCTACTTCTGTACCTGAAAAGCTGGTAAATTCTTAACTTCACCTGGCTAATGTATGCCAGTACTTCAGGTCTCAGCTTAAGTGTTGTACCTTCAGAGCAACTGTATCCTAACCTCACAGTTATTCAAGGCTCCTTGTGATGCTTTCTTTTAGCACTGCATGCTGTCTTTTCATAGTACTAATCAAAATTGTTAGTCATTTATTTATTCAATGAGTATAGGAGGTGAACTACCTCCTATATGCCAGGCGCTCTTCTAGTCCTGGGCCATAGGAGAAAACAAAACACATTGTATTGGGGAGAGACAGATAATGAACAAATTAGTAAATATATCTCTTGCTAACTAGTGTATGTGAATTTATACATAACATCTTATCACTCTAAACACTATGGCAAGTTAAAATACATTAGCATTTTCTCCGGAATGTCAGAATCATTTTACATTATTACTGAAATCTATCCACATCTCTGAACATATGAAAAAAACAAAACAATAGTAATTTCTTTTGTAGAGATGACAGAGTAAGAAAAGAGCATAATTTACTAAAACTAGAAAAATTAAACTTTCAGACATCATGAAATTGAGACAGTCTTAAACATTGTACAAAGGCACAATTCTGACTATTTGTCCCCTTTTCCTAGTTTAACGGTTTGTTTTGACATTTATCTTTTATATCTGTAGAGAACTGTATGTTACCTATTGAGAGTTATTTTTTTTTATTTGTAAGGATAGTCTTGTATATCTACAGAGATAGAACATCACTATTATAACCTATCCCTGTCTTTCCACCAATTATTTCTTTCTTTTTCAGCAGTACTTTAATAGGGTCAAAACCTAGTTAAATTTCTGAAATAGACAAGAAAAGCTAGTTAGTAGAAATTATTATGAATCAGAAATCTGGTCTATTTTGTCTTAGAAATTCCTTTCTTTTCTTCTCAATTTTAATATATGAAGTCCTCAGTAATGACTTATCAATCAGGTTTTTTCTGAAAGAAACATATCTAGGGAAAGAGGCTAAAAATGGAGAATGTTATTCTTTTCATTATTTGATGTGTGTAGAAGGTTATTGACTAAAAAAAGGAAAAATTAAATAGAAGAAACTTACTAACAAAAAGAAAAACTCATACAAGATACCACCATCATATGGCATTTTACCATTGTGGATTAGTTTTTCAATTTTTTTAATCTATTAATTATAATAGATTTTAAAAATCAATTGGATTAATCAGATCATTCTGGACACAACTGTCAGAATATCTTTGAGAGTTTTTTAAATATAGTATATGGATTCCTAGACCTCATTCCAGGCCAGAAAAATCAGGACAAGCCTAGTGCTTCTTATTTAGTGAAGAAATACTAAGCTATAGATTGGCACTTTTGAACCATTGCTCTAAAACCATTCATTTTGTAGCTAATAATATGAGATGATCTGTTATATTTTTTACAAATGAACTTGGCTTTAATGCATACAAATTATTATCTCCTTCAGGGGTGCTTGGGTGGCTCAGTCGTTAAGTGTCTGCCTTCAGCTCGGGTCATGGTCCCAGGGTCCTGGGATCGAGCTCCGCATAGGGCTCCGTGCTCAGCGGGAAGCCTGCTTCTCCCTCTCCCACTCCCCCTGCTTGTGTTCCCTCTCTCGCTGTCTCTCTGTGTCAAATAAATAAATAAATAAGAATCTTTAAAAAAGCAATTATTGTCTCCTTCAAAAGAGTCAGTTTTCAAGATATTCAGTGAACTAAGTCTTGTGACCTTATGGCATCACTCAATTTTGTTTTTGTTTTTGCCTTACTAAAAACAGTTTAACCAAGCTTGATACTAAATTTTGTTCACCAGATATGATTTCAAATGTCCAACAGTACTGGCAGAAATATAATCCAGCCTTCAAGGATGGAGTATTTGACAATGTTGAGATTATTCAAAAGATTGCTTGGTAGGCTATGAAAATCCAAATGTTAAAGCAGTGTCTCCATCGTTTGAATAAGTGATGTGAGAGGGAAAACACCTAGGTGTTCTGGATTGTTTTTTTTAAATCAGTCTCATTATTTTAATCTCCTCAACTAAATTATACCTTGAATGTGGAAACCATATACTTCATACTCCTCTGTAGTCTCAGTGCTTGCACAGTACCTTACTCAGTTACTTCTAATATCTGATGATAATATTTTCCCACTAATGATGACTCTACACTGAACAATGAGTCTTCTACCTGTAATAGTTTGTGATAAACAACACAGACTTGTTAGGGTAGTCATGTTTGTGATACTGCCGGTAGCTGTAAAATTACTTATTTAACTGATCCATCACACCCTTAACATTGGCCTTATTACTAACAGATTTTGATCCAATGGGTATCGGATATAGTCTAGAAATCTTGATTACCCCTCATTTTCTCTTCATTTTTAAAATTACAGATCTTGCTTTCAACCTTTCGGTGTTTTTATTCCAAAGAATGTTTTGCTTAGCAAAAGTCAAGGGTAACTGTTTAGTAGTTCAAGTTCATCTTTCACATGTATTTGCTCAGTGTTCACCCCTGGAACAAGAGAGAATTCCAAAGGCATGCAAAACTACAAGGAATAGAAAAGATTAGAAATCATATGAAGAGTGGGCTCCTGGGTGGCTGGGTCAGCTGGTCTGCCTTCAGGTCATGATCCCACGTCCTGGGATCAACCCCTGCATTGGGCTCCCTGCTCAGCAGAGAGTCTGCTTCTCCCTCTCCCTCCGCTCCCCCCACCTCTGCTTGTGTTCTTTTTCTCTATCTCAAATAAATAAATAAAATATTATTTAAAAATACATAGAGGAAATGAGGGGTTTTTTTCCCTAAGAATTAAAGTTCTCCATCTGTTTGTATATCTGGGTGTAGTAAAATCTAGCTATAATTCAAAGAAATCTGTTACTTTAGTCCCCCTGTGTCCACAGTTTCAGTTACACATGGTCAACCATGGTCCAGAGTCAGATACCCTCCTTTTGACATCGCATAGCCTAGCACTACATCACAATGCCTACGTTATTGACCTCACCTCATCTCAGCATTTCCCATCATCACAAGAAAAGGGGCTAGTACGGTATAATAAGATACTTTGAGAGAGACAGGGAGAGGCCCCATTCACATAACTTTTATCATAGTGTATAATTATTCTATTATCAATTATTAATCTCTTACTGTGTCTAATTTATAAATTAACTTAATCATATGTCTGTGTATATAGGAAAAAACATAGTATATATAGGGTTTGGTACTGTCTACAGTTTCAGGCATCCACTGGAGATCTTGGAATATATATCCTCTGCAGATAAGGGGGTGGGAGGGGGGCAGGACTACTGTTTTTAGAAGTTTTTTAACCAATTATTTTGGGAAAAAAGAGATAGATAATAAATTAATATAAATTATTTTGGATTTCTTTCAAAGAATAAAAAACACTAAAGTTGAGAGTTGAATCAGTTGTAAATATCAAAAGTGTTTTATTCTTTTTCTAGATTTATTCATTTAGCCTTTAATTAGCCTGATATTTAATTAATCTAGAATTTAATGTATTTAAAGTCAAAAAATATTTATATTTATCTGAGGAGATACTTAGAGAAAGAAGTTATACATTGGACTTGAAAGTCCTCTAAATGAGGTTGCCTGGGTGGCTCAGTGGGTTAAAGCTTCTGCCTTCGGCTCAGGTCATAATGTCGGGGTCCTGGGATCAAGCCCCACATAGGGCTCTCTGCTCAGCGGGGAGCCTGCTTCCCCCTCTCTCTGCCTGCCTCCCTGCCTACTTGTGATCTCTCTCTCTCTGTCAAATAAATAAATAAAATCTTTAAAAAAAAAAAAAGAAAGAAAGTCCTCTAAATGAGAAAATTGTGGGGTTTTTTCTGATTTTTGTATTATAGTCTCTTAGAAATTAGGCAAATTATAACCACCATGGCCTGCTTATCAGTAACTGACATTTGGGCGTACTAAAACTAGATTCAATTGCACGTTTTACATGAATTTGTCTTTGAACTATTTTACCTTGAAAGGTGACTATCAGAAAAATATAAATGCAAAAAAAAAAAAATATATATAAATGCAAATATATTGGTATGGTATTTGGTTTGGTGTTTTTGTTTTTGTTTTAAGAAGGATGCCACCTTACCACCACTTCCACTACAAAATTAAATTTTTTTATGCACTTTTCTAAACTCCCTTAGGTTATATTCATAGTCTGTGGCTGATTACAGAGCCTTATCATTATGCCCTTAAACATGGTTTAATTCATTATCATGAAGGTGCCTATCCAGGGGTATATAATCTACATAATCTAGAGCACATCATCACAGGTATATTTTACACAGGAACTCTCTGAATCTCTGGGGAAATAGACCAGAGACCTTTGAAACTGCTAATTTAAGTCTAACTCAACAGAATTAATATTTCCAAATAAAATTTAGAAGGACAGCTCTGAGCTTTTAGAAATGTCCTGCAGAAGCAGAAAACCACCTTGCTACGTGAAGGAGGTATTTGAGCTTTATTCGTATAGGTTGGTTTATGGACTGCCAGGAAGTAGTATCATTTGTATTGCCCTCTCACTCAGCCCCAGAGAAAGTTTTCACAATTTCCTTGATCATCACAGACTGCTTTTTGTTTAACATATATCTAAGTCATGTTAAGTATTAGATAAAATCCTCTCATTGGTTTCTTCCCTCATTCACTCCTTAATCCCCATCAAACTGGAATCGGTGATCCTCCTCTGTGTATCCAGGTCACTCTGTATGCTCCATTCACATAGCTAAGTACTAAAAGACAAATCATAGGCACTCATTAAAAACTTGCTTGTTGAGGGGTGCCTGGGGGGCTCAGTGGGTTAAAGCCTCTGCCTTCGGCTAAGGTCATGATCTCAGGGTCCTGAGATCGAGTCCCGTGGGCTCTCTGCTCAGCAGGGGGCCTGCTTCCCCCTCTCTCTGCCTGTGTCTCTGCCTACTTATGATCTCTCTCTGTCAAATAAATAAACAAAATTAAAAAAAAAAAAAACCTTACTAATCTTTTAAAAAAAAAAAACTTGCTTGTTGAATAAACTTTAATGATTTTCTAGTTAGCCCTCCCACCCGTCTCACATATTGGGAAATTGAGTTACAAATGGTTATTTACCCAGATCATGCACGAGAACAAACTAGCTTGGAAACATGATTGGGAAAACATGATTGGGAAAAGTCTGTGAGTTTGGAATTTAGGTTGGTCAATAGCATTGGAGTTTGTTTTTCTTCTTCACTATGTCGGCTGCAGTAAATTTGCCAGTCCCTAAAGGAGGCAGAGTAAAACAGCCCACAGAACGGCTTTGTCACACACTAAAGACAAGAAACAAGCAAAAGCAATTTAAGGAAACTAATGGAGATTATTTTAAATGTGAATCTGTATACAAACAACTCTTGGAAGCTTCTGGAAAGTATGAATGGTGTCCTGTTTTTCTTTTTGTATTCCCTTCCATTTTATAATTGGATCGACTCCCGTTTTTTTTTTTAATTTAAGTAATAGTAATAATAATGTTTGCTTCACTAGAATGAAGTGATCTAAAAGACAGCAGAGACCATGTGTTTGTGTTGACTTTGGTATGCCCAGCACCCAGCAAAGGGCAATTAATGTAATAATTTAAAATGATGACTCCCCAAGGAATTCTAAAAAAATCAGACAATAAAGAGTTCATTTTAAATGTGACATTGAACCTTACCAATATAGAAAGTAAACTTAATAATAAAATCCTTTAGTGTTATATTTCTTATTTATTGTTTGACTATACATGTCTATTTTTGTCCTCAGTTTTACTAAAATTAATAAATTCTTTTTCAATAGTGAATTTAATAAGTTAGAGTGATAAAGTTCACATTTACGAAGACAAAAGTACCAGTCAGTAAAGAAAAAAACAAATAAATGAGTATAGTTGCTGAGGATCTCATCCAAAAAATAAATTAAAACAGAAGATATGAAACTATAAATTCAAAATGTATTTGCATGTCTGCATATTTTTGTGTGATGAGTAAGCCTACTAATTTTTATGTTTTACCTATGTAATGTAAGTCTTAATCCAGCAATATTATTCTTTAACTCAATTTTTATGTAACATTTGTAATCATATCCATGATGTTATAAAGAAATTGAGGTTTTTTGACTTCTAGGTTTCCATTTAATTATTCTTCTCTTATCCAGCATTAAGAAGCAGCAGTTCTCCTAAAACAGCTCTTGGATTTTTCAACAGATGGAAGTTTATCTTAGATCAAAACAAAGCTTCTGTTTCAGTGTAGTTCTGCCTAAAGGCAGGAGAATAGACTAGAAGACTCCTTAAAGTCCCCTCCATATCCTCCCTATAATTTGTTGGGAAGTTTCACTCAAAGGATGGACCCTGTAATACCCATAAAAGAAGATAGATATTATGTACTTTTCGCATCAACTTTCGTGCTTTGTAAAGTCATTTTCACCTTTATTACTGTAAAGTTGGGCCTCAGAAATATAGTAAACAAATGTAATGCTTTAAATAAAATTATTGTTTCTCAACCCATTGGAAAAAAGTTCTTATTTCTCCACTTTACAGTTATAGTATCCCTACGTTATTTTTATTGTAATTGTATTGCCGAATCAGGTGTGAGATTAGATGTTGGATGTTACGTGTAATCTGCACAGAAATCAAATTATTTAACCTCTAAGCCCACAATACCCCCTCCTGCTGGTTTGCTGTTAAATATTCAGTATTTTCTTGTCATGAATACAAATGGAGGACAAATTAGAATCTACAGACAGCTGACCTGAGCTTCAGATTAGAGACTGGGGGGCTTGTGCTGTTTTAAATGTTTTAATTATCATAGTCCCAGTAGCCAGTTGAAGGACACACATAAAATCATTTTTTAACAAAAGAAAAAGAAAAAGCTTCATCTTCCTTTTTCTTCTTAATGTGAATGTTTGAGTGTGATTACATTTGCACTTCCATTGGAACTATGCTAATTTGCTGCATGAAATTAGGTCTATTAGTAGTAATAATTTTTAAACCACTAAACATTTACAGTAGTATTTTCTGTTGGTGTGTGCTTTCCTTGTAGGAAAGATGATGTATATTCCTCATTTTATTTCATAAGCTATAGATGTGTGTTTACTTATAAAGCCTAATTTAGACAACAGGTCTGATTTTTCACATTCAATGTGGTGAAAATATATGGGAATAATGGACTAATTTAGATGTGATAGCATGTATTTGCATCAGCAAAATGTAGAGACCCCAAGTAAAATGAGCCAGAAGGATCATTCTGGGAATGAAAAATATTGAATGCTTCATAGTTTGAGATTTATTTTTCTATGTTGCTGCTCAATTGAAAACTTAGAGAGTTGAAAGGGATGAAGTAATTAATTACTAGAATGTTGTATTGGCTAATGAAATAAAGTTTTTATGGGCATTTACAAAGCAAGGAGGTAAACTTTTAATCTTTAAAAAGACAAATTTAAGATTTTTTAAAAGTAACTTTCATTAATATTCATTTTCAAGAATATATTATTCTGATGCCTACAGTCTTGAATTTGCATTTTTTGTTTCTTGTATATGTTTGTGTAACGTTGATTTGATTAGTTATGCCTGACTAGTAAGCAGTGAAACATTTTTATATACTCTTGGGAAATAAATTTGGCAGAAAATCAGCATGAGTAGATTTAATTATCACTCTGAGACCTTTTCCTTTTCTAGCTTAGTGATCCTGAAACTCCATGTGTCTCACTGAAATCTGTGTGGACGCTAAGCTTCGCTTCCCAATTTGTTCCTCCACGCAATGATAAGCCAAGCAATTACTGGTTTATTGATTTTTCATCATGGCAAATTTAAAGTTGATTTTTTCCTGAAAAGGCAGGGGTGATTAAGTGTTTCCCCTCGGTTTAGTACAAGAGAGCTATGTGGCAGAATCTAATATCCTGAGGTCAACCTCTGCAGGCAGATAATACGGTGTCTTGGCCACGTGTTAAAGAGAGAAATCAGGGCTACAAATGTGATAGGATATATGTGGAGACAGTTTAATTTGCTCCATTTATATGAACAAGTCATGTGGCACATGCTTGGAAAACATCATTTTGAATGGGCTTAGAAGTGAGGCCCACGTGGGCAGAATGAGTGAGTACAAACAAGAAAGATGTTATTAGTTATTAAGGGAATTTCACTATCGTTTTTAAATGAAAATAAGTAAACCATTGGTATCTAAGATGTTCAAAACAGAGGGAAATCCACACATGCCATTATTAAGATTTGCTGCTCTGTAAAATGTAAAAGTAAATCACCTGTCCTGTAAGCAAATTATGATTAAGCTGTGTGCATACTAGTTTAAAAAATATATACATTCTAATCTCTTCAGGCAGTTCTCTAGCAGTGGTGTATTTTTGTGCATTTCAGAGGTAGAAATTTTTTCATGAAATACTCAATTCTTGGTTCTAAAATAATTTATAAAATGCTTTGATCAGTATTTGGAAATAATATTATTGCATAGAAGTTACTAATTACTAATAAATAGGAGTAGAGATAAATGGACATTATTGTGGGAAGCTTTAAATCTAAGAACAGTAGGAAGGCTCATCAATAATATGATTGAATATTTACTATAATTCTTAGTATAAAATAGAAGTGTTCTGGTTTTTAGCTTTTCTAAATATATTTATGAATCTAGCAAATATTTGCTAGGTATATAAAATAGAAGATGCCGTTTTCTATGTGATCATTTTTCTTAATCTATTATTTGAAAGCTAAATATTTTACTGAAATGTTGAACAAATTTAACCCAGTCCTAAATCTGCAGAGCCTATTTTTCAACTGGTTTTATTATTTTTCAGTATGATTTCTCAATATTTACTCATTAGCAATCCACATAATGAAACCTTTATCAATATGATTCAGAAAGATTCTAATTGTTTCCCTCTGGTAACCTAAGAATGAAGATTGTAGGCTGCTTTATGTATCTTGTTTACTAAAAAGTCCACCTGGTTGTATCATCAGTCATTACCTGACATTAATTGTAGCTTGTACTTTTGGTGAATAACTGAAATAATGCCACATTTTTAATATTCAAATGTTTTTATTTCTTCGAAAAGATAAACATTTAAATCCCTTTGAAACTGGTGCTAAAAGCAAATGTTTTATTATGTACATTAAGCCAAGCTTAGTTCTGACTCTAATATATCTTTTTAAATCTTACACAAAGGATATAATAGAAGTGTATTAAGATCATTAATAGCATCTGTTCTCTCACTAAGCACCAAAGCCATGTACAGCCCCAGAGTTCTGCCTCTGATCAAGTACTGTCCTATGAATTAAAACCCACGTGGCTAGAATTAGATTGCACTTTCCATTCAGGAACCCCTTTTCTACTTCATCAGTGGATAAGCTCTGAAGTGTTGCGGTTTTTATTTTTTCTCACATCTAACAGTAACTATCTGCCTACTTTTTGAAATTGGTGAATCTGACACCTCAAAGTTACATTTTGAAGGATTTGTGAATTCTTTTTAGTCGTGTGGCAGATTTACATGAGCTTATTTTCCAATACAAGTTGACTCCAAAATTACACGAGTATGATTTTCACTGACCCGAAGCTGTGATTTAAAGACATTTTACCCTAAACCGATAAAAATTGCAGGAAAAAAATTCTACCTTTAATTAAAATTTTTCTACCTGGGTTGAGGTGACGTTCACATGGACATGAAACACCCATGCAGTACTGAAAAGAATTCAGGACAGGATTTGAAAGGCTGTTTGTAAGCATCAGAAACAAAATTCATTTTTGGTTCAGCAAGTATGCTTATTTGTTCAGCAGCTGCACCAACTCTTTCTTCTCCAGGTATTAAACAGTACTGTACCACACATCCTCCTCCCTTCCCCAGAACCATTCCAGATATTTGCAGACTGAGAAAACGGAAATGTAGTACTCCTTCTTTAAATGTTCTTCCCTCTACCAGCCTCCAACTAAATGTTAGTTTATATAATGACTAAGGGATAATTAACCCTTTACTTGACTTCTAGTGTTGACTGAGCAGCAGTGACTTCTTACAGTTAATGGTTGTTCAGAGAAAGGGGTCAGTATGGAAACTGGATCACTGCCTTGCTATTTCATTCATAGCCTTCTATTAGCAAAACCCCAAATCTCTTCCAAACACCATGTTAAATGTGAGAACTCTGAAGATAAATAAGGCAAGGTTCTTGCTCTAAAAAAGTTTGCTGCCTATTGGGGAGATATGTCATGATATGTATAAAACAAAATAAATAAGTATAAAACAAAGTAGAAATAAGCTCCAGTAAAGAAATACAGGTAGACTGCCTGTGAGAAGGGGGAGATTACTTGCAGCGGAGAGAATTGGGGAATGCCATGAGGAAATTGCTTACATTTTTCAAATCTGTCAGTATGAACAAGCCTGGAGTAAACATGTAGGTGGTGGGGGAGGTGAGGGAAAGGCTTTGAGTGTTTTTACCGGTGCTGGTACCTAAGCACAGCTTACCTAATTTCGGCCCCACAATAGCCCTGTGAATTATGTGTTCTCATTTCATAAGCAGGGAAATTCGGCAATTTAAATGACTTGCTCAAGGTCATACACCTAGTAAGTAGTAGAGCTGGAGCTTGGAAATTCACATTCTAACTTTCTACTCTAACTTTACACTTCATCCTTGGACTTATGTTACAGCCTGGTGGCCTACACAGCAATTGGACCTCGATCCTGACTTTCACAGCAACATGCTCTGACCTGCCCCCGTGCTTCCCAGACCTGGTGTGCATCAGAATCACCTGAGGGTGGTTTTTAAGATATTTAGGTTCCAAACACTTTATATTTTTTGGAATTTTGAGGGAGTCAACCCAAGAACCTATATATATTCTTCAAGTTTCTGAGGTGATTCTGATTTTTTAGCTAGCACTGCCGCACAAACATCTCTATATAGTTGAACTAACCAGTTATAACCATAATTTACCACATAGTGACAAAAATGAATATATAGTCATGTATGCATATTTAATCATATTTCTTTTGCTAATCAGTCATGATTATTTATTTAATGGTATAATTTTGAAAGTGTCAGAATTTCCAATCAAAACTTAGAGAATGGGTGTCAGTAACTTGCAAGAAAACCCTACAGACAATAGTGGAGCATCCCTTTAAGAAAGGCTGCTTCACAGATACTCTTAATGGCAGAGAACATTACTGTGAGCAGAAACCTGTGGACACCAACAACCCTAAGTTGAAAGATTCAGAAAAATTACATTTTGGACATGAAAAAGTTCTAGGGATATCATAGCCAATTTGTTTCTCTATCTCAGTCTTTTTATACATACAAGAGTGATACATAATTTTTAAACTCTGTTTCCAATCTAAAAAAGCTCTTTCAATAGTTATAAAAAAAATTCTAAGTGGTAAAAAAGCATTGTGCCATGGTGTGACAGCTTTTTCTTCTTACCGATACGTGAAAGAATTGTGTATTACAATCAATGGCACCTTAGGTTTGTTGAAATATTAGTACCTGTGTTATATTATTTTGGTTGTACTATTTTTAGTCATTTAATTTCTCTGTTGTAACCTGCCATGTTGAACTCAGATAAACAATTCTTTGTGATGATGACTGGCCAGAGTATGTTTCTCAACCCATGCTGAGAATATTAGAAATTTTACACATTCAAGAGGAGGTACTTAGATATTAGATATTAGAGTATATCAAGATGTTATTAGAAACTTTAGAAATGCTAGCCAAGTGTCCACTATAAAAATAAAATTCTCTGATAGTTTTTTTGTTTGTTTTGATTTTATTTATTTGAGAGAGAGACAGCGTGCATGCACACATGAGAGAGAGAGAGAGAGAGAGAGAGAGAGCACAAGCAGGCGGAGGGACAGAGAACAGGCTCCCCGTTGAGAAGAGAGCCTGATTTGGGGCTCGATCCCAGGACTCTGGGATCATGACCTGAGCCCAAGGCAGATGCTTAACTGACTAAACCACTCAGGCACCCCTCCCTGATAGTTTTCAAAATAAAATTTTCGTTTGACAGGTGAAAGAGGCCATTCCCACATTAACCTCTACAGTCAAATGAGTAGCTTATTTCTAACTAAGTTAAGCCAGGAGATGAGTCTCTTTGTTTAACACTTCTTAAAGTAAAAGTTAACATCCTGCCTTTATCTAATTGCTATCAAAGACATTAGCCTATTTGGCTCTAGCATGATTCAATTGCATGAGGTCATGCAGCCTCGCTGTAATAACTTAAAGTGCTTCACTCGGTGATAAGAAAATATATTAAAATGCTCTCAGGTTCATTAGTTATTGCCTAGGGTCATGCTTTATGGTCAGTCCATTTACCAAAGTTTGTTGTAATAGCACTGACCTGAACTCACATTTTTAAGTCTTTCGATATAAGAAACATATTAAGTTTTAAGAAATTATGTTTGTATTTTAATCCACTTAAAGTTGTTTATTTTCATTTTTCCCACTTGGTAGAAGAGTTGGAAATATATGTAATGATATCCCGTCACTAAAAAATACATAAAAGATTTTTTCTTCAGCCTTAATTTTGAAGTTTTAAAACCTTTAGCAAAAAAATTCTGCTATATAAATGTGAAGGCTTTGATTTAATTTCATTTTTACTTTGATTTCAAATCCTTCTGTATACTTTCATAAATAACCAAATGAGAGCGGGTCCCTCCAAGTCCACCCTTTGTATCCCTTATGAGCATGTGTTGCTTCATTAGGCTGGCTCAACCACCTGGTATGGAATCTTTGGTCTCAAGAGACTCTGTCAACATCTGGCATTAGCTATGATCTTTATATGTATGCTTAGTCTCTCTATTGACATTTTATAAAGAAAAAGAATGTGGGACGAATTAAATTATATATAGGACAATATATAAAATAAAGCTACAGTGGATCTGATATGTCATATTTTACATTACAGTAGATAGAAGAAACAAACCAGTAAATAGAAGATTAATAAGTATATCAAATTAATTTATTTTAGAGCTTAATGTGATATACATGATATAAAAGATACATTTATTTTATATGGAGTATTGTTGATTGAGTTATTAATCTAGGGCCAAAATCTAATCATCCTAAAAAAGAAGTGATATATTTCAATCTGCTATTAAACTTTAGTTGTATGTTTTTAAGTATCATATTTAATAGATTAAAAATATAGGATGATTTGATAGTAAAACAGGAAAAAGGATTGCTATTTTATTAACTTCCTGAAAGATTATGTAGTTTGATTTCTGAACTGGAGAATATTGAGATAATGTATGGAAGTGAGTGTTTTCTTATCACAGAACAACCAAAGAACATTGTCCATTATGTCCTGAAAAAAAAGTAAAAGAGGGTATTAGGTAACTATAACTGAACTAGTTACAATGGAAACAAAAATACTATGGCTGGTTTTTAACTGAAAATCTATTTCCTTATTACCTTAAAGAATTTTTAAATAAATATAACAAAACAAACTGATTATTTTTAGTGTAATTCTTTAAATTATCCTATGTACTTAAAATGAAGCAAAACAGGCACCATGGGCTACATTCCATGTAGTAGCATGTAATATTTTTATTAGAAGCGAATTATGAATGAGTTATCAAATAAAGTATAGCTGTCATTTGTATCTATTTAATTTAGATAAGGTGAACATTAGACTCCATAATGTGTACGTTTACTTACTATATGGGACAATGTTAAGATCATACGTAAGAAATCTGTAGGTGAACAGAGAGAAATTTCTGCCTGGGGCCCAGAAGATGGAGACTGCGTCTGATCTTAATCTGCTGACCTGCTGAGTGATCTTGATTAGTGTTCATATTGTACATGTGCAGCTAAGATTGTGAAGATTGTGCAGCTATTAAATGCATTACTTTTATAACTTAATGGGACAAAGATTAACAGCAGCATTGAGCACTAATTTAATATAACAGATTCACTAAGTGTAATTTTAGCAGTTGAAGACAAACCTCTCTAATAATTGAGGGGGCGAATGGAGACATCATTTATTATTCTGATACTTAAGTGAGGTTAGTACGTTAAACTGTATAAAACTTTGGCTTCTCAAATATTATCTTTTCTTCTCTATTTTGAGGTCAACTGAAACTGGTCATGTTATCATGGTTTTCCTGGTTAATGTGATTTCTATAATAGATATCTCATTTCCTGTTGTCAACTAGGAAACAGGCCAGAAGAAAGAACTCCAGAGGAAGTAAAATAGCTATAGCAGTACTTTCACTGAAAACGTCTTTGCTTCCTGGAAGACTTTTTTAAAAATTTGACAGATAGAAAAAAATGGGAAATATTCTTAATGTAGATCTCTACATTAAGTGGATATATACTGTATAAGATGTATAGTACCTTATTTGTGGAAAGATGTAAAACTTAAACTGGCTTTCACAGTCAGATAATTCAGTCAGATTCTAAATTGTTCAGGATTATGGGAGTACCAGGATTTTGTTTTTTGGGTTTGTTTTTTGTTTGGCTGTTTTCATGAGTAGGTGTAGGCTCTTTAGTTCCCAAATGATATAATTGATTGTTAAAATTATATTGTTTTTAACCAACTGGCAGTTCCTAAAAGTGAACCTAAAATTTTAGATAGATTTGATGTACCATTTGAAGTGTATAGCAACATAATATTATTGGACAAATACCATCATCTTCAGTTATCAAATTACGTGCTGAAATAGTGAAAATGAAGGTGCATCCGCGTAATGTTCATATATGATCACAGCACGTATCAACAGTCAAAACCCTCAGTACTTTCAGTACTTTTGACACCAGAAGTATGGGTTTACCTTCAGTTTTGATAGATTGAAGAGAATTTTTCTTATCTCAATAGCATTTGTTTATTAGTTTTTTTTAACTTCTGGCTTGTATTATTTAATATAAGCCTTTCCTAACTTTGTTAAATAATAAGTTTCTAAAGTCATAATGTATTTTCAATCAAATAGTACTCTCATTCCAATCAGATAGTTTTGAACAAATCTGATGACTTCTGTTCTCAGATACTTTTCAAGTTAACATTTCATTTCTAAGTGCCATTTTGTTCCTCTCTGTTCCATTAGAAATAAGTGAATTCATAAAATGATAGAGCTGTGAGGAATCTTAAAGATCCTATCTAGTTCAGCTATCTCATTACTGTCTTACTTTATAACTAAGAATTCATTTTACCCCATCTCCTCCACTCCCCACCTCAAGTAGCACGCCTACCCCCAGCTCACCAGAAATGTGCTGTGGTGAAGAGGAAAAAGCAAAACCAGATCAAGGGGAGGAAAGGGACTGTGGTTCAGAGAAAGAGGCTCTAAATGTCATCTTGCTTGAAAAAGTGGTCATTTCTATCAGGAAAACTTGCTCTGGGGGGACAGTCCTTACTACAACAAGAGGTAGAAAGATGCAATCCAGTATCTTATGTTAACTAACTCTACTCAGTGGTTTCTGACCTGACTCTGGGGTTTTAGGATGGCCTATACCTTCCTTTATCTTCAACAGAGTCAAGGAATTCTAGGAAGCAGATCGAAGTAGAGGAAGACTTGTTAAATCCCTTATAACAAATGCTACAAGAAGCCCTAATCATCACCTACTGAGCTGAAGCAGTAGGTCGCTGTTCACAACTAAGCAATTGCTGAGTGAGTAACTTGCCTTGGAGGCATCAGTAAACTTTTAATCTCTCAACTCTGGTGTAGAAGCTTTTGAAGCAATTTTAGTCAGGTCCCATATTCATGTTTTAAATTTGAACTTTTTGTTTTCTGTGGAGGGGTGAACATGGGAAGAGGAGCCTAAGCAGAGAATAAGAAATATTTTTTATCCTATACCTTCCTTTTGCAGTTGCTGCAAAAACAACTTGTTCATGCTCCATAGAGAAGCGAAACTAGAGAAAACAGATTTTTGGATATATTCAAAGAAATTATATTAGGAAAGTTGTGAGGCTAGAATGAAAACTATACTTAAAGTTGTTTTTAAAAAGAGGGTGGTGGTTAAAGGTTTAGCAATGAATTCCTGAAATTTTTTATTACTTCAATATTATAATATTCTCTCTTTTAACTTGAATGCAGTGAAATATTTTGTATTCTCAGCACTTACTTAACAAACAGAGGAGCAAGGTGGCCCAGTCAGAGCAAAGAAACCTATAATGTGCTAATAATAAGCACCTTGTCCTATTTGTACTTTCTCATGTAGGTTTTTTTTTTTTTAAGATTTGTTTATTTACTTTAGAGACAGAGAGCTCACAGATGGAGAAGGAGCAGAAGGAAAGAGAGAGAAAGAATCCTTAGGCAGACTCCCTGCTGAGCATGGAGCCAGACGTGGGGCTCATTCCCAGGACCTTAAGATCATGACCTGAGCTGAAATCAAGAATAGGGTTCTCAATCAATTGAGCCACCCAGGTGCCTTCTCTCTCATTTAGTTTTATGCTCACAAGAATCTGCTCAGGTAGTTAACATTTTACAAGTAAAGAAACTGAGTCTTAGAAAAATTGAATAATTTCTCATATTACACTATTAATATGACCAGAGCCAGGATTCAAACTCAGTTTGTATATCCCAAACACTTGATTTTTTTTTTATATGTTGTCTCAGTACCCATTTAAAAATAAATAAATAAACTTGATTCTAAACAACAACAGTTCACAAAGTAGAATATTTCTGTTGTCACAGAGCCCACTAGTCATTAAATCCACAGATACCAGTGAATACATATTAAGTACATAATACTTTATTAGATACAAACAAGTACTTCTAAGATGTTTCCCCTCAAAAAGCTTCTATTTTTAAAATTTGATTCTGCAGATACTTTCTTTTCATAAAGTAGTATGTCCACTGTGAATTATTCATGCAACGTTTGGTCCCTGATTATGCACACACTGCCCTCAGTCACTCAGGAAACTCAGGTAATGGAAATGGGTTTTAATGACAGCTTAAATCGGGGGGTCAGTATACTACAGCCGACCTGCCAAATCCAGCCCAGCACCTGATTTTGTAAATAAAGAACTATTGGAACAAAAGCCACAGTCATCATTTGCATATTGTCCACGGCCACTTTTGTGCTCTAACAGCAGAATCTCCTAGTTACAACAGAGACAGAATGGCCTGCAAAGCCTAACATATTTGTCTGGCCCTTTATGGGAAAAGTTTGCTGACCCCTGGCCTAAACCAGTATCATAGTATTTCTAATATCAATATATAATTATAAATATAATATAAAATATAATTATACATAGATACTATATAGAGTATACAAATGTATCTTCACACACATGTGTATGTTATATCGACAAAGTATACATAAAAGAAAAGTTATCTGGGAATTAGCTGTTCTATGTGGTATCTGTACCTCTGTACTCCTTCACCTAAATGCTTTGCCTTGGTTATTAAATACTAGTATTTCATTCCTAATAATACATATCTAGAGGACACGTGGAGATTTAAAATTTATTTTATGAATACTTTTCCTATGAATAAGAACTTTGATTTTAGGTATCTGTCACATTTTTGCGTACTTGAGAGTTCAGATTTCTTTTTTTTTTTTTTAAGATTTTATTTATTTGAGAGAGAGAGACTGAGATAACAAGAGCGAGCACAAGCAGGGAGGAAAGGAGAGTTCAGGTTTCTATTTGAATAGGATAGTTCTCAGACTTTAGTGTGCCTCAAAATAACCTGGAAATCGACAGCCCCACTCCCAGGGTGTGGTGTCCTACTGATTCAGTAGGTCTGGGATGCAGACTAATTGCATTTCTAACAAATTTCCAGCTGATGATGATGCTTTGGTCTGAGAACCACACTTTGAGAACCACTGGAATAAACCTTAAAGATGGTTAAAAAAAAAAAAAAAAAAGGGTAGCAGGGACCCATGAAAGCATTCACTGAGATAGCCTGAGTCTTCTGAAAATTTACCATACTTTCCCAAGAGGAAAATTTGTAATGGTATAGTCAACAAGTGTAAGGTAACATGCAGTAAAAAAAATTGTTAAGAATGGAAGGACTACTTTATATTATTTTTTAATTTAAAAACCTACATTCACATACTGGCCTTTCTACTTCTGTTTGTGTGACCTTGGCTGTATCACTTAATCACACTGAACTTTGTTTCTTTTTCTTTTTCTTTTTTTTAAGATTATTTATTTATTTATTTATTTGAGAGAGAGAGAACACGAGCAGGAGGGGCAGGGGGAGAGAGAAACTGAAGCAGACTCCGTGCTGACTATGGATCCTGACTCGGGCTCCATCTCACAACTCTAAGATCAGGACCCAAGCTTAAACCAAAAGTCAGACACTGACTGACTGCACCACCCAGGTGCCCCTGAACTTTCATTCTTTGTGTGCAAATGAAGAAAACAATGCCCATCTCACAGGAATTTTGTAAGGACTAACTATATGAAAGCATTTTGTAAAGTTTATGCAAGTGTTATCTGAGGGGGGTATGTGGTTTAAAATCTTGATTGGGGGAAGAAATAAAGAGCCTATCTATTAGGAAATGATCCCATCTTTAGAATAAAGGAAACCTTTAAAGTTTGTTAGAGGAGGACAGTGACCAACACTGACTTCACTGAGTTATTAATTTATTAGATTCATTTGTTACGTATTTCATTTAAATTCTGAGGTTCAGCATTCAAATTTCCATTAATTTGAACTGTTTGGACTGTTGAGGTTTTCATTTGTCAAAATTGTTAGCTCATGGGTATTACTAACACAAATATTGATGTGTAGCTTTGGCCTGTTAGCTATCAATGGAAATCAGAAAATCAATAAACTTAATAGCTGTTCATTACATAGTCGATGCATTTGCAGGACTATGTTGAGTACTGTCAGCGAGTAATCAATTCAGTCAAAATCTATTACCAGATCACTGCCAGAAGATTTTTATATTATACTGTTTTATTTATGACTTTATAGAGCTACTACAGCACTTTTTTACGAAGCATTCTTTTGTCTTATGGGATTCATATTGCTTATGATTTGTGGTCTTTTCACCCAGTTGGAAGCATCTATGAGCTAGACGTTATCATTCCTAGATTAGTCTTCTTTTGGTATAAGTAGGGCTACAGCTTTCAGACCAACTTCTGCCCTAGGATTAATTCCATCTAGTCCATTCACTCAGCCAGCTTATACTTTATGAATTTCTCCTATGTGCTAAGTACTATGGGAGTATATATATCTGGGCTTTTTTGTAGTATATCAGCTATTAGGGGAAGGAACATATAAAACTATAATATAAGGAAAATTAAAAAATGCCATGCTGGGGGTTCCAGAAACAATAAACTCTAATCAGTGGGATTTGGGAAGACTTCATAGGGAGTGGCATTTGAGCTGAATTTTGCAGAAGTAGAATTCACTTTGTGAAGACTAGATGATAGACAGCCTGAGGGAAAAACTTGAAAAGAAGTGTTGCATGCTATAGAAGTTCATAGAAGAGTTCCTAATCAGACTTACAGGTCTAGGGAAGATTTCTGGAGAAGGTAAATTATAAGGGATTAAGGGTTAAGGAACAAATAAGAGCGATCCAGATGAAAGGAGGAAGGGATAGAAACGTTCTAGGTAGGGGACACAGCATTTGTGAAACCTGGAGATAAGGCAACACAGTTCCTCAAATAATTGAGAACTGAATGAAGTTTAGTATGGCTGATATCAAGTGATTTCGTGTAGGGAACTGATATTCTCCAAGTAGAGAGGCCTTACCATGCACATTTACAAACCCATCCGTGAGGCCCCTGGGTAGCTCAATAGGTTAAGCATCCGACTCTTGATTTGGCTCAGGTCATGATCTCAGGGTCATGAGATCGAGCCCTGCATGGAGCCCTCATGGAGTCTCCTTGAGATTCGCTCCCAACCTCTACCCCTCCTCCCTTCACACTCGCTCACACTCTCTCTCCTAAATAAATGATTTTATTTATTTATTTATTTATTTATTTATTTATTTATTTATTTGAGAGAGAAAGATAGTGAGAGAGATCACAAGGGAGAGGGAAAAGGAGAAAGGGAGCCTGACATGGAGCTCCATCCCAGGGTCCTGGGATCATGACCTGAGCCAAAGGCTTAACCAAATGAGCATTCAGGCGTCCCAATAAATAGATAAAGTCTTGCAAAAAAGAAAAAAGGAAAAGAAGACCTTCCTTAAAGAAAAACACTCCAGAAATTCATTAAAGCTAAAGATTTACCCACAGAGCAGATTTTTATGTGCAATTCTAAGAATGTCTTTTCTTCTAAATAAAGCACCTTGTTCTAGTAGTAGTGCCTTGAAAGCCCATAGAATAATGTTGCCTGATGAAAGTAAATGGCTTTTTGCATATGAAATAAAATGTGACAGTCCTCGCTTTACAGTTCTTTGCTTACAAATAAATGAAGTCAATATATGGTGTTTTGTGACTGGCTTCTTTCACTTAGCATAGTATTTTCAAGGTTCAACCATGTTGTAGCATATATCAGTTCTTCATCCCTTTTATTGCTGAATAATATTCCATTGAATGAATCTACTACATTGGGCATTTATCCATTCATCCTTTGATGGACATTTGAGTTGTGTCTCTTTTTGCTTATTATGAATAAGGCTGCTGTGAACATTTCATCTCTAAGCTTATGTGTGGGTGGATATATTTTCATTTCTCCTGGGTATATACCTAAGAGTAGAGTTGCTGGATTATGCAGTAACTCAGTGCTTACCTCAGTGTGAACTGCCAGACTCTCTTCCAAAGTGGCTGCACTGTTTTAGATGGATCTACAGAGTATAAAGCTAAGTGAAATAAGCCAGTCAGAGAAAAACGTCTACCATATGATTTCACTCATATGTGACATTTAAGAAACAAAACAAACAAAGTAGGAGAGGAGAGAAACAAAACAAAAAAAACACGTAACTATAGAGAACAAACAGATGGTTACCAGAGGCACGGTGGGGGGTGAGATGAGTGAAAGAGGTAAAAGGAATTAAAGTACACTTCCCTTGATGAGCGCTGAGTGATATATGGGTTGCTGAACCACTGTATTGTACACCTGAAACTGATAGAACTCTTTGTCAACTACACTGGAATTAAAAAAAAAAAAAAACTTTTTAAAAAGTGGCTGCACCATTTTATATTCCCACCAGCAGTGGGAATATAAAACACACTGGAACCAGTGTGAGGGTTCCAGTTTCTCCACATTCTCACCAACACCTGTTATTGTCTGTCTGTCGTCTTATAGCAACCCTAGTGGGTATGAAGAGATATCTCAGAGTTTTTATGTACATTTTCCTGATGGCTAATGATAGTGAGCAAAATTTTTTTTGTTCTTTCTTACGGACTTGTAAACATTTGTATATCTTCTTTGAAAACAATGTCTGTCTTTTCAGATCCTTTGCCCACTTTTTAATTGTGTTATTTGTCTTCTTATTTAGTGGAAGAATCCTTTTTTTATGCTTTTTTGGATATTCGACCCTTAATAGGTATATGATTTGCACATATTTTCTCCTCTATTATGTTAATTGTCTCTTTACTTTCTTGATGGCATTCTTGGAAGCACTGAAGTTTTTCATTTTGATGAAACATAGTTGATATACTTTATCTCATGTCACTAGTGCTTTTGATGTCACATCTAAGAAGACTTTTCCTATCCCAAGGTCTCAACGGCTTACTCTATTTTCCTCTAAGACCTTTACAGTTTTAGCTCTTACATGTAGCTCTGGGATCCATTCTGAGTTCATTTTTGTGTGGGTGTGAGGAAAGAGTTCAACTTCATTCTTTTGTGTGTGGTTATCCAGTTGTCCCAGCACCATTTGTTGACCTCATTCACTTTTAAACTACTTGTATTAAGTAGTAAATGCATTCAAGGGCCTATTTATAGTATATATGAAAGGTATAAAACAGCAGTAACACAGACACCTGCACACATCTCCCAACTTGAGATACAGTGAAACCCCTTCTTGTAATGTTCTCCAATCTTAACTATCCTGAATTTTGTGCCTGATATTCTCTTGCTGCTCTGTGTATTTCACTACCTTTGTGTATATTCCTGATAATTTAATTTAGTTTTAGATGCTTTTTAGCTTTTTATAAATTAAAAAATAGTGTGTGGTTTTCTTTTGACTTACTTTCTTTTTCTGTTCAACATTATTATACACATCCGTAATGCTTATAGTTGTAGTTTATTCATTTTAACTATTAGAAACTATTCTATTTTACAAATATACCCAAATACATTCATTCTCCTGTTGATAGACATTTGGATTGTTTCAGATTTTTTGCAATCACAAACATTGCTGATAGAAACATTACAGTTCCTCTCTCCTGGTACACATGTGCAAGACTTTTTCTAGGGCATGTATGTCTGGGAATAGAACTGCTGAGAGATATAAGGTAGACACATCTTCAGTTCTACCAGATAGTGCCCAATTGGTACCAAAGGGGTTTGGGCCAGTCTGTACTCAAAAAAGTATCATATGGTATTTCTGATCGCTTTACATCTTTCTTATCTTTGGTATTTGCAGACTTCTTTATTTTTGCCAGTGTGGGCTCTTATTGCCACAATGTGGTAACTGTAAAATGGTATCTAATCTGTTTGAGCATTTCCAAGATTACTAATGGAGTAGAGTTTCTTCTAAAGTATGTATTGCTCACTGGTATTTCTTCATCTGCAACATACCTGTTCAGGTTTTTAATGCATTTTTCTATTGGTTTCAGCATTTTCAAATTTTTTGTCAACTATTATGTTATAGGTATCTTCTCTCAGTAGGTCTTAGTTTTTATGTATTCGAGTTTATCAATCCTTCCTTTTATGTTCCGTACTTTTTTATGTCCCGTTCTGTAAAATCTTCCCTAATTCAAGGTCTTACACACATTCTCCTACACTGTCTTCTAAAAATTTTGTCTTTCACAGTTAAATCTTTAATCCACCAGGCATTGATTTTGGTATGTGGTGCACTGTGGGGGGGGGGCATTTTTTCCATATGGGTAACTATTTCTTCCAACATCATTTATTGAACATACTCTCTTTTTCCCTACTGACCCGCAGTGCTGGCCCCTTCATCACCCAAGCTTCTCAATATGTGTAGAATATTTCCGGCCTCTCTGTCCTGCTGTATGTCCTGTGTGATCAAATTAATTATCCCTACACTAATAGTATTATGTATTAATTACTAGCTTTATGATAAGCCATGATATCTGGTAAGACAAGCCACCCAGCTCATTTTTCTTTATATGAATATTTTGGTTATTTTTAATCTTTACTTTTCCATATATATTTGAGAACGAATTTTTTGAGAGTCACTAAATTGATAAGTGAATAGACTGACCGTATGATATGCTGAGATTTTTATTGAAATTATGTTGAATCCATAGATTTAGTAAGAAAGTCTATCTTTATGATATTGTATCTTCTTATCTGTGAACATGGTATAGCCCTGCATGCTTACTCAGGTCTTCTTTAGTGTCCGTTAGTCAACTTTCACAATTTTGTCCCTAATGGACTAGTATATCGCTTTTTGGATTTATTCTTAGTTGTACGTTATATTTTTATGCTACCAAAGTAGTATCTTTTTAAAAATTATATTTTCTGCTCATGGCTGATGTGCACAAATGCAGTCAACTCTTAAATATTGATTTTGTACTTAACTAATAAATTATCTGTAGGTACTTTTGGGTTTTCTCTACAATCATTTTTTAAAATTTATTAACAGTCACCTTTATGTTTCTTCCTTTCTAATTGTTATATCATTTGTTTCCTTGTTTTAATATTATTGCACTGACTAGGACCACTAGTAGATAATAGAAATGATAATAGCTAGAATGTTTTATCCTGTTTGTGGACATAAGGGTACATTTTTTAACATTGTACCATTGAGTATGATATTAACCTTAACCTTTTTCAGTTTGGCTTGGTTTTGTTGGGGCAGGGGAGTAGATTCACTTTTTCAGGTTAGAGATGTTTCCTTCCTTCCCTTGTTTCTGATCTGAAATAAATGTTGACTTTTGTCGAAGACTTTAGTTTTTTAGTTTAGTTTTTCTCTTTTAATGAGACAATTTTATGAATTACATTAACATACCTTCTAATGCTGAACCAAATCTGTGGTCCTAGAATTAATTAATTCAACACAATTTTGATGTATTATCTTTTTTTTACATTCCTGGATTTCATTTGTTTATATATGAATTATATATGATTATATATATATATGTATGTATGTATGTGTTCAACGTGTGTGTGTGTGTATATATAATATGTATATATATTGTTTTCACTCTTTTACTCTTTTTGCATCTGTGTTCATGATTTCTGTGTTTCCCTTTTTGTACCGTTCTTAACCAGTTTTGAAAGCAAATTTGTGCTATCCTAATAAAATAAGTTAGGAAGTCAATTTGAGTGACATCCAATTATCTTATCCTTGAAGGTTTGGTAGAATTTTGCTATAAAGCTTTCTGAACCTAGTGTTTATTAAAAAGTTTCTTGCAAGTGGTTCAATTTCCTTATGAGTTAGAGGACTACTACTAGGACTGTTTACTTTTGGTCTTTGCATATTCCTTACCTCATATGATCTCAACAATACATTTAATTTGATTTTTTAAAATATTCTGTCCAGGATTATTTGTTGCTGTGTTCAGCACAAGTATCATTTAGAGAACCTTTATTCTCCATTTCTAGGAAGTAGGAATTTTTATTTAAACATCATCTTTCTCTAAGGTGACTTACCACATTGCTCCATTAAAATTCCTTTTTTTTTTTTCAAAATACCAATACTCTCTAATTTGCCAAATCTAGCGGAATTTTTCTTATCATCTTCAACCTTGCAGCAGCATTCAACACAACTCACCATACTAGTCTTGAAATGTGTCCTTTTCACTTTATATGGCATTATAATACTTACCTGGTTTCCCTGCCAGCCCTGGCTAGCCCTGTTTCTTCTTTCTACCCAATTTGCAAATATTGACATTCACTGGAATTCAATTTTTTTCTCTCTGTAACTTTTGTCCTTAGGTGAATTTGTCATTTTCCATTGGAGTAAGTGCTTGTATATGCTTGTTACTTCCAAATTTATATCTAAAGCCCAGACTTTCTCTTCTGAACTCCAAACTTGGAAACTTTTTTTTTTAACATACAAGCATGTCAAACTTCATTATGTTTAAAAGAACTCTCAGTTCCCACCTGATTGGGATAGTAATCAGCTTTTTCCTAAATTCCCGTAATAGCCTCACAATTATTTATCATTACTCTCTCTTGATAAACTAGAGAATGACTAGTCACTGCTTCAGACTGAGTGCTTTGGAAAGGTCTCCTTGAAGACCTGGCATTTAAATTAAATCTGAACAAGAAGGGACTTGCTATGAAAAGCGCATTCTAGGTGGAGGAGCTTCTGTAAATATCCTAAAGTGAAAGCAAGTTTAGAATGCTTAAGAACCACAAGGAAGGCCAGTGTGGGTAGGGCAAGGGTTAAAGATTTAGTTGAAGAATTTAGTAGGAACCAGATTATGTAGGATTTTATAGAATTTTGTAAAGAAGAGCATAAACTTTGAATTTTATTCTAAATGTGATAGGAAGTCAATGAAAAGTGATAGTTTAAATTTAGGGAGTAAGAGAGAAAAATTCAAGGTCTGGAGTTGGTAAAGATGTCAAGACTAGACCTAAAGATTGGAGGGTCATTAGCATGTAAATTGTTTTTATAGCTGTGGGACACCTAGAGAGAAAATAAAGATAGAAAAGAGGAAGTGAGAGGTGCTTAGGTGGCTCACTCAGTTAAGTGTCTGCCTTTGGCTCAGGTCATGATCCCAGGGTCCTGGGATCAAGCCCTGCATAGGGCTCTCTGCTCAGCAGAGAGTCTGCTTCTCCCTCTCCTGCCTGCAGCTCTGCCTACTTGTGCTCCCTCTCCTTCTGTCAAATAAATAAGATAGATAGATAGATAGATAGATAGATAGATAGATAGATAGA
>CM053603.1:94354991-94489715 GCA_028646535.1 Procyon lotor
AGATAGATAGATAGATAGATAGATAGATAGATAGATAGATAGAAAGAAAGAAAGAAAGAAAGAAAGAAAGAAAGAAAGAAAGAAAGAAAGAAAGAAAGAAAGAAAGAAAGAAAAAAAGAAAGGAGGAAAGAAAAGAAAAGAAAAGAAAAGAAAAGAAAAGAAAAGAAAAGAAAAGAAAAGAAAAGAAAAGAAAAGAAAGAAAAAAGAGGAAGTGGCCCAATCTGAACATGGGGGGGTGGGGAGGACCACGCTAAAATTTAGAGGAGCCAGTATAGGAAAATGAATTGTGCCCAATGAGGAGAAAGAAAATGAGGAGCATATGGTGTCATGGAAACCAGATGAAAAATATATCGAAACTAAGGAAGTGGTTACTTATATTAAATGATGGGTAGGAGTAGAAATGGAAATATAATCCTGCTCCTATAAAGGTCATCATTTAGTAGTTTCAAGACAATGAAAAAGTAGCTTTTAAGTACTATCTAGAAATTCTTGAGAGCAATAAACAAGTATCTGCCATTTTCCCAAAATTAAAAAAAAGAGAGAGAATATCTTTAAAGAGCTTCCTTCCCCAATATAGGAAAACCACATTCTTTAGCTACAATAGGTTATCTGTATTAGCTGACCATTCAACAAATACCTACTAGATTCCTTGTGAATGCTTAGTGTGATCCAAACACTATTCTTGTTAGACTTTCAAACATAACATTTGATTCCTTAATTCGTTCAGGCTTGGCCCATTGCTATTTTGTAGCGAAATTTAAGAATGATTGATAACCTCTTGGACCAGATGAGATTTTCTTAGAGCTTACTGCTTTGCAGTATGTCTGACTGGATAGACATAAAGAATGTAGGAACAAGTAAACTTAGCTTGTTTAGAGGGACCTTTCTTCAGTTGTCTGTTTTGAACAAAGACTTTTAGCAGTGAGTAATTATTGACGTAGTAACTGGCTTTTGTAGAATGTTTACTGAAAAAGATTTTTTAGAAAGGGGATAGCAGGGAGATACTGAAACTTCTAAATCCATTTTCTGACTATTTTGGTCAATTAGCTTTCTGATGTGTTGGACAGTAATTGCTTCCAGGGACTTGTTTTACTGTCTGACTAATCACTGTCTCATTGCTTCTGGATTATTGACCTCCTATGTCCATCTGGCTGCCAGGATCAAGCCCTGAGTCAGCCTGTAAAAACTCCTCTTGAAATGTTTTAAATTAATTGTGGATTTGTAGTGGTTTCATTTTCAAAGGTTTATTTTTAGTCCTAATATTGTTATACAATATCAGTTTTGTGATTGTTACATGAGTTTAAGTAGGCCTGGAAGTGTTTATGCATGTATGCATATGTGTGTTTATGTAAAGTTTATATTTTTACCCATCTTAGTGTTCATGAGTTCAAATTTTATTCTTTAATTTCTTACTTAAAGTTTACTTATATCCAAATAGTAATATGCCCTGGCTGTTCCAGTTACAGATGTTACAAACTGGCAAATATACCTTCTTAAGGTTATAAACTTCTTACGTTTATAAATTTCTCCACTTCTATGGACCCATTATAGATTTTTCTGCTCAGATTTTGAGATACTATAGAATGATTGCCACTAATACTGCCATCTCCCCTTTCCCAAAGATCAGAGATCTTTAGAACACTCATCATATGTTGTTGTTGTTGTTGTAGTTCTTAGGGATTAAGAATTAAAATGTATAAAGAGTAGGTTATTCAGAAATTATGTTCCCATAGTTAGAGATCTGACCTAGAGCCACTGTCCTCCCATGCTGTGCTGTAATTGGAAGCTCTGCATATGAAGCTCAGAACTACTGTAAATGTTCTTTCACCATCCCCCTTCCTTTTCTTGTCCTGCCCCCTTTGCACACATCTTCAGAACCCCCGGTCTTACCTTACTCCCATACAGTCCTGATCTTTCCACTAGTTCCTCATCTCCTGGATTTTTCCTTTCTTCAAACTTATTAGTCCTGCCGGGCACTGTTCTCTTCTATGGAATGATAAACTCGTCTCAGCTAAAGTGTTCCTTCCATCCAGAGATCATGTTTGTACTTTAGTAGATACCATATCTTTTTTTAAAGATTTTATTTATTTATTTATTTGACAGAGAGAGAAATGACAAGTAGGCAGAGAGGCAGGCAGAGAGAGGGGGAAGCAGGCTCCCTGCTGAGCAGACAGCCCCATGCGGGGCTCGATCCCAGGACCCTGAGATCATGACCTGAGCCGAAGGAAGAGGCTTTAACCCACTGAGTCACCCAGGCGCCCCTAGTAGATACCATATCTTAATCTGGAAAAGAAGATGGAAATTTAATGGGAATACTTGTCCAAGATAATACAGTTTGTTGTGAAACTGGATCTTGGAGTGCTGATTTTCAATCATTTCACTCATAAGTAAAGCTGGACTTGACTATTATTTTGTAACTTTATAACTTAAAACATTGTGTTTGTCATGAAAAAATACTATTAGAGGCAAATGAATGGTTAATATTAATATTGCCTTCTTCCCATAGCATATTTCTGTCACAGTCATAGAGGAATGGGCTAATATATATATCTCATTTCCCATTTGTTAATTACTTCATTTTTTTTGTTTATACTCTGCTCATCAATCTGAATGGCTCGATATAGGTCTCAATTTAATGTGGCAAATGTAGGAATTATGGTATGGTTTGCTTTATTGAAATCATAATGTATTAGGAACAGATTAAAATGTGGAAACTATTCTCTATTTTTATTAAGGCTATGATCATTATTGATGTGAGATTTTCAACTTAAATATTTGCTACCCTCTTTTTCTTAAAGTACAATTTAAAAAACCTAAACATTAGACTATCTTACCAGAATATTTTAATTAGAAAAAAATATACCGCTATGCATATAATTCATTACTCGGACTTACTATCATATAGTTATCATAACATTGTCAAGGAGATTTTTAACCCTACCCAAAGTTAGCAGCAATAAATTAAACCAAATAAGAATAATAGATATTTCTTTGTATGCAGCTTGACCAACTGTATTGAAATATACAAAAACATACCAGAGTTAACTATAGTAATAAAGATTTATGATTACTTATACTTAAATAATATAATGTGGCACTTAGGGCTTTTCTTAATTAAAAGCCAGAAATCTTATTTGCATTTATTTGAAGGATAAGACTTTAAGGAGAAGAAAGTATTGTCAAAATGATGGACCAAACAGAAAGATTATAATTACAGACATCAGAGTTCAGTTTAGGATGTATAGGTATGTTGCTTCTTAAATGATAATTTGTGAGGTAGACATTATTCATCCATTTGATTTGGGTCTAGATGCCCCAGTTCTCTTCCCTGAACCAGTAGGATTTCTCCAAGTAGTTCAGATTCTTAAACAGATGTTCTCACCCTTGGTTCCTTCCAAGTCCCTGAAACACTTGCCTCTTCTATTAGTCTGTCATCCTTTATTCTCCCTTCTGATTTTTCTTTCGTCAGTTCCACCTGAATACATTTTCCAGGCTACATTCTTTAACTAAAAAACAAAACAAAACACTTGGCCATCAACATTTAGTCATTTAAACTATTATCTGCTTATGTAGCAGCTCTTTTATAAGGCAATATGAGTGTGACTCAATTTTTTACTTTAAGTCAGAAGAAATAAAAATTTAGCATAGCAGTATCTTTTGGTAATAACTAACATTTTTACAACTTGATCCCAAAAACTATTTTTAAATTTGATTTAAGTAATTGACAATTGTTTTTTTTTTTTTAAGTTTTGTACCTAACAAACTAATATTTGGAGTGTCTAATTTTATTAATCATTTGTATTTCAACTTATTCCTGAAACTGAATTTCATTATATATTACATTTTGCATTCTAATGCTAAAATTCAACATAAAATGTTAGGAGCAAAGTTTTTATCTACTAAGAACCAATTTTATTTAAAATGCAAATAACGTGGAATAATTAAAGCAATTTTTTAAAAGAACAAAGTCCTATGATTACACTCCCTAACTTCAAGATTTACTATAAAATTACAGTAATTAAGACTGTGGATTACTGTAAAGATAGATATATAGATAAATGGAACAGACTAGAGAGACCGGAAATTAACCTTCGCATATATGGCCAATTAATTCTCAAGAGAACTATCAAGGCAATTCAGTGGAGAAAGGAAAGGCTTTTTAATAAATAGTGCTGAAAAACTGGGTATCCTTTTGGGGAAAAGAAACAATGACACTTATCTCACACGTACATAAGAATTAGCTTGGAATATATGATAGATCTAGAAGAAAATATAGGAGAAAATCTTTGCACCCCTGAGGCAGGCAAATATTTGTTAGACACAAAAAGCACAAAATTTTAAAAATAATAAATTGAAGTTTTTTAATTAAAAATTTTTGCTCTTTGAGGTGCCTGGGTGGCTCAATTGGTTAAGCATCAACTCTTGATTTCAGTTCAGGTCATGATCTCAGGGTCCTGGGACTGAGCTGCATGTTGGGCTCTGTGCTCAGTGTGGGATCTGCTTGGCCTCTTTCTCTAACCCTCCCCCTGCTCATGTGCTCTCATGTGCTCTCTCAAATAAATAAAATCTTTAAAAAATAAAAAGTTTTACTCTTTGATAGACACCATAAAGAGCAAAAAGGCAAGTCACAGAATGGAATAAAATCTTTAAAAAAAAAAAGAAAGAAATGGTCAATAGTGCATTACAAAATGCTGAATACCATTAGTCATCTGAGAAAGACAAACTTAACCATATAATCCAGCCATTACAATATTATATATTTACCCAAGAGAAATGAAAATATGCAAATTTATTTACATAAATTTTATAGTAACTTTAGTCTCAAAAGCCAGAAACTGGAAACAACCCAAATGCTTATCAACAGGTGAATGGATAAACAAATTGTGATTATTCATGACAGAATTCTACCAGTAATGAAAAAAACAAACAATAGATCTTCCCCACAACACAGGCTATATTACAAAAAACAAGCTGAGTCAAACACATCAGACATGAAAGAGTGTACCATTTGTATGAAATTCTAGAAAATGCAGACTAACCCATATTGGGTTTCTTTAAATGTAATGATTTTATATGCTGCACTTCATTAATATAGCAAAATACTCTGCTTTTAAGAAAAATAAATTAATGTCTTCTGTTCACTACCATTCTCCCTACCTCATTTCTGTTTAAAAGATCAAAATTGAGGGGCACCTTGGTGGCTCAGTCTGTTAAACATCTGACTCTTGATTTTGGCTTAGATTATGATCTCAGAGTCATGGAGTTGAGCCCTGTGCCAGGCTCTGTGCTCAGGATAAAGTCTGCTTAAGATTCTCTCCTTCTCCTTCTGCCTATCTCTCCCTTCTCTCTCTCTCTCTCTCTCAAAAATAAAATCTTTTTTAAAAAGATCAAAATTGTATATAAATTTGATAAGCATATAAAATAAGCATAAGCAATCATAATGCTTCATCATGTAAGGTTATCAGATTCAAAAGCTAAAGAGGCACCTGGTTCAACGAGAACCATGTAGAATATGAAGTACAAAGACTTGGTTTCATATTCCAACTCTGCCTGTTTTGGTACCTCTTAAACATTGAGAATACCAAATGCTATATTTGAAAAATGGGGATATTATTTATTACCAAAAATTACATGTTTCAGAATCAAAAAAGATGTCATTTCAACCAGAAATCTCCAGCACCTGGCAGATGTAGGCACTGTATACATATTGGCTGAATTAATTTCTTTTTTTTTCTAAGATTTTATTTATTTGACAGAGTGAGACACAGCAAGAGAAGGAACACAAGCAGGGGGAATGGGAGAGGGAGAAGCAGGCTTCCCGCCCAGCACAGAGCCCTATTCGGGGCTCGATCCCAGGATCCTGGAATCATGACCCAAGCCAAAGGCAGACACTTAATGACTGAGCCACCCAGGCACCCCTGGCTGAATTAATTTCAATTTGTTTCTGAACCCCAGCATTTTTTTTTAATGTGTCAAGGAAATAAAGGCATGTGGAGCCATGGACTGTTTTCTTTAAGTTTATGAAGCCTAACACAAAATGCTTATAAGAAGAGGTCTTAGAACTCACAGCTTTGTATTGACAACTTTATGTCCAAATACAATATGTTAGTTACCTGTTTGCTTCTGACATCATAAAGGAACAGATCACAAACCCTTTAGTTGAGGCTGTCCGCCTTTCCTGGCAGAGCAAGTCCTTTGGTGGAAAGAATCCACATCCTTGCAGAATTAAGCCCCACCGCTTCTAGTCCATGTATAACTTTCTATTAAAGATGAAATCGAAGGAAGAATGAGCCATGAGAGGAGATAGAAGATAATCTTAGGTTAATGATTCAAACATCCCACCCTCTTTTTTTAGAAGATTCCTGAGTCCACTCTGTACTCCCTACCCCAGCCCCCTGGGGTTAGCGGTAGGCAGCAGCTGCACAACTCCGGAAGGTGAAAGTCGACTGGGCTGTTCTTCTGATATTTTCCCATTAAGTTTTTTTCCCCCAATAAGTTTTATTTAATTAATCTTAATGCCACATATGCACACTTTCTCTAGCTATTGAGTGGCCAGAATACAACTTGAAACAAAGGCAAAAGCATCACTGGGTTGAAATGAGAGGGTTGTAGGGGTTTTATGGGGTTGGTTGGTTTGTTTGTTGGTTATCTCCTCTGTACCTAGGAGTGAGCATAACTAGTGCTTTTGGGGGACCAGAAGGGGAGTACGACTTTTGACTTTCCCCGGATTAGAGGAAGGAGTGGATTGCTGCCTCCGGGTTCAGTGTACGAACACTGTCTGGAGTGTTTGTGTCTGGAAATCTGACTTTTTACTAGTGTCATCCTCGTAGCAACTGATGCATCTGCTTTGCAAAATATAAGACTGGGGGGTTTTTAAATGCAGTTGTAAACACACTTTTGGATAAATAGTTCTTTTAATCTTCCAGTACTCTTCATTTTCATCTCCTTCATTTCCAGGTTGCAACACAGTTTTTTTAAATAAGGATTTAAACATTAGACATTAACCCTAGGTAAAGAACTAAGGGATTTTGGTATGCTGTAGTTATTCTTTCTTTTTTTAGTGGTCGTTTGACCCTTACATGTATGTATAATAGTCAGCTGCTATTAAAGTTCTATTTTCTTTGTCTCGCTTGTTACAAAGTTATAACTTTAATACAATGATGCATTACATTTTAATCATGTATTATTATATTTGAACCTGAACTTCCATATGAATTTGTGAGATCTTATTTTTATATTAACATCTATATTTTATAAGGGTATGTGGTAGGTGTGTATACATATATATGTTTGTTGTAGATACATTTGACTACATTTATATGTCCACAGAGATTTATATAGAGGCATTAAAAAAACAAACAGGCGTAGTCAGTCCTGGGTGTTCGTTATATATAAAGGTTATTCGGGATGCAGAGATATAAAAGATAGAAGAACCTAGTAATTGCCTTTAAGATCAGAGCACAAAGCATTAGTTTGGATTTTACAAGGCCAGCCAGCAACAAAAGAGCAGTAATTTATGAGCTCAGCGTAAAAGAATAGCATAATTGCATTAAAAATTAATGCTAATGAACACTAAAATGGGGAAGGTGGTTATGATGAAAGTTTGTATTCATCTTCTCTGGTTTGAATGATGGCTAGTGGCTTGATTAATGGCTTAATTTCTATCAATTAGCGGGGAAAAATCTCCTGCGAGACAAGGGTAAATTGAGCATTGAATTACATATCTTGCTTTTGTGTGCTAAGAAAAAAGAGCTGCGTATCTCTGATATTAGCCACAGTGACAAATGTGGTGTGCCCCTCGATGTCTGCATTAGCTCTCCTGACAGGCAAGTTGTGTGTGGTTATGGGGTGTTTAGAGATGGCTGGCAGACAGCATTCACTGCAAGTTCCTTGGAAACAGACAACTCTTCCATCTCCAGAATTTTAATTAGAGTCAATAAGAATTCTAGAATGAAACTGGACAGCAAACAGCAACTTCAGATTCTGTATTCTGCCCTCTTGATCTGGTATACCTCAAATTATATTCCTTCCTTCAGTCCTGTTAAAATAAGAAAGCTTCCAGTAGCTTTAGCTTTATTGGCGTTATTATTTCTTACCACTCTATCAAAGTAGATTTGACTACCCATGTTTGTTACACTTGGGTAACAAGCATAAGGCAATAGTCTGTGCAGTAGATTGCATAGTGGTTATTGGTTTAGCCAAATTCACAGAAGCCATTCTAGGTTTTTGCAACAACAATTGCTACACAATAAATAAACAGCTCTAAAGAGGTAATTTACTGCTCAGGTTGTTTTCAGGCTTAAGGGGAAAAAAATGCAGGTTCTCTAAAAACTTATTTTTTAATACATTAATAAAAAGTTTCAGGGATGTGACATACATAATTCTTTGAAAACTTTTTCAAATGCGTAAGCTTCTAAAAATATTTGTAACCTAGCTCAAGACAATGCCAGAAGACTGAGATAATATTTATGACATCTTCTCTACAAATAAAGCTACCTTGTATTGAATGAATAAGCATTAAAATACAGAATAAGAGCAATCCCAAGAACACTTATTATTTCTAGTAAATGGATGGGAAAGAGGGAAAAAATAATTTGTTTGGCAGGTGTGGGTAAAGAATTTATTTGACGAGCAATTAATGACTAGATCACAATGACTGGATCCCCCATTTCTACCACCCCATTGACCTTGACCACATACGTTACTTTGCCTTAGTTTCTCACCTGTACAATGAGAATGATTATAGTACCATCTCTCATGGTCATGAGATAATCTATGTGGAGTGCCATAAACATAAGCTTCTCTTACTGCTGGGATTTCTACTCCTTCCACCAAACCAGCTAGTCCGGCCTTTTCAACAGCCATTTAAAGGAAAAATTAGCCTTTGTGACCTTCCTCCCTGGAAGGGCATTCCAGGATATTGACAGACACTTAAGTAAAATACGTTTGCTTTATAACCCGATTTCTTTATAACCACACAACTACTATTTTGGGGAGTTTGTGTTACTAGACACCATTAGGAAGAGGCAGGGCCTCTCCCATCTCTTGACTCATTGGAGGCTGGGAGGCCCTGTGTCCGGGGAAAACACTGCTCCCCCATTCAGCCTGCAGCGTTCAGGGCCTCCGGGTGGACCAGTGTCTTGGCAGCTGATAAAACTCAGCCTGGCCTTCTGTGCCTTCTCAGAGACGTACGTAGGCCTGCCCCCTCTTCCAGTCTTTCCCAGCCCTGCCACACCACAGGCGATGCCACAAAGGTGTGAGCTAAAGCCCGTATTACCGGGCTCAACTCAAAAAAGGTTGCCAGCCTGAAACCATATGGCCAGAAATGGGGAAGTTTTTATGTAAACTTGTTAGGCAACTTCCATGTCTTTACTACTATGACTAAATTGGCACTCGAGTACTCTGACTAGTCCGTCATTTATTAAGTGCTTTTACTGTTTCCTTACCCTGGGCTAACACACTTTTCATCTCCTACATTTTCTTGGCTTCCTTCACCTGATTCTTCTCTCTGCTGGATTCGCCATGTCAGAGAGGATTTCCCTGTTCATCCCATCTGAAATAGCTCCCTTTCTTCTTTCTAGTCCTCTACCCTGCTCTATTTTTCTTGATATTATATTGTTTATTTACATGTTTATTATTTATCTCTCCCGTGAAAGTATAAGCTCCAGGAGGAAAGAAACTCTTAACTTGTTTCTAAACCCCTGTATGTAGACCAATGCCTGGTGCATTGAATGAGCTCCAGTATTTGAAAGGAGGAAAGGACAGAGAAAGGGAGGGAGGAAAGGAGAGAGTGAACCTCAGCTATTCCATGAGGTTTATTCTCATGCCACAGAGAAGTACACTGAGACCATTGCAACTGGAACCATTTGCTCAAGGTCACACGGCTAGTAAATAGCAGAGACGAATCCAGATAGTCTGAACCCAGAGCTATTAAAACTAACCACTTGAAGGCCCTTAATTTTTTAAGTTACAAAAACTTCTTATAATTTGACATTCCCCCCCAAGGAGTTTTATTTTTTTAATGGTTACTTTAATGTCCTTTCATTTTTAGTTTTTCAACAAAAGTTTCTTGACTGCTTACTAAATAATAAAGCATACAACACTAAGTCCTGGAGTTGACACAAAAAGTTCTGTCCTCTCTGACTGGGGAAATGAAGGTTTCACTAGTGAAGAGATTAATATCAGTGCAAGGCAACATATGCTAAGAGCCAAATGAATTATGGAAGAGGCCCTTTTCTCACCAGTAGCAAGAGAAGGTGATAGGGAAGACAGAAAAAGGTGAGAGCATTTTAGGTGAGAGGAGCTAAATGAGGTATTATTCTGTGTGTGTTTTGTTTTTCATAAAGCCTATCTTGATACCCAGTTCACTTTCACTTATTAAAATGTTTCTCAGAAACTCTTCACTGGTATGGTTACATTAAAATTATTCCTATTACTTAATTTGATACAGAAAGCAGTTTAATAAGATTAGTCTATCTTGGACCTTATCCAAGGAGGATTATTAGAAGTCTTCAGGAACCTCATTGACATATATAACCTGGCCCAGTATTAACAGCTTCCAGAAGAGCAATAGACCAGCCACATTCTACTTACGAAGTTTTCTCATCTTTCAAGTTATTTGTGGGTATCAGTTCTAGGAATTTGTGCCCAGGGATCTGGGTCTTATGAACAATGTTGAGGTTAAATGAATTTCTAATATATGCTTTGCATGTTTTATGAAAAAAAAAAACTTATTTAAAATGTACTGTTTTGAAGGGAAAGCAATGGCTGCATTTTGTTAAAATTTGTGTTCATGAGAAATTGGTGTAGTAACTTTAGAATTTCAAGTAAGTTTTGTGGCTTTTTCCAAGTAGGTTTTGTTAGAGTTTACTGAATAACTGTCTTTTTTTATTTGTTTATTGGCCAAAATCTGTTTGCTTTTTTTAAATTCTTGTAACAGCACTTGAAAATGCTTTCTTTACATTTCAAAGCCTGTGAGTTTTTTACCTTTTACATTTCAAAGCCCTCGATATTTTACCATAAACAAATTTGATGGATGTGTCCATTCTTGACTAAAATTTGAGTCAATTTAAACTGGAAATAAGATATTCTTTTGTGTTATTCATGTTTTATAGCAGTACTATTAGTATATAAATTTTTTTTACTGGAAGAGTAGCATGTGTACCTCAGTAACTTTGAGGCCAACTGACCCAAACTCTTTGTAACATAAAATGCATTTTAACTTTGGGGAAATTCATAAAATATTAATATTCAGAAGGAGTCAGTTGCAGATGAGATTTGCATGTGTAAGATACCTTTCATGAAATTCTTGTTGGCAGTTATCCAATGAGTACATCTTGGGTAATAGTGCCATCTGCTGTTCCCAGCCTAGCATTGCTGCCAGTTTACAGAGTGGTCTGTAATCTACAAATGGAATGAATATAGAGTAAAATTTTACCTTTCCAGATAAAAGGTTTATATGTTGGACCTTATCATCTTTACTCACTAATCTTAAATTTTTGTATCATTTGATAATATTTTTTCTAATTCTGTTAAAGTTGTGTCATGTAAAATTGTCAAACATAACTTGAAGTGGTTGGTGAGCCTAATTTGTACAATATAACATCAACAGTAACGAATAAAATGTTTGATTTTAATTTTTTATCACAAAAGGAGCAAAATTATTTTCCATGTGTTGGGTTAGTGTTGATTGTTTTTAGTATGTATGACTTTGTTTCTGACTCCAGTATTTTTTATTTTAATATGAAATATGTCTCCCTTCCACTGAAATTTTACAAACTACCTATGAAAGTCATTTTATTTACCAATAATGTGTTTATAAGATAGGATGTAATGCTAATAGATATCTTTCCTTCATGTTTACCATGTTAATGTTTAAAAACATCCTATAATTTTGATTCTCCCAGTAATAATGTTCCTTGTCTTTATTTTTACTTCACGGCTGGTAAATACAAGATACTTTATATGCTAGGCATTTGTTCCAAGCATATAAATGATGAGTAGTTTTCATTCACATTTTTCCTGTTCTTAAAACTGGTAAAGAATTTTTCAGTGACAAATTGGTATGTAAAACTTAAGAACCTGAATTTAAAGCAATTTACTGTATCTTATTGATGTGTTTTATTCTGCTTTCCAAAATGACAGGATTATATTCAAGACCTATATTTGTGGACACTGATATTTGAGTTTTGAGTATGAAGCCCTTTAAAACATGTTTTATGCCTGTTTTCAAACAGCATGAAGCTGAGCTATTTGTAAGACTAAAAACCAAACTCTCCTGTGAATTTTTCAAATTTTAACTTAAATATCTCTCTCCTACTCTTTAATTTAAATATCACTAGTAAAATGGTTCCCACATTGAAAGGTAAAAGCTATGTTGGTTTATTTTCATATTGTAAGTCAGGCAAACTGGGCTTTCTCTTATCTGCCCTGTCTCTTTGTTAGTCCTAAAGTGATCTTTAAAGAAACACAAAGATAACATTCTGGTTTTCTCTAATCTCTTTCCTTCCTTCCTTTATAATTTCTCCACTGCTATTTTGTTAAACATACTGGCCCTTGGGCCAGCTTCTATGATAATACTTTTATTTGTATTAGGAGCTGGTTGTACATCCATATTTGAAGCTGCAAACACTGTAAGCTTTAGACATCAAGAACTATTTGTGAGCTCACCTTTTGACTTTTAATACTAATGATATGCCTTGTAAATCCAAATGGGAGAATATGTTAGAGAAAAAACCCAAGGCTTCAAATCGTTGATACATGTGAGACATCATCCTGAAGTCTGAAATACTATCTTTTGGTTGGGAATTAACGATGGTGAAATAATAGTGAGATTAACTAAGACCGATAGAAACAAGTGTATTTTCACATTGACAAATTAAAGTTGGATCACATGGAATAGTATCCATTATGACTTTTCTCTGCCATATTAACACTACTATACATGTAAGTGATAAAAATGTCATCCACTGGTATAAATATGTTCACATTAATAAATTAGCCGGGCAAAGAATCTCGTCATTTTATATGCTCAGTTAGTACATTGCATAATTAAAATCCACAGGAGCTTTTATTTTAAAGCATGTGGAACTATTTGCTCATCCATGACACTGACAGTACTTGCTTTTATGTTGCAAAATATATTCTTCCTAAGTTGGGAGTGTTGGCTCTAGCAGCTATTACTTCCAAACATTCCGTGCACTGTTTTTCACATGAGAAAGGCCTGGTTAGAGCTGACAGGGACACACTTCCAGAAGACTGTCTTTCCCTCAGATAAACGGAGGTTGCACACGTCTGTATAATTACAATTTGCAATTGCCCAAAAGTTGAACCAAAGATTTTTTATAAATTGTTAATTTTTAAACCAAATTTCTTTTCATACTCTTTGTAACACTTAGTATTTTATGCTTAGATCTGTTGCGATTTAAAAATTACTTGGATGCAAAAACTACCTAATTGTCAAACCACTTTTTATAGTTTCTTAGAATGTAAATCTAGTTATTGTCCACAAAGTCTAAAATCCCCCAAATTTTTTTAGATGCTTGTTGAATACACAGTGGCTCCCAATTCAGCTATTGGGAGTATTCATATCAGCTTAGAGCAAGAGTTTAAACATAAGGTGTGAACCGTAATGTTGAATTTTTCATGTCCAGCCTAGCATGTGAAAAAAAGAAAAAATATGAAACAATACATTTCTTAGAACACTAATTGAAAAAGCAAAAGACTGGAAACAGCGCAAATGATCACCAATAAGGCATGGTGGAAAAAACTATCATTTAACAGATAAAATAGGCTGTAAAATAGAATGGGAAAGTCTCTATACTGACATAATGCGTAGTATGTTAATTTTGCATAAGAAAGAAGTGAATATGTATACCTGTATTTTCAGAAAGAAACAAAGGAAGGATAAAAACCAAAACTTAATAAAAATGGTTACCGATGGATTGGGGAAAGAACGGAGAGAATGGGATAGGAAAGGAAACTTAGATTCTCTGAATGATGTTTTACATTTTGACTTTGGAATCGTGTGTTTTTTGCAACTAAAAAATAATATTAAAGATAGGAGATAACAAGTGTTGTCAAGGACATGGAGAAAAAGGAGCACTTGTACACTGTTGGTAGGAATGTAAACTGGTGCAGCCACTATGGAAAAACAGAATGGAGGTTCCTCAAAAAATTAAAAATAGAAATACCATGGCCCAGCAATTCCACAATTCCACTACTAGGTATTTACCCAAAGAAAACAAAAACACAAATTCAGAAAGATAATATGCACCCCTATGTCTATTGCAGCATTATTTACAATAGCCAAGATAGGGAAGCAACCTCAGTGTCCATGGATAAGTGAATGGGCAAAGATGTGGCCTGTGTATCCACATACACAAACAGACACACTGGACTATTACACAGCCATTAAAAGGGTGAGATCTTGCCATCTGCAACATGGAAGGACCTAGAGGCTATTATGCTAAGTGAAATAAGTCAGAAAAAGGAAAATACAATAGGATTTCACTTATATGTGGAATCTAAAAAAAAAAAACAAGTAAATAACAAAAAGCAGAATCAGATCTACAAATACAGAGAATAAACTGACAATTGCCAGAGGGGAGAGGGGTTGGGAGATGAGCAAAATGAGTGAAGGGGAACGAGAGGTACAGGCTTCCAGTAATGGAATGAGTAAGTCTTGGGAACAAAAGGTATAGTATGTGGAATATAGTCAATGGTATCATGATAGCATTATGATAGTGGCTACACTTGGGGTGAGCATAGTATATAACATAGAGTTGTTGAATTACTATACAACTATGTTGTATACCTGAAACTAATGTAACATTATGTGTCAACTATACTCAGATAAAAAATACTAATATTAGGGAGGTCTGAGTGGCTCAGTCAGTTAAGTGTCTGCCTTCAGTCTGCCTGGAATGCTGGGATTGAGGCCCGCATCGGGCTCCTTGCTCAGTGGAGAGCCTGCTTCTTCCTCTGCCTGCCATTCCCCCTACTTGTACTCTCTCTTTTTCTCTGACAAATATATAAATATTTTTAAAATTTGTTAATATTTATCACAAGGGCAATAAAATAGAAAATAAGACCTAAATCAAAATGAATTGAAACAAATTGAACCCACCCAAATATCTCATTGGTAGCATAAGCACATGGAGAATTATTTCAGGTAACTTTAGAGGATACCGTTTTGATAGTTCATCAGTGGAATAATTCCTGAGATAAAAAAAGAACCATAAAAAAAATTTAAACTGTATTAATTCATCTTGTTAATAGTAACGTTAATCTTTTTACTTTGAAACTAACACATCCTCAACTCTCATATTAAGAGAAACAACTAGGGGCACCTGGGTGGCTCAGTGGGTTAAGCCTCTGCCTTCGGCTCAGGTCATGATCTCAGGGTCCTGGGATTGAGCCCCACATTGGGCTCTCTGCTCAGCAGGGAGCCTGCTTCCTCCTCCTCTCTCTCTGCCTGCCTCTCCGCCTACTTGTGATTTCTCTCCCTCTGTCAAATAAATAAATATTCAAGAGAAACAACTAAGTACTTTTGATCATATCGTTAAGACTTAAGATTTTTAAAGTGAGAGTAAAGATATACAGATATAAAATCAGAGACTTTAAAAGTCCTCTGATCTTTAATTTGATTGCTAGTATCAGTGTGAACTCATAACACTTTTTTTTTTCTTAAAATATCCACTTCCTATCCCACCCACTGAAAGAGCTGGGAAGCAGTGACAATCCAGAAACAGTGAACACCCCTGGTCCCCGAGTTACTGTCTTTAAATATCATTCCTCACTCAAAGGAGTATGAGCCCTTTGGAGAAATGGCTAAGTTGAGGTCTCAGGCAGGAACAGTGCAAGATGAGCCTGGAACATCTTGTCACCCCTTAACTATAAGGGGTCATATCAAAAGGTTGCAGGACCAACTTCAGGAGGTCCCCATTACCAAAGGTAGAATAATTTGAGCAACGAAATATGAAAATGGTTACATAGAGTAAAATATGTTAAGTGTATAAATATTCAGGAACTCATAATGCTCACCTCTGGATCAAAATCAACAAGTAAAGGGAAAAATTAAACATTGATTCTGCCTTTCCTGTACAGACTGTACTTCACAGTCAGTAAGGGAAGCTCTTCGTAACAGAGGAACCAGAGCTAATAAATTCAGGGAGAATAATAGAATTAGAAAAATCACCATTTTGCAACATCTCATGAAATAATGGATCTAATCAACAAACATTAATGTCTGCAAAGAACAATAAGTGAAAGGTTGATGAAGAGCTTTATAATAGGGTCAGGCTGACATCATCTTGGACCCACTGATCAATCTCATCCTTAAAATTGGGAGAAACACATCCCATTACGGTGCAATGGGAATTATACAGCATCATCTTTGATGTATCCTTGACAAGAAGAAATTGAATCCAGCCTCTAGATCGAACTATTGGTTTACACAAAATTTGAGGAATAGAGGAACATGTTAAATGACACAATGAGAATAAAATCAGCCAGATCTAGAATATAGAAAATATAGAAAATTTTCTAGTGTGAATGATCCATTCTCTTCAATAAATAAATGGCAATAAAAGGGAGGGACTGAAGACTGTCAGTTATTAAAAGGAATTTAAGATACTTGTCAGTGAGGTCTAATGTGTGGACCTTGTTTGGATCCTGTTCCAAACTACCTATAAAAAGATTTTTTTGGACAATCAGTGAAAGTTAAACCTGGACTGTATAAGAAGATATTAAGGCATTACTGATAATATTATCGGGTGTGAAGATAGTATTATAGTTATATTACTGTTTGGTTTTTTTTAAGTCTTTATTTGAAGTGCCTACTAAATATTTAAGGGTGATACAGCATGATGTCTGGGAGTTACTTTTGAGTACTCCAGGTCTCCCCCAAAAAATGAAGTGAGGGGACACCTGGGTGGCTCAGTCAGTTAAAGCCTCTGCCTTCGGTTCAGGTCATGATCCCAGAGTCCTGGGATCGAGTCCCACATCGGGCTCCCTGCTCAGTGGGGAGTTTGCTTCTCCCTCTCCTGCCTGCCGCTCTACTTGTGCTCTCTCTCTCTGTCAAATAAATAAAATCTTTTTTTAAAAAATGAAGTGAGGATCAATAAATAAGAATAACTGAGAGTGGGGTGCCGGGGTTGCTCAGTTGGTTGAGCGGCTGCCTTTGGCTGGGGTCATGATCCCGGGGTCCTGGGATCGAGCCCCACATTAGTTAGGCTCCCTGCTCAATGGGAAGTCCGCTTCTCCCCCTCCCTCTTCTTGCTGCTCTGCCTACTTATACTCTCTGTGTATATGTCAAGTAAATAAAAAAAAAAAAAACTTAAAAAAAAAAAGAATAACAGAGAATTCCTGACTATAGAAGCTGAGTGATAGGTGCAAATAGATTCATTGTGCTGTTAATTCCATTTATATATATTTTCATAATAAATTTTTTCAAATTTTTAAAGCCCTCCCCCAAGATTAGCCCAGATGAGCTTGGATCATTACAGCATTACGTTCTCAGCAATGTGTTCTTGGGTTTTAGGTGAGAGCCTTGGTATGTAGGAATGTGATATTTGTGGATCTCAAGAGGAAAATATTTTTTTGTTAGAGCTTAACTATAACATCTTTTCATCCAGTTAAATTCCAGAAGTCATAAAAATTACTTCATAGAAAGAAAGAACCTTGCTTAGAATAGTGTTGTTAACAAGATTACACACCAAAATACACTGACATTATACCCTTTTTTTCTTTTTAGACCAAGCCACCCTGGTTGAACAAGTAAAAAGAGTAAAAGAAATTGAAGCCATTGAAAGTGATTCTTTTGTTCAGCAGACATTCAGATCAAGTAAAGAAGTCAAAAAGGTAAGTTTTCATCCAGACATTATGAATAAGCCTTTAGATTCCTACTGAGGAGATTCTTTATTAATGGATTTTACTTAAATGTAAGTGCTTCTTCTAACAGATGGGGTGATCGAGTGTCAGCATGTTATTGAGAGAGAGAGAATGAATCAGTGAGAAGCAGTTCCAGTTTAACTTGCAAAAATATTTCTGATGCCATTTTTATTTTAAAATTCACTGAGAAGACAAAGTAAAATGTCAACAGTTCTAAAGCAGTAATATGCATTTCATGAACATATAGTTTTCTTTTCAAGTGTCTACATCGGCTTTTTGAATTGATACTGCTAGAGAAAAGTTAGAAGAGAGCTTTAACAATCAGATTATTACCCAAATAGTAACACGTATCTACACTCTTTGCCCAGATGGGTATCGCTTATTCAACTCCAGTAAAAGGAGTTTTGATTGGCATTTTATTTCTGTTGAATATTGCACGTACTCTTTCAGTTATTATCAGGGCCACCTTTAAGAATCTGTTCCTTTAGTCAGAAAAGGCATTCCACTGTAAGATACACGTATTCCTTAATAACATACATGTAATGAAGACATGGCATTATTACCACTTATTCAAAAATATTCTGTGTCTGTAAATATATTAATGACTGCATAGTATCCTGATAAATTTATTATGATTCATTTCTTTTTTTCTTTGATACTAGATATTTAAGTAATTGTAAGCTTGAAGGTAGGACATACATGTTTGTAAATAAGTATTATTATCCCCTTAAGATCAGTTTTTAAGATGGAGTTATTTGCGTAAGGTTAATATTTATTTTCACACATGTTCCCAGAGTCATCCTCCACACACGTTGTACCGATCCAGATTCTGCCCACAAGTACAAGGAGATGTCTGCCTCTCACACCCCGGTTAACACCAAGTCCTTTTTCCCGTTCCTGACCTGATAGGTAGTCAGGCGAAATTGACCTTCTGTTTTCCTATTAGCATTTCCCTTATTGCTAGTCACATGAACATCTTCTCAGTTACCATATACTTTTTAAATCTTCCTGGAGAGGTGACTTGAGCATGTGCTGGTGCCTGAGTGCACAGCACCAGGCAGCCCTGGTTAGCCCCTGGTCCCTGCCTCCGTTTGCCGATTTCATTTGAACTTTTTGTAGTTTGCCACCATGACTCCTAAAAAATGGTGGAACTATAGAATGGACATCCATAAGTATAGTTGCTCATTTTATTTAATATCTTACTCAAATATCTTACATATTAAAAGTCATTCATATGTCCTAAGAGAATTATAATTTACCTTCCTAATATTTGTTCTCTGAGATTCACCCTGACTTCCCAGGTCTCTCTGGACTCATTTAAAATATTAAGAGCATTTTCTTTCTATGGAAATCCTTACTCCTCTCGAGTTCACACACCAGGTTTCCCTCTAAACAGCTTTTCCCCTTTTGATACAAATTATTAATAATAAACTTATTTTTAGGCACCCGGGTGGCTCAGTTAAGCGTCTGCTTCCAGCTCAGGTCATGATCTCAGTGTCCTGAGATCAAGTCCCACGTCAGGCTCCTTGCTCAGCAAGGAGTTTGCTTCTCCCTCTGCCCTTCCCCCCTCCCCACTCGTGATCTCTCACACTCTCCCTCTCAAATAAATACATCTTTTTTTAAAAATTATTTTTAAAAATAACAAACTTATTTTTAATTCAATTTTTTTCCCTCCAAGATACTGGCAGCTCTTCCAATAACTAGCAAAACCAGCAAAGAGCAAGGAAATTGTTGGGAAGGGTACCTGATATAGAGGAAAGAGGGTAGGACTTCGGACTCAAGGAGATCTGAGTTTGAATCTTACTTTGCAAACTTCCTGCCATGATTTGTGGTCTCCAGCAAGTTTCTCAACCTCTTCAGCCCTCAGTTTCCAAATTCATAGAATAGAACCAGTAATACCTACTTTTTGGAGTTGTTGAGGAATAAATATAATGAATATCAGATATCTAACATGGCTCTTAACCCAATAAATGTTTATTTTTAAATTAACATCTCTAGCTCCTAAGTTAGTTTATATACAAGTACATTCTGTAAACTAAGCACAGTGCTTAAAAACCTCTACTGTAGGACCTCAGTCTGTCTTAAGGATCAACACCTTACCTCAGTTACAGTTTTCAGTCTTCCCCAAGTTTCCATGCTAACCAGTAAGGCAGACCTCTTGCTGAAAAACACAGAAAATCTTCAGATCTGGTTTTTCTTTTCAAGTCTTTTGAAAGGTATAAATGTAATAATATCTGTATATTTCAATTCCAGAATTAGTAATGTTTTCACCTCGTTGTATCCGCTAGAAAAGTTTTAAAAGATTATTTCCCGTAACATCTGAAGGTTATTAATCTTAAGCTAACTGACTAAATCCAAGAGAAAAAGTCTTTTTCCTAAATTTCTAACAAAACCCTGTAGAGTTAAATGGCTTTCCATAGGACCAATATAAAGGAATTTTACCTGTATCTCTGATCAGAGGGACCATCATTATTAATTATTTTAATAATTAGTTTCTGTTGTTTTAGTTCTCACTGCCAAGTTGGAATTTTCTCTTACCTTCAGTACAGCTTTTCTTGCACTTCTAATTCAAATGCCACCATGAGGGATAAAGAAGATTAAGATGAAATAGGGGCCTCTTGGGGCACCTGGGTGGCTCGGTTGGTTTAGCATCTATCTGACTCTTGATTTCAGCTCAGGTCATGATCTCAGAGTCGTGAGATCGAGCCCCACATCGGGCTCCACACTCATCAGGGAGTCTGCCCGAGATTCTCCCTTTCCCTCTGCCGCCCCCCCCCACGTGCCCTCACTCTCTCTAAAATAAATAAATAAATCTTTTTTTTTTTTTTTAAGATGAAATAGGGGTCTCTCAGTTTCATAAGGAACATTCATGAATCTGTGCAAGAGCAACCCATCTACTGTCTCAGCCATCTTTTAAAAGAGGTGGCCCTTAACAATAATTCACACAAAGAAATAAGATCAACTCTGCAAAGCCTTGAGCTGGCTAGTTCTAGATTGAATAAGTATGATGGAGCTGCAAAAGCGACCTAGAAATACTAATGCAGCACTGTGAGCTGAGCCACTTAAAAATGTATTTCATTAAAATATTTTACCAACATTTTTCTTTCTTTCCCCTAAAATTAAAACCAAATAACAATAAATCTTGGGTTTAGCAGTTGGGAAGCAGTGGTCAAAAACACGAGATGTTGGGGTCAGCTCTGATTCTGCCATTCACTGGCTATGTGTCCTTGAACCACATGAGAACCCCATGGCTCTCTTACCTTAAAAGGGGGGTAATACCCCCGGCAGAAGTTTTATAAGGATGAGCAAGATACTTTACATAAAACAGTTAGCCAAGTGCCTGACACTCGGGAAATGAAGGCTGTTACTATTCTTTCTCTCCCTGCTTCTGTTCCACCTGTTCCTCTTCCTGGATGCTGAGGGCTGCATCTGTCTATGGCTTTCATAAAAGGAATTGGAGATGCAAGGATTCTCATTTTAGTTGGGTCACAGCGTGTTTTATGTAATATTTTATGGTTTATAGACCCTAAAATTCTCCCTGGAGCCTTAGTGACCTATTGCATTACTAAGTGAATAATTTAAAAATTTACTTCACAGCTTTACATGTAGCTTTACATAGTAGCTTACTAGTTTAGTGTACAGACAGCAGCTTTGGGCCACTTTGTTTCAACACAGCATTTGGAAACATTAAAGCACTAACCAAATGATGTAAAACAATGTTGTAACATAGCCCCATTTTGTTTTTTATATTTAAATAATTTAAAGTGACTAAAATAATAATGGCTATCATTAATGCTAGATATTTAATATCTATAAGTTATCTAAAATCCCAGTAACCTTTATTTAAAACTAAACAAGCTGAGGCTGAGCAAATTTTATAATCTACGGTCGAAGTGCTAATAAATGACAAGAAGGGATATCCACACAAAATTTATTCAACTCTAGAGCCCATGTTTGTTTTTAGTCATTCAATGTCTCTCATAATTGTGAACTCAGTGCACATTCCTATTGAAGTATAAAGAAAGCATGCATTCAGTAATATGCTAAATATTAGCATATGGGGATATGCTAAAAAAAAGAGAGAGAAGATGGCATTTACCTGAGTGAATGTACAACAGTCTAAAGTATTAGCCATCTAACACTGGATTTTTGTTAGTCACTGCATTTCAAAATGATCAGAAAAGCAGTGATGGGCCAACAGTGAATAAATTTACACTCAACTGTAATATAAAACAGAAGGCCAATTTATTAGTTTAGAAAACAATATCCCTTTCCAGTTTCTAAAATGTCTGTGTCTGCAATATAAGGTAGCGATTCAGGATGCCCAAGAAGCTGAATTATTTATCAGGAGATTACTTAGCAAAGGGAGGTAAATTATCTTGAGGACCATTTCATCCAGATCATGGGGAGATAGGGGCTATCCCTGATGCATAGCAAAGACTAACTCTCTTGAGGACTAAATTACTCATGACCCAGGTTTCAACATCTTTCTCTTCTGGACAGTTCTATATACATTGGCATAAAGTTTGTATCTCTGAAAAAGGATTCTCTATACTCACAACCCCTTCAATTGATAGAGTCTTCAGCTGTGTGAATTCCACTAATTAGGCTAAGGAGCTGTTACTAGAAAGTGGCTATTACCAGTAACATTCTAGACATTGTGTCTCTGTCAACACATTTCGATTTAACAGGTTAACCTTCTGTAATCATCTCTCTCTCTCGTGAGTGATAATCTGATAGCTCCTGCTAGACTATCAACTTCAGGAACCAAGATGCAGTTTGTTTCCAAATGCTGTCCCAAATAACCTTATTGCCAATTATTCAACCCTAAAATTGGTGTAGCTGGCAGATATCCACCTATGTTCAGAAAGAGGATAAATAACCCTAAGCATCAGGGTCTAACTCTTTTCCTTGGAAGTACATTTTAAAACGAGTTTTCCAAACTGAACCACCAGGTGGCAGTGCTACTCAAAGCCAGATACTTGATAGTGGCCACGTTGTGGGTTTTTTAATAGTCAAAATTTCTGCCACAGTTTTCCTCACTTAAATAAAGAAGCAATTGATGATTCTTGTCATCTATTTTTTAATTACCCATTTAAATACTAACTTCCATGCTCTGATCCTAATCTCTGAAAATTTTACCTGAAATGTGTATAAGCACTTCTCAAAGAAAACAATGTACTGTAGGTAAAAACAGAATGAGATCACTTCACTTATATAATAGAATGTTACCTCTGCCACCTGAATATGTGTGATCCACGTCTTTGGCAACTAGAATAACAGCACTGCACAATTCTTCAAGGCAGTTCAATATTGCCAGTCTAAGCCCCATCGAAGCACAGCTAAGACAGGCAGAATGACATGCTCCTCTATTCTCTGCAGGCAGCACAGACTACCAAAAAAATGATGTCTGGACCTCACTAGATTAGCATACTTCCCACCTTTCCCTATTGCAGGATGTTGGGCTTTACTGATCTACGTCCTCAGTTTTATAAAGGGTCAGTATGGTATCACACACGGCCGGAGGCCTTCTAGGCCCAGTAGGCTGGAGACAGAAAAGTTTGACACTTGGGGATGGAGGTGGGGGGAGTATCAGCTTCAAAATACTAAAAGAAAACTGCCAGATTTAACAGTTATTTCTTTAAGTCTCTGTATGTCCCTTGTTGAAATTTGCGATTGTCTTTATCTTGATATCTGTTAGTAATCTGTAGGTCCCATTAGCAAAATGTAATTTCCATGTGGTACAGGGAACATACCTATTTACTCTCCCTTATGTACCCAGTGCTTAGCAACTAGTAGCACTCAATAAGTACTGAATAGATGGATATCCACTTCTAAGATAAATCATTCTAAGAAAGGATTAACTAATTCGTATAGATTTCATTTTCTAGGTGTTTTTTCCCAGTGATATCTGTTTTACCCTTCACTCAGAGAAGTAGATGTTCAGAAGTAAAAGAAAATGGAGGTTCAGAAACTACACATATAGAATCAGTAGGTATAGAAAAAAGGCTGAGTGATGGAATTAATCTCCCAGTCATCTTGGGTTTTTAACTTCCAACTCCAGCTTCTCATCTAGTCCATTTCATGTTATCCCTGCAGACTTGCTGCTAGTTAGTCACTTCCCTGGCCTTTTCCTTTCTCAGATAGGGAGGCATGGGAATTAACCCAAGAGAGCGCAACACTGCTGGCTTCTTCCAGGCAGCAGCAACAATTTACCAGTCCTCGTGTCCACAACCCTGAGCCCAGTGCCTGGCCCTCAGTATTCCGTGATGGAATATCATTCAGCAATAAAATGGAATGACGCACTGATACATGCTTTAATCTTTCATGGATGAACGTTGAAAGCATGCTCAATGAAAGAAACCAGTCACAGAAAACAAAACAAACCAACAACAACAACAAAAACTATCTAATGTATGATCTTTTGTATGAAGTGTCCAGAATAAGCAAGTGCATAGTGACAGAAAATAGATGAGTGGTTGCATAGGGATGGGGAGACTGGGGGAAATGGAGAGCAGTGAGTGATAATGGGTATGGGGTTTTGTGGGAGGAGGATGGAAATGTCCTGAAGTTGCTTGTGGAGTTGGTTACAAAACTCTGTGGATATGCTAAAAGCTATATGAATTGTGATATGTAAATTATATCTCACTGAGGCTGTTATTTTAAAAGCAAAAACTAAACAACCTTCAAATTTGCTTTTCATCTCTAAAGAGATCAGATGAATGCTGGAGCTCTGTTGCTTGTTTTGACTAATAGAATTTAGATTTATGAAATATGTTTTTCTATAGTATAGACTTATACATCCCAGTTTCTCAAGAAAAATATGCTAATCATAAAAAAATGATCAACATTTTCTCCATGTTTTTGTATTTGCGTGCTTGTTTTAAGAATTGTTTCTTATTGGGGCGCCTGGGTGGCTCAGTGGGTTAAAGCCTCTGCCTTCGGCTCAGGTCATGATCCCAGGGTCCTGGGATCAAGCCACACATCAGGCTCTCTGCTCAACGGGGAGCCTGCTTCCCCCTCTCCCTCTGCCTGCCTCTCTGCCTATTTGTGATGTCTCTCTTTCTCTGTGTCAATAAATAAATAAAATATTTTTTTAAAAAAGAATTGTTTCTTATTTAGTCACCCAGGGCCTTTTTATGATTAGTAGTATCTCATAGGAGACTAAATGAACAATTACTATTCAAAATAAAAAATATTGTTAAGGCAAATTTTTAATTGTATCTTGTGATCTAATTAATCAACTATTTTTATATCATATTTCAGTCCGTGGAGCCTGGTGAGGTGAAGCACCCAGCTGCCACATCAGGCCCAGCACCAGGAGCTGCTGACCCACCCAGTAGTGAGAAAGAAATAGACCCCGGCAGCATCCCCACGGCCATCAAGTACCAAGATGACAATTCTCTGGCCCATCCAAATGTAAGATCCTTCGATCGGAACAATGTCCACTGAAGTCTAGTTGACTGAAAGGAATCCAGACTGTTGTTATTTTCTGCTGGTGACAGAAGCCTAATGGAGGAAATAGATTCATATGTTCCTATTGGCTAGAAACAGGCAGCTGACCCTCCTCCCTTAGAGCAGTTACATGGATTTGAATCTGGTACCAGCCAAATCGTGTTGCCTGACTTTTAGAAGTATTCTTTCTATGCTTAACAAAAACAGGCAAAAAAAAGAAGTTTGTTTGTTTGTTTTTTATATCTAGCACTAAAAGAGCTAATTCTGCCTCAGCTCTAGTTAGTTCATTGACTTGAGCATGTCATTGACAGCATATTTTGCTGTCTGCTCTGAAGTCATGGCATTCCACTGTGTCTCTGAGAGTGCAGGAGATAAACTTCACAAAACGTGCCATAGAATTGTTAACAAACAATGTTGATACTGGTCCTTTTCTCCAGGGCTTTCTGAACATTATTAATTCCAAATAGATTATCTTCAGTTGAGAAGTCACCAAAAGTTAAAGAGTATCCAAATCTTATGCTAAGGGATGTATTCTGTAAAGGTAATTTAGGTTACATGAGATCAAATCCAAGTTATTGGCAAACAATAACATTTTTCCTTTTTCTTTTTCTTATTTCAGTTATTTATTGAGAAAGCCGATGCTGAGGAAAAGTGGTTCAAGAGATTAATTGCTCTCCGACAAGAAAGACTAATGGGCAGTCCTGTGGCCTAAGTAATATACGTATGGTTGAATTAACAGTAACATTGGAAATTTAGGTTTTTAAATCCCAATATTAACTTTTTACTCTTAAAAAGCAGTTAGCTGATTATGTGAAAAGGTAATATTTCATTCATTTCTCATGTAGGCTTGAATATTTTTTGATTTGAACTTAATCAAACATTGTGAATATTAAAACTAGTGTAAAATTTAACAATGCATGAAAATGTCATACTGTTAATAAAGTTACTCCTAAAAATATCAGTGGTAAAATAAATGGTACGCAATAGTGTTTGAGTAAAATTGGAAAAATATCAAGTCATCATTTAAGGACATAATTTTGATTAATCATGCATATGTAAGAATCTAACTATATGCTATCCATATGAGATTTCATCTTCCATGTATTATGAAACCATTTTTGAATCTTTTATTTCACCTTATTGTAAAAATTTAGGCAGAATAAAAAGCACTCTAAACAATCTAAGCATAATGAGCATGTTAATCTTAAAGGAAAAACATATTTTTTGAAAACATTTCTGAAAATTAAATAAATTGATCTTTGCTTATGGATCAGCATTTACTAAATGTTCGTTTTAAAAAGGATAGCAGACCCCAGCTCATTCTCCTAGAACCATAAGTTCATACTAGACTTCATCAGTTGACCAAATACCCATGATGGGGAAATCATTTCTGAGGAAACTGGTAAGAACTCTCACTTCAGTCTTACTTATCCAACTGCTATTCCCTGCAGAGGAAGCCCGCTAATTGTGATTTTGATAAGGCTATCTGTCATTGTAGAAAACCTTTCTCCGGTAGCTGAATGAAAACCAACTTTGCACTCCATACTAATCAGGCTAGAGATAAGGATTTCTAGGCCTTGCCCTACAAAACTAGTTTTCAACAGCTGACGTGAATATTTCCCTTCCATTTTGTTCTGTTGTCTGGTCTCACTCTAATTTGGTCTCTATGAAGACGGTGCCTCGGAATACAAGATAAACCTGAAAAGTTTTTGGGAAAGGATTACCAATATATAGGACAGTTTAAAGCCATCTTTGTTATATTTCTGAAACCAATAAAATTCTAATTCCTGTAAAAATTTTAAAAATAGGGGCACCTGGGTGGCTCAGTCGGTGAAGCGTCTGCTTTCAGCTTAAGTCATGATCCCAAGGTTCTGGGATCGAGTCCCTTATCTGTCTTCCTGCTAAGCAGCGGCTCTCTCTCTCCTGCTCTCCCTGCTTGTGTCTCCTCTCTCCCTGTCTCTGTCTCTCTCTCTGTCAAACAAACCAATAAATAAATCTTTTTAAAAATAAAAATTTCAAAAATATTCACATTTTAAGTAGGTGCTAGTTGTCTTATCTTTTCTCTCCTTTTTTTAGCTGTAAGTAAAAGTGCTTAGCATAAACTCAGGTTTATGTGATCCTTAATAAAGATACACACATTTTTATAACTAAAAAAGGGATTACAGTTTTTGCAATATTTTGTATTTCATTCCTTGCGTAACTTGTAAACAGTAAAAACAAAAAAGCATAACTTCCAAACACTCTTTTGGAAAGTATATTGTACGAGAATTTAGGTTGTCAGTGCTCGCTTCGGCAGCTCATATAATAAAATAAGAATATAGGTGGGGCGCCTGGGTGGCACAGTCGTTAAGCGTCTGCCTTTGGCCCAGGTCAGATCCCAGGGACCTGGGATCGAGCCCCGCATCGGGCTCTCTGCTCTGCAGGAAGCCTGCTTCTCCCGCTACCATTCCCTCTGCTTGTGTTCCCTCTCTCGCTGTGTTTCTCTCTGTCTAATAAATAAAATCTTTAAAAAAAAAAAAAAATAAGAATATAGGTTGTCATTTGGTCCACTAGTAATTCTTCAGAGAACCTGGACTAGGAGGCATTTTTTCCAGTCTACCTGATGCTCCTTACCTATAACTACTGAAGATATTGTGATCTGTGTTAATTATATTTAACACCAGTGTTCCTTTGTGGCAAGTAGCCCAAACACAGAAGTTTCTATTACAGTTGATTTGTATTTTAAAGCTAAATTTTTCAGAGGGATGGAGAATCAGGTTATTTTTTTAATTAACTAAACTTTAGTCCCTGAAGGAACTCAGTGACTATTCCCCTCCTTCCTGATTTCCAGTATGATTCATTTTAATGTATTATTAACCTCATTTACCTACATTCCTGTTGAAGACAACAATATTACCACACAAGCCAAATCAAATTTAATGAGAAAGACTTCAGAGAACACTATCAAATATATCACCATACTCAAGCTAGGTGATGCATCCTGGCCTTCTTTAATATCCTAATATAATGAGTCTATAAAGCACAACAATCCCTTTCGTGTCACTTGACTAATGATAACAATTTGGACTTACATGAGACCTTGGTGTTTATTGAAACGCTGATTTCATACAGAATGATGAGTGCTCATAATATAAGTTGGGTTTTCATTTCTGACTACATTCTTAGGGAAAATGGAATAAGAACATTAAATCATTCACCTGCTTCACTTCAGCATCCTCACCTATAAAATGAGGATGCTAAGAGTGGCCCTGCTTTCTTTGATTTTTCAGCAAAATAACATAAAAGAATGCCCTTCATAGAAAAAGTATTCTGTTTATGCCAAGATAACATTTTAGCATGCTAGCCAGCTTAAAGAAATATGGAGCAAATAGTTGCATGGGTAATGGTGTGAAAAGCTGTGCCCCAACATCGGTGTACTCCTTCTGTATGCTCTTGAAATGCCGTGGTTGGTGGATTCCACCCCAGCTTTGTCCCCAGCTCTCCCTGATCTCCCTCCCTGCCGAGAACACAGGAAACCCTATTTGCCCTGAAGTTAATGACCTATACCGTCTACTTACTTGAGGGGTCTCGGGTCTTCTTTAGTCAAATTTACCCACTTACTCATTAATCTTTTTTTTCAATACCTAGTTTGTACTGGGCACAATGAGTGCAGTCAGGTATACACAGGTGAGTCTAGTGGGGATCCTGCCGCCAAGAGGTTTAGTTATGAAGCTCAGACATGTATATGACATAAGAAATATAATACTTAGTGGCAGAGGAGAACACACGGTTGCAGTGAAAAGAGAAATTACTCCAAGTTAGAAAATTAAGGAAGACCTCATGAAAGAAATCACGACTAACAAAGACTTTAAGACGGCTCCCAGAGCCACAAGGACTCACAGCCATCCACCTCCATGTTCCTAATAGTTGCCCTCGAAGGCTGGGAACCATCACTGTTCTGATCCAGGGAAGAATCCTTCTTGTGAAAGACCTAGATGGGCCTGCCTTTCAATTTTATGAAAAATCCAGGCAAAATTTGAGGTTCCTGGTTACCCTTTGGCTTTCTCTGACCATTTCTACCTTTCGGTGGAGAATTGGATAAGTAAGCCAAGCCTTCATTTGGCCACTGGTATCAACAGTCTTGTATCACTACCAAGATGACGTAAGCCGAGACATGCAAAGCTAACTGAAAGGAAACTTCCAGTAACTCTGAGAAAGCATCACACCTGCCAGTAAGGCCTTACACAGCCATGTGGATCCCTGTGCGTTCCCCGATACTCTTTGTTTTTCCACTGTGTACTGTTAAAGAAAGCATCATTTTGGAACTAAAAGATACAGTCCACTTGTCTGGTTAGATCCTACCTCAAGTTTTCCTTTCCTTTGGGCATCCAGTGAAAATCTTTAAGCGTACAAATAAGATAGGAACAAAGCTGGAAATGGAACAAGGCAGGTGGCATTTTTGGTCACTGAGCTATGGATGATTTGATCTGGAATTCTTGTATCCATATTACTCCTTCCTTCCCTTTTCCCTACCCCCAAATTCCTTGAGTATTATAGAAGAAATTCTATTTATTTATTTTAAGAATTATTTCTTTTAGAGAGAGAGCAATGGGGGGAGGGTTCTTAAGCGACTTTATGCTGAGCATAAAGACCCTGAGATTAAGACCCTGAGCCAAAACCAAGAGTCGGATGCTTAACCAACTGTGCCACCCAGGTGCCCCAACAGAAGGAATTTTAAACAAACTTTTGGCCATTACTCAATTCATACAATAATTGAATTATTTAGACATTTAAATGCCATCCTTTAAGTGTAAGCTTAACTCCTTGGAACTCCGTACTGGAATAATGAAAAAGCACAGCACCCTCACAAGAAAATACTTGAGCCTTTACCGCAGAACAGGAATAAAAATAAAGGTAAGAAAGACCACTTTGTGAATTCTCTAGTCATCTTCACCTTTTATCATAGGAGGGGACATTGGTCAATATATTTAACTGGTGGGTTTTTCTAAATCAAAGAAAATGCTCTTATCATCTATATTTCCAAGTTATTTTTGTTATCATTGTACACCCAGGATCTAGCCCACTCCTGACACAAAGAAAGTTCTCAATAAATATTTTCCAGTGAAAGAAGAATGAATTTGCCCATGTCAAATGAGCTATCTATTTAACAGTTATTTAAATTAAGCTATTTGGAGCCAGCACAAAAAATAAGTAAGTGTCTATGTATATACCAAAAGAACTGAAAGTACAGTCTCAAAGAAATGCTTGCACACCCATGTTCATAATAACATTATTCACAATAGCTACAACATGGAAGCAACCCAAATGTCCACGGATAGATGAATGGATAAGCAGAATGTGGCATATACATACAATGGAATATTATTCAGCCTTAAAGAGGAAGAAAATTCTAAGCAAAATAAGTCAAAGTCAAACACTGTATGTTCTCACTCATGTGGAATTTAAGAAACAGAACAAACTAACAAAGATTAAAAAAAGAGAAAGAGACAAACCAAGAAACAGACTCTTCACTATAGAGAACAATCTGATGGTTTCCAGAGGGGAGAGAGTAAGGGAATGAAGATTAAAGGATGTACTTGTGATGAGCACTGGCTGATGTATGGAATTGCTGAATCACTATATTGTACACCTGAAACTAATATAACACTATGTTAACTAAAAAAGGAAGGAAATTATGCAATATGCTACAATATGGATGAACCTTGAGGACATTGTGTTAAGTGAAGTAGCCCAATCACAAAAAGACACAAACTGTTATGATTCCACTTATAAGGGTAACTCAGAGTAGTTAAAATCATAAAGACAGAAGGCATAACCACAGTTGCCCAGACTGGGGGAGGGGGAAATGGGGAATTCCTGTTTAAGGGGTAAAGAGTTTCAGTTTCATAAGGTGAAAAGAGTTAAGGGGATGGATGGTGGTGATGGTTTCACAACACTGTGAATGTATTTAATAAACCTGAACTGTAGATATCGAAATGGCTAAGATGGTAATTGCTATGTGTATTTTATCACAATAAAAAAAATCTATCCTAAATAAATGTCATGGGTGGATACAGAGTAGATAGTGCCTTTCTGCTGCAATTGAGGCTACAACAGTGGGGTAGAGTTAAAGCAAGGATCTTACTAATTCTACACGAGACCAGACTTTTTTTTTTTAAAGATTTAATTATTTGTGAGAGAGAGCAAGAAAGCGAGCACAAGCAGAGAGAACAGCAGGCAGAGGCAGAAGCAGGGAGCCTGATGCGAGACTCGATCCCAAGACTGAGATCATGACCTGAGCCGAAGGCAGAGGTTTAACCCACTGAGCCACCCAGGCGTCCTTTTTTTTTTTTTTTTAAGATTTTATTTATTTATTTGACAGAGAGAGAGAGAGAGACGCCTAGAGAGGGAACACAAGCAGGGGGAGAGGGAGAAGCATGCTCCCCACAGAGCAGGGAGCCCGATGCGGGACTCGATCCCAGGACCCCAGGATTACAACCTGAGCCAAAGGCAGACGCCTAACAACTGAGCTACCCAGGTGCTCCTAGACCAGACTTTCTAAGGTAATTTTTTTATTGCTTAAATAATATTTCAAGTGATATGGATGTGGTCATTCAGGGTCCACCCGCTGGCTCCTATGATTGCTGTCCTTGCAAGCTATAGGCCAGTGCTCAAGAAGTAAAGGCTACCAATATAGTAATACACCACTGGAAACTCAACAGTGTACCGTTTTATTTTTAGATCTTGAGAAGGAATGGCAAAATGATCCTGCTACAACTCTCAGACAGAATGATGAACTGAACTGACCCTCTTATAGCATCTTGTAACTTGAGACTTGGGCTGAAATCTCACAGTGTAAAAAATGTAGTAGAGTGCAGGCTCCCTTCGCGATCTTTTTAAAAATGAACTGCCAAAATCCCATGTCTCATGTAAAGTCTGTAACTACAGTCTACTACAGTCTATCTACCTGTCAATGTTCCCCAAGAATTATATCATAAAATTAAAATGGAATTGAAAACATAAATAATTAAGAAATAAATGTTTTCCAAATACCAGCACAATGGATGAATGACTACTGTTAAAGATTCCCAGATTTTTTAAACAAATTTTGTCACTGGATTTTTTATTTAGCACCATTGTAGCTTTTCTCTCTTCTCTTTCTGCTGTAGGATGTCTACCTGGCCTGGAGAAGATAACTCATAACTAATAGTTTGAAAAAATACTCTTTTCACAATGCTGTGTATTTGAATCCCCTGCAGTCTCAATATGTGAGGTGAAAATGGAAAGTCATCCAAAATGATCATCTCCCATAAATACAGTTTTCTATAAGTTTAAAATATTTCATTAAAATGTGTGGACCTACTATAGAGTATAATCAGCATCCTAAGTCCCCTGTTACTTAACAGCTATTCTACCAGAAACACTTCCAGGCGAATAACCTATTCACATCAACAGTGTTCCCACAACCATGCTTGTGTTTCAGAAGTCATGTGGGCTGCTTTCAGAAGAAGATGCTCTGAGGCCTTTAACTTCCCTTCTTTATAATTAATAAGAGAATAACAGATGTGTTAGCATTCATCATAGCCTAGAAAATACCAGAGACTCTGTTTTTACTTGTTGTCCTAAACTTAAAATTCCAATTTCTAAGTATTCTCACCTTGCTATAATAACTGCAATGTAATTCCCAGGGGACATTCGATTAATTTCTAAACCCCTTTGAAAGGCATTTAAACAGACCTTAAAGAGCTTTGGAAAAGTTATAAAAAATATGCTTTTTCTCTTATTTTTTGAAAAGATACCTTAAAAAAAAAGAAAAAGAAAAGAAAAGATACCTTAAAATTCTAACCTATAACAAAAATCTCTGTCCTTTTAGTAGCAAAGACAGCATAGCATTAAAATGTATTTTCACTTTGGGAGTTAAAAAATCAATTAATGTCACTGGAAGATTTGAATATTGGACTCTAGTTCAAATGCAGAATGTATATATTAAATGTGAATGGCCATTACTTTACTAAACTAATTCTAAGTACTTCAAAGTGTACCCAAGCTCCATGTATGTTTTCTAAAAATTATATAATTTGAATATGCCAGCTAGCAAATGGTCACTTCTAATTTATTAAATGTGCTCATTTGCTAGCCTTATATCAATATAGGCAACATCAGCCTGATAAAAAGAATAATATAATGAAAATTATCTCAAGAATTAACATTTTTCAGGGGCACCTGGGTGGCTCAGTGGATTAAGCCTCTGCCTTCGGCTCAGGTCATGATCTCAGCGTCTTGGGATCGAGCCCTACATCAGGCTCTCTGCTCAGTGGGGAGCCTGCTTCCCCCTCTCTCTCTTCCTGCCTCTCTGCCTACTTGTAATCTCTTTTTCTCTGTCAAATAAAAAAATAAAAGAATTAACATTTTTCTTAAGTGATATCTTCATTTTTTTGACTTATTTTTATTTCATTAATTTTTTTTAAAACGGAAGTTTTAAGTCATCCATAAGCAACTAATTTTTGTTACACTGCTGCTCTCTCTCCCTGCCAAGTGACCTTGTTAACAGTCCTTCCCAGCCCTTCCCTATGTTTAAACAGATACATCCCTGTAGAGATAGTGACATATGGGCTGTCTTTTCAGACCATGGAAACAGATTGGTCTGCAGTTAACTTTTTCCCTTGATATTATGCCTTGGATAACTTTCTGAAGCTGTACATCTGTGTGCCTCATTCTTTTTGAATGCCTGCATAGATTTCCTCAAAGTGAAACTGCTAAGCCAAAGGGTATGTACCTTTTGTATTTATACTATAATAGCAACAATAAATAAACTTTCAAATTAAATGATTTTACACAAATTAAGATTATCACTCTCTTCTTCAAATCATTGAAGAACTAAAAAGTCACTATAGAATTAGGATACATTTTGTGCAGCTAGTTTCCTCCATATTCCCCCTAAAACCATTGGCCACAGTGTCCCAGGAGGATGACCTTTATAGACTGCAGTTTCCGGTTTCCCTTGCCCTCCGACCTTTCCTTGTGTTCAGCCAAGAGGAGGCACTGGCAGGAAGTCAGAGGAAGGAACAGAGAGATTGGGTACCTTGCTGGGCCACGTTTTAGTTGTGGCTGCTTTCTCAAGGTCACAGCTCTAGGAGGGCCCCCCTCTCCCAAGGGTGCTTCTTTCACCATGTTCTAGCAACAGCCCCTTTCTCCTGCCCCTTCAGACCTGGGGGCTGGAACAGTTTCCTATCGCTACTACTCCCTGATTTGGGGCCCTTAACCCTGCCCACATCCCTGTATTTAATACCTTCGTTAAACGCTTTTGTTTAATGTCCTCTGTTTTCTGCTGAGACCAAAGCTGATAAAATTATCTTCAAGGGCAGTGTATCAATTAGGATTAATTAAGTATATCTGTTCCATAACAATAGCATAACAACAATAACAACAACAAACAATGGCTTAAAGAGGAAAATTGTTTCTCTCTCAAGGAAAAGATATTTAAAGGCAGTTATGATGGATTCATATGTTCAGAGACTTGGGCTCTTAGGTCGATGGCTTCCACCATGCGCCGCAGGCTGATTGAGGCCTTAGCTAGCATTCTCACATTCCACATGCCCACATTCCAGGCAGCAGAAAGGATGTCTTCCCTGCCTTTTAAGAAGACTAAGAAGCTAAAAGAGACCTGCAAGTTTATATCACGCCAACTGAAACTTAATCAAATGACCGCTCCCCTGTTGCAAGGAAGATTGGGAAGTGAAGTGTTGAAGAGTTTCAGCTCGTCAGAGCTGAAAATACCCTGATAATTATGAATCAATCATAATAGAATATTTCCTTTACAAATACAGTAAAATCCTGAAACAGACTTAACTATAGAGAACAAACTGATGGTTACCAGAGGGGAGTGGGGGAGTGGGAAATGAGTGAAAAAGGTGACGGAGATTAAGGAGTGTACTTGTCATGATGAGCACTGTGTAATATATAGAATTGTTGAATCACTCTATTGTACACCCAAAACTAATAGAACACTGTATGTTAACTATACTGAAATTATAATAAAAACGTAATTAAAAATAAAAATATAGCTAGCAAAATCCCAAAGAAACCCAGCTACATAGCCCATCTACTCATTCAAATTTCCATTAATTCAGAAAACAATTTTGAGGAATACTGCTGGGCAGCACATTCCCTTTCCCTGCTCTCCAAAGGCCAGACGCCCTTTTCATGAAGCTATATTAAGCAATAACAGCAATACTTTATATGTAAACATTTCAAACACCTTGTGAGTGGCATTGAGACCCTGAGAATTCCTAATCACTGTTGTTGTTTAGCTTTATTCTGGCCCGATACTAATCAGTTAAGAGTAGTTCTCTGAGCCTGAATGTAACACCTTTAGAGGGATGTGGCACGTGTGTTTCAGCTTGACTTTATGTCGCACAGGTGTGATCTCTGGAGTGAGGATCCCAGTGAAAGGAGGCACCAAATCATCAATTTAACTCTGGTGCCTAACCACCATCTTTTATACTTAAGTAGTTTCCATGTCTTTTTCTCCTTTAAAGGAAAGGGGAAAAAAAAGACCCTTTCATTCATCTTATATTGTAAGCACATGGAAAATGCTGAATTCAATTCTAATTCTGTATTTACCAAGCAACCTTTGATCAACGGTTTCTGTCTTCACCAGCAGGGTCTTGTCAACAAGTATCTTAATTTGAAAAAAAAAAACAAAAAAAAACACAAGTATCTTAATTTGCTACAGATTGAGTTAACCAGGTGCATGATTGCATGTGAGTGAATCAATAAATTTGAATTTTTTAGCCTGCTCTTGCTCCCGAGAAGCCAAGAGAAACGAGGTAAGGTAAATGAGAGGCATAGTCTGCCTTTTGCTGTCATTAGAAGAAATGGTCGAAAAGAGGTCTCCTAATGCTTGTATCAAGGTAGCAGATCAACTAGAAATTAGCAGAAGCCCCACCTAGCAGTAGAGGTACATTTGCCTGGAACACGTCCTTGCTTATATTTCTGGGAACCAAGTGAGCCAGCAGAAGGGGATGGGGTCCCACAAGAGAGATAGATGAGAAGCCCAAATCCAACATGCAAGCCAGAGATAGCAGTAGGTAGTAGAGCATTTCTTATATGCCGTGATGGCTTTAAAACATGTCTGCAATTTCTCTGATACTTTTCTCACTGAGAGGTGGGAGTCCCCTTCCTTGAATCTCAGTCAGTCTCAGTGACTTGTCTTTAACCAAAATAATGCATCAGAAGTGGTCCAGGATATCTTCCAAGGCTGGTTCAAGAAAGGCCCATGCATAATTCTCATGCTTGGAGCCCCGAGTGGCCATTAGAAGATGACCCAGGAGATGCCCTGTTGTGAGAAAACCCAGGCAGTAGGGAGAGTCCACATGTTGGTGTTCTGGCTACAGTTCCATCTGAGGATCCAGCCAACAGCCAGCATGTAAGTGAAGACATCTCCAACCTCTGAGTCTCCCTAGCTCAGCCCAGAGATAAGCCATCATCATTTCCCTGTCTGAATTCCTCCCCGGGGAACTTATGAGTCTCATAAAATGGCTCTTTCATGCCACAAAGCTTGGAGGTGGTTTGTTGTACAGCAATAGTAGTCAGAACACCAACCCTACGGAGTCACGGAAAATCTGGTTGTGTGACACACAGGTAAGCAGGGATGTTTACCTGCAGGTCTGTGGGAAGGGGGCTGCCCGCAGCTGTTGAGGCTGCGGGATGGTAGGTGTGAGCGTGCGCTGTCTGCTCAATCTACTTCCTGAATCTCTGTTCCACCATCTAGTAAACAAGATTGGGGGCGGGGGGCGCCTGGGCGTCTCAGTCCATTCAGCCATAGGACTCTTGGTTTCTGCTAGGGTCATGATCGATCTTAGGGTCGTGGAGGCTGCTTGAGAGTCTCTTTCTCCCTTTCCCTCTGCCCCTCTACTGCACCGCACGGGTGTGACCATCTCTCTGTCTCAATAAATAAATACATAAATGTAAAAAAAAAAGAAAAGGAAGGGCAATTCCTATCTTGCAGAGCTCCTATGTGGATTAGAGTTAATGTATCTAAAACACTCAGCTCAGGGCCTACCAAGGAACCAGAATCAAAAAAATAGTTGAAAATTGCAACGCTAGAATTTTCTGATTTTAAGTTCCCTGTCATTTCACTTAGAATGAAGCTTTACTCTCTTGTGAGTGATCTTATCCTATAAAGCCAACTCACCATATACAGCTAAGTTGGACAGACAGACCTATAAGAGTATCTGGGTCAAATGATAAATATAATTCGAAAATGAGAGTGCCATGTAAAAACAAATACAGGGTTATTCAGCGCCCTTAGCTAGAAATCAGCATGTCCTATAAAACTGACTGTGATGCATATGATTGAATGAACCATAATCATCAAAATGACTGAGAATTAAGAAAGAAAATTAATTCCCAAAGGAAATCACTGTAGATCTCATTAGTTCAGGAATAACCTACCTTAGGACTTTAATTAAAAATAATATTTATTCCAAATAAATGAGTGCTGACAGGTTTCTGCAGAATCCATAATCTTGGTTATGCTAAATCTTCTTATATTAAGGCAGACATCATTAATCTCATTTGAGATGCCCTCCAGTCTGACAGCTCTCACAGCACTGGGGCAATTTCTTGCAGCGGCCTTTTTATCTTCACAAAGGAGTTATAACTCATGCAGATACCTAATGTAAAAAGGTCTAGGCAATTAGAGACATCACTCTGAGATCTACACTGGCATTTTATCACGTTAGAAAGCATCTCATAATGAGTTTGTTCTCAAATGGAGGCCAATATCTCAACACTACCATCAAATTAACAGTGGTTATTTTATTATTTTATTTATTGCTACCATTATTTTTTCCAGAAAAGCATCAGGTGTTTTATAAAAATGAATAGAATATGGCAAGATAAAAGAAAAATTTTAACAAGTGGATAAAGAAAATAGGGCAAAGGAGAGAATGAGAGTAGAAGAGGTAGGAAGAAGTTAGGAGGAATCAGGTTAATATCCAAAAAAGCATACTGTAAAGTTTTATAAGGGTATGCACTTTCAAGCTGCCAGCTGATTGTTGGCTTATATTTCAAGTCTTATTTAATGATCAATTCTAAGAATTTTGTTCTATACCTATTCTGCTTATTTTTGTACAGGTTACTAACAGATGCATGCTCTGGGATGAAGAGTGTCTTCCACCCAAAAAAAGTTCATTCCTCCCCAAAAATTCACCTCAAACCAGCGGTGCCCTTTTTTGGAACTAGGGTCCTTGCAGGTGTAATCAAGTTAAGAGGAGGTCATTCTGGATTAGGGTGGGTCCTAAATCCAGTGACTGGTGTCCTTGTAAGGACAGGAGGTTTGGATTCAGAGACTCAGATAAAACCTGTGGCTCCCCTATATATGCTTACCAGTGACAAAACAAGTATCAAGTAAACAAGTGACAAATATTAAGAGGGGAAAAAATCTTGAAAGCATCCAATCACATTTAGTTTAGCAGATTATTTTTATATGGATAAATGGGCTTTTGAAATTTTATTACATACACTGCTAGATTCTAATTTTTTCCAAAGCTATATAGGGAGGACAGTCTTCAGTAAATAAAAAATTGGAATAGAAGCAGATAGGCACAGGCAAGATGACTTCAAGTCCACTTTAAGACTGAACAGAATTAGAAAGGTAATACCCAGAACCTGATAAATGTATGCTAGACTTTTGCAAACCAGATAAAAACATTAGTTTGTAATCTAAATATCCTGTAGAAAGGAAACTACTGCCTCATGGCCCCGAGATTGTAAGATCTGAACAGCCAGCGATGTGGTGGTGACCGGTGTCCACTCACAAAGGCCTTTTATGAGGAGTCAGGACACTTCTCAGCTCTCGCCACACAGGACTTGCTGTCAACACAGTTCTGAGTTACGTTTAGAAGCCAGCATGCGGGTGTTACTGGGCTCAGGTATCCTTTCATGCCCTGAAAACTCACACTCGCTGTAACTAGATCGCAGACTCAAAGCTTGGGGGCCAGATTGAGCCCACAGGCTTGTTTTGTTTGCCCTGCTCAGGTATTTTGTTTTTAATTAATTGCTAACTTTTAAAAATTGGGAGATTTCCTGTGAAATTCCGTATTACCAGAGGGCATGAATTTCTGCAGGGCAATCACCTCGAGCTGAATAGCAGCTTCCCCCTTTGCTGGAAGCCTGTCTCGTGCCCTACTATGCACCCCTATACCTATGTGGCACAGGGATAAGAGTGCAGGTCTTAAACCATAAGAGACTCCTAGACTCACGAAACGAACTGAGGGTGGCTGGGAGGTGGGGAGGGTAGGGATAGGGTGGCTGGGTTGTGGACATTGGGGAGGGTATGTGCTATGGTAAGTGCTGTGAAATGTGTAAGCCTGATGATTCACAGACATGTACCCCAGGGCAAATAATACATTATATGTTAATAAAAATTAATTTAAAAAAAAAAAGAGTGCAGGTCTTTAGGCAGGACTCCTGGATGTGTGACCTTGGGCAAGTGCTTTCTCTTCTGTGACCCTCTCATGTAAAGTGGGCATTATAAGAGTGTCCATCTTCTGAGATTGTTCAGGGGCTTGAGGGCGTTAAAACACTTAGAGCGTGCCAGACACAAGGTGGCAACCAATAAATGTCTATTGTTATTTTGATTATTATTAATTCTTAGCATCCCACTTCCTGATTCCACTTCCTTCATTTTTATTACTTGCCTGGCCTCTATCGTTGTTTTTGACTCTGGCTCTAGGCACAGCCCCGCCCTAAATTCGGAAGGAAAGGAGACAGTCCTACTAAATGCCAGCACAGTTTCACCTGGTGTATGAATAAGAGCGCAGAGTCTGCAGTCAGATAAGCTGGCTTTCAATCCCAACTCTACTACTTCCTAGCAATATGTCCTTAGATCACTTAACTCTCTAAAGCCCCTGTTTACTTACTTCTGTAATATAGTAATGGGGAACTGTCATGAATCAATGGGCCTAGCACAAAGCAGGGTTCAGCTTTTCAAGTTTTATTATTAAGAAGAGCAGACCACAGCATTCTCCCTGGGCCTGGGTCACTCAGTTTCTCCCAGTGGGCTGTCAGTGCCAGTAGTTTGAGCCTAGTGTCCCAAAGGGGTTTCCAGGGAGGGAGAAATGAATTTTGGAGCCACTCATAATTAACCCCCTGTTACCCTTTTATCTTGTTACCCCAAAATATATACCCCAGATAGCATTAAAACTTGCATGGCCTTGAAATTAAAAACAGTTCTTCTAAGATGGAAGCAGATCTTTTTTTCTACGTTTCAAATAATAAAAGCATCTAAGCATATATGACAAAGGGATAAAGGCATTTCAAGTTCTTAATGTTTTCCAAAATAATCCCTTAACCCCTAGACAGACTTCTCAAATCATTGCCCTCACAGCGGGACATCCATCCACAGCTTGAATTCTCTCCAAATCTTATCAAAGATTTAAAAATAACTTTTAAAATAGCGCTGTAGACAGTCACATTAAACAGTGTCTGAGAACAGATGACCTCAACAGTATTTCTTAAAGAATACTTTATACTCTTCAACTTGTTTTAGGCTCAATGATTCTAAATTTTTCACTTCTTAGGAGAAGTACAAAAGTGTTTCTTCTATCCACAAAAGAAATAGAAATGGTCACAAATATCAAAGTGTTGACTCAATAGGAAAATCCTCCTTGTGAAATTATCACCTGTAGAGAAAAGTTTTCTGAATCTCAATGACAATAAGATTAAAAAATAGTTGAATGTTAAATCAATGTTTAAAACTGATCAAGACGTGGACAAGAATGATCATAGCAGCTTTATTCTTAAAAGCCAAAGAGAGAGAGAGAGGGAGAGAGCTTGAACGGGGAGGGAGAAAAAAAAAGGAGGAAAGAAAAGGAACAAAAATTGATCAATAATAGATGAGTAACTTGTGGTAAATTCATACTATAAAATACTACACAGCAGGGGCACCTGGGTGACTCAGTGGGTTAAGGCCTCTGCCTTCGGCTCAGGTCATGATCTCAGGGTCTTGGGATCGAGCCCCGCATCGGGCTCTCTGCTCAGCGGGGAGCCTGCTTCCCTCTCTCTCTGCCTGCTTCTCTGCCTATTTGTGATCTCTCTCTCTCTCAGATAAATAAAATCTTTTTTAAAAAAATACTACACAGCAATGAAAAAGAATAAAGTACTGCTATATGTAACAAGATGAGTGAGTTTTGCAGACATAATGTTAAGCAAAAGAAACCTCAGAACACTGATTACCTTTGAGAGAGATTGCGAAGGAGCATAAGGGAATTTTCTGGGGAATTGGAAATGCTTTATATCTTCAGCTGGATGGTGTTTTCATAGGTTTATTTGTATGTAAAAATTTATTGAGCTATACACTTAAGATTAGTGGACTTTATTACATTTTAATTATACCTCAATTAAAAAGTAAATTTAAAAAATGAATCAGGCTTTGGATGTGTTTATCAACTACACATGGGTCCCTTATGGGCTCTTTAGAAAGTTTCAGTTTTGTCACAAAAAAAAAAAATTAACATATTTGTATTTTACATTGTCATTAAAATCCTTTGTCTTTGAAGTAGTAGTCTTTGTTTTATTCATTAAGTAACATTTGGGATCATGACCTGAGCCCAAGGCATGCTTAACTAACTGAGCTACCCAGGCGCCCCTCTAAGTCTTTATTTTAAAAAGGGCATGACACATGCTCCAAAGTATCCAAGTCCCAAAGACATACCTAAATGTAGGAAATGCAGGAAAAGCCAAACCTTTTGCCCATTTTATTAACGATAGTATTATCTTTGTTTCAGCCCTGACCCTACAGTGAGTCTTCACTCCCTCCCCAGCCTAGTCTAAAATCTCCCTCCTCTCTGGCCTTCCATCACTAACTACAGCAGAACATTCCTTGCTTTCTCCTGGAAACTCCCCGCTGGCCACCTGAAGGTTAGCCCACTCCAGGGCCTGGAGCCTCCACTTCTGCCCCCAGGAGGCTGCCTAAAGCATCTTTCCATAAGGGCACATCATTGTGACCAAAATCCCGGAAGGTGACATATTCTCTACATTTTCCCAAATAAAATAACTCAATTACAGTTTGTGAAAAATAGACAGCCAGCCATGAATATGCATGTCCACTGAGATGGAAAGTAAACATGACTGAGAAAGTCCACTGCTTGTTCATAGTTCAGTTGTGAATAAAACCGGGGCCATGACCTCAGCAGCAGGCACCAAAAAGAAGTTAACATTGGAAAAGTCATTCTGTAAACTCAAACTTGCTCTTAATTTGTAGGTCACTGGGAGACAAATGTGAGGGTATTTCTCAAAGGGAGAGGGCGCTATGGGCATTTAGGGCAAGATAATTCTTCCCTGCACTGTTCTGTCTGGGGCCTTGGCTCAACCCAGTGAGGGGAATACAGACCCCTTCAGGGATGCGGCATGGTTGGCAACCAACCACAGCTTGACATCTTCTCCCTGGTGGGGGCGGTGGGGGGGGGTGGGGTCAGTGCCAATGGAATGGGAACCCAGTATATAAATGAAGTTTAGTTGCAGGAAAATAAATTGACATTTCTTACTCACAAGGTTGTGGCTGGAGCTTGGTACTCATTAACCCCTCTCTGGTGGGAAGCATTCAGGCTGGGTAGTGGGGCTGCTATGGGCAAATGTGTAACACCTACAGGGACACCAGTCCTATCATACACCCTACAGATTTGTATTTTTATGAAACAATTTTACCCCTGATAAAGGTATCTTTTTTTTCAAAGATTTTATTTGTTTATTTGACAGAGAGAGAGAGATCACAAGTAGGCAGAGAGGCAGCAGAGAGAGGGGGAAGCAGGCTCCCTGCTGAGTAGACAGCCCGATGCGGGGCTCGATCCCAGGACTCAGGGATGGCGACCTGAGCCAAAGGCAGAGGCTTAACCCACTGAGCCACCCAGGTGCCCCCTGATAAAGGTATCTTGAGAGAGAGGATTAATCTGGATTTGAACTGACTGGACATTCACCAAATTTCGATGGGCCTCAGCTTTTTCACATGTAATACGGGGATAAACATCTTAGCATATAGGATTGCTGTAAGGATTAAATGAGAAAATGTATGTAAAGCACTTAATGCAATGTCTGGAACAAAGGAAGTATAAATAGGAGCTATTATCCCAATAAATAATTTTCACTTTACTTAGCTCATCTCATTCCTCTGAAGGTAAATTCCAGGACATATGAATAGACTGTATATTATAAACACCGAGCACATACTACATTGACCTGGAATGTTTTTCTGGCAGATGTCCATTTTCTTTCAGTGAATCTCCTCAGATTTACCTTCTCGAAGTGGCCTACGCAGGATTCCCCATTCACAATTCATTAGTCCATCCCCTTTGCCCTGCTCAGTTTTTTCCCCCAACACCTATCACCTTTTAACATACTACTTTCTATCCATTTATTTTTATTCTGCCCTCACAAGACTATAAATTCCAGGACAGGGATTTTTGTCTGTTTTGGTCACCAACACCTCAATGTCTAGATCAGTGCCTGCCACAAGGTAGGCACTCAATAAATATTTGTAAAATCGAATTGTTGGTTTGAATATATATTCCCACTGAATTTTATGCTTTTTAGTTTGGACCCATTATTTAGTTCGTCAGCATGATTTTGGGAAATGATTACCCGCTTTCATCCTGTATCTTTCAGTGTGGCCCCTCACCCACATTCCATGCAACCCGCCACACCGGGGAAAACTCCAGGCCTCCAAACCTGTTCAATAACTAGCTGTGCAAGCCTTGGCAATTTACTTACCCTGTCTGTGTTTTGTTTGCATCACTTATAAATGAAGATAAAAACCATCTCTCCTCCACAAAATCTTAGGAGGATTCAATGAGCCAATGCATATGAAGAACATATGCCCAGCACACACTCAATAAATATTAGCTATTGTGATTCTATTTATAGCCAAATCCAGGATCCTATCCCCTTTGATCCTGCTCTGCATTCCTATTGCTCCCTTTTGGAGGAGTATTCATCCTCTCCTACTTCTTCTTTCATTTCCCACCAGATCTGAAACTATTCTGTAAATTTGTGACTAACCTGTGCCCAGACTAAAGCTTTCAGGTTTCAGCACTGTAGGTCTAAGAAAAATCCCCATGGGAACAAGGGTGAAATTTTTCTTGTAAGGTGCTTTATTCATGTTAATCCAAAACTATTTTAATACCACCATTTATCACCAATAACTTATCACATTTCATTCAAGGATTTTTTTGGGGGGGTGGTTAGGAGCAGATGGAGAGAGACAGAGAGAGAATCTTTTTTCCCCCCCAAATACGTTTATTTTATTTTTTCAGTGTTACAAGATTAATTGTTCATGCACCACACCCAGTGCTCCATGCAATACATGCCCTCCTCGATACCCACCACCAGGCTCGCTCAACCCCCCACCCCCTCCCCTCCAAAACCCTCAGTTTGTTGCTCAGAGTCCACAGTCTTTCATGGTTCATCGCCCCCTCTGATTTCCCCCCATTCACCCTTCCTTTCCTTCTCACAATGCCCTCCATGTTTTGTGCTCCACGCATGAGACCATAAGATAATTGACTCCAGAGAGAATCTTAAACAAGCAAGCTCCTGCCCAGTGTGGAGCCAGAGGTGGGGCTCGATCTTAGGAGTATGACTGAGATCATGACCTGAGCTGAAACCAAGAGTTGGACACTTAACCAACTGTGTCATCCAGGGACACCTGTTTTTAGTTTTTAAACAATGTGGCCCTCCTTAACATCTTGGGTTGTACTGTTTTAAAGAGAAAATAATTACAAGTCTTCTAAAACAATTTTTTTTTGCCTTGAAACTAATTTAGAAATCCCTAATATGTATATGCTCTCTGAGCTTCATTCTGATGCTAGAGGAGAAGAAAATAGCCTATTCCCTGGAAAGGTTGTGCTATCTTAACTTGGTCAGTGTAAAGTCTGCCCCACCTCATACCACCAGGAAAAAGAGACTGCCAGCAAACTTGGCTAAAGGTGGGGAGGTAAGAGGTCCAAAGGATTAAATTTCCAGCTCCCAAAATAACCTCTGAGTACTCCTGTCACCTCAAAGCAGGTCCTGCATGCTTCATCATGCTGGAAGAGTGCCACCTCTCTGGTCTGATCCCAGGAGGCCCTGTGGAGGACTGGATGGCTCTGTCTCCAGAGGACAGCCTAGAGAGGCTGGGGAGCCCACTGTATTAAAGGTAGGCATACAAAGTGCACCTTCTCTCTTCTTATACTCATCGTTCTTCTTTCTTTAATGTCCTCTCTTCTACCTTCTCCTCCACCTGCCTTTAGACTAGTAGAAGGCCTCAGGAAAGTGTTTTCGAAAACTTATTAATGTGAGTACCACTGTCATATATCCTTCCCCTGCACCATGTCCAAATCCCACCTGTACTATATCCTTACATTAGCTCATATTTAGCTATACTGTACTATACTGTAGTACTCTCATTTGGAACTGAGCTCATATTTAGCTATACTGTACTATATCCATACATTAGCTCATGTATAGCACTGCTTTAAATTTGAAACCATTTTCACTTGCCATAAACAGAAGGCTCACACATAAATATAATTAAAACAAAACTATATAGTAATGGAATTTTAGTTGGATATGGTGCAGGCCTTTTGTCTGAGTCCTACTCTGTTAAGAACTGCTGGAGAAGTGTTAAAGACATACTGGCATCAAAGTGAGACTTCTTCCTTGAAATGGAGACTGGAAAGAGGACCAAAAAGACAGCAACTTGCTCATCTTGCTTTTAAATATCATGTCTGCATAAGACTTAAGCATTCCCACTTTGGGAAATATTGCTTTGAATTTTAGGCTCACATAAGGCAAAGAAGTTTGTGAAATTTTATAAGTCTCATTCCCTTCAAGCAAGCACTGGGTACATTAACTGTACTCAAAACTTATTGCATGTTTAGTCTCAGTATTTGTGCATAGCTTTTGACCAACTACCACAGAGTGTTTTGGATATGAGACTCCCGTGGATCACAAAACGCGGCAAGTGACTAGATCTTTGGAAGCCTTCTAGCCCAAATCTTGACCCATTTCCACTTTCCCGAAAAGTGAGTCGGGGTTCGAGGCCCAGGGCGCTTTGCCCAAGGTCACGCAGAGGGTGGTCTAATTTTTGTGTTCCTGCAGCCCTGGGAACAAGTTATCTCTTCCCTTTAGAAGACTTCACGGAGCGTTGCCTGGCGGGCGGGAAGCCAAACCTCCCCTGTGTTGATCGCAGTTGCTATGGCAGCGGCGCGTTTTCCCCGCCTCGTCTGCGTGACGTCAGGAGACCGGCGCCCAATGGGAAAGCAGCTCGGCGTCACGCGCCGCCTTTCCCGGTGGGCACCGCCTTCTTAGCCGGGTGAGTAGCGTTGACTGCGCGGGGAAGGCTGGCTCCGGTCGCGGCCGCGGCGAGTTACATCGTTTTTCCAATCTGTCCACGTCCGCCGCCGCCGGTGACAGAGTCAGGATGTTCGGGATGCTGAGCAGCAGCTTTGAGGATGATCCCTTCTTCTCGTGAGTGTCTGGGGTCGGGGGCCCGCGGTCGCGCGGGAGTTCAGGGATTTTGAAGGGAGCTATTTTAAGGGAAAAGTGCGAGAAAACTGTGAGGCAGGCGAGAGGGAATTTGAGTAACTTTCAGGAGGCGGCTTGGGGGAGAAGAGGACTCGAGGGCTTGAGAGGGAAGGGAGTAGAGAACTTAGGGATGTGGGAGGGAGGGGAGAGAGGCTTGGGGGGATGAGGGAGAGGAAGATTTGGGGGTGTGGGAAGGAGGGGCGAAGGATTGGGGACGTGGGAGGGAGAGGAGAGGATTTGGGAGCGTGAGGTGGGGAGAGGTGCGGGCCGGCCCCCCGACACAAACCCAAGTGCCCGCTGCTCTCAACTTGGCCAGACTTCGGGTGTCGGGGTTGGTTCCCGCGTTCCGAGGCCCGCCTTCGCAGCCGCAGAGCTTTGCAGGTGACGGTAACTGCCCTCTAGGCGGAACTGGGGAGAATTATGCTTAGGGGACCCTTTCCACACCTGTTTCAGTTCCAGATGAGAGGCAGGGAATGTCTTACAGGATGACAGTTGTTAGAAAAGGAACCCATTTTTATTTTTTTTAATTTTTATTTATTTTTTAATTTATTTGACAGAGAGAAACACAGCGAGAGAGGGAACACAAGCAGAGGGAGTGGTAGCGGGAGAAGCAGGCTTCCCGCAGAGCGGAGAGCCCGATGCGGGGCTCGATCCCACGCCCCTGGGATCTGACCTGGGCCGAAGGCAGACGCTTAACGACTGAGCCACCCAGGCGCCCCAAGGAACCCATTTTTAAAACAGGATTTTCATAAATAGGCGTTTCTGAGAGCGCAGCAAAGTTGGAGAGTAGTTCTGTCTCTCCCGTCGGAGTGGTTGGAGGTTGCCAAGTGCACTGTTTGTTTTTGCTTGCTTTGTTACAAAGCTAGTGTTGTTTGTAAAGGGACTCCTCTGTCAAAAGTACAAATAGGGCAGGGAAGCAGAGAGTGGGTGCATTTAGCACTTCAGGTAAACAAATGTCAAACCTGTGAACAGTTGAAAGAAGGCATCCAATTAGTTGGATTTGTTGCTTCACTATAATCTAGTTTTCCTGTGTGACAGTGTGTGGGTTTTTTGGGGTTTTCTGTTTGTTTGTTTTTTTTGTGTTTTATTTATTTTTTTTTTTAGTTCTTTCTTTGGCTATGATCCAAAAATGATAACACAATCTAGTTGGATTCCTAAGACGGGAAACTTTATGATACTTTTTGCCCCAGTGTTTTGCCAGTTCGAATTTTGACTTGGTGTCCTAATTTATTTTGATCGATTAAATTCTCCATCTCTGCAACTTGGAGACATTTTTTTTTTAAGTTTAAAATGTCAACAGTTAAAAATAAAATGTCAACAGTTTTCTACACAGTATTGTTTTGTTTTGTTTTGTTTTTTTAAAGATTTTATTCATTTGACAGCGAGAAACACAGCGAGAGAGGGAACACAAGCAGAGGGGGTGGTAGTGGGAGAAGCAGGCTTCCTGCCGAGCAGGGAGCCTGATGTGGGGCTCGATCCCAGGACCCTGGGATCATGACCTGAACCGAAGGCAGACGCTTAACGACTGAGCCACCCAGGCGCCCCATAGTGTTGTTTTTAAAGGGAAATATTATGTTGGCTTATGTGTTAGTACTATTTTTTTTTCTTTTAAAGATTTTATTTATTTGACAGAGAGAAACACAGCGAGAGAGGGAACACAAGCAGAGGGAATGGTAGCGGGAGAAGCAGGCCTCCTGCCGCGCAGAGAGCCCGATGTGGGGCTCGATCCCTGGCCCCTGGGATCTGACCTGGGCCGAAGGCAGACGCCTAACGACTGAGCCACCCAGGCGCCCCATAGTATTGTTGTTTTTAAAGGGAAATATTATGTTGGCTTATGTGTTAGTACTATTTTTAAACAAAATAACATAAAAGTAACAATTGAAAAATTAATTGGTGAAAAAAAGATGGAATGATTAATATAGAAAATAAAATGGTTAACATTCCATTCTAAAGGTTATAAATTACAGTTAAGGGGTGTATGGATTCAGGAAAATTTATCATACTGTTTTAGTTAACTTGTTTAGGAGCTTTTGGGACATTTACAATTAATAACATCTAAACAAATTTTAAATTTTGTGCTATATTATTATTCTCTCTTTTAAAAGTCTCTGAAGAGTAGGAACTAACTAAATATATCCATAGATTAGTTGAGCTGTTGAAATGATTCTTATGTAATTGTGACATCACTACAATGGGTAATTAAGAAGACTATGACAACCTTTAAGTTGCATTATGTCCTCAATTATATCAAAACAGCAGTGGCCTTAACTAAACTGTGAATGTATATTTAGTACCTTTTTTAAAACGTCTAGCAAAAGTGTAATTTAAACTCTTGGGTAACTGTCTGAGCAAAGGCAATGAACCCAAGAGTCAGGGTCAGAAATAGTAACAGACCACAAATAGTAGGCATACATCAAAGAACACTCTTCCCTGTGCTTAGGATGGAAAGGACCGTCAGTTACATGTCAGTGGGTATTTCAGTCATCACTCTCCATAGGCTTCTTCAAATGCAGGATAAAATTATTGTAATTAACTTTATAAAACAGATTCATACTTATAATTTCGTTGCTCCACAATTAACTGTTTAGAGCATAAACACAGTTGGGGCGGGGAGGGGGGGAGTAAAGAAGGAGAATGTGTGTTTCTATTTATTTTAAGTAGTCTGTCATTTGACCCACCCCTTTTACTCTAACCCCAAACAAAATAAGTATCCATTACTTAATATAAGTCCAACATAAGAAATTCCTAAAGGTTACATACTCCTTATCAAATCATTCGTTGACTTTAACACAGAAAGGTTCCATGTTCACCATCTTTTGGATAAATATTAGCCCTTTTGCTAACATAATGTGTCATTGGGTTCCTTTATTGCTAACTTAATACCTGACATGTAGAAAGTATTCAGTAAATGTTGTTTAATGATAATCTGGGGTCCTTTACACTCTGTATTATAGTTAATCTGGTATTCAGTTGATTGCTGGAAGTATTTACATTCAACATTATGCTATTGTTTCTAATTTGAGCACTACCATTGTCTAAATAGCCATTAGTTCAGTATAGCAAGGATGTCAATATAAGCACACTCTAGTAATTTACTAATTATTCAAAAGTGGGCAAATGATTTTTGGATATAAAATTAGAACTTTTAAATAGTTTGAGGCTGATAAAATCCTGTAATCAAATTGTCAGATGTTTAAAAAAAATTGGAGTAAAAAACACAATATCTATAGTCTTGAATTCAAATATGTTCATTTTCAACGTTTACCCTAAATGTTGCACCTCAAATGTTTCATCAGAAAATTAAAAGGAAACTTTAAAAGTGATACATTGAAGTTTAGTGTTTTATTATATATTTGGAACTTTTTTTTGTACCTGATGCTGCAGAGCTGAAATTCAGTGAAAGTTGCCATACAGTATACCCTCAAATATACCTTCTTAAGTAAATAACACTTGCAATTTTGTTGAAAACACAAAAGCTAAAAGCTGGCGCTTCTGGCATGCAGTTTACTCTCAAGAATATTACTTTCCCTTCCCATTTATATTTATTTGAGAAAAAATAGAAATACATATGTATGGATAGGAAATCAATTTGAGGTTCACATGATTTTAGCATCTATCCTATATCCTAAAAAAAACATTGATTATTTAGTATAAAAATTTACCTGTATCTGGTACAGTCTAAAAATTTCTACTTTGTGCAGAAACATGAACTTTAAATCTTCTGAGCTGCAGAAATGAAAGTCTAATCATGCAAGTCTACAAAGGATATGTTACCACATATCAGGTATTAGATATTAAAGGCTTAGAAGCAGGTTGGCAAATCTGTCAGCCTTATTTTTAATTATAAATTGTTAGCATTTCCTTAAGGGCATCCTATGTATGATGACCAGCCTTTGGTCAAAGAACCCCAACGTATATTCACAGGGTGTTACTTTTTCCATCTCCTTGCTCTTAGCAAGAGCTAAAACTCGCATATCTATAATCTTTTTAAATTAAAAAAATTATTTTGCCCTTTGGGAGTCATTGAAGGACATTGGCTTTGACTTACTCACTGAGTTGAAAGTGTATATATTCCATGTACAAGATAGGCCTTGACTGCTATTTTCTTGATTGAGAATATTGTCATAAAACAGGAAATAAAATCACCTTTCTAAATAAGATTTTGTGAACAATGAATGTTCAGGGTTACGCACATACTTGTTTTCAGACTTAAAATCTGGGGTAGAGTCTTCATCAAGATGACATAGTTTGGTGTGAATTAGTATTCTGCCACACAAACCTCTGATTTTAATAATTTTAAAAAGGCAGCTTGAGAATACTCAGCTAAAATTTAGGGTTTTAGTTTTCAGGATCCCATTTTATGTAAAGACACCTAACAGCTTCTGTGATTTTTGACACCTAAAAATTTGTTTTCAGAAATATGTTAATATAGATATTTCTTATAAATGAACTTTGCAGATTTCAAGATCAGATTTGATAGAATGAGACACTGTGAGCCTTGAACTGAAAGAATTTCTAAGGTAGACTTTTGGGGCTTTCTGTAGTTCAGTAGGAGTAGGTATAAACTATTGAATTAGGAGCCAAGGAGCGCAACATGAGTATGACATAGTTGCTGGATTAAGGATTGCCATTTGGTAGCATCTAATCACATAATGCTTAGTTCTATCACTGAATATTGTAAACATCCATATAAGAGTAGGGAAGTACTTATAGGATAAGAGGGGGCCATAGTCATTCCTATAGCCCTTTTAATATAAACGGCTTCTGCCATACTATGGTTCTAAACTGTACTTCTAAATAGCAGGGAAATAAAGAATTGTCTATGGAAATGTAATTCATTCTTCAAATATTTCTCAGGTTTCTATTATATGCCTGATGCTGTGGACTCTGTTATTAATTTGTAGAAGTCATGGCCCATACCCTCAAGGTCCTCTTATGAATGTAATATGCATTATTTCTAGTGTCAAAACTTGGATCACCTGATGTATTTTCTTCATGGACCTTTACACCTCATTGGAACTAGGGAACATTTGTTTATGATCAAGAGAGCCATAGCAATCTACTGATAAGTTTTTTGCCTCCATTATGGATAGTGGAAGGAAGAAATTTCTCTTGATGACTGGGACTGCCGGAATTTAGTGTCTGCAAGGTATTGCATCCTGTGGGTGTACGAAGAATAGTTTCTCATACAAATCTTTAACCACATTTCAAATTATTACTTTAGACTAGCGTATGTATATGAAGTGACCAGTTTATAATCCGTGAAGTTTATAAAGCCTCCTCGTATTTCCAATTTACCTTCCTAGAATGAAACATTAATTTTCAAGAGAATAATATGAATAGGCAGAAAAAGATAAAAATGACGGACTTCTTACTTGAGAAAAGAAACTCTGAATTAGGTTAATTTTAAAAATAATAAAATAGTTCCTTACCACGACAAGAGATTTTTGGCTTTGATAAAAAAGAATTCAAGCTTGAATAAGAAAAATTTTAGTGTTATCTCTGAGCAGCTGCTGTTCTGGGTAGACAAGAATTGAACTCACATCAGGGCCCAGCCAGATTTCTTCCTGAATGGTTTAGACAGGTGCAAAAGCCAGACTGGGAGCACAATTTCGTCTTAATGCTTTTTCCAACAAGCAGCCTTTTGTTCATGTCACTCAAAAAATACATTTTTAACAGTTGTTCTACATATAAATATACCTACTTCAATTTAAATAAAGAGAAACCTGGGGCGCCTGGGTGGATCAGTGGGTTAAAGCCTCTGCCTTCGGCTCAGGTCATGATCTCAGGGTCCTGGGATCGAGCCTCGCATCGGGCTCTCTGCTCAGCAAGGAGCCTGCTTCCCCCTCTCTCTCTCTGCCTGCCTCTCTGCCTACTTGTGATCTCTCTCAAATAAATAAATAAAATCTATAAATAAATAAATAAATAAATACCTGGGCAACATATTAAATGGGCCCATGTAGTTGTTGAATTTGTAACTGAATTATAAGGCAATCAGAAAAATAAATCTCACTAAATTCTGTGTTCCTATGGGAAAATAATAGCTGCTGAATACTCACAGAACAAAATCTAGTGTTCTCTGAAGTATTTTTCTTCTTTGCAGTTGAATTTCATCCACATATTTAAAGAGTTGACTGATTTTCTTAAGTGACTGCATATTAATAAGAATCAACATTTTAATCTCTACACTGATACCCATATTCTAAGCTGTAAATGTCCAGTGAATATGGAGCTCTAAGCAAAAGGACTGTCTTTTGAACCATCCACTTTAAAACGTCAGGTGGTATGAAATCCTTTAACTCCACATAGTTCTATTTCTTTTTGTTCTTTAAAAATTTTTTAATGAAACATTTCAAACATATACTACAAAAGTGTAACAATTGTGTATGTCACCCAGGATTTCAAAATTTATACTTGTTTTATCCATCTCTTTCTGCTGATGTCTCAAATGTATTTTAAAGCAAATTCCAGATTTCTTATCATCTAACCCCTATATATTTCCAAGTACATTCCTGAAAAATATGGTTTTCTCACATAACCACAGTACCATATCACATGGAATAAAACTTAATTATAATTGCTTGGCATCATTTGGCATTAAGTATAATCTAGACATGAAATATTTTGAAATAATCTAGTTTTTGAGGTAAGGATCAAAAAATTGTTTCTCAGACAACTCTTTATGGGTCTTAGAACTACTTGAGATTCTGTTCCTTTAAGTGAGAAGTGGGAGATCCAGACACCAGATTCTGATTCCTTAATTATAAACTAACTTGATCTTCAGATACTGATTTCGGAAGCATAAACCAACTCCCTTTCTGCTCTCCAGAGTGTTCAAACCTAAGTGGCTCCTTGTGTGCCATTGATCCATTTAATTTTTAAGTTGTTACAACTTCGTTATTTGTATATGTAGGCTAGTTGCCTACAGTTCTATTAGCGTAGCGATTCTGAAACCTTTAACAGGTGGAAAATTTAGAAATAGTAGTCTGTCAAATTTTCTGCATCTGTCACTCTTACCATAAAACAAAAATCCCAGACTAAAAATCTCACAAGAATTCATGGAAAAATGACCTTGTTTATGATGTTTTTCTGCAACATATGTATAATATCTTTACTTGTTTTTTTCTTAGTAGGTTGGGTTTGTTTTCAGTTGAGAAGAATGAGATATGTATAATATCTAAATAAAGCTAATGTCTGGTGTCTTCATTTTATTATATTTCCTGAATGAACTTAGTACAATACGTTTTTCCGGTTAATACCCAATATTTATCTAAAGCGACTCTTCATTCTGAGAGGCTGTTACTAATTTGATTAAGAATAATTTAATTTTCCTGTAGAAATTTTTGTATTCAGTTGCAATAAGAGTATCTTCAACCTACGCACACTGGAGAGCGCACTTTCCTTTTATGACTTTGCATAAAATTTGCCAGTGACCAGGAAAGAGGCTGGAAAGTACAGCAGCGTTCCTAAACGGATCAGCATATAAAGGACAAGAGAGTTATGGCAGGAGGGAAATGGAGAACTAAGAGTACTGACCTGTTACAATTTTTTAGAGTATGGATTTGTCAAACAAGTGATTTGTAAAGTGGTTATCAATCATCCAGACCAGCAGTGATGCTAATGTGGATTTAGTTGGAAATTGGCACATTGGTCAGATATGCGGGTAACCTGCTGTTTATATTTAAGTCATTATTAACTGTATTTTTCTATTTAACAGTTTCTGTTAAAAGAATTGATATTGGATACGAATAAACAGATCTGTGGAATAAAGCAGTCTAGAAACACTCTCATATACAGCTTCTGTATTATATTTATTTAGAGACTACTCATCTTTTTTATTTTTAATACTTTGTAATACCATCAAGTGTACCTGGGCAATGGCACTGCTTTCTGAGAAGATTAGATTGTGACTGATGGAACTATTGACACCTTGTTCTTTATTTTTAGTAAAACTTTACTATTGAGATACTGTGTTTCTGAACTACAAAGCAGTGATGTAATTTAGTTAACCACAGTAGTTTAAAAAAATACTTGGCACCTTATATGGTAGACTCAATCATTCAAAGCAATATAACAGATTTATACATTCAATTTTCAGGGATTATGTCCCACATTTAATTAAGGCAGCAAGGCCTCAGAACTACACAATGTTTTTGGAGTGCAGTTTCTGCCTTAGAATATTTTTAAGATTAATGCCTAAGTAATAACAGCTGGGAAATATTACTTTATTAAAACAAAGTTTAGAAGCATCTCACCACAGACTTTGACAAGCTAATATATTTAGGGTTTTCACAGAATAAGATAAATTGGCATACTTTATTTTACAGGATTTTAGTGGGATTTGCTGAGAGATAAGCTTTACTATTAAGAAAGAAAAACACATTTATTTAAAATCTGGAGTGAACATGTACATAGATCTGGAATTGCAAAACTCTTTTCCCATATCAATTTTCCATATTTACATGTGCACTAGAAGACTTAAAAAAATTTTTTTTTGATCAGTAACATTCAGTAACATCCAGTTATGTTAAAATTTAAAAAATTTTAATTTTTTAAATTTAAAATTTAGTGACATCCAATATTTGGTAATTAATACCATAAGGTATTAAGGTGCTTTACATTTTCAAAAGTGTGCTTTTGGGATATGTAACACATGCTTATGGCAAAAACAAAAGGTACAGAAGATTACATGGTTAAAAGACTCCCTTCTCATGACAATGTGAGTATGCTTAATACTAAACTACATTTAAAAATGCTTAAGATGGGAAAAAAGCTCAGTCAGTTATACAATTATGATCTTTGCGCTTTTCTGTATGTTCTATATACTTCAAAAAAAATAGCTTATTGAGACCGAAAAAAAAAAAGACTCCCTCTCACCTTTGGCCCTCAACCATCTAGTTACCCTCCTGAATGCAACCACGGTAACCAGTTTTCTGCATAGCTTCCTAGGGATATGTTCTATACATTTATAAGCATATATACGTGGATTTTTTATACAGATGGAGGTATACTATATATCTTGTTAATCCTTCCATGTTAGCACATAAACATCTGCCTTGCTCTTTTAAAGATGGCATAATATTCCATTTAAATTATTTTAAAAGTGCTGAAAAGTTTTTAATGGCGCTTTTCCTATCCTTTTTTAGTTATTGTTCCATCAGTCAGTAAAGAAACATCTGCAGGCTAATTTTGGATAGTGTGGTGAGCAAAAGAGATATGCTCCTTTTCCTTAAGAAGCTTTAAATCTAGCAGAAAAGACAATATTTTCTGCATATTATTCTGTTATCAATAGTCTTTGCTTATAAAGAGGCCTAACACAAATAGCAAGACTATTTTCAACTTAACTTTTAAAATATTTCCCCTTTGACTCTCAATAATGATAACCTATGCCTTCTTTTTGAGGGAAAGAAAAGAAAGTAGAAAAGAAGATAGTGAAGAGTACTTAAAAGAAAAATGATAAAATAGTTTGAATAGTCAATACTACTTAGAAATACTGGAACGAGATTAAAGCTGCAAAAGTAAATGTGTACTTTCCTACTTACATTGGTTCAGTTGCATAAAACAAAATTTATTGACTTTAGGCAGAAAAGAATTTATTACAAGGTGTTAAACAGCTTAGAGAATCATTGTGATGGCTTACGAAACAAACTCTAAATTGAACCTGCCGGAATGACTCCTAAAGCCACATCAGAAGTCCAGACCATGGAGGGAGCAGTGGCCACTTCCCCACACTAGGAATTGTTGAAATGGGAAGCTGCTGCTACAGCTGCTGGCTCTAAAGTCATGGTATACCTGTGAGGACTCATACTAGCAAAATGGCTTTCCTTTGCCTGGCCCCCAATAAGCTCTAGTGATCACGCTCGCAGTTCTGGTAACACTGCTACAAAAAGACTATGATACTCTGTGATCGTGCTTACCAAATAAGAGAAGTAATAGTACACATAGACTTTGCCACATTTCTGCTTTCCAATTCTCAAATAATGGCCCATAATTGGCAGAACCTAAATCCAGAAACTTTGCTGCAGTAGAGTCTAGGAAATTACATCTTAACCTTTCTAGTTCTGCAGTATAGAAAGGCACATTGAAAGGAGATTGAAATGAGTTGAATGTGAAAAGCTTTATAGAGGTGTAGGAGGATAGTGCATTCACTTTGAAAAAACTAACCGAAGATACCAGAAATTAAAATTTTGATTTTAAAATGAAAAAAAAAAATAGTTAAGTAGGATTTTCACAATCAAAGACTAAATTAGTAACCTGGGAAACCGAGCCAAGGAATTTCTTCCAATAGGTAGGACAAAACCATAGATGGTTCTACAAAGAAGGAACATATAGAATAGTAAATATGCAAAGAAATATTTTAAGAACAATTTCTAAAACTAACCAAAGCTCTAAATCCTTAGAACACAGATTGAAAAGGGAAATTTGAGGGTTGTCAGGATTTTTTTTTATTCTATACCCAGACACATAATAATGTAATTTTGATACATTAAAATATATATACAGAAAAGAATCATAGTCTTCCAGAGAGTGCAAATTTTTTTTTAAGATTTTATTTGAAAGAAAGAGAGAGAGAGAGCATGAGCAGGAGAGAGGCAGACTCCCCACTCAGTAGGGAGTAGGACTCAGAGCTCTATCCCAGGACCCTGTGATTATGACCTGAGCTGAAGGCAGACACTCAACCAACTGAGCCGCCCAGGGGCCCTGAGAGTGTAGATTCTTTAGAAAGAATGAGAACCAGATTGCCATCACTCTTCTCTTACCACTAAGTAAGGAAGATAATGAAACAATATAGATTCTTAAGATAGGAGAAATGATCTAGATTTCTATGCCAAGATAAGCCATTGTTTCAGTTTGGTGTGAAAGAAACTTAGACATAACTACTAAAAATTTACTGTGCTCAGAATTACGAGATGTTAGAATCCAGAAAAGAAATAGTAAGATATAAAAAGTAATGATAATTCAAAAGTAAATCAACCTCAACTTTTCTTGATAGAGGGAGATTGAACTAGAGCATTTGCCATCTCCTTTATTGTTCCCATGGAACCAGATTTCACCTGTTTCCTCTCTTGAAGCTAGCAGGACAGATAAAAACCCAACTAACATCCAGCCCATTCCTGAAGTTTTGAATTTGGATAACTTGGAGAATAATGGCTGTGCCATGAAGAGGAAGAGCTGGCTAAGGAAAAAGGACAGTGTAGGAAATGTTAGATTAAAGACTTACTACAGGGGCGCCTGGGTGGCTCAGTGAGTTAAAGCCTCTGCCTTCGGCTCGGGTCATGATCTCAGGGTCCTGGGATAGAGCCCCACATCAGGCTCTCTGCTCAGCAGGGAGCCTGCTTCCCCCTCTCTCTCTGCCTGCCTCTCTGCCTACCTGTGATCTCTCTCTCTGTCAAATAAAAAAAAAAAAAAATACTACAAACAATGAATCTTAGAACACTGAAAAGATAAAATTAAAAAAAAATAAAGACTTACTACAATAGGGATAGGCAAATGTCCCAAAATTACTTTATTATTATTTGTAATTTATATTTTGAATATTTTAGGAAGCATTACAACTTCTATTGTAAGATCAGGGCTCTATTTCCACTTGCTGGCCAAGTGCCTTTTACATAAGTATCCAGTAAATATTTGTTAAATAAATGGAGATCATTTGTATCAAAACAAGCTGAAATTGAATAGAGGTCCCCGATAAAATGGTTGAAAAGGATAGATTAGTATTTCTTCATGAATAGTGAGGTTCTTGGAGTGTCTGCGTTAGGGTTAATAGAAATGCTTAAATGCAAATTATTGGGCTATGCCCCAGATATAATGAATCAAAAATCCTTGGGTGTACGTTTCAGGAATCTGCATTTTAATAAGTACCTCCAGTGATTTTTAAGCATGTTCAGGTTAAAAGGAAGGCCAGGGAAAACAAGAACAGTTGAAGGATAAAGCCCAGAAAAAGTACAGATCTCCCTCAATTTAAGATGGAGTTAACATCCTGATAAACCCGCTATAAACTGAAAACAGTGTGATTTGAAAGTGCATTTAATACCTAACCCTCTGAACACGATAGCTTTGCCTAGCCCACCTTAATATGCCGGAACACTGACATTAGCCTACAGTTGGGCAAAATCATGCGACATAAAACCTATTTTCCAGTAAAGTGTTGAATATCTCATGTAATTTATTGAATCCTGAAAATGAGAAATGGAATGGTTTGTATAGGTACAGAATGGTTATCAGTGTATCTCTGTTGTTTGCCTTCATGATCCTGTGGCTGACTAAGAGCTGAGCTGCTGCTGCTGCTCAGCATCACCAGAGAGAGTGGTACCACATATTGCTAACCCAGGAAAAGATCAAAATTAAAAATCCCAAGTACAGTTTCTATTGAATATATAGGATTCTCACACTATCGTAATTCCAAAAATCATAAGTCAAACCATCATAAGTCGGGGACTGTATGTCTTTAGGAAACAGTACTTTTTAACATTTTAATGTCACAATTAGAAAATATTTGCAAAGCGCTTTGGGGTACAAGAAGGAAAGACTGATGAAGGACAGAAGTAACCAGCGCCAGGGGCTTTGGCTGGCTTAGGCCCCACCCGCTGCTTCACGGCTGAGCATGTCAACAGTTTGACACACCAGTTTTCTATCTGTGACACTCACCCTCTGTGAAGGGTGAGAAGGAAAATAAACAATGAGCAGGGGAATTTAAAGGAGACATTTATCCAACAAAGCTCCGAACTGTACATTGCTCCAAAGTTAGAGACGCTGAGTATTCGAGGAACAGGAATGAACTTTGAGTTTCAGTAGTTGGAAGGCTGAGGGAATCCTTGGAGTTCTAATACAGAAGTGAAGGGAAGGAAAGAGGCTTTGTAAAAGAAAGTGATTGTACTCTGAGGAAGTAAAGGATGCACGTATGGCTGACTCTGGAAGATCTTAAGTGCTAAAGGGAGGGAGGCAGTAGCTCAAAGATTATCAAGAAACGGGTTTGGTGGGGTGGGGCAAGTATGGTAGATGCCTTACTTTGCTACATTAAGAACAGAAAGTGGTTTTCATTGGTATGGATATTGTAAGTTCTTTCTTACTTTTTTTTTTTTAATTTTGTAATCATTTAGTAGTCTAAGAATCTCAAAAGCCGCCTTGAGTTATAAGAAATAATGATAACAAATCAGGCCATTTAGGGCTGAGAGAATGCTGCCATTTAGGTGGATACTTCAAGAGCTAATGCTTTAAAGATCTCTTTTGGCTTGTTATAGTTTAGGTTTAAGTTTTTATTACTGTCTTAATCATCAGTCATAGAAATCCCATTCAGTGTTCTTGTGCCAGGTAAATCTCAGGCTGTATTTTATAGCATTTCAGTCTTCTAAGGCTTTTATACAGACTGGGAGGAACAATTGGAAATTGCTTTAAATAATATGATTTTAGGACTGTATCAGTAGTAGGTGGAATAATTCCCCTTCTCCCAAAGATGTCCATGTCCTAATCTCCAGAATTTGTGAATATGTTATTTTACATGACAAGGAGGAATTAAGATTATAGATGAAATTAAGATAATTAATCAGCTTAAAATAAGAGATTAACTTTGATTACCCAGGTAGGCTCAATTTAATTACAAGGGTCCTTTTTTTTTTTTTTTTTAAGATTTTATTTATTTATTTGACAGGGAGAGAGAGATCACAAGTAGGCAGAGAGGCAGGCAGAGAGAGGAGGGAAGCGGGCTCCCCGCAGAGCAGAGAGCCCAATCGGTGCTCTATCCCAGGACCTTGGGATCATGACCGGAGCCAAAGGCAGAGGCTTTAACCCACTGAGCCACCCAGGCGCCCCATAAAGGTCCTTTAAATGTGGAAGAGTCAGAGTTGAAGATGCTATGCTGCTGGCTTTGAAAATGGAAAAAAAAAAATAGGATCACAAGCCAAGGAATACAGGCAGTCTCTAGAAGCTTGAAAAAAGGTGAGGAAGAAACAGATTTCCCCCAGAGCCTCCAGAATGAACCCAGCCCTGCCAACACCTCGATTGTAGCCCAGGGATATCCATTCTGAGCTTCTGGCCGCCTGAACTGTAAAAGTGTAAATTTGTTGTTTTAATCACTAAATTTATGGCAATTTCTTACATTAGCTAAATTAATATCCAAATTTTATACTCTTAATTTTAAAACATATGTCTCATTTCTCTGTCAGACTACAAGTTCCTCTAGACCAGTAATCAACTTCTGTGATTGACACACAGTATACATGATAAATGTTTATTGAATTTGAATCATTCTATATATCAGATGGTCTCTCCATCATTTTGGAAAAGAGTTACTTACCATTCTTAAGATCTCTACTCGCCTGGGTACATGCTACATAGAGTAGCAGCTTCATTGCAATCAATACCCTATTCTGAACCTCTTCCTTAGTGACTTTTGATTGGAGAAGAGGTACTCATTTAAACCAGTCGGTTTTCTCTGGCTCAAGTGTTTTAGTACGAGACATGTTCTAATCAACAGTTTCATGGGCTTCTTGTGCCTCGGTTTCAGCTGCTCTAGAATAAGACTACCTGTCTGAGAAACACCATCCTCCTGCGGTTTACAGAAGCTTATATTTTAATTTGTACCATCCCAAACATAGTCTCAAAATTTGGTGAAAATTAAAAAAAAATTTTCTCACAGTGCAGAAAGTAGGTCTGTAGGTCTCTGTGAGACACATACAGTTTAATTGATACTTTGTCCATACAAAAATAAGCATCCACAGAAGTTTATTTACTGTTTAAATTACTCCATATATTCATATACCATGAACAGAAAATATATTTTATCCCACACACAATAAGAGCAAACAAGTGCAATCTTTCAAACATTAAATGTTATAATCAAATCTGTACAACAGATAAATAAATTTATACCTCTAACAGTTAGCTTGTAACAAAACAAAACGAAAAACATATATTGCCCAAAGTCACCGGTTTACTTAGGTGCTTACAAGCAGGCTTACTTAGAATTCTACTTATGGTTATATGTTGTAGTCTTAACATATATTCTAAAGTAGAATCTTTACTATACTGCACCAGTTAGGTCTCTGTGAGACCTACAGACAAACCACTTATTCTTATAGATGTGCATTCATTTCCCTCCCAGTCTTTAGATAAAAAACAGCAAAATTGAAGACTTAGAATGGGGAGTTTTAAATGTATTATGTACTGTTCCTTGGGATGTAATATGTATTAGTAATCTATTGCTGCTGTAATTTGGTAGCTTAAAATAACAAACATTTATTATATAATTTCTGTTAGTTAGAAATCCAGGAGCAGCTTACCTGGGTGGTTGTGACTCAGGGCTTCTTAGGAGGCTGTATCAAGTTGTGAGTCAAGGCTGCGGTCATCTCAAGGCTTGACTGATGAAGAATTTACTTCCAAGTTCTTTCACGTGGTTGTTGGCTGGTCTCAAAAATCTGCTTCTAAGCTCACTTATATAGGCCTCACAGGGCTCCCACAGTGAGTCAGCTTGCTAAGACAATGCCCAAGCAGAAGTCTCATTCTATTAGAGACAAGTCAGTAAATCCAGCCCATTCTTAAGGTAAGGGGGTCATTGGGGGCCATCTTAGAAACTGCCTACCACACATATAAATTAGTGAGTTCATTAGTTTACCAGAGACTAGATAATCAAGTTTATAATATTCCTAGCTGAAATTAAGTTTAATAATATCAAACATTTTGTGAGAAAATCGCAAATAAATTTCTCATGTTAGAAGATATAAAATAGAAATTGGAAGCCTTTTAACTTTCACAAAGTAAATTCCGAAGGTACATTAAAATAACACAATTTACTTTTTTTAACTATACTTACCTCAGATTGTCTACTTTTAACTTTCTGTTCCATTTCATCCCTTCATTTTAAAAATTGTACTTAACCCAGGGCGCCTGGGTGGCTCAGTAGGTTAAAGCCTCTGCCTTCGGCTCAGGTCATGATCTCAGGGTCCTGGGATCAAGCCCACCATGGGGCTCTCTGCTCAGCAGGGAGCCTGCTTCCCCCCCTCTCTCTGCCTGCCTCTCTGCCTACTTGTGATCTCTCTCTGTCAAATAAATAAATAAAATCTTTTAAAAAAATAAATAAAAATAAATATTGTACTTAACCCTCATCTCCTGAAAGCAGTTGAAAGCAGCTTACAGAAATATGTAAAATATTATAAGAATTGAAATTAACCAAAGATGGAAGGAAAGAGATAGAAAACTAAGGCAGAAATAAAACAGCTACACAAAGGCCATAGTCTGATGAAAACTGAAGACCTAACAAAGATCCATAGCTATGTGACTGAATAAGTGGACTAAGAAAATGAAAAGGCAAGACCAAGACTAGGAAAAAAAAAATACTTAAAGACATAAAAGTCTTATGTCTACAGTATATAAATAACCCTTACAAGTCCATAACAATAAAGCAACCTGTTTTCTTAAATAGGGAAAAATTTTAACATGTTTTATCAAAGATCTATGAATGACATACAAAATACAAGCTACTATTACACCACCATTCAAATGGCTAAAATTAAAAAGACTGACAATACAAACTATCAGTGAGAATGTAGCACAACTAGAACTCTCAGTTCACATTTTTTATAAAGTTAATCACAATCCCACTGCTCATTATTTTACACAAGAGAAATGAAGCTATATACACAAAGAACAGTAGATGAATGTTCATAGGAGCTTTATTCACAATAGCAAAAAAACTAGAAACAGTTTTATGATTACATTGTGATATAATCTTACACATACAATGTGCCTAGAAATAAAACTGAATGAACTAATGATAAATGGACCAGTACATTTATGTATACAAATACTGCAGAATTCAAAGGAGATTTTTCTGCCTGGGACTGCTGAGGAAAGACAAAATTTTTGAGCTTCCCTATGATGACATTAAAAGATTGGAGTTTAGAATTAGAAGTCAGAAGGATGACATAAGGAGGATAAAACTAAGGTGGAGAAGTCTGAAAGGGGAATGAACTGTTAGGGAACTCCAGCAGATTATGGGGAAGAATTAGATTGCCTTGGTGAAGCGCACTCCAGTGGTGATGTACCTTAAGTTCTAGAGTGAGCAATAAGGAATTGACCATGGGTGAGTGACTTTCCAACTGAAATGAAGCTAAGAAATCACTGTGATAAGGCAATAAAAATTTTACATTCTTGAATGGGACTTGTGAATGGGATAACATCAGGTTATCCTGGTGTATATGAACACTGGTATTTATACAAATAGAAAAGGGCCTGAAATATGATTATTGTTATATGTATTTTTAAATAAAGCACATATCTTTTTTCAATGAGAGGTATTTAATATTAATAATAGAATAATAGGGAGTGGCATTCATAAATGAGTTAAGAGAAGTAAGGGAAATTAAGATTCAGCATATTCTATGAGCCAGATACTATGTTTTGTGCCTTCAGATTACATGCTTTAATCTCAACAACAAGGATATGTAATATTATCCTCATTTTATAGCTGTGGAAATTTAGGTTCAGAAAGAAAGGATTGAGTTCTAATAGATTCAGGTACTACATTTACAGAAGTAATACTATTCCTCAAAGGTTGGTGAAGGGACTACTTGGAGTAAGATCACCAGGGACGCCTGTCTACAAACCACACCCAAAACTAGTAAATTCAATTGGGATATTGTTGGGGGACAGAAATATGCATTTCTAACGTGCTCATTGGTTGCTTGGTAATTTCAAAAAAAGTTTGAGATCAGCTATCTTAAGACTCAGAGATATTTTTACTATGTGGTGATTTCTGATACTAAGGGTTCTTAGAAACAAAAGTTAGCCTCAGAACAGTGATCTGTAGCTTTATTTTTGACTATTAAAATCATATATATCTACAGTATTCATAACATAGCTATACTTCTCAGTGCTCATATTTCATAAATAAGAGTTAAAAAATAAAAAAGCCAGAATTCTTTATTGGTTCTTACTAGAATTTATATTTTCGGCTGCCTAAAATGACCTCTACCTGGTAGCAGTATTTTTCAGTTCTTTTCCTGGCCATTTCCCTTAGTGCTGGCTTGAGCTACCTGAGATGCGTTACTTTGTATTTGCCATTTTTTATACAGTAAGGGATAAATAAAGGTATATTTTTATTATACATAGATTAATTATAGTGGATAGCAAATGAAACAGTTTTTGTATTCATGAATAATGGGTCTTTGTGAGATAGTTCCATTTGCCTAAATTCTTTTGTCTCTTTAACAAGACTATCAATGTAAAATAATTCTTTGTACTATTTAGCTGCCTACTTATGACTTAAATTCCAACACTTACTCTTGGATGATTATATGTATTTTCAACAGTGATTCTTTTATTGCACACCGAGAAAGTATGCGACAGATGATGAGAAGTTTTTCTGAACCCTTTGGAAGAGACTTGCTCAGCATCGCTGATAGTAGAGGAAGAGCTCATCATAATCATATGAGACATGATCATGGCGAAAATTCCTTGACTGTAAGTTCTTTATTTTAAGTTAGTGAGAAGGTCCTATGGGATTTGAAGAAAATTATTACAGAAGAATACCTATGAGGTTAAGATATGAATAATGCTTATGTTATAGAAATAACTATTATATAAAAGAATGGACCTATTGGAAAGCTGAGTCCTTTAACAATGAATTGTTAGCTGTATGGAATTCCACAGTGCCACCAAAACTTTAGGGTCATATTATAAGCCAAACTTAAAGCATTATTTTACATATGTGTCTATAGTTTGCTCTGCATGGCTACCTTGGGCCTTTAAAACTTAGATTAACTTTTAACTGTATTTAAGTCCTTGCATAACTACAGAATATTTTCATAAGTTTTATCTGAGAGCAAAGCTAGGAGGTTACAAACATATTCAACTAGAAAAAAAAGTCCCGGATGCTTATATATCTTAATTACTTTTTTCTCTGTTTATTTTATTTCTATTGCTTTTTCAGTCTCAGCAGTGGCAGTTCTAGAATAAAAATCCACAGGAGTTTCTGGTTTTGTTTTCTATTAATTAGTTAATTTTTGCAATTACATAAGTCTTTCATACTTAGACATAAATATGTGATATGTATCACAACCTAGGGAAGAAAAGGTGAGCCATATCTTGCCAGTATAAATTATAAATATACAGAAAAAATGAGTTTTGGCCAAAAGAGAAGCTGAATATTTCAAATAGTCCTAAGAACTTTGGTGGATAAAATTCGATTTACCATATGAATGAAATTTTCACAATCTTTTTCTCATTATTCCAGTATGGGTTATTCATATTCCAATTTGTTTTCTTTCAATTAGTGAATAATGGTGTTTATATTTTTTTACTCTTAGGGCTATCAGTTTCCATAAGTCTAAAATTAAGATCTAAGGAAAAATTATCAAGGAGGGCAGAAATATCAATTATAAAGACATTCTGAAATTTTATCTTTCACATGAGCATTGAAAAATTTTGTCTATGTGCTATAACCATAGCAAGTCAGACGTAGGTCTGTATATAGTACTTTGTATTTATGTGCATAAATGAGCTACTTGTAGCTTTTGTGGAAGAAGGAAGAAGTGACAATTTTATTCCCAATGGAAAAAGACATTATATTGTATCAACCATCTTAGAATGCTAACACCAATGCACTTTTTTCTTGTTCAAACTGTATGAAAACCCTTTGCCAGCCAGGAGTACTGAGTATTGTCCTAGGGCAGTAATAATTTTTAAAATACAGATTTATAGCAGAGTTACAGCAGATTTTTCAAGGAACATTCAGTCTCTCTCTTAGCCAAACTCATTTTTATAATTTATACTGATGAGAAATGGCTCTCCTTTTATCCCATAGGGTGTGATATATTTGATGTGTGTATGTCTAAATGTGAAAGACTAATCGTAATAGCAAAAATAAATTAAAACAAAAATAGAAAACCAAAATAACAATAACAACAAAAGACCTCTATGCCAACTTAAACTTTTCTAAGTTCAATTAGATGTGAAGGAAGGAACAGAAATTAAAAATAGGCTGCAGAAGATGGGAAAGACTGCTGCTATTTGAAAAGAGCGCAGCCAAGAGAATTACAATAAGGCTTTTCTGAGCATGCTAGCTGTTCTAGTCCATTTAAACTTTAATAAAAATTCATAGAAAGCTTCTCTCTCTCTAGTGAAGCTGTAAAGTTTTTTTTTTTAATTTTTTAAAGAATTTTCTTATTTATTTGAGAGAGCATACATGTATGCATGAGTGGGGTGACAGATAGAGGAAAAGGGTGAGAGAGAATCCTAAGTATCCTAAGTGATGACTCAGTGTGGAGCCTGGTGCTGAGCACAGGGCTGGATCCAGGACCCTGAGATCATGACCTGAGAGGAAATGAAGAGGCTGAAATGAAAGAGTCCGCCGCTTAACTGACTGAACTACCTAGGCACCCTAAACTATAAGTTTTTAAATGAGTGTTTCATTAAGCATTGAACCATTATGGTGCTTCTTTTAAGCATAGTGGATGAAAATCTGTATTTCAGATAGACATCTTGATAATTTTTCTTTATTTTTGGTCCATTACTTGACATTTGTCTTTTTTTTAGGGGAGAAGGAGCAGAGGCAAACAGAGGGGGGGAGAGAGAATTTTTTTTAAAGATTTTATTTATTTGTTTGTTTGTTTGTTTGTTTGTTTAAAGATTTTATTTATTTATTTGACAGAGAGACACAGCAAGAGAGGGAACACAAGCAGGTAGGGTGGGAGAGGGAGAAGCAGGCTTCCCGCTGAGTTGGGGAGCCTGATATGGGGCTCGATCCCAGGACCCTGAGATCATGACCTGAGCTGAAGGCAGACACTTAACAACTGAGCCACCCAGATGCACTAGGTTTTATTTATTTATATGAGAGAGGGAGAGCAGCAAGCATGAGAGAGGGGAGAATCGGAGGGAGAAGCAGACTCCTTATCGAGCAGGGAGCCCTATCTGGGGCTCCAGTCGAGGCTCGATACCAGGACTCTGGTATCTTGACCTGAGCCAAAGGCAGACACTTAACTGACTGAGCCACCCAGGTGCCCTGAGAGAGAGAGAATCTCAACCAGGCTCCATGCCCAGCGCACAGCCTGATGCTAGGCTCCATCTCGTGACCTTGAGATCATGACCTAAGCTGAAATCAAGAGTCAGCTGCCCAACTGACTGGGCCATCCAGCTGCCCCTAAAACTAGATAATTTAATCTGTAAATGTAATCTTCCAAGCAACTGAGCCACCCAGGCCCTCCGACATTTGTCATCTTTATCAGCCATTTTATGAAAGAAAACAGAGACTTCTACAAAAGTAGAAGCATCAGCTATGCTATTTTCTTGTTTATATTATTAGCATTTTCTTCAGTTCACGATTTCTTTATGAGGAATATTTTTAAGACACTTCTCCACTTTGGGAGGATTGGTTTTATTTAAAACTAGATAATTTATTTTTCTAATTTTTTTATTTTTTGGATTTTACTTATTAATTTTAGAAATAGAGATAGAACACGAGCGGAGTCGGGGGGAGGAGCAGAGGGAGGGTTGGAGGCAGAGAGACAAGCAGACTGAGCGCCTAGTGTGTAGCCTGACCTAGGGCTCGATACTAGGACCTGAATTCATGACCCCACAAGAGTTGGCTGTCCAACTGACTGAGCCAATCACATGCCCCTAAAACTAGATCATTTAATCTGTAAATATATTTAATTAAGCAGTTTATAATTCAAGGTATGACATGCGACCATCTAACATTTAGATTGAGTGATGGTGCTAGAGTCAATCTACAATGTTTTTATTTTCAGTGAAAAGAAAGTAGAGAAATTGTATTGATGATAATAATACGCTTATAATAATACACTTTGGCGATTACTGTTCTAAATATATAGTATAGGGGCGGCTGGATGGCTCAGTGGGTTAAAGCCTCTGCCTTTGGCTCAGGTCATGATCTCAGGGTCTTGTGATCGAGCCCCATATCGGGCTCTCTGCTCAGCAGGGAGCCTGCTTCCCCCTCTCTCTCCTCCTGCCTCTCTGCCTACCTGTGATCTCTCTCTCTCTCTCTCTCTCAAATAAATAAATAAAATCTTTTAAAAAAATAAAAATAAAAAATAAATATATAGTATAGATATATATCTGATATAATTTATTATAAAATTTAATATAAATATACAGTTTTCTCTTTTTTAACATAATTTACACAAGGAGAAAATTATCACTGAATGATAGTAAAACTTTATATATATCATTTACCCAAAAATTTAAATTTTACTTTCAATATTTGAAACTTCCAACTAATGAAAGTTTTTAATTTGTATATATGTCTGTCTAAAATTTTATTTTTACTTATCTGTACCTACTGAGGAATACAATTTGTGAACTATTAGAAGATTCCATCTATTATATTTAGCATTCTTTTGCCTATCAGAGACCCTACATATTTTTAAATCTGTGTGTGATCCTTTCTGAAGTCTATATTTTTTATTCCATGTATTAGTTCTTGGGAGATACTCATTTATTTTTTTGCTCAATATCTCTGCTTTTGAAATGTTATTGATGTAAATAATTGCTTATTTTTAATCAGTTATAAGCAAGATTAACTCATTCCTTAAAAATACAGAATAGTTGAGCAAAGAAAAGATGAGATCTTAATCATTGTACCTTATATTTTAATTAATTTTAGTGTGAATTTGTATTTCCTTTGACAAAATGTTTGTCTTAATCCATAGCAAAGACTTTTTCTTTCACTTGCCTTTGGTAAGTACTACAGTAGTCATATTTAAAAGTGGTATATGGTCTCCTATTGTCTGCCACACTCCTGTCAGGCTCTATGATGAATAAGTAGTTAGTTTTTAAAATATATTTTGAGGATTTTCTTATTAAATGGTTCTAAAACTTTGTTAGTTCTGAACTATGTGATGATATAGTACATTTCTTTCTTTTTCAGGGATTATTATATAATAAATATCATAACCAAAATTAACGATTTTTTTTTCTAGGCAATGAATTCTCTTGTGCCTTTTGGCAGTTTTGGTGGTATGGTTCGTATCATGAGACACAAACTATTTTAACAATATTTTCTGACAAAGATTTATTTTTCATTAACTCAAGCAAAAGTGAATTGGCATCCAGTTTCACTTATTTTCAAAATGGCTTTTTAGAATTTGTACTGAAACCTGTTTTATGTATTAATCTTAGAGTATTCAGGCATGTTTTTTCTGAAGTAAGTCATATCAACATAGATAAGATCAGTCTTCAAAAAAGAAAAAATAGGTTTTAGTAGATGAACATTTACTTGATTTACAAAAGGGATCTCCGTAGTTTGTTTGAAAGTCTGGACACTTCCACATGCTTATGATGGCTTTCCAAAAGATGAAAAAGCACCAAAGTGTAGCTAGAGGAGCACATTTGGAGAAGCTCAGATTATCTGCTCTTTCTAGGACCCTAAAGTTAGTTTGTTCATGCTGCTTTTCCTTTCCCACATCCAAGTATAGCTACTCTAAAACCAACTTTTCTCCCACTCCGTTTCTTTTCTGTGGTGCTAGTTTCTAATACACTTAAAAGCAGCCTGAGGAGTAGCAGAGAATAGCATGACTTTGGAACATTCTTATGAAAAAATTTCTTCTTATTGTGTTAGACTTAAGTCATTTGTCTCCTAAAGTTGGTTGTACCACATTTGTCCTTTCTGACCAGAGTTTTCAGTGGGACAAATGACAAATTAAAAAAGCAGTTATAGCCATAGTTACCAGTAAAATGGTCAGCTGAACTCAGCATGCTGTGGAAGCACAGATAGAAGAAAGCCTGTTACCCAGACCTTTTGGGGTGGTAGGGTGGTGGTGCGGAGGTTAATCAGAGAAGATTTCTGGAACCTTAAGGATGAATGGGAGTTAGCCAGGAAAAGCAGGGAGAAGAGAAAAAAATATTCAACACAGAAGAAACAGCACGTGTAGTGGCTAGGGAGCTCAAAGATGTTTCAGATCACTTGGCCCTGGAGCATGAGTTGGAGAGTAGATAAAGATAGGATGGTAATCAGGGACTTCTTTTGATTCTGGTAAGGACTTTGGACATTATCTTAAGAATAGGGGAAGCAGTTGATGAATTTCCACCAAAATGGTAATAGAGGCAGGTTCTCATTTTTAAAAGATTATTGTGCCATCAAGGGAAGGAAAGATTAGAAGGGGCTGCAGTTGAGGCAAGGAGGCCAGGGGGCTGTTAAAGTGTTCTGGGAAAGACTAGTAATGGCTTCTACTTAGGCAGTGGCTGTGGTGTCTCATTTGAGAGTCAAAGAGGTAAATGGGTAAAACTTGGGGATTTACTGGGTTGAAAGGAGAGTAAAGAAGGAAAAAGAAAGTATTATGCCCATTTTTTGGCATGAAGAATTAAGTACGTGGAAATACCACTGAACTAAGGAAGAGTGCATTCATATAGTACAGATATGAGAGCAGGGGCGGTCAAAGGATCATTTTGGTTTGGGGTGTTGGGCATTTGAGGCATCCATAGTATGTTCAGGTGGATTTATCTGTGAACAATTGAATATATGGGTTTGAGCCAGACTAGAGATAATTTGTTCATTCATTCAGCAAATATTTATTGAGCCCTCCTTATGTGCAAGGGAGTTATTTTTAAAGTATTGAGAATATAGTAGTGAATAAGATGGAAAAATAGCCCTACCTTCACAAAGGTGATTTCTATAGAGTGGGAACACAGGCAATAAACAGCAAAATAATTTCAGATAAAGTACTTCAAAGTACTATGAAGGAGATGAAGCAGGGTAATGATATAATGAGAGATGGGAAGTGAAGCAGAGATTACTTTTACAGGTGGCCTTTCTAGGGAGGTGATACAGGAATGATGAAAAGAAACTATGCTGAGAGGATAAAAACATTCAGGCAGAGAGAAGAGCATGTATACAAAGTTCCCAAAGGTCTTAGGAGCCCACTGGAATCTTAGCTCTAATTTGTACCCACACTTTTTGTCACTCCAAGGTGTTGGGCCACCCCCACAGCAAGTACAGAAGGATTTTGGATGGCTGATTTGACAATGAATTGAGAAAAGGGCAGAATATACCTAAACATCTGATCTTTTCTTCCTTCCCCTCCTCCTCTTATTTGGGCTAGCCCTTCCAACTGATATCTTAACCTGGTGTGGAAACAAAGTGTTCAGAATGTTTCCTGAATTGTGTTGAAGCTCTGAAATGCAGATTAATTCTACTGCAGTCCTTTGTGTACCCAAAGATACCAGTATCTCCTAAATGTGACTTTGTTCTTCCTGTGGTGTTAAGTGCTGTTTCCAAAGAAGACTTTGGTTTTCCCATCTGTTTCCCATTGTTACAAGTAATAAAACCCAGTGGAAGGCAGAGACATAGACAGGCCTTTGTTAATTCTTTATTGAGTCCCAGCTTGGCATACAGCAAAAGAATCTCTAGAGGGGCTGAAATACTGGCATTGAACTACAGTGCCTTACAGGATTTAAAAGACTCCTGTTTGAGTGGAGGAATTCCTTGAATCAAACACGCCGTTTTATAATAGTAAACAATGCATCAGGTGACGCACCAAAATGTGTGCTTCACTTTTTAAATTTCTCGTGAGTGTTCTAACGGTAAAACTTAAAATCAATAGCAGATTTTTCTAGAGCAGAGCTTCTCAGCCCCTGACACCATTGATGTTTTAGACTAGATAATTCTTGTTCTAGGGGGGCTGTCCTATTCTTTGTGGGATTTTAGCAAGGTCCCTGACCTTTACTCAGTAGATTACAGTTATACACCCTCCTCAGTTTTGACACACAAAATGGACATAATTATTAACAAATGTCCCCTGGGAGTCAAAATTAATCTTGACTAAGAAGCCACAGTTCTAGAAGAATTAACTGTTCTTCTGAAGCATATGCCGTGCCTCAAGGGAATGTTCTATTTAGCCTTCTGTGGTAGGCAGCAAATTCCAGGCCTACCAGTAGAGTGAATTAACCTCTATTACTTGGATCTTCTTATGATGTGAAGGAGAGCTGAGACCTCAGAGGCAGTTTCTTTTTTTTTTTTTTTTTAAAGATTTTTTTTATTTGACAGAGAGAAACACAGCGAGAGAGGGAACACAAGCAGAGGGGATGGTAGCGGGAGAAGCAGGCTTCCCGCCAAGCAGGGAGCCCGATGCGGGGCTCGATCCCAGAGTCCTGGGATCATGACCTGAGCCGAAGGCAGACACTTAACGACTGAGCCACCCAGGCGCCCCTCAGAGGCAGTTTCTATCAGCTGTGTTGTACTGGTGGAAGTGACATTGGTATCTTATACCAAGTTTTATTGATTTGCATGATGAGATATTGAGAGGGAAGAAGGAAAAACCTGAAAACTAGTCTATACTAGAATTGTCCCAGCCCAGAACACACCACTCAGTATTTAAATATTAACTAAATTTGTTATGAGAAAGTTGGTAAATGTGTCTATATCTATATGTTCATATGTGTATATATGTGTGTATATATATACACATATGTGTATGCATGTATTTATAGTGTTGCAACTCTCTAATCATTTATATGTTGACTGTTTGAGATTTTGTATATGCTTCCACTTTTTCTTTAACAAATCGCTTTTTTTGTATAGATCTTAAATTATCTTTGCCTGGTCGATTGCTGCATGAGTTCCCACTGCGTAAATCAAGAAAAAAAATTTTTTCAGCTGTTTTGGGAAGGTTGATTTGCTTCTTTTGTGTTGTACTTATAGTTAATAATATACTTCCTAATATCCTGTAGCGTACAGATGTCAACCCTTTTCAGGCAATGGACGGAATGATGTTAAATATGCGAAACAGTATGCAGGAATTACAAAGAAACTTTGTAAGTACTAAAAAATTGATGATAACATTTTCAATTATTGGTACCCTATATTATAGTAGCTTTCAACTTTTTTTAATCTGGTCCTCAGTGGCTAAAAAATATATCTTAACAGTATCACCCAGTACACAATACTTATGTACCATATAAAAAAACCTGAACAAAAGTTTTGTGACAAAATGATCATACTATTTACAGTGTGTGCTTATACTTTCTGTTTTAGCTCATATTTTAAAAATGCTGGTCACAACCCACCAAATTGATTTCACAACCTACGAGTTTGAAAAATAGCATTAATTAACTTCCAAAATTAAAAAAAAAACCTCAAAAACATTTATCCTGCTCAAGGTCACTATTGTAAATGAACATTTTTTATATGAATTTGGACTTTTTAATTAATTTTAGCTTATCTACTTAAAAGGATGTATAGCATTTAGGAAATTAAGTTTTAGTGTTTTCTTAAGAAAGGCTGAAAAAGAAGTGTCAGGAATGATGTTTAGGCATTGGATTAGATCTATAAAGTTCAAAAAGATATAAACTAGTACTAATACTTTTACTTTTCTACTCATAATATTAACATCAAAAAATTAACTTGATTCAGTATGAAGAAGACATATATTATTTTAATCATCTACTTTAGAATCTAAGGACCATTTCAGAATGTCCAAATCTAGGGCATCATTAATGATCTTCATAATCTAGCAATCTGGTACCCACAGGAGATATAAAATTTCTTGGTGTATGGCTAATTGGCTCAACATTGGCAAAATTACACACACGGGTCAACCACTGACTATAAAAGCATCATAAGCTTCAGGGCACAGCAGCATCTATATTTAAGTCAAAGCTGCAAGTCTTTGATCACAAAGACTTAAGGATCTCTGAGGGAGTCACTTTTTATTATTCCTCACAAGAAGAGTGAGAATTGGTACCTAAAATGGAAGGAAATGAGGAACTTCCTGAGGGTGCCATTTGGATACACCATCCTGATAGTATGATATCCTTGATAGTACTTTAGCTAGCATTGTTATTTATTTGAATCCTCTGACGTCAATTTTTCGTATTTGACTAAACTCTCTGGACTTAAAATTTATATTTCCCTCTAGGGTCACCTTTCATTGGATCCAAATGGACATTCATTTAGTTCTTCCTCAGTTATGACTTATTCCAAAGTAGGAGATGAACCACCAAAGGTTTTCCAGGCCTCAACTCAAACCCGTAGGGCTCCAGGAGGAGTAAGTATTTTCTGAGTATTCTTGGAGTTTTATAAAATCGTGGAATGATAATCACCTATATTGGATTTTAATTATGAAAGCTTGATCTCTGGTACTCTGGGGGTAGAGATAAGCGAAGAAAACACATATCACTGTGAAAAACAATAATGCTAACTGTATTTACTTAGTTTAAGGCATTTTTTTCCTTTCCTCCACCCTCACCTCAGGTACCTTTTTTCATGTAAATATCTATTGAAGTTTATTCTTACCTTTACATGTTGACCAGGTAAGTAGACACTAAAAGAAGTCTTTGTCCCAAATAAATGTCTATTTTTAATTTATATCTGAAGCAAATGAATTTTTTTAACTCATGAAATACTTTAAGTATACAGAAAAGATACAGAAAATAATATAATAAATACCCACATTCTTTCCACCCAGTTTAGTCAGATCATAACATTTTTCTCTATTTGCTTTGTCTCTTGTTTTGTTTTCTTTTTAAGCAAAAATATTAGATGCAGTTAAAGCTTTCAGTGCACCCTTCCCTCCCTGGTCCCTTTTTTCCCTTTTACTCCCTCCCCACAAAAGAACCATTTTCTTGTATCTCAAACTTATCATTCTTGTGTATGTTTTTATAATTTTATTACTTATATATGCTTCATAAACAATATAATTAATTGTTTTATGGGTTTCTAAACTTTATGTAGCCTCATGCTGCATGTGTCCTCTGCAACTTGATTTTGCTCAGGTGTATGCTTCTGAGATTTATTCAGGTTGATATATGCAGCTCTATTTCCTTATTTTAACTTATATGTTATCCAAAATATGAATATACCTCAGTTTTTAATCTAATTTTCTATTGATTGATATTTAAGTATTTCTGATTTTTCACTTATCTTTATACATGTCTTCTTGTACAAATGGTCTAGGAATGGTATTGTTGGTTTGTAGGAGGTGGGTGTCTTCATCTTTATGTAAACATTACTAAGTTACTGTCACACAGTGATTGAAACAGTTGGCTCCCACAAAGTCTGGTATGAGAGTTCCCATTTCTACACTTCCTTATTAGTACTTATAGTAAAAAAAAAAAACAATTAGGTTTGCCTGTTTACTGGGTGTGAATAGCTCTTACATATAAAGACATAATTTTTAATGATGCTTTTGGCATAGTGTAGACATTTTCATTTTCACTTGCTATAAGTGACATACATCTTAAATGTAAATAGTTCAATTGTAGACATCCTGTAGCAAACCATGCTAATATTAATAGTCTTTGGCTATGATGAATATTCTCATAACCCATAGAGTTGATATGTAGGAGCCATGAGATTCAAGCCAATCAACATGACTGCTGAATGATCAGTTGCCCTTACTTATAGGGATGTACTCCCAACTATTATACTGTTAAGGACAGTGTTGAAGGCACTAAGTTTTATATAATTAAGTTATTATTTATTATACTATTTGATTACAACTTGGAAAAAGTTTAAATTGTATTGGTTCTATTTACCCTAGACATTTTAATTTTAAGCAGTTCTAAAAATATCGGAGAACTATTACCACAATTTTACTGCAAGTTGGTAGTGGAACTGAGTACCCAGTGTTTTTAGAGCTGTAGATTTATGGTCTTACTTTTATAAGTAAATAGGTCCTGAAGAGTTGAGAATTATATCCATTCTCTATATATTTAATTAATAATTTTTATATTCTTCATTTTTATAGATAAAGGAAACTAGGAGAGCAATGAGAGATTCTGATAGTGGACTAGAAAAAATGGCTGTTGGTCATCACCTTCATGACCGAGCTCATGTCATTAAAAAGTCAAAGAACAACAAGACTGGAGATGAAGAGGTCAATCAAGAATTCATCAATATGAACGAAAGTAAGTTGTCACAGTAAATAGCACTCTTCCTCTTAAAATACCAGCTGTACTGGTAGAACTTGATGAATGTTTTTTGTAGAAACATTCCATAAGATGTCATTTTGAGGTAGTTTATGAATAATACGTGTGGGGACTACCAGGGATTACCCTATCAAAGTAATAAAATTGAGATTTCATTGTTTCATAGTACATTTGTTTTTTATAGTGATTTTTGGTAATGTTATTTATTTTTTGTTTTATTCTTGGGAAATGGAATCTCTTAAATTGTTATTTAGTAAGACTGCCAGTAGGCAAAATGAGTTTTTAAGTGTTTCTAAGGTATATTTGAGAAGTATAAAAAAGAATAAAGGAGAAAACTAAACTTATCCGTAATCCCAATCCAAACATTTAGTATATTTCTTCCTAGTAGTTTTAATCTATATATAAACATACACTTTTTCTCAAAGGTAGTATTTTACTATTTTAATTCACCATTATAATTGTCAAAACAGTCACGTGTGATATTATTTTTCAAAACATTCTAAATGGTTACCTAAAAGTTTGCATGAATGGGCCCTAATTTATTTAAACCATTCTTTATTGGGCGCTTAAGTTTTTGTATAGATAAGATTTTAATTTCTTGTATTGTTAGATAATATATCATGTATATATCAAGTACATCTTTCCATTTTCTGGATTTTATATTCATTCTTCAATGCATTTAAGTCCTTCAAGTGTCCTAACTCCTCTTATTGTAGTTTTTGGGTTATATTCATCTCCTGCTTTCAAAAAGCATTTTTTTTTAAAGATTTTATTTATTTATTTGAGAGAGAGAGAGAATGCATGAGAGAGCGAGGGAGAGCATCAGAGGGAGAAGCAGAGAGAAGCCAGGAGCCTAACGTGGGACTCGATCCTGGGACTCGGGGATCGTGACCCGAGCCGAAGGCAGTTGCCCAACCAACTGAGCCACCTAGGCGCCCTCAAAAAGCACTTTGAATAATAGTGTTTTGTCACTTTAAATTTAAATTTTTTAAATGGAAATGGTTTAAATTATCATATCATTTCAGAAAAAGAAATTCTCTTAGGGTTGGCTTGGACAAAGTTATTTTTATGCAATGAGATAGAAGCTACAGCATCTTAACCTTTCTTTAATTTTAACCTTTGTAGTTTTGTCATAGTTAAATACATACAGAGTACTTACAATAATTAACATGTTGAAGAAAAATTAAGTGAGGGAACACATTATTATTTCTTATAACATATGTATTAGTTATAAGAAAGTAAAATATTAAAAAATAGTCTGTTTTCACTAACACAGTACTACAGTGATGTTAATAAAGGGCAAATTATTTAAAACAGATTTTATGTGTTATATAACCAGTTAGCTTTAAGATATAAAAAAAAGGCAAAATTATATTAGTACTATTTTATGAGAAATTATTTTGATAAATTGCATTAATCAGTTCTGATAGAACAAGTATTACCATTTACCTATTGTTGTTATCAAAGTTAGATCACCTAATTCATAACAAATTGACAGTTGAGATGAGTAACCTGTCTTAGGAAACTGACAACAGAAGCTTGTGAGGTAGGCCAAGTTATATAGGAAAATGGTAAGGTTAATAGGAAGTGCTCGTTATAGGAGAAGTGCCCGAGTACAGACCAGGAAGATGACCCAAGAAAAAAGACTGTAAGTCAGTGTAATTGGGTCAACGGTTCATTGGGTAGAATAACATCATATCCAGGCAGGTGCATGACAAACCAGATCATCAATAACCAAATTATCAATAGGAATAAAAGAGGAACAGGCAAAAAAGGAAATATTACTCTGAATCAAAGGCCTTTATATTTGGGGCAGTTTCCTGCCTCTATCTTGAGGTTAGGCTGAGGGAAGCACAAGGCCAGGATCAAGTATGTGGGACCCAAGGCAGTTACCGACAGTTGATATCTTAATACTTGCTCCTTTATTTTGATATTTAATGTAGGTGATGCTCATGCTTTTGATGATGAGTGGCAAAATGAGATTTTGAAGTACAAACCAGTGGGACACTGGCGCAATGTAGAAAACCCTAGGATGAGAAGTGTTGGTCGTGAGAATTCATGCTGCCGAGAACTTAAAAGAAGGTAAAACTTATTTCTAAAATAAATTGTATTTTTTAAGAAGAATTAGAAGAAAAGTTATGTAATTTTACCTCTGACAGGAAGTTTTGATTAACATCCATTGTTTCTATCAAGAAATAGAGTGTAATGATTTTATATTATATCCGAGCATTCCACGCAAATTTGAATTTGTATCTAAAAAGCAATAATATTTTAAGATTGTATGATTAGTAACTCACTAGCAAATTATGCTTCAGAAGATAGGGGCTAAAATCCTTCAAATAAAAAGTGAAATACTATAATGTAGTTATTCTTAAAACAGATTTTAATCTGGATATAGGAGGAGTCATACATTTCCAGCCAGGTAAGATATTGGTATCTAGAGATCTGGTAAGAGAGGAGGGGCTCTATTTGAAAGGCTTAACAGAACTCCCTAACAAGTCAATGGTAAATGCATTTTTAGATACTTGTATAATATATAACATTATTTGCTCCTATATTAAGGATTAGATATTTTGGAAGAATTTTTCCAAAACTTTAGCCTCCTTTGGGATTACCTTTGGAATAACTGTGCTGAAAACACACCGTTAAGATTATAGAGATTTTTGTACATTTAGTGCGTATTCTAGAGTTAGAATTTAATTTGGTTCTTTGGGGAAAAATGGAAAACAATACCTAGTTCCTATTTAATTTACACTTGAGAGAGAGAGGCCTCACCAGGCCTTAAAATAGAAATCTGTTCTAGGCCGTAAGAGAGTGGAGGATTGCTGCAGAAGGTGGAAGGCTTCACAGAACCAGCGGTGGACAAGTGGGTATCAAGTAAATCAGAAGCCTTGTGCAGAATTTCATGAGCTAGCATCTTTTATTTTAAAATATTTATTTACGAATTCAGAGCCCTAATATTTTTTGTAGAAAATTAGCTTCCATATTACTCTTAGGCAATATTTCTCTCAGTTTGAAATGTCTATTGATAAAAAAAGCCTTACAGTGCTAAGTTGACTGTGAAACAAGGTCCCTGTTAGAGAAAACATGCTCTTTATAGATGATCCGTAAATCTATGGCCCTATTCGTGGCATTTCCTGTAAACCAGCACTGTCCAATAGCCCTTTCTGGAATGATTTTCTGTAATAATGAAAATGTTATGTATCTATACTGTCCAATATGGCACCCACTAGCTATTGAACCACACTTCAAATGTGGCTGATGCAACTGAGGAACTGAATTTTAAACTTTATTTTATTTTAGTTAATTTAAATGTAAATGATGTGGCTAGTGGCTGCCAGTTGGATGGATGGCATGGTTAAACAGTTAAATCTATCTCAGGAAAGCAGCTGTTGCTTTCTTAAACGTGAATGAAATAATCTCCCATGTTTTTCAAAGCTATTATGGAAGTTTTAGATACAACCTAAAAGTATTTTTTTATCATGTTTGTATTTATTTGTAAACTACTGGCCATTTAAAAAATGGTATTAATGGTTGTATTGTATTTCTCAGGGAGAAACCTCATCAAAATCCAGCCATTGAACATGGAAGAAGATCAAATGTTTTTGTGGACAAACTCAACATCAAAGGATCACCTGTGAAAATCAACAAAAAATAAATAGCCTTGCATTTGATTTGTTTAGTTTTGGTTGTTTTAACAGAGAAAGTAATGGTGCTGGGTAATACATATAAGACCAATCTCTTGTTAAATCAGTACTGTACTTAACTTTCTTCTGATATCTGAATGTTCTTGGAAGTGCTAGCTTTATATTGTCCATACTTTAGGAATAAAACTTTGATTTTCAACAATTTAAGTTGCTAAACATTCTATAAAACTCTTTTCTTTAAAACATACTAATTTTTAAAGCTGATTTTGCTTTCCCAAATTTCTTCCTATTGGCTATGTTTTCTTTTATATACTTAAGATTTTATGTAGAGCCAATTTTATCATATGTATTAGTTGTAAGAAAGTAAAATATTAAAAAATAGTCTGTTTTCACTAACACAGTACCACAGTGATGTTAATAAAGGGCAAATTATTTAAAACAGATTTTATGTGTTATATAACCAGTTAGCTTTAAGATTTAAAAAAAAAAGGCAAAATTATATTAGTACTATTTTATGAGAAATTATTTTGATAAATTGCATTAAAATCAAATAATTCTGAATTTTAAGGAGATTTTAAATTGCTAATATATATGAGTTTTATTCTTATACTTTTGTTATACAGTGTATTCTTTTTTGTTCCATATCACATTCTTAACATTCATCAGACTTTACGTTGACCTTTCTCTTTAACTTCTTAAGGTAGCATATTTCTGCTCTCCTTTCCCACAACCAGCTTAATCTGTCTCCACAGTTAACATTCTAAAGTTGGCATGTCCTTGGAGAAACTCTGCTCAGCCTTTTTGTGACATTTAGAAAAATGCATTTGGTATTCTGTAAACCTGAATGATTGATTGTCTCAAAATTTCTTAGACAGGTGATATGTGTGTTTGAGCAAGGTACTTAATAATTCAGTTCCCTTTTATACCACTTAAAATTTCAGCTTTTGCTTTTTTATTCTAGAATTCAAGCATTAATCTGTTTTTAGAAAAAGTTTGAAGTTTATGAGAATATTAAACCTTAACTGTAAGTTTTTGTTGTTTCGGGGGAAAAAAGACCAGAAAACCCACTATCACTTTATAATCCTAATACATTGCTTTCTTCACTTTGGAAATAGAACTACATGGTTGTGCTAATACTTTTGTAATTTTCCATATTGTATCCTGTTAATTTTATTAGTCAGTGTGTTTCATGTCTATAATTAGTTACAAAATAAGATGCATACCTGTCAATTCATTTTTATATCAAAAAGTAATTGAGTGTTTATTAATTAAAGGTTTAACATTTTCCTCTTTTTTTTTTTTTAATTTTTTTTTTTTTTAAGATTTTATTTATTTGACAGTGAGAAACACAGTGAGAGAGGGAACACAAAGGGAATGGGAGCGGGAGAAGCAGGCTCCCCGCTGAACAGAGAGCCCAATGCAGGGCTCGATCCCACAACCCCGGGATCATGACCTGAGCCGAAGGCAGACGCTTAACGACTGAGCCACCCAGGCGCCCCTAACATTTTCCTCTTATATGCATATGTTAGTATACTAATAACATATTGGGAAGTTGTCATAAGGCATAAATTCTAATTAACACTTTTGCATAAATTTACTTGATAGAACAAAATCCCAATAGAATAGACACTATTCTTCTTCTGCCTATATCTGATATAACTGATAACTTGAATCATTATATTCAAATATAAAAACACTTTAATAAATGTATTTAAAACAATATAACTTAAAATATATATATAACTTCTACACAACATATAGCAGAGCATTTACAGCTATTTTTTCCTCCCAATTTATCATAGAAAGTAAATAAAAATTTAATTAAATATGTATTTCTTCTTATGCCACAGTGCTTCACAAGGGGCCACTCATAAAACTATGTGACATAGATTAAATGTCAAATCTTTATATTCACATGTTGCTGAAATTGCCTCTTTTCAGAATTATTTTTACCATACTGCTGAAGTCAACCTTCTTTCGAAGGTTCTCTGTAGCTTATAGTTCCTATTATTTTTTCTTTGTGGACAACCATCGGTCTTTCTGGAACCCTGGATCTTTGGGGAATAGAAAGATAGTAAAAATCTGGTGAATGTGGCCTTAGAAATGAGGCCAAGTTGCATACTTACACTCCTTGCTACATTTGAGATTTTCCTGGTACCTGGCAGTCTCAGTGATAGGTTTCTATTACTCTGCCTTTATGACTCCATTATCCTTTACTGTCAAAAGGTAAGGGCAGGAGCACATTGGAACTGAGGGTTGCTGGAGGGGAGGAGGCTGAGGGGATGGGGTGCCTGGGTGATGGACATTGGGGAGGGTATATGTTGTGGTGTATTGTGTATTGTGTAAGACTGATAAACCACACACCTGTACCCCTGAAACAAATAATACATTATATGTTAATTACATAAAAGGAATCAGATGAGACCGTGAATGTGGCAATATGATGATGATGGTATTTGGAGATGGTTCTTTGGGGAGGTGATTAAGTCGTGAGGATGGAGACCTCTTGAGTAGGATTAGTGCCTTTATAACAGAACTAGGAGCTCTCTTATCTTTTTTTTTTTTTTTTTTAAGATTTTACTTACTTGACAGATAGCACAAGCAGGGGCAGCAGCAGGCAGAGGGACAGGGAGAAGCAGCCTTCTTGCTCAGCGGGGAGCCTGATGCAGGACTCGATCCCAGAACTCCAGGAGCATGACCTGGGCTGAAGGCAGATGCTTAACCAACTGAACCACCCAGGCACGCTTCCCTTACTCTTTCTATTTCTTTCTTTTTTTTTTATTTTTAAGATTTTATTTATTTGATACAGAGAGAGAGATCACAACTAGGCACAGAGGCCGGCAGAGAGAGGGGGAGGAAGCAGGCTCCCTGCCGAGCAGAGAGCCCGATGTGGGGCTCGATCCCAGGACCCCGGGATCATGACCTGAGCAGAAGGCAGAGGCTGAGCCACCTGGGCCACCCAGGCGCCCCAACTCTCTATTTCTTATTGTTTATAAGCCACTATATTGTTTATGGTATTTTTGCTGTGGTAGTCTGAATGGACTAAGACAATGGTCTCAGGCTGATAGGGCTAGGACAATTCAGAGATTCTACTGAAGTGTGACCTAAACCCTTACTGCAGTGAATTAGGATCTTCAGTTTGGTAATAACGAACATATCTGAGACCTCTTGAGTCCCCTCTGTCCCTGAATACATGGAATTTGCCGTAAATCTGCATTCTGATGATTTCTTTGTCCCCAGGATCATGCTTATTGTCTCTTGGGGACTGGGGCTTCTGATCAGACTTTGGTGTCTCCTGGTGATTTTGACTTTAAGCACCATCTCCTATCTTCTGACTACTTTCCTACCATTGTATATTATTTGTCTTGAAAACTTTCCTCAGTCTTGTCACTTCACTGAGAAGTTTGCTTTGGGAGAGATCTTCTATCTACCCATGTTGCCTTCGGACTACATGTATCTCAGGTCAGTAGTCATGTGGCTTAACGTTAAAGCCTGAGACAGCAGTATTTTACATTTGATAGACCAGCAGGCAGTTTTTCATGGCTCTGTCGGCTAATAGACTTGCACTACCTCCTGGTATAACTTTAGCAAGGAATTGCAGTGACCATTTTAGGGAACTTGGATGTGGAAAAGACTTGCACTTGAACAAGGCACTTGCCTTGAGAGGCACTTAGAAGAATGACACGAGGGGCGCCTGGGTGGCTCAGTTGTTAGGTGTCTGCCTTCAGCTCAGGTCATGGTCCCGGGGTTCTGGGATCGAGCCCCACATCGGGCTCTCTGCACGGCAGGGAGCCTGCTTCTCCCTCTACCATTCCCTCTGCTTGTGTTCCCTCTCTCGCTGTGTTTCTCTCTGTCAAATAAATAATAAAAAAAAAATCTTTAAAAATAAAAAAAGAATGACACGAAAAACAAACAAAACCTCAGGAGAGCCTTTGTGTTACTTGTCTAAAAGAGACCATTTTGTTTATGTGAAAGACTGTCTTTTATTCCCATACTTCATACTTTCTAGAATTTTTTTTTAAGTGGGCTCCATGCCTAGCATGGGGGCCAATGCAGGCCTTGAACTCATGACCCTGAGATCAAGACCTGAGTTGAGATTAAGGACGCTTAACCAACTGAAGCGTGCCCCATATTTTAGAGCTTTGTAACTGTATGGTTTATATTTAAACTTTCTCCTCCCTTCTTGAAGAGGGAAGGTAATTAAACTTTTACAGGAATACTTTAATATTTGTATTATTAAACAAGGAAGCCGTTAGACTGAGATGGCTTTAATGTCTTAGTAGCACATTGAAGAAAACCAAAACAAGCCTGTTATGCCTCAAGGTTAAGAAATTGAAACTTAGAGGCACCTGGGTGGCTCAGTGGGTTGGGCCTCTGCCTTCGGCTCAGGTCATGATCTCGGGGTCCTGGGATCGAGCCCCTCATCAGGCTCTCTGCTCACTGGGGAGCCTGTTTGCCTCTCTGCCTACTTGTGATCTCTCTGTCAAATAAATAAGTAGAATCTTAAAAAAAGAGAGAAGAAATTGAAACCTAAAGACATCAATCATAAACAGCCAACTAGACTTTCCCATATCAGGCAACCATTTAAGCTAAAGCCAGCCAATCAAATAATTTCCTTGCTTTGCTTCTGCTTCTTCTTTATAAGTCTCCCTTAGCTCTAGTTGGTGGAGACCTCCTAACCATTTCCTGTTTGGCCACTGCCTGATTGCAATCGATTTTTCCTCAAACTCAAACTTTTTTTAATGATTTTAATTTTTTTCCATAATCTACACCCAACATGGGGCTTGAACCCACAACCCCAAGATCAAGAGTCACATGCTCTACTGATTGAGCCAGCCAGGTGACCCTCAAACTCAAACTTTTTAATATGCTGTCTAGCTTACTGTTTTTCCTGTTCTTCCCAATTTTTTCCTCCCACTTGAAAAACTTTTTTTTCCCCACTTGAAAATTTTTAAAGATTTTATTGATTGATTTGAGATAGAGCATGTGTGAGTGGGGGGAAGAACAGAGAGAGAAGGACAAGAAGACTTCTCAATGAACGAAGAGTCTGACATGGAGCTTATCCCAAGATCGTGAGATTGTGACCCAAGCCGAAATCAAGAGTCAGGTGCTCAACCCACTGAGCTACCCAGGCCCCCTGCACTTGAAAAATTTTAAAGATGAATTAAGAAAAAAGTCATTTTGCAATATGTGTAATCTAGGAATATCCAGTCCAAACAGTCTAAAATGTCTAAGACAAAAAAATCCATAAACTAGGGGCACCTGGGTGGCTCAGTCGTTAAGTGTCTGCCTTCAGCTTGGGTCGTGATCCCAGGGTCCTGGGATGGAGCCCGGCATCGGGCTCCCTGCTCAGTAGGAAGCCTGCTTTTCCCTCTCCCACTCCCCCTGCTTTGTGTTCCCTCTCTAGCTGTGTTTCTCTCTGTCAAATAAACAAAATCTTTAAAAAAAAAGTCCATAAACTATTTGTGCTGTTTTGCATAAAAAATGTGGACAAATGCATTTAAACAGTAGCTTTTGTTAGTATGGTTACAAGAAGAAAGGTTTCAAGATGAAAATTTTTAAATATGATTGATGATTATGATATAAGGTTTACGAAATACTTTTTAAAAAGTTGTATGAAATATTTCTGATAAATAGGTGAATTTGGGTAAAGGAATAAATATTTATGGTCAACTATAGTCTTCTTCCAGGTTTTATTATGTAAAATTAATGCTAATAAAATCTTCTAGTTTATATAAAACCAAGGTTGAATTTCTCATGATTTAAACTTTCCAAATTTCCTATATTGATCTTATGGGTCAAATAAGTTATTGACTCCATCAGTTGTGTAAGATTGCAAAATATAAAATGGTATTTATCTAAATAAAATTACAATGCAGATTTTTTTTTTTTAAAGATTTTATCCATCTAGTTGACACAGAGAGAGAGAGATCACAAGTAGGCAGAGAGAGAGAGAGGCAGAAACAGGAACCCCTAGTGCAGATGTCTTTTAAAAGGGTTTTAATCTTACAAGATTGTTATAATACTATTAATTATAAGGACTGAATGTGTTAGCTAAAATTGTAATTTTCCAAATCCTTAGTTAACTTTTCCAGAATTTAGAAATTATTAAATTAGATTTTTAATATTATCTATCTAATATCTAATTATTATCTAATAATCTAATTATTAAATTAGAATTTAGAAAATATTAAATTAGTCCTTGGACACTTGGACAGTTCCTAAGTAAAAACCGATACAAGATTTTGGTCATTGGGGCACCTGGGTGGCTCAGTTGTTAAGCATCTGCCTTCGGCTCAGGTCATGATCCCAGGGTGAAATCATGGGTCCCAGGGTCCTGGGATCAAGACCTGCGTGGGGCTGCCTGCTCGGCAGGAAGCCTGCTTCTCCCACTACCATTCCCTTTGCTTGTGTTCCCTCTCTCGCTGTGTTTCTCTCTGTCAAATAAATAAAATCTTAAAAAAAAAAGATTTTGGTCATTGAAGGGGTGCCTGAGTGGCTCAGTGGGTTGGGCCTGTGCCTTTGGCTCGGGTCATGATCTCAGGGTCCTGGGATCAAGCCCGGCATCAGGCTCTCTACTCAGCGGGGAGCCTGCTTCCTCCTCTCTCTCTGCCTGCCTCTCTGCTTACTTGTGACCTCTCTCTCTGTCAAATAAATAAATCTTTAAAAAAAAAAAGATTTTGGTCACTGAAGATAGCTTCAGTTTTCTTAGAGATTATAAAATGACTATGAATTAACATTGTGGAAATGTTTTGGATGATATCGTATTTGTGTATTTTGTCACTTTAAAACTTAACAGAATTAGGGGTACCTGAGCGGCTCAGTTGGTTGGGCGTCTAACTCTTGATTTTGGCTCAGGTCATGATCTCATGGTTGTGAGATCCAGCCTGCATAATGCTCTGCACTGGGCATGGAGCCTGCTTAAGATTCTCTCTCTTCCTCTCCCCTGTGTCCCCAACAAGCTCGCTCTCTCTAAACACACACACACACACACACACACACACACACACACAGACCTTAACAGAGATAATCTATAGTATATACTCATGAAAATTTAGCTAGACAGGTCTTTTCTATCTTCCAGTTTTCTTTTTGGAGTAAAGAAAAGTTTGATTACTTTGATTAAAAGTGATTAATAAAAAGTATATTCAGTATAATAAATACAGAAAAATATGAACATACCCACAGACACAAGATAACGAGCATGAATTTTTACTTAAGGAAACTTAGCTTGTTAAAGTGATTTTAGTGTAGTACATATACTGTTTTATTTAACATAATTATATCTTAAAATTAAAGGAATCAATTTTATTATCATTTGCATAATTGTATATTTATAAATTTTAAACAAACATAATAGGCTTATAAAGGCTAAATTTTTGAAAGTCTATAAACAAAGTTTACTGGGTATACTCAACATTAATGGATTTATTCCTCTAATCAGTTTACAAATCCTTTCTTGCAAATTAGTACATGGATGACATCCAAAAAGTAAATTTGAAATTCATCATGAAACTTTGATTTTTCTTTTCTTGTCCCTTATTTTCTCTGATTTCTATTTATTTGTTCTCATTCGTACATTCATTTAACTAATACTTATTGAGCATCTAGCACATGCAAAGGGATACAGAAATTAACAAAACCAAAGCAGTCTCCTTATGGAACTTACATTCCCTTTGGGGGAGCTGGACAATAAACAGGTATGTGAAATGTCTGAATCTATCTAAGAAGTGTTCTGAAGGAAAATTAAACAGCAAGAGAAGATAGAAAGGGAGGAGCCTGCTGGTTTAGCAAAGTTGTTAGGGAACATCTCACTGATGAGGCTACTGAAGATAAAAGAGCTGCCACAGCATCTAGGGAAGAGCAAAGTCTCTGGTTGTTGAAAGAGCAGAGCGAGGTGAGTTTTGTGCTACACTCCCTATCTTGTGCATAGCCCAAGGCCAACTCTGGTCTGGGCTACACTCCCTATCTTGTGCATAACCCAAAGCCAACTCTGTTTTGTGCTACACTCCCTATCTTGTGCATAGCCCAAGGCCAACTCTGGTCTGGGCTACACCAGCTATCTTGTGTATAACCCCCACATAACTGGCTCTTAGAAAAAGAGAAAAGAAAGAAAGAAACCGCAGAATGTTAGGATATTGCCTAGCCTGTCCTTGAGTTAGTTTAAGCAAAAAAAAAATGTGTAAAAGGACATTTCGCCAGCGCAACTGGCTTGTGGCCAACCGGCACAAGCCCTGAGCATTACCCCCCCAACTGTTACCAAGCCCCCTATGAAACTACTGTGCTTTTTGAAACTGGGGCTCTTTCTCTACATCATGCCGCTGCGTTGGTGAGTGTGGGAGACTGAGCTCGAGCTAGCTCGAATAAAGGCTCTTTTGCTTTTGCATCAGACTCGGCTCCCTAGTGGTCTTTGGGGATCTTAAAATCTGGGCATAACAGTTGTATGAGAATCAGCAAGGAGGCCAATGTGGCTGGAGCAAAACCAGCAAGGGAAATAAGGCTATGTTGGCTTGGCTGCTGAAGCAGGGCCTTTGTAGCCACTTACTCTGAAAGGGAGGGAAGCCATTTCAGAATTAAAAAAAAAAAATTAATTATGAAAAGTTTCAAACCTACACAAAAGTAGAGATAACAGCAACGATGAACTCACTGGATGCAGTATTTTCAGCAGAGAAACAAGGCCTGTCTTGAAAGGATCCCTCTAGTTACAGTGTTGAGAATAGGCTGAGCTGTGTGCAGAAGCCCTGAGATCCTGTAGGAAATCTATTACAATAATTCCACGGAGAGACGGCGGTGTTGAGAGGCCAGGAGAAGGGGCAGGTCCTGGATCTATTTTTGAAGATGGTGCCTATAAGGTATGCTGACAGATCGGATCAGAGGTGTCCAAGAATGCTGTTGAAGTGACATTTTTGGTCTGGGCAAATTGAACGGAGTTTCCGTTTTCTAACTAAAGACTGCAGAAGAAGGCTTTAGGGAGGAAGATGAGAAGCTCTGTTTTGGACACAGTGAGTTCTAAGACTGACTTCTAAGAGCTCTAACTGGAATCGTCAAAGATGCTGTCTTCCTTGGACTGAACATGTAACGTTTAACATCGAACGATGACCTTTTTGAAATGAGAAAAAACAATTGATTGTTCACTTTTCCACATTTTCAAGTCATGTCTTTTTAAAGGTTTCATTTGAGTGAGAGAGAACATGAGCAGGGTGGGGTGGCGGTGGTGGTGAGCAGCAGAGGGCGAGGCTGAGTGAGAAGCCGACTCCCCACCGAGCAGGGAGCAGGGTGTACCCAGGACCCCGGGATCATGACCTGAGCTGAAGGCAGTCACGTAACCAACTGAGCCACCCAGGCGCCCTTCGGGTCATGGCTTATAATTACTTTTTTTGTATTTGTAATAACATAGATAGCAATTTTGCATTTTGTTTTTTACTCATATTCTGTTATAAACATTTCTCCACATTGTTATATGGGTGTGGCTGTTCAATATAGGGCCTTCTAGGCACTTTGAAGGAGAGAGGAGGCCATTTCAGATTTTTTAAAAGTTATGAAAAATTTTAAACCTACACAAAAGTAGACATGACGGCAACACTGAATACACAAAATAACCATGTTTAAAAGATGGTATCATCCTAGAGAGCACACAAACGCTTGATTAGCTCGCCAAAGAGACTGCACTTCCTCTTCCAAGTCCACAGAGGGCGCCACGATATTGACGGGGCTGCTCGGCTCTGAGGGCCGGAAGTCCCTCCTCTTTCCTTTCCACTCTCCTCCCCCACGTCCTTCTACCCGGAAGCACTCTTCCGGCACTGATTGCCGGCGTGACTTTGAACGCTTTTAGGTGTGGGTCAGCTTGCTGAGCAGACCTACAGCTGCCGCACGTTTACGGCGATTCTGCGCTTGCCATGAGACTGCTAAGAGCAGCCGCCGCGACGGCTTTGGGGCGTGAGCCGCTCCTGCGGGTGCCCGCAACCCTGGGCTGGCGGAGAAAGCAGGTACTAGAGCCCGGCCAGGCGAGACCGAACCAGGTGCTGCATAAGGGACCCTGCTGTCCCTCCAGGACTAGGGAATAGTAATGCCTTCTCTAGGACCTCCTGAGAGCTCCGGATACGAGGTGTCATGCCTCAGTGCTGGAAAGTTTTTCGGTACCTGCACATCCCCTCGTTATTGAGCGGTGCCCTAGGAGAGTGGACGGGGCACCGATTTATGTTTCAGCCTCTTTTGGGGGGAAGTGACTAGAGTGACGGTCAGAACAGCTGAAAAATTAGTGTGTTCAGGATTCGAACCGAGGGCTTCTGACTCATTATCGAGTGCTGTTTTTACTGCACAGTGTCCTTGGGCTGTGGACAGCCCTCTTCGGGCAAACCCAGGGTTATTTGTTTTGGCGTTCGAAGTTCCCAGTACTTGGATCCTATTTCTGCCTTTTCCAGGGGTTGCAGAGTGGATTACGTTGGGGTGGGAGTTGAGCCTTTCTTGGTATGCAGACGTCGTTTGCTTTGCTTGCTGGTATTCATGGGATTTCATCTAAATGCCTGTCCGCCAGAATCCATTTATTATTTGTCCACCTTTTCCAAGTTCTTCTATTTCCCTTTCCCCAGAAGTGCTGCAGTACCTTTTGGATGTGCAGTCTTATAGGGAGATATTTTTATTGTCTTGATTCGGTAAAATGCAAGATTGTCCCTTACCCCACCTCCACCAAAATGAAATAAAGTTTTTTAAAAAGTAGTTATTTCCGGGCGGAAGGAATTGGAAACCTTTTGTGGGCTCCCTTGAAGCTATCCGCACCACAACACAGAGCATGTGTGTTGGAAAACATCCTTGCTAGCTGTGAACTACAGTAAAGGAGAAGGGGGAAAATAAGTACACTTTAAATGAAAAACTGTGTTTCCTATTAAAATTGTTGGAAGTTGTCTTTCTGGTTTTATTGGCCTCAGCATATACTTTCAAACCTGTGAGATTTGGAAAAGTATCTGTCCCCTTTTATTTAACTAGCTTATTGAATATATTTTTCTAATTTATTTTGAAGAAAGTGTATGCCCTTTCTGTCCTCTCTTGCAGTTTCTCCTTTGACTACAAGAGTTGCAGGTTGAGGCACTCCTTCTTTTGCCTTTCCCGGCAATCTCACCTGATGTTTTGTGTCCATTGAGATTCATTGGTGGAAAGACACCAACCAAACCAATTCTAGTTGTGCATTATCTCATAAAAAGTGCATTGATTTGAGCTCTTATTTTTTCAGGTTAATTGGAACGTCTGCCGGTGGTGTTCATCAAGAGTGATTCCTAATGAAAAAATACGAAATATTGGAATTTCAGCTCACATTGATTCTGGAAAAACTACATTAACAGAACGAGTGCTTTACTACACAGGCAGAATTGCAAAGATGCATGAGGTATGGGGTTCATGATTGATTCCAAGCTAGTTAGAGCTTTTTTTTTTTTTAAGATTTTATTTATTTATTTGAGAGAGAGAGAGAGAGAGAGAAAGTGAGGGCGTGAGAGGAGCGAAGGTCAGAGAGAGAAGCAGACTCCCTGTGGAGCTGGGAGCCCGATGTGGGACTCGATCCCATGACTCCAGGATCATGACCTGGGCTGAAGGCAGTTGCTTAACCAACTGAGCCACCCAGGCGCCCTAGTTAGAGCTTTGTTTTAATTGTTTAGTAGCTATGATTTAATAAACATCACAAAACCTGAAAGATTAAAAGAATGGTTACAGTGGATCTTTATCAAAATCATAGCACAAAGGGATAGATAGCTCTAACTGGCTTGCAGTGTTGTTGTGAGGAATCTTTCTAGAAACCATCATTATGAGTATCCTCAGTAGATTGTTTTTTAGGAATGTTAAGTCTACACCTGAAACTAATATAACATTGTTAATTATACTTCAATTAAAAAGTCATGATATGTTCTTAAGTAGCTGTTAAAGTAGTATTTACATATTTTTTAACGTATGGAGAGATGTTTAAAAAGGATTTAAAATTATATATAGTATGATGTTAATAGTTACAAAATACATGTATCAGGAAAAAAAATTTTAACTTGAAAGTCTTCTAAAGAAATTACCGTATCAATGAGTAACTTAACTCTCCATTTCTTCAGATAAGGTCATCTTGTTAAGTCACATATTTTGAAAGCTGAATCCTTCTCACTCAGGCCTCAACATCCACGTGTTATTGAGCAGGGAAAAATCTGTGCTTTGAGCATCTGCTCACAGACTACCACGAGGCTAGTGGGCAAGAACAGTGCAGAGGAAACGATTGGCTCAAAGACTGAGTTGATTGCTCTATGTTAGCTGTTGCTGGGAACAGCAATGAAAAGAGAGTTAGACAGTAAATAGAGGGCAAAACTTGTACTCCTCTGTTTCACAAGATGATGTGGTCTGACGATAGCGTTCCCTGAAAATTGCATCAGTTAACTATCTGTGTAATCTCAGTAAAAATATCTTTCCTTCTTGGGATGTAGGGATGGGAGACTCTGAATTGCTGTGCTTATGTTTAGGTGAAAGGTAAAGATGGAGTTGGTGCTGTCATGGATTCTATGGAACTAGAGAGACAAAGAGGAATCACTATTCAGTCAGCAGCCACCTATACCATGTGGAAAGATGTCAATATCAACATTATAGATACTCCTGGTGAGTTGAATTCTTGGTTTACTGTTGCAGCTTGTTTTGACAAAAAGCACATTTAGTTCTTTATTATGTCCCAGCTCATTTTTGAGCGTCAGATGATATTCAAAAGTGTGACTGTGAATTCCTGTTAGAGAAGTCTGTGACCTAGAGCACTTCATCATTATGTGGTTTCCTTAAAAAATAATGCAAATAGGGCGCCTGGGTGGCACAGTTGGTTAAGCTACTGCCTCCGACTCAGGTCATAATCCATGAGATCGAGTCCTGAATCGAGCTCCCTGTTTCTCCCTCTGCCTGCAGCTCCCCCTGTTTGGGCTCTCTCTCTTTCTCTGTCAAATAAATAAAATCTTTAAAAAAAAAAATTGTGCAAATAACTTTTGAGTAGGATGGTTCTTGCCCATTGAAAGCTCTACCTGATTTAAAGGTGCCTGTGCCGTCGTAGTTTTTTTTTTTTTTTTTTTTTAAGATTTTTATTTATTTGACAGAGAGAGACACAACAAGAGAGGGAACACAAGCAGGGAGGGCGGGGGGAGAGGGAGAAGCAGGCCTGCCGCTGAGCAGGGAGCCTGATGCAGGGCTGGATCCCAGGACTCTGGGATCATGACCTGAGCTTAACAACTGAGCCACCCAGGCGCCCCCCTCATAGTTTTTTGAAGAGATGGACCTCTGGACCTTATGGTGAGTAAACAGTTTAGTGCTTTAAGAAATTGACATTCTAATTAGAAGACTTATGTCATGAGCAGAGATACAAAAGCTTGTAATCGTGCATGTTATAAAAATTCATACTTTAAGACCCTCACATACTTCTTTGTCTCATTTAGGACATGTGGACTTCACAATAGAAGTTGAAAGGGCCCTGAGAGTGTTGGATGGTGCAGTCCTTGTTCTGTGTGCTGTGGGAGGGGTGCAGTGCCAGACCATGACTGTTAATCGTCAGATGAAGCGCTACAACGTTCCTTTTCTAACCTTCATTAACAAATTGGACCGAATGGGCTCCAACCCCACCAGGGCCCTGCAGCAAATGAGGTACTGAGCTTTAGAAAGAACAGGAGGGGCTGTGATGATTTGGATAAGAAACCTGACTTACAGAAGGACAATTAATTCAGTGTCATAGGCTTTATTCCTAAAAAATTTTTAGGGGGAAAAAACGCTTTTTTCCCCCTAAAAAATTTATGTGAGTGACTTATCTTAGTAAAAGAAACCTCGAGGTCAGTAGTTTGGTTTGTGATGTGATCTCATCAGTTACCTTCTCTGTAAAATGGGGAAAATGTGACTTAGATTGTAGGGAGGTTTAAGGTGAGTTTAGATAACAATCTGGCAATTCACTGTTTTGCTGTGATTAGAGAAGTAATAATCTAGTGTAGATTCTAAAAGTACTTTATGTGTTTAGACCACCCTAGAGGATCATCTTCTGTTTTAACCTTTACTTAAGGAATTTTAATTAATGCCCGTAAAAAGTTGTGGTGTATTCCCTTGGCTTCATGTAGTAACATACTTGCTAAATCAGACATTACACTTCCTTTCTGTACCAGATGTAACTAAGTCGTGGTCCTGGCATTTTACACTTTGCTCAATATTGTATGTTTCACAAAGCCTCTGAAAAGAGTTTGGAAAGAGATGAAAGTTTCACTTTTCATCTTTGGAAGATGTGTAAATGGAGCTATCAAGTTCCTAATCAAATATCCCAGGGCAGAGCTGATGAAAATAGTAAAGTTTCTGGTAGTGGAGAGACCAAGAGTAATGTGTCCAATGGTGAAGGATGCGGTGTGGAAGAGCTTCCGGAGACAGTGTTGCTGTGCGCACCGATGGAAATGATGTATTTGGGAATATGAGCCTGAAAGTTTTCTTTATTGGGTATTTGTAATAATTTCTTGGCAAAACAAAACCTTGTCACTTTTTGTCCTTTTTACTTATATTTTACTTGACCTTGGCAATGGATGGACTGTTTCCACCCAGTCTTTGTCTGAATGCCAAGAAAATTCGCTTTTAGCATTTATTTGACTACTGCAGTTCTCTTCCTGCTCTACTACCTTTTATCTGCTCTCTGTAATTCCTATTAAACGGATTTTAGAACTTGATCTCATCTCCAGGTATTCCCTTTTCTACCATACATTCTCATACATTTTATTTCTTCTCATTTTGGACTGGGTTATGAGGGAATTGAGTTCAGTCTTTCAGCTCACTAATCTGAAAGTCGTCTGTGTCCCTTCTATTATGTTAGCCTGTTTTTTTTAATTTCTGCAATTATGTAATTTCCTAAACTTTGTCTTACTGCATTGTCTTCATTAATAGAGAGGTAGTTACTACTCAGATCTTTACATTTTCTTTTCTTTTTAATAACTCCTTGGAAGTTAATACTGTTTCTTGAGCTCTCTTTCAAGCTATTGGTAACCTTCAAATATTTGGTGATTTTTATCTATCCATAATTATAGATGGAGGCCTAGAGTCTAGACTAAGCAGTGGTAGCCAGAGCATATTTCTTTTTGAGTGAGAATTCCTGCCAGTGAATCCCTTCAGTGGTTGTGCCTGGTTGAGGGTACAGGCTGATGATGAGTATCTGGTTTTTAACAGGCATGCTAAAAGTTCTCCTGTAAGAACTTCTTCAGATAGCTGTACTCAGCTTTGCTAGAGTCAGCTAATCTAAGGAGAGATGGGCAAGGTGACCCCACTATCCTTTAATTTTCTGGCCAACCACCATTGACTCTTTCTTTCCCCTAATGTTTTTGATCCAGGATATTCTGGGGAGCTAATGCCAAAACACTTATTTTAGAGTTCTTTTGTTGCTTAAATAGGGTTTTGGCTTCCTGAGCGTGGTGAGTTTGGTTACTCTCAACTGTTTTATATTTTCTGGGTTTTTTTGTTTTTTGGGTTTTTTTAAGATTTTGTTTATTTGACAGAGCGAGAGAGGGAACACAAGGGGGGGAGTGGGAGAAGGAGAAGCGGGCTTCCTGCAGAGCAGGGAGCCCGATGTGGGGCTCTATCCCAGGACCCCGGGATCATGACCCCAGCTGAAAGCAGATAGTTAACGACCAGGCCACCCAGGTGCCCCAATATATTTTCTGTTTTGAGCTCCTGATGACACTTTTCTCAGTTCCACAGCATCTGCCATTGATTTATTTTTATTTGTCATTTCAAAGGGATTTAGGGAGGACATATATATTTTTATTTGGTAAACAGATATTTTTATTTTTCAGGTCTAAACTGAGTCACAATGCAGCATTTATGCAGCTACCCATTGGTTTAGAGGGTGATTTTAGAGGTATAATAGATCTTATTGAGGAACGAGCCATCTATTTTGATGGAGACTTTGGGTAAGTTAAAAATGTATTATTAATATCTTAAAAAGCATCAAAGAGAAAAAAGGATGACTTTTTCAAACATAGAGAAAACATCTTTTTAAAATGTGGCTGGAGGAATATACTTCAAAATGATTTTGTTTTAATGCCTTTAATCCTAGTTGCTTCCCATTTTACTTAGTATTCTTTCCAAGGGAGAGTATGTTACTTTTTGGGTAATATATATCATGTTATGGTATGCACAGTATGGTAAAGGGCCGTCAGCTTGGGTTAATAATGTCTCTTTTTCCACTTGTTCATTTATTCATTGATTAATCTTGTGGACTTTTATGGAGCAGCTGCTATGTCCTGGGTATTATGATAAAAACTGGGAAGAAAACATGGATCACGAATGTTTGCTCTATTTACTTTATGAGACTACAAAGATAAAATGGTAATACATAAAAAGCAGTTAAAAATAGTACAAATGTGGTTTGGATAATATAAGAAGCAAATTAGTATTTTTCGACATGGTATTTGATCCATCAATCAATTCTGAGTGACCTCTACATACAAAACACTGTAATTTCCCAGTAGTTATCAAAATTTGACATTCAGGAAAAATCACCTGAAAGCTTGTTAAAATACATTCATGGATCCACCTCCAGATGATTCTGATTCAGTAGATCTAGGGCGGAGCCTGGAATTTGCATTTCTGGAAAGCTCCCAGGTAATGCTGCCATTGTAGGTCTACAGACCACATTTTGAGTGGCCTTGTTTTGGACAGTGTGGGAAGTCATAAGTGACCCTTCATTATGAGGAGTGACCCCTATAGCCTAGCAGTTTCTCCAGAGGTAGTTCCCGAGAGATTTTCTTTGCTGTGAAACTGGGATTGCTAGTCTTCACAGGTGGGGGAAGGGTGTTGTGTTCAGTTACCTGTATCCTTTATCCTCATCAGCTGTCTTGTAGGCAGGGAAAGGATGTAGGCTGTCTAGTGGATGAGGTGTTTCTCCTACTTCTTGTGTGACAGTAGTGACTGGTTTATCTACTGTTTCTTAGAATGTAAGGCCCAAGAGGACAGGGATATTTTATCAAGTTTATTCAATGCTGTTCCCAGCCCTAGAACTTGCTGGTACATGATAAGGACTCAAAAAATATTTGTAAATGAATGAATAAATCCACTTTCTCAAAGTTACCAGGGCACACACATTTGTCTTATAAAGTAAAGGCTCTTAAACTTGGTTATGCCGCAACCACAGATGAAATTTCTTACTATACCTGCCCTTTCCCAGCCCTAGATCGCTGGCTATATAAATTTCTAAAGGACCCACAGCTGCTGCTGACATAAAAAGCTAAGAACCAGGGAGCTTGACAGGAAGGATGAAATTATGATCTTCAGAGAAGAGCATTTTTGGGGATAATAAGAATTATTTTCTGACTATGTTCAATTGGCTTCTTTTACTACTTTTACTTTTTTAATTTAGGAATACATTTTCTGGAGAGCTGATATTTTTGATGTTAGTCAAAATGTTAATTTCTTGTTAAAGAAATACTTTGAAACCTCTAAGACTGATGTTTTAAATATCAAGTATATCTATTTCTCAGTTGTGTGTATTTTATTTGTAACTCTTACATATCCAGCCCCTAGAGAAATGGAGATTTGGGGTTAAGGTTGAAGAGTTTGTCATATTTAGTAACCTTTTCTTTAAAGTAGTCTGTGTTAAAATTGTGTATTTGAGTTTGTTATCAGTGGCAGGAATAGTCAGGTCTCTATTCATCTCCTTGTTAGTGACTGTGATATTCTGACTAATCTGGTTAATAGAATTTTCAAGAGTCATATGAGTTTTGGAGTCAGACTGAGTTTGAATCTTGGCTCTTATATTTACTAGTAGTATGACCTTGGCAGTTTGCTTTGCTTATTTAAGTGTTTTTCTTTCCCCACTATTCTGTCTAAATTTTAAAGATCTGCATTAGTCTTACTTGCCATTTTAATGCAAATATATCAAAGATCTTTCTCATCTAAAAAAAATTTTAGCCCTTAGGGGTTATGTTTTTCATTGGTGCTTTAAACTATTTAATTGAATATCCTTACAGTAGTAAAATAAAGCATTTCTTAGTCAGGTTGTTCGATATGGGGAAATTCCAGCAGAATTCAGGGCAGCAGCAGCTGACCACCGGCAAGAGCTGATTGAATGTGTTGCCAATTCAGATGAGCGGCTTGGTGAGATGTTCTTGGAGGAAAAAATCCCCTCAGTTTCTGATTTAAAGGCAAGTGCTATCAAAATAAGTCTTATAATAACAGGGAAAAGAAGGTGGGATTTTTTTGTTTGCTTTTTTTTTGTGGGTAAGAGACATGATGTTTTTATGTATGGGTTTTATTAATGAAATCTGAGTAAATTTAATATTGTTGGTTTTTTCAAAAAATGCTTGCTGTGTCGTATTACTCTTTAAGTAATGAGTTCTGTAACATCTCAAAATGAGAAAGTTATAGTTCTAAAAAAAAAAAAAGGATATTTAAACATCTAGCCTCTTGGGTATATCTTCTTTAAAAAAGTAAGATAGGGGCGCCTGGGTGGCTCAGTCGTTAAGCGTCTGGCTTCGGCTCAGGTCATGATCCCAGGGTCCTGGGATCGAGCCCCGCATCAGGCTCCCTGCCCGGCAGGAAGCCTGCTTCTCCCGCTTCCATTACCTCTGCTTGTGTTCCCTCTCTCGCTGTGTTTCTCTCTTGTCAAATAAATAAAATCTTTAAAAAATAAAATAAATATATAAGTGTTACAGCAATAAAACAGATTAAGTGACAAGGCTGCTAAATGTTTGCAGGCTAAATGTTGATACTTGTACTGTTTAGAAGGCTATATAGATTTCTTCACTTAGTCATTTAGCTCCTGAAAAATAAAAAGATCTCTGTTTAAGACTAGTATTTATTTTTTGAATAGATAATTTTTCCATAGGAGACATACAGATGGCCAATAAGCACACGAAAGATGCTTAGCATCACTAATTGTTAGGGAAGACAAGTCAAAATTAAGACATTTCATTTCATCCATTAGGATAGCTAGTAAAATAACAAGTGTTGGCAAAGATGTAGATAAATTGGAACTCTTTTGCATTGCTAGTCGAAATGTGACATGATGCAGTCAGTGTGGAAGAAGTATGGCCATTCTTCAAAAAACTAAATCTAGAACTACCATATGGATCAAGTAATTCCACTTCTAGTTAATATCCAAAAGAATTATTCGAATAGGTACATGTACCCCTGTGTTGATAGCAGTACTCTTCACAGTAGCAAAAAGCTGGAAACAACTCAAATGCCCATTTTGGATGAATGGATAAACAAAATTAGTATATAATACAATGGACTGTGGTTTAGCCTTAAAAAGAAAGGAGATTCTGATGTGTGCTGTAGTGTGGATGAACCGTGAAGACGTGCTAAAAGACATGAACCTGACAAAAGGGCAAATATCACGTGATTCCACTTATATGAGGTGCCCAGAATAGTCATAATTCCTAGAGACAGAAATAATGGTTAGCAGGGGTGGTGGCAGAGGGGTGGGTTACAGAATGGAGAGTTTAAGGAGAACAGAGTTTCTCTCTGAGATGATGAAAAAATTCTGGAGGTGGATAGTGGTAATGATGGCACAGCAGTGTAAATGTACTTAATGCCACTGAGCCGTATACTTAAAAATGGTTAAAATGATAAATTTTATTTTATTTTTTTTAAATAAAATTAAAATTTAAATTTTAAATGGTTTATTTTACCATTAAAAAACTGATACTTGGGGCGCCTGGGTGGCTCAGTCGTTAAGCGTCTCCCTTCGGCTCAGGTCATGATCCCAGGGTCCTGGGATCGAGCCCCGCATCGGGCTCCCTGCTCAGCGGGAAGCCTGCTTCTCCCGCTATGGTTCCCTCTGCTTGTGTTCCCTCTCTCGCTGTGTTTCTCTCTGTCAAATAAATAAAATCTTAAAAAAAAACAAAAACAAAAAACTGATACTTATTTTGCCAAACCACATGGTACACTTAGCAGAGATCAGATAAATGATTTCTGTGTGTAAGACCTGGCACAGTGGAGTTTATAGTTGGTCAGATGCGCAAGGAAAGAGCCCTGTCGAAGCTGAGGATGCATATCTCATGACTTGAGTCCTTTAGTTTTCACAAACTGTAGGAGGGTATAGGTCAAGCATTGTGTCCTGGGAACCACAACACAGAGTTAGGTTTCCATCCGTTAAAGGGCATAGGTCGGAGGTCCCCTGGACCATTCCCAGGCTCAGTGAGTCACGAGGATCACTCAGTATTCTCAACACATTATTATAGTCGTGGCTCTGATTACAATGGAAGGATACAAAGCAGAATCAGCAAAGGGAAAAGGCACATGAGGTGAAGTCCAGAAGAAACCACGTAGCAGCTTCCAAGAGTCCTCTCCCAGTGGAGTCATGGCAGGGCGTGCCTCACTCCTCCAGCAGTGAGTTGTGGCTATACCTGTGAATCTCATCTATTAGAAACTTGGTGCCCTTGGTTTTATTAATGGCTCTTCACAGACATCCTCTGCCTGGCGGGTGCCCAAATTCCAGACTTCCCGGAGGAAAGCAGGTGTTTAGTATCCACCCCACTGTGCAGACTGTAAGCACGGTGAACCATTCTCGTTCTGGAAATGCTGAGAACCCCCCGTGAAATCCAGGTTCCCAGGTACCAGCCAGGGGGCCAACCTTGTAAGCAGGCCTTTCTAAGCATAGCTGATTCAGTGCTGCTGTGTTTACTGTTTTCAGTGGGTATGTGGGTATCCTTTCTGTATCGTTGGATATATTATTAGGGACAGTGGAAAGGCAACACCTTTGAAGTGTGAAAATGAGTCTTAAGGAAAACAAGGGAAATTTTTCGAAAAATAAAGCTTTTTTTTAGGCTGGTATTAGGATAGTTGTAATTTTTTTTTTCCTATTTATCTACCACCCTCCTGTTTTTCTATTGTAAAGTAAGTGTGGTAGGATTCTTTATATCCCTACTTGCATATATGGGAGGTAAGTCAGAGTTGTGGTCCTGTGGCATAAAGTAGCTTATTAAGTGGCTAGTGAGCTAGCCATTTCTGGATCCTAGCAACAGCAACAGCAAGCTTTTAAGATAATTTCAAATAGCAGTTGCTTACTTGCCATGCACATTTCCCCCTTTTTTATATTTCTTTTGTTATGTGCAGCTGTTACCCTGCTTTTCATTGTGGTGGTAAGTTTTTGCTTTAAGCTTTTTTTTTTTTTTTTTTTTTAGGATAACTAGTTTTCTAGAAAAGTAATTGTACACTGGTTTCCTGTTTCTGCTGTGGCAGGTTGTCGCCACAGCGCTGCTGTTGACGTCTTCTAGCTACTAAGACCTAAGTTCATTCCACTGCTTACTCTTAGAGACCTGCTTAGCCGAGGGCCACCTGTGGCACCCAGCTGGGACACACTCAGAGTGCTTGCACCAGGGTTGGGGTAGGAACTGGAGGTCCTTATTTTAGAGCCTCTTATTCTCATGGCTCTTAATTTATGAGTGGTTTGTACTACTTGGCTTCCTGTGTGTGGTTTAAAAAAAAAAAACATCTGTTAATTAAATGTTTTTTCAGTAGATGATATTTTCATAGGTTTTAAACATTTAAAAGTATAGAAAGGTCCACAGTAAAGAAAAAGTTTCCCATGTGTCTCCTGTTTGCCTAGTCTCTGCCTCCTCCCTAAAACAGGTTACCAGTTAATAGTTTTTGGTGTATCTTTTCAGATGTTTGTGTGTTTTACATAACTGTTAGTGTACTTTTTACACATTTCTCTGTGTGTGCCTATTTTCTATATGTACATATATATATATTTTGTCATATTGGAAATTAGTGACATTCCAAGAGCGTCAAAAGCAGTTATACAGTAAATTGCTTCCTAGCCCTGAAGAAGGAACCAAATTATTTTCTTGTATTTTGATCTTAAGTTATAGGGGACCTGGTCCTAGTCTCCACTATATAGCCCATACTCCAAAGAGTGTCAGTTCCTTTTATTCACTTATTGGTTTGTAATTGATCTGAAATATAATACTTTTTTAAGATTAACTGTTAAAATTTTTTCTTTTGTAGTGTGCAATCCGAAGAGCTACTCTAAATAGGTCATTTACTCCTGTCCTTTTGGGAAGTGCGTTGAAGAACAAAGGAGTTCAGCCTCTTTTAGATGCCGTTTTAGAATACCTCCCAAATCCATCTGAAGTCCAAAATTATGCTATTCTCAATCAGGAGGAGTAAGTCTTGGAAACTGAATCTTAGTTTATACAGAAATACTTTAACTTATGCACTATGAAAGAATTTAAGAATGGTTCTTTTGATTAAGTTGCGTTTGTGGGTTCCCCCCCATAATTTATGAAAATCAATTGCCAGTTTCTATTTGGGTAACACTGTTGACATATAGAAAACTATTTATTATACCACTTGCCATATCATATTCTGTTTTTGAGTTAGAAGTATGATTTATGGGGCGCCTGCGTGGCTCAGGTCATGATCTCAGAGTTCTGGGATGAGCTCTGCATTGGGCTCTCTGCTCGGCGGGGAGCCTGCTTCCTCCTCTCTGTCTGCCTCTCTGCCTACTTGTGATCTCTTTCTCTCTGTCAAATAAATAAATCTTAAAAAAAAAAAAGTATGATTTATTATCTACCAAGATTTACATCATTAATAATTTTTTTCATTTGGCACCAGCTGTTTTCAGCCACACCAAAAAAAAAACCAAACCAATAACAAAACCCTTAAAGTTTGAAACAAACTTTTTTTTAAACTCTCATTGATTATTTTTCTTTTCTTTCTCTGCCATTTTTATGTTTTCAGTCTGCTCTGGTCCCTGTCATAATGTAGTAACTAAGCCCTGAGAAGCTACTCTTAACTAATCTTTCAGTGAAATTTCACTTATGTGAAGTCAGAAATGTTTAACACGTATATGCTTTTTCTCTGATGAAATAAATTGATACAAAAGAAATATCAAATAATGCATCTCACAGATTTATATTTCTTTTAAGTGATTCAAGAGAGAAAAACAAAATCTTAATGAACTCTGAGAGAAGCAGTTCCCACCCATTTGTAGGCCTGGCTTTTAAACTGGAGGTAAGTTGCTTTCTAATGTATTTAATTGCTGTAGGTGGAAATTTTCTTTTACATTGTTCTTCCTATTACAAAATGACTTTGTTACAAGTTTCTGCTGAAAGTTACTCCCCCTTCTCTTTACATACTGCCTCTTCAGAAGGAAGTTACTGTATGCAGCCCACACTCAAGCCGTGGGGAATTATGTTCCGTGCCCTGGAGGGAACAGTATCTAGTGTTATTTGGGATTCTTCTGTATGGGAGAGTTGTCTTGTCTCCCCATTTATATTTGTATTCAATCTATCTTTTTGTCAGTAGGGCCTCATGGATATTTATTTTGAGTCATGATGAGTAGTATGTTATTTTGTTGTGCAGGTTGTGCAGGTTTGGCCATTGGAGCTCTTTCAGTTGCTCCTGTGTCTTTTTTTTTTTTTTTAGATTTTATTTATTTGTCAGAGACATCACAAGTAAGAGACAGCCGAGGGGTGAGGGGGTGGAGGTGGGGGTCTTGGGGGGTGGGAAGCAGGCTTCTTGATGAGCAAAGAGCCTGATGTGGGGCTTGATCCCAGGACCCTGGGACCATGAGCTGAGCTAAAGGCAGAGGCTTAACCCGCTGAGCCACCCAGGCACTCGCTCCTATGTCCTTTTGACATTCAGCAATGTTTTGTTCTTTTGGTTATTTCCTTTGATGGCACTGCAGGATTCTCCCTGTCTCCCTATCTTATCCTCCCTGTCCCCACCCTAGAATCAACCATTTCTCTAGGTGCCTTGGTTCCATTCCTTTTAACTGAGAATGGTATTAGAAACCAAGATTTGGGTACCTGGGAGTACTTTTTGTTAGGTTGTTATTGCTGCTGTTCATACTATTTTAAGGGGGGGAAAGAAGCTGGTTAAGTTAGAAGTGTTTAAAAAGTGATTATTTCTGGGATGGGATTCTATTTGGGGGGCTTTTAGTTTTTATTTTAAAATTTTTACAATATACTTTAAAAAACATAATTTTAAGTTAAAAAGTATAAACATTGTGACAATTTTTATGGGTAAAGCTTTTAAAAATATACATTTAGGAATATCTTCTTAGGATTCCTGAAGTGGTGATTACTGAATTAAAGGAATGGAATGTTTAAATGTTTAATGGTTTATTACCAGACTTCTTTTATACTCAGAGTTAATGTATTAAATTATTTCAATGAATTTTATCAGCATTGAGTATTATTTAAAAATTATTACCGGTTTTATAAGTGAAAGTTAGTAACTCATCTTCTCATCTTGCTTTACATCTTGCTTTAATTCCTAATGGTAGAGAACATTTTTCTATATATTGATTATGGAGTTATAATTCCTCTTTTGCAATTATCTTCTTATTTTAAAAATTAGTGTCAAGGTGTTTACTTATTTGAATGCTCTTTCTCGAATAAAGCTTATTTTTTTAAAACAGCAGTTTAACTTTATAGTCAAATATATCCGTCTTTTTAGTTCTCTCATTTTTAACCTTAGACATTCTATTCTTTGTAGAGATTTCATAAATGTTTTCTACTTTTTTTATGAGTTTTTTTTCATTGTTAATCCAGCTGGAATTTGTTTTGCCATGTGCTGTGAGGTGGACTCTATAAATGTATCTCTGCCTTCAAATAGAGGACCAATTGTCCAGTTCCCAGTTTTTGAACAATGCTGTACTTTTCCATTGTCATGTCTTTTGTCATCGTCTGTTGACAAATGTATTCTCCATTTTAGATATTTTTACTCTGTGTGCCATTGTGTTTAATTTATGCTACTTCTGTACTTTTTAAGTTTGGAATATTTAATATGTTTTTATATCAGTCATGGTTAGCTTCTCATTGCCATAATACTTCAGAAATTTCATTTATTTTTCTAAATGAATTTTAAAATCATTAATAATATGTTTAAAAATTCCTTTTGGGAGTTTTATTGCTATTGTGTTAAACCTATAATATGGGAAGAATTGGCAACTTTTAAAACACACCCAGTTGGGTAGTGTTAGTACCGAGGAGGAATTGATCCTTGGTTGTTTATTTTATATTCAGTTATTTTAAAGAATGCTTATTTATATAGCTTTCCAGGTGCTTAACAAAGGTTTTTTTAGATGTATAGTACAGTCTTACCATTTCTAATTATATTTTTTATTGTCTTTCCAATAATTATATATATATTTGTTATATATCTTAATTGCATTAAACCAAACTTATGAAATAATAGAAGGCAAAGGGTAATTCCTTATTGCATATGCAATTTAAAATTATTTTCTAATTTTTATTTCAGAGGAAGGGTAAATACCAGAAGTATTTACCAAAATAATAGTATTTTGGTAGAAGTAATACCAAAAAAATCAACAACAACCATTTAACTCATTTATATTCAAAGCTAGTATTTGAGTATTTTAGACAAACCAAAACGTGTATAAAGTATGCTACCACAATTGATAGGGATCGATTGGAGGTTGTGAAGTTTTTCTCTTAATTTTGGTTCTTATGTTTCTTTTTTCTTCTTTCCGTCTTACCCAATCTTGACTTCCAGGCTGGGCGATTTGGACAGTTAACTTATGTGCGCAATTACCAAGGAGAGCTGAAGAAGGGTGACACCATCTATAACACGAGGACAGGAAAGAAGGTGCGGGTGCAGCGGCTGGTTCGCCTGCATGCTGACATGATGGAGGCAAGTAGAGGTCCTTACTGGCAGATCAGAAATTTCTCTAATGCAGGTGAAATAGATCTGCCTTCTTGGTATCCTGAGCCCCACAAGAAAATCACTTGCTTGACTGTTTCTCTGCTTCTTCCTTTTTACTTAGATGTGCTGTAATTCTAGGGTAGCTCTTTGGTATGGGATAAATTAGCAGATGTTAAGGACACATTGTATACACCATTTGTGATCAGCTGTATTTCCTCAGTGGCCAAGGTTAAGGAGAAGGGACAGTTAGTTCCTTGACTTAGAACCCAAGATTCACCACCTCTCTCAGAAGCTCTCATTACCAAGAGTGTAACAGGCATTGGGACATTGGAACTGTGGTTCTCAAAGGTAATTGAGAGTAATCAGTTCACACCCAGTATCCCACATTGTTCAGTGAATTTACTTTCACAGGTATGGCCCCAGGTGAAAGCCCTGTTTAGCCCTAGAGTTTATTATTCCTGTTATAGAATCAACTCCCCCCAGAAGATCCATATTGGTGCTAGAATCCATCTGAAGATTTAGAACCTCTCGAGGTCTTGTCAGGGAAATAAACTTTGACTTACGGCTTGAATTTTTGAATTGGGTCTGAATCTGTTCTAACCTTCTATATGGTCTTTTAGAGTTGGGCCTTCGTAAAAATGCCGGGTGGGTGGGGTTGTCTCCTACTCGCACTCTTTCCCCAGTCAGCTCTGTATTCCTGGAGAAGTTTACTAGTCTGAGCAAAATCTTAATGATGTTCAGAAATTTGTGGTAGCCATAACTGTCTATTCTGGAAGATGAATAAGCAGTCTTTCAAAATTGAGTGTTACAGCTGTTTTGTGGGATAGGCAGCAGGGGGCATGATACAGGGATTCGTGATTGTCACAGGTTTTTGTATTTTTTTGTTTTTTTTTTAAGACTTTATTTATTTGTCAGAGAAATCACAAGCAGGCAGAGAGGCAGGCAGAGAGAGGGGGAAGCAGGCTCCCTGCCGAGCAGAGAGCCCGATGTGGGGCTCGATCCCAGGACCCTGAGATCATGACCTGAGCCGAAGGCAGAGGCTTTAACCCACTGAGCCACCCAGGCGTCCAGTCACAGAGGTTTTTATGGGGCAGAGGCTACGAGCTGTTTACATCTGTGGAACCGTTAAAGACTCAGGCACACTTGGTCATTCACAGCCACAGCTGTTATGAATGAACTGTCAGTATAAATGGACAAAAACTAGGAAGCCTAAGAGGCACCAGTGCTTTGTTCTTAGATTTCCTGTGTTTGACTGCTTGCATCTGTGAGAAATTAAGACTATTTTAAAAGTACAATGGGCTGAACTCGCCTGCCTTTGTTTTCAAAACTTCCTTTGCAGTTTTTCCTTGTACATCTTTGTCATACATACTCATTGTTGGACTGGCAGCACACATAATACATCCTTTTGAATCCATAGAAATAACCAGAAGTGTGAGGCTCTGGGTTCTGTCAGTACTACAGATCTTCCAGCTCATGATGCCGAAGCTCAAAGTTTCCATGTAAAGTAAAATCTTGTCAGTCGAGATGTGGTTTAAATAAAGGCCCTATTCAAGGTATATCTCACTTTGGTTGATTATTGGTATTACATTGGTTCTAGCTAATTCATTCTCTGTAGAACATGGTGAGATTCTGCCATGTTTGTTTATGTTCATTGTGTGATTACTTTTCAGTTATCGTGTCTTGATGTGTCTTATTTGCAAGTATTATTTTGTGTTCTTTCTTTATTTAGGATGTTGAGGAAGTGTATGCCGGAGACATCTGTGCATTGTTTGGCATTGACTGTGCTAGTGGAGACACATTCACAAACAAAAGTAATAGTGACCTTTCTATGGTATGTGATTTAATTTCAAAGTTATTTATCACTTGAGTTTTAGAAGTCTGTTTAGTATATTTACTAGTTCAGAAAAACAGTCAGTTTTTTCATTTATTGCCACAGGCATCAGTATAGATTTGTCGTGGCTCTTTGGATGTCAGACAAGTGCTCTGTGTGACCTAACTTATCTGGTTTTTCTTAGTAAAATAATCCCACAATCCTCTAAGATTTAGCATGGAGGGAAAAATCTTCACTAGAACACCTGAACTGTATAGCGCTGACTCCTCTACTCTGAGATCTGCTTCCCCATTGCAGATGCCTCTCGAATGCCTATCACCAGAATCAGGCTAGTCCCAGTGGGCGGCCACTTACTAACTTAACAGCCAGAGTGGGCCCTTGCCTCAGTCCCCCAGAGAACTGTAACATGGAGACTAGGGGGTAACAGAATGGAACCTTGCTCAAAGGCAAGGTGCAACTGGACGGTCTGACTCACTGCACACAGCCTGCCCTGTGTAACTCAGAGGTCCCTTTTCATGACTGAGGGATCCTAAAGGGAAGAGCATACTTGGGCTCTTCCTGCCTTTGAATCCCCTTCACTCACTTCCTTTTTTTGCACGTGTTGGAGAGTAGGCTCTCCGACAGTATGAACATCTGTTCATGAGGGTGGTCCCTCTCCTGAATTCAGTAAAGAAGGACTGAGTACACACACGGGGGATGGGTAATTTGCAGGGAAGGCATTTACAGTGAGTCATTTACCCAAGAACTGGTCCAACCCTAACAGATGAGCTATAATAGTCTCTGTATCATGTGATGAATTCATAATTTTATAATTAAGCTTTTCTGTGAAAGATATTCTCTAATGTCCATGGTTTTACATGTTGATTTAAGATACTACAGAAAATGAAAATCTGTACAGGTTTTTGGGGAATCTAGAGAAGAAGGGACATGGTTTGTAAACAATATTGTTGATAAGGCCTTCTCTAAATACCTGTAATTAGTAATGTGAGGGACTGGAGGTTGTGGGAAATGCTTAGGCTTGGAGGCAAATAGACCTTGATTAGAGTCTCACCTCTGCCAAGTTATTTTGTCTTTCTGAGGCTTTAATCATTTTATTTGTAAAACGGGGATAATAATATCTGCTTGTCAGAGTTGTGACTGATTGAATGAGATATCATATGCATAAAGAATCTAGTGCCCTTTGTCTGTTTTATCAGTCATGGTATATTTTGATTAAATAAAATAAAAAAAGATCTTGATAAAATCTTTATCAAAAGACAGCAACAGCTCATGTAGCCACTGGCTAATAAGAATTCCACATCTTGGCATTTGGGTTCATTATGATGATGTTTAAAATGAATGTGCTGATAAACTTAGGGGCCTTAAATAGTGAATAAACAATTTATTTTTGTTATTTTGAGAGGGAGGAGATCATGTAAGTGTATGCATTTATTTATTATTGTATTAATATGTTTAATACAAACAGATCAAGATATATATTGTCATAAACATGTTGACTAGTATTTGTCCTTTGTTCTTTTTTAAGTAGCACATTAAAATTAATCCATCCCTGACCCAAATAGTACTGTGTTTGAATTCTTCTTTGTTCTTTTAAAAAATATTTTAGGAGTCAATTCATATTCCTGATCCTGTCATTTCAATAGCAATGAAGCCTTCTAACAAGGTAGGAGTTTGGTTTCAGTCTCAATATAGCACACTAAAAACTTGAGCCCTTTTTCATCTTTCTACACATTGCATGTAGTATCTTGTGATGCCCAGCAATCTTATGGTCTCTATTTCTTCTTTTGGTATTGAGATCACCTTCTAAAACTACGTCTCTTGGTAGTAATTAGTTCTCACTATACCTGAAAATGTTGATGGAATTAAAATAGGAAAAAGACTGCTTTCTAACTATTTACAGTATCATTGGCTCCAAAGTGGTAAGAATATTTTCCTATATTCAGATCATAAAGGAATGGAAAAGGGGAAATAGGGACATTTGTCCTAAGTTGTAGTAAAACCTCACTGAAGTACATAGGCTAATTGCCTCATGGATTATAACACATCTCTGGATTTGTGGTAGTTATGAAGTATATGTCTCATTATAACATGGAAAGCCTACAAACAAGACTTTTTCTCACTTTTTTTTTTTTTTTTTTTTAAGATTTTGTGTATTCATTTGAGAGAGAGGGAGAGGGAGCAGAAATAGGAGCAGGGGGAGAAGCAGACTGCCTACGAGCAGGGAGCCCAATGTGAGGCAGATCCCAGGCCTGTGGTATCATGACCTGAGCCGAAGGCAGATGCTTAACTGACTGAGCCACCAGGCACTGCGCCGCTTCTTTTAAAAGTAGACTCCATGCTGGGTGTGGGTGTAGGGCTTGAACTCGCAACCCTGAGATCAAGACCTGAGCTGAGATCAAGAGTCAGACGCTTAACCAACTGAACCACCCAGGCACCCCATTCTCAGTTTGAAATAGAATAGTCTTATGGTTGGATTTGATGTCGTTTAGCTTTTTATGAAACCAGAAATGCTTGAACAGGTTCCTACTCGCGTTACTGCCATTGGAATTAGTTTGCATTGCTCCCATAGTTGTTTGAGTTCTTAAGTTGGTCTGACATTCATAACAGTCATGTTAATATGGTAAATTGAACTCATTCATGCATTGAGTGAATATTTTATGATCTCACGACCTCTGGGCACTATTGTTTACAGAACATACTCTGATGTATTGTCTTGTGGATACATTAACGGGTAATTCTTCCTCTATTTTGAGGAAATGAGCTTTTCCAGACCCTTCTCAGTATAGAAAAGAGAATGTTGGGGGAGCAAGAAACATTATGTCATTCCATCTCAGAAATTTGAGGAAAGGCAAACCTTGCATGTTACCACACAGTGAAATGCCACAGTTCCAGGTGCTTCCATAGTCTCTGTATTATGTGATGAATTCATAATTTTATAATTAAGCTTTTATAAAAATTCTCCCATTTGCTTTTTTTGCTATCCCCTTCCGAATAATCAGGGAGAGAAGTTAAAGATATTCTGCTTCTTTGTTCCTAATTCAGAGTTTATATAAGATATTTAACTGTTGATAGTTCGTAACAGTGGAGGAAAATCAAAGGCTTCAATATCTAAAAGGTTTTTTGGTATCTCGGGTTTGTCTGTTTGCTGGAGTAAATTTAAATCAAATAATGAAATCACTGCATGAAGCAGTGAATCTTGATAGTGGGGGCAGGGATGATTTTCTAGTAAGTTGGGGGTACCTGGCTAACGTAGGGAAAAAGCAGAAAACTTCAGAGATAGACTAACCGAGGATTCAGTCTCAGCTTTGCCATGCACTAGCTCTGTGGCCTAGAGCTGGTCGCTCAACCTTTCTACACCTAGTTTCCTCACCTGTGAAATGTGGATAATTCTGTCTTGTAGCATTGTGGTTTGAATTTGAGGTACACATTCAAAACGCATAGCACAGTTCCATGCATACGTGATAGGTGTTAAATACTGGTGATTCAGGGTATGTTAGTTTTCTATTGCTGCCCGTAAGAAAGAACCACATACTTGGTGGCTTAAAATAGCACAAATGTATTATTATACAGTGTTAGAAATCTGACATAGTTCTTAATTGACTAAAATCAAGATATTGACAGGACTGTTTCTTTCTGGAGGCTCTAAAGGACATTTTATTTTTTGCTTACTCAGATTGTTGGCAAAATTCAGCTCCTTGTGGCATTTGGGACTGGTGTCCCCATTTCTTTGTCTCCTGGAGCCTGTTTTTTTTTTTTTTTCCAGCCTCGAGAGGCTGTCCATTTTCCTAGGCTCGTGGCCCCATCCTCTTGTCTTTAGTGCTTTCGACCATGAAATCAGTCCCTTTTGTGCTCCAGATATCTTCTGCCTCTTTCCTCATTCTGTCTTTCTAACCTAACCCTTCTGTTTTTCTCTTCCTTTTTAAAGGCCCATGTGATTACATTGGGCCAACCCAGATTCTTCATGGTAATCTTCCCATCACAAAGTCTAATTTTAATCATATCTGCACATTCCCCTTCACTACATAAAGTAACATTCACAAGTTTGGAGACATTAGGGCATATCCTTAGAGGACCATAATTCTGTTTACCATGTATGGAATTATATCTAAGGAGGATAAAGGTACGTGCAATCACATCCAAATAAGCTGTTTTGAAAGGGAGAAGTCCCACTGTGGCATTTCTTGGTCTTAACTCTCCTGCTTGAATCTACAGTCAAGTCGTGGTAAACATGCTGATTCCTTTGATTATGTATAGAATTTCTAAAATGTGATAAACTAACACAGATTCTTCTTTTCCTTTCATGGAGAAAGTTTTCCACAATTGGACAGTTTTCCACAATTGGACAATTTCTATGTATATCCAAGAATAAAATAGGAAAGGGTATAGTTAAGCCTTAGACTCTTGTTTTGTATCTTGTGGAAAGAAAATTCTGTCAGCCAACCACTCCTTGCTCTCTTCACTGTGTGATGTCTAAGCTCACATATTAAAAGGGGCTGGCCTACAAACTAGATGGGGGTCATTGTTATTTCTTAACTGTTAATGTATTTGATTTCATTTAGTAAAGTTCTTTCAACAATTCCATTGCTTATCATGCTTACTACAATGTGTAATGACTTTCTTTTTTTAAAGAATGATCTGGAAAAATTTTCAAAAGGTATTGGCAGGTTTACAAGAGAAGATCCCACATTTAAAGTCCACTTCGACAATGAGAGCAAAGAGACAATTGTATCAGGAATGGGAGAATTACACTTAGAAATCTATGCTCAGGTAATGAATAATACAGAAGTTAAATTCATTTTATTTATGTCTGTGTTTTGTTATAAGTCAGTAATTCTCAGTCTAATGACTGTAAACTAATAGTGGTTCTTCAGACCTCATTCTGGTTTGTATCCAGATGTGGTATACTGTGTTACAAATGTTACCATCTTAATTATTTTTTATTTCTAAATCTTTTTATTTGTAAAATATTTGCAGACTCCTAGATCCAAGATTCCCATGTATTTGCAATAAGATTGTTCATCCATCCCTAGGTCATGTTTAGCTGGGTCATAGCAAATCCCAGTGCCAGTCTTAGGGAGACAACCTACAGGGAGACACCTGCTGAGGAACTTGGCCCACCAGTACCTGTTCTTGGGGCCATTTCTTGCCTGTTTTCTTCTCAAGTCCGTACTTGAAGATCACTAGAATTTAGAAAGAGTAGATGGCCTATATTTTCCCTAGGAAAGGTCTTCTGTATCTATGAATGGAAACAAAAGCTGTTTGACTTATGATTAAAAATTCTGGTTGTGATCGTATTTTTGAAGTTAAGATACTAGAAAACTCTGACAACAGATTCATAGGCTATTCCAGAGAATATATAATAATATGAAATAAAGATGAAGTTTTAGTGGATGGAATAATTAGAGGTAAGTTTAAGTTAAACAGTCTAAATTAGAATTCATTTCTATAAAATCTTTAAAAGTCATTTGTATTAATCATGTATCTAACCTTTGTAAGATACTTAAATGACTTAAGATTTATCATTTTTTATCATATTTAAATGAGTGCCTCATAGGTAGTTCAGATTCTTTTGATTTTTCTTCTTTCAGTTTGTTTTTTTAAGTATACCAAAAAATGATCGCCTCTCTTCTTTTTAGAGGATGGAAAGAGAATATGGCTGTCCTTGTGTCACAGGAAAGCCAAAAGTTGCTTTCAGAGAGACCATTACAGCCCCAGTCCCGTAAGTATGCAGCCGAATTAAACATACTGTGAGGCCAGAATTGAAGCTTTTTATTATGGGATATACATACCGCTATTAGTGTTGGGACACTGTTACATCATGATAGTCTCTATTATGGAATCTGTATAGTTCTGTACTGTAATGAAGACATTTATACGAAGTGATATTTTGGGATTTGCTCGGCCGCATAAACTAGTTATCAGTGAAGACTGGCATGCACACATCATTAGTAAGTACGTTGACACCTCAGTGTTAGGGTCTTCCGTTATTCCAGCTGTGCTTCCTTTGGCAGACGGCTGTTATGTTTGACTTTAGTACCGTACTGTGGATGCCAGAGAACTTGCATTTGCCAAGGAATAATCTCCTGCAAGTAAAGGAAACTAACTAATGCTGGGATAAAATTCAGAAAACATTTAAGAAAACAATGTTGGGCTTAGATTTTTGTTAGAGACAAAACAGTCCCTACAAAGAATAGCAAAAAAGAAGTTTGGCTACAAGTATAATATACTTCAACCTGGTGTCTATATTAATTTACATTAATTCTAATTTAGAGTCAAAATTAATAAGGCGTACATACACTGTGGCTCTAAAAACAAGTCTCAGTTTTCAAAGTCTCATCAAATAAAGGTAAATGATACTTTACCTGAGATGCAATGTCATGAAGTAGAACGGTGTAGTCTAACTCAATGAAGTCGTCATTTCTTTGCTATCATAAAAAATAAAAACCTGGTGTTTATTTTTGCCAAAGATACTAAGTTTTAGTCTGTTCATTTTAAAATTCAGCTTTCGTTACTAGATAATACTTCCATTTAATAGGTAAAAACAAAAATTGAATGTTATCATTTATTTAGCCTGATCAGAAATACTGTGTGCTTGGGGCACCTGGGTGGCTCAGTCAGTTAAGTGTCCAACCCTTGGTTTGGGTTCAGGTCACAATCTCCGGTTGTGAGCTGGAGCCCTGCACTGGGCTGGTACTGGGCCTGGAGCGTGCTTGAGCTTCCCTTTCCCTCCCTCTGTCCTTCTTACCCAATGCCCATGCCTGCATGCTCGCTCGCTCACTCTCAAAAAAGAAAAGAAAATATGTTCCTATAAAAAAGCTTCCTTTCAAACTACCTTTTAAAATCATGATTTTTCACCTGTTGTTCTAAAAGGTGTGTACCCAGAGTTATGATAGCTACTTCAGAGCATTATGATCTAAAGTTTGTCATTTAAGATTCCTTAATGTTTGTTATTCAGAAAAGCATCGTTCTAAGGGATAAACTACTGAAATGAGTGTTTACGTTAAAGGAGACCAATTTTATAATAGAAATTCTCTTTTTAAAAACTGAAAATAGGGAAACATAATATAGTTAAATGGTTTTGCAATTAAAGCTTTGATCTGTGCTGCTTACTGTTTTTGGCATATAAAGTATACCACCAGCTACACAGAAATAATACATCCACATAATTTAAAACTACATTCACCAGAGATTTGTTGTACAAGGTTTTTTAAAGTTTATAATCAATGTGTTGAAACCATCCCTGGCCTCCCTGAGGGGCAGCACGAGCTGCTGTGGCCCCTTTGCCTGAGGGGCAGCACGAGCTGCTGTGGCCCCTTTCCGCTGAAATTTTAATAATGCTTTAAAACTTTGATGAGGGGTTATAGGAGTTTTCTGTCGTAAAACTTCTAGCACTGTCTTGAGCATACTTTGCTACAAAATCATGCCTTGAAAACCATGATTATGATTGTGTAACCTTTGAAACCTGGACCTGTTACTCAATTATTTGAGCCTCAGTATCTCAATAGGAATTTGTAACCAAAGTTGATGTCTACAGAAATGCATCTTAAAAAAATCCTCTGTAGGGGCACCTGGGTGGCTCAGAGGGTTAAGCGTCTGACTCTTGATCTAGCTCAGGTCTTGATCTTAGGGTCGTGAGTACAAGCCCGGTGTTGGGCTCCACGCTGGGTGCAGAGCTACTTAAAAATTTTAAAAACAAACCAACAAACAAAAAAATTTAAAAACAAACAAAAAAAGGCTCTGTTTCTTAAAATGTTGTTTGGTATTTATGTTGATTGACATCCTATTCTAACTATCGTGATTGGGTATCCTGCCCTCCAGGGCCTGTAGGTGTCTGCTAAGTGGTTGCAAAAGCCTGTGGAGTAAAGGTGCTCCAGCTGCCTTGCAGTTTGTTTCCAGCAAGCTGAAGCAAGTCATTTGGAAAGTTCTTTTCTCTTAGAGAACTAAAACTGTTTGTTGTTTCTTTGCACTCTGTTTTTCTTCATATCCATTAGATATGAACTGTTGACTTTTTTTCTTTTTAACCTCTTAGTAAAGCTAAAATATGAGGTTGACTTTGTCTTTGAAGACTAGAAAGAGGAAGTTCTAGTCATATTACACTTAAAAGAATAGCCTAGCAGTAAGATATGAGGTTGTAGATTATGCTAAATGGGTTAAAGAAAATACAACAAGCTTCCCAAAGATTAAAAGATGATAAGGTATTTGTTCTAGCTGATCCTTGGGCAAAAAAATGCCAGCCATGCCTCTGAGGCGCTCTGGCACCCCCATTTCAATAGAGGAAAAAAAACCAGAGGTAGTTTCATTTGCATAGCTATAAAAACTTTGGAATAAAATTTAGATCACTAAAAGATATACTCTATTAAGCTGAGCACAAAAACTGAATGTCAAATTATTTATAATTCAGTGCTTCATTCTCTTGAAACTGCAGCTTCAACTTTTTTAACCTTGGTTGTAACTGACCTCTCCTTCAAAATACCAGCTTCACTATTTTAAATACAAAATGACTGAAGGGGCACTATTTATCCAATTATGAATGATCACACTTTCAGTAAAATAAAACCCTGTTAATAGTGTATTTTATAGAAATCACTTACCACTTGCTTGACAGTTTGAATTTTTACCATTTTATACCATGTGTTTTCGGTAGAATTCTGCCATATTATATAACCACAGGCAACCCAGGCTAAGTGTCGAACTGGCTTCATTTCTGGAGATACATTTCCAAAACTGTCTGGTGAGGGAAACATTTATATGGTAAATGAAACTATTTTATACATACGGTGTTAACCTTTAAGAAATCTAAATTCTAAGTCATGATTTAGTTTCCTTCAGATGTGCACAGAATATAATTTAAGGCCCTTTTTAATTGAATTAGATTGGTAATGAATATTTTTGCAAAAGCCATTATATTTCCAACATATTGTTAACACCTAACAGTTTTGAACACAGATAATATTGATCTTAAAGTTGGAAAAAATTTTTCCATGCCATATTTATATACCTGGAATATTTTGTGCTTCAAGTGGTTCCTTCATGGACTTGAGTCTTTGATAAAATGTGTTGTCTTCTTTATCTGGGTTCTTTCCAATTTCTCCTTCAAATGTGAAGTTGACTTCTGGTGCAGTATCTTGTCCCATTAGAGGGTAAAGTACTTCAGCTGTACAGTTCAATGTAACTTGCTGTTTGAAACATTTAGCAAAATACCTTTACATGTAAATGGCCATCCATTCCTAATTGTCATTCTTGAGATAAAACATTTAAAGTGTTGGCCCCCTAATCATGTTTCAAGCTTGACTTCTGAGTGTCTAGTACAGAGGTATCGTAATTGGGTGTGGCCTAGTTTTCTTGAAGGTATCTAAAATAATAACTTATTTTATAACTTATAAAGTACCATAATCTTATAGTTCATCTTAAAACTTTATTATTTCGGTGTTATTGGGGTTTCCCATTTGTGAGGCCAGATTTTAGTCTGATTTTATGTACTACCTCTAGACTTCATTTACTTTCTAAATCTATTACTCTACCCTCTGCTTCTGAAATAACAAATATTCTCAAGCCCCGATAAATCTGTATCTAGATGTAAAATTAGAAAATAGTAGCAAGTAGTAGCATTGGTTCTGCTTTGAAAGATGGCTGTTCTGCGGCTCAGATAATCTTTTAATACTTATGTTAGCCTGTGTCTCTTCTGAATTAAGCTCAACAAAAGGGCAAGTTTTTTTTTTTTTTAATTTTAAGATGGTTATGGTACAAACTGCAGTACCTTTTTTTTAAGTTTGTCTCACTAATAATTTGGCAGGTATATAATATTTAAAAATTTCCATGCCACATTACTAAAAGATTCCCATGAACATATTGGTATCATTTGATCATTTTATTGCTCATAAATATCTAAAAGCACCAGCTTTCTTTAAATGAAAGAAATAAAAAATAGAATGAGAAAGGCAGACATAAGAAAGTGATGATGATCGGAGAGTAAATGACTTCATTTGTTCATATCGGGCATAAGTTCCGACTGCCCTAAGAGTATATTTAAGGGAATTTATTTGAACTGAAATGGGTAGTCTTTTCTAACTAGCTCAATAGAATTACTGCATGTATCCGAGAGTATGTTTTTAAAAGAGTATAATCGAAGCCTTGTATGCTCATAATTTTTTGAAGGCAGGAGTTTCACAACTTTAAAAAAAATGTTAATCCTATGATTTGATCAGTAAAGGTGATCTAAAATATTTATAGAGTCAAATTTTATTTCAAAATAAAGGACATTTCACTTACTTTTTGGATAATTTCTTCCACAGAAAATTTAAGGCAATACTTGTGTCCTCTTCCCGGAATATCCTATTAAGAAAATGTGGTGGGTTATTACAAGAATAACTCGGTTCTTTGTGTTGTTAGAAAAATACATTCTCATTTGGTTGGGGCAGAGGTCTGACTTGGTGAGGGTAAATGATTAAAGTCTTAGACCTTGAAAAAGGCATGTCACATGTAACATTTAATTCAGGAGGTTCTTTATGAGATTTATTTTGGATGAGAATAGGTGAGATAAAAGCATATATAAAATGGGTCATAATTTACTTTCATTCATCAGAGGACTTCAGCCTCTTGAACTGTGATCTTGAATTCTCTACAAAAGAAATTGTGAAACACCTTTTGATTCTAAGATGAAAAACAGGATGTACCATTGAAAACATTTTCAGAAAGCCCTGTGTACCCTCCAAATACTGTTCAAGGAAGGTCAATTCCATTTGGGGACAGATTACTGCGAAGTAGTTAGAGATGTTAAATGCTGTTTTTGCTTGTCCATTGGTGGACCTGCAAAACGATACTTTAACAAATTTTATAACTGTAAGACAGTTGTGTAGGTATTTCACTTTTGAATCAAGATAAAAGTGTATGCCTAATTATCTGGTGCAGTTTTGAAGTAACATCTACTCCCTGTCAGCTCTTACAGACTGGGAGTTAAATATATGTCAGATTACTAAGTGACAATCTCAAATCTTACATTTTAGTAAAATGGAAACAGCCTGGTTAGTGACAGCTGTGGCCTTAAGCATTTAATTTAACCTTTGCCAGAGGGAGCATTATCTTTTACCGGAATCAGTGGTAGTGGTGTTTGGGTAGTTAAAACAAACAGCCCACAATGCTTTTGTTCTCTGACTTTGGTTGTCAGTTTGTTTTGCTCTTTGCTTCCCCCTTCATTTTGGTCAAAGGATCTGGTAAAGATTGTTCCTAAGATTTAGGCAAAGAAGTATTGTTTGGAAGACTGGAGGTTTTTGTTGTTTCAGATTGTAGTAGCAGATGAGAAACACAGTAGCAGTTTTGAGATTCTTTTGAATGGTTCTACAGGTTTCACTCAGAAAAGGGTAAAATGCCGCCCCACATTTAGAACATTTTTCCATTTCTTTGTAATACTGTCCGTAAAAAACTATCCATGTCTCTGCCTTTCCAAGAAAAAAAAAAAAACCAGCCGTGGCTGTCCTGGAGTGTCAGCTATCCCCAGAAATGTTAACTTCCCTAGACCTGACGTCAACAGCGAGTCCCAAAACAGGCAAGGGTGGAGTGGAAGGGAAGTCGCCCGAAGAACGAGGCTGCGACCCTCGGGAGTGGAGGGAAAGCAAGTCGGTGCCAGCACCCGCCCACTGCCCTCTGCTGGACTCACCTCCATGCTGGCTTGTTTGATAGTCTGCACCAGAAACACCTTGTGGGGGGTCCCCTGCTGGTAGTTGATGCAGTTCTCCGCCACCGAGGCTGCCCTGGAGGCTGGGAAGTGGGTTGGGGGGATTTCCATTCTTGGTGGGAGCCTACAGCTGCTCGAGTTGAAGGGACCAGGCGTTACCAATGCAGCGCTGGTTCAGCCTCCTGCTGGGTGGCTGCGTCGGAAGAGCCGCACGCCTGGGTCCTGGGTCGGGCTGGGTGTGGGCGGGATCGCCGGCTCCTACCCTCCTTCTCTTCCTCCTTCCCTCCTTCCGATTCAGGAAGCTGCCGCAGGGGCGCTGGCTCCCTGGCTCCCGCCGCTGCTCCTGTAGCCCCGCCCTACGGCCGCCCACTTTACCGACTGATTCCTGGGAGGGGAGAGCCCTGGCCTTTCTGGCTGGCGAGGGGGTGGAGGTGTGGGAAGAAGTCGGTGGGTTAGGTTGGCTGGGACTTGTCTTTCCTTTCATTAACCTTTACTGAAGTGCTGGGAGGGGCATTCTGGCCTTTTCCTTTTTGGAGCGCCTCTGGGGCCTCCAGTTTCCTCTCCTTGGAAGAAATCTGGTTGCTTCACGTGCAGTCCGGAGCACACCTTCCTTATACACTACTAACAGTGTCAGGCACAGGGCAAAGTGCAAAGGAGCTCCAGGTACTGAGTCGGTTGGTTACTTCTTTCTCTTTCCCCTTCTGCGGTCCAGGAGCGCGCTTGGTTAATCCCCCTTTCTGTGTGATTGGACCAGTGCTGTCCAAATCAGGGTATGAGAAACTTCAAAGGATGGCATTAATTTGGAGGATTATGTAATTTGGATCAGGAGAAATAAATACACCTGCACCCCTCTCTCCCTTTGCTAATCTTAGAAAAATGAGGTTTTGGTCTAAAACCATGCTAACCTTCTGAGTCACTTTGAAATTTTTACTTCAAGAATTAAAACATTTATGAACTGAACTTCAAGCACTACATTGAAGAAACTTCTAACAAAGACAAGAGTTTTTAAAGCTATTTAAGCAAGCACAGACTTTTAGTAGGTAGTGCATTTCCATTCTCCAGGTTTCTTAATTGCCTTCTTGTTTTACCTTTGAAGGGACTATAATTTAGGCTTTGGATTTGCTCTAGAGCAGGAAGCTAAGGTTCCTTTTTATCTGTATGGCCAAACCTTCCCTTTAGCTCGTTGGCTTGGAAAATAGAGATTCTTTGCTTTTCTTCTCAAAATGGATTTTTGAAGGTTCTTTGAAAGTTCTTTGGGTGGGCATATGTGTTATGCTTTTAAAAAACTGCTTTAAAAATTAATTTTAAATTAATTTTAATTTAAAAAGCATTTAAGCATTTAAAAAATGCTTTAAAAATGTATTTGTGATGTGTTCTCTTCCTCAGATACCCTTTTTAATTTACTAATAGTCTTTATTTGGAGTAAGTATGTTTTTTAAAAATGTAAGGAATAAGGCATTTCTGTCTTTTCTAGTTAGTCAACCAACTGTCAAGTAAATTGAGGTGAAGGGGTTTCTCTCCTTAAGGCTTTTTTCTAAAAAGAAAAAAAAAATGGAAAGTTTTCCTTTTTGGGTGTGAGAGGGTGAGTCATTCATGTATCAGCCAGCCTCTTAGGTTGTCATTGTGTGTATGTGTGTGTGTGTGTGTGTGTGAATTGTTTGAATCGTGTGTTTCATAGTGTCCAGGAAAGAGTGACGATGCTGAAAGAGCTTTTTGCTGATAATGAAATTTTAAGTTTCACAGATAGCTAGTTAACATCTTCTGGTTATTTCCAGTTAGAGTTGTTAGAAATAAAGTATGTGAGCTTCCTGGGTAAAGTCACCATTTGAAGCTTTATGAATACCATCTCTGCAAGTCAAAGCAAGTTAGTAGGTTGTGACATATTAGGCATTTACTAAAAGCAACATATTAATCTATATTCTTTTCAAAGTATAATTATTACATTAAAACATTTAACTAACTGCCTTTCTAGATGTTAAGTAAACTGTATTAAGAGAATCTTATTCCTATACTTGAGTCCTTGAAATCTTAACTACTAAAGCTTTATGAATGGCTAGTTTAAATTCTACTATCCTCAAATTTGAATAAGAGTTACCTTTAAAGTAACAAAATTATTATGGGTCTCTGGGATCAGGTAAATTACCATAATTTTATATAACTTGCATGAACATAAAATTAAGTAAAAAGGTCTGTGGCTTGCAACTTTGGAACAACTATAAAATCAAAATAAATCTACAAAATAGAGATAAAACCAATACAGTTTTGGGGTGCTGGAGTGGCTCAGGCAATGAAGTGACTGCCTACAGCTCAGGTAATGATCTCGGGGTCCTGGGATCAAACCCTGCATTGGACTCTCTGCCCAATGTGTCAGGCAAGGAGTCTGCTTCTCCCTTTCCCTCTGCCCCTTCACACCGTTCATGCTCTCTCTCACAGTCTCTCGCTCTCTCTCACAGTCTCTCTCTCTCAAATAAATAAAATCTAAAAAAAAAAAAAAAAACCCAACACCATTCTAATTAACATTAATTTTATTGTGAGAGATGATGTTCTGCTAAAACGAAATTGCCTTCTCACCATATTAGTGGTGTGATGACCGGGACATGGGTTCTTTTAACTGCAGCAGTCCTGTTAGCTGCCTACCAAGTGATGTCTTAGTTCTTCTACCTCCTGTCTAAGCTGCTGTAAAGTCTGTCTTCATATGCCGCCCTGTAACAACTTTTTCAGTGAAATCGTCATTTGCAGGTTATGTCAGCTTATGTTCTTACTAGCCTTCTAGAAGAATGTTTGATTAAGAGCATTGGTTTTGGTGCATATCCTGGCTCTGCCATTTAATTGCATCATATTTGGCAAGTTACTTTCTCATCTGTAAAATGGTGATAGAAATAGTACACACATCATAGTTTGTGGTGAAGAACAAATAAGACGATCCATAAAAACTGCTCAGCACGAGCCTGGCACCTACGTGTTTCATTATTTGGCATCCACTTGATTGTGATTCAGACATGGCCCCTGAAACTTACTGGTTTGTGAGCTGGTCCTGCACGGCAATGCTGGAAATATTCTCTGTGCTGCCCTGTACTGTAGCCACTTCCCACATTTGACTGCTGACCACTCAGAATGTGGCTAGTGCAACCGAGGAACTGAATTTTAAAATTTTTAAAAATTTTAACTGTAAACATCCCTGGCTCGTGATTACCCTATAGATAGCACAGATAGAGTGTATGTTTGTATTGATTTTATATTATTGGCAAATTGAAAACAAAACCGTAAATGTCTCCGAGAACTTGTGCACACCCAAGACTTCATCAGTGGCCCACGGTTGTGGAATCCCTGCAGTAATTCCTTTGGTTCTCTTAGTTCTGAAGGCTGTTGTTTTCCCTCCCAGAAAAATTAACCTTTCAGCATTTTGTTTTTCTTAGCCCATCCTGAATCTCTTGGCAACTGGAAGATTATTTAAAGGCAGTGCAGCAGGCACATTCACATTTAGGCTTTTTATGAAATGCAGGCTCTAAGCTGGCATCGCCTACCAAAATGAATATTTACTAATTCCAAACCACCACAGATCTGTATGTAGGAACACGCTCATTCATGTCCATTGACCTGTTGTTATCTGAGATAATTTTGAAAGCAGCTGGCCTCTTTCATCTTGAGGTCTTGAGGAAGGTTTCAGTTTAAAGGAAGAAATGCTTTACAGACAGTAAATGCTCGTGAAATAGCATATGTTTAGAAATGTTTGATATGTATATAAAATGCTTATTCTGTTTATCTTGCCATTAGTGGTTTGAAGTAGACACTGCCCCTAAGTCATCATTTTGCCATTACTCTCTTCGGGTATTAATCGACCTGCAACTCCCTTCCCTTGTATCGCATCACTCCATAAAGTCCAAGTAGTAAACTTAGTTAGGAACTATCTGAATAAATTAACTGCAGAGCTCCTATTTTCAAGTAACCGTCTCTAGTTGTAGAGATTTAAGAGGAGAACGCTGTGTCCCAGGGAGGGGAGGCATTCCAAAAAAGAGGCTGAGTTCTCTGGAATGTAGGTCACTAGAGCAAGAACCTTAGACTGAGTTTTAACACTTTTACTTTTCTACTTGTGAAGTGAAGAGTTGGCAGAATGAATGAAAACCATGGATTATTTTGGTGTGGTACCTCACCCTCCCCTCCAAGAAAAAACATGAAAGAATTACCTTTTAAATAAATTTTACAGTAAAATTTTATGGCAGTGTATTCAAAGGAACAAGTAAGTAAAAATGATGACCTGTGGTTTTTAATTTAAATCAGTAGGAATTATTTCATTTTGGTAATTAACATAATGCTATGTTGATTTTTCCCCCCCCAAATCACTTTCAGGTTTGAATTTACACATAAAAAACAATCGGGTGGCGCAGGCCAGTTTGGAAAAGTGATAGGTGTACTGGAGCCTTTGGACCCAGAGAACTACACTAAGTTGGAATTTTCAGATGAAACTTTTGGGGCAAATATTCCAAAGCAGTTTGTGCCTGCAGTAGAAAAGGTAACAACAAGGGGTGCCTGGGTGGCTCAGTGGGTTAAAGCCTCTACCTTCGGCTCAGGTCATGATCTCAGGGTCCTGGGATCAAGCCCCACCTCGGGCTTTCTGCTCAGCGGGGAGCCTGCTTCCTCCTCTCTCTGCCTGCCTCTCTGCCTACTTGTGATCTCTCTCTCTCTCAAATAAATAAATAAAATCATTTAAAAAAAGTAACAACAAAAATAACTTTATTACATTTTTTTCAACCAGTTTATTAGGTATCAAATCATATTTTTTTTTAAGTTTTTTTTATCTAAGTAATCTCTATACCCAACATGGGACTTGAACTCACGACTCCGAGATCAAGAGTCTCATCCTCTTCTGACTAAGCCAGCTAGGCGCCCCTCAAATCCTATTTCTATCACATTGTCTTCCATGGTTCATTTCAGTTACAGTCCTGCTTCTTTATCTGATTGGTAAGCTTTCCATCTGATTTAGAATCCTCAGTTCATTAGGTTGAAGAGCTGTATATATATGCCATGACAATGAGGGAGAACTCACTCTGTTTCTTTTTTTCCTTTATTTATTTTTTCCAAAACAAAGCAGTAGTTCTTTCTCTAAGAGGACTTACTTGCTTTCTCACAGTCCAACCGTCTCCAAATTGTAACCAGCTTTTCAAAGACATGCACTTAGCAAATACTTATTAAGCACTTTTCATATATAAGTACTCCCCTGGGGCGCCTGGATGGCTCAGTGGGTTAAAGCCTCCCTTTGGCTCAGGTCATGATCTCAGGGGCCTGGGATCGAGCCCCACATTGGGCTCTTTGCTCAGTAGGGAGCCTGCTTCCCCACTGCCCCCCCCCCCCGCCCCGCCTGCGTCTCTGCCTACTTGTGATCTCTCTCCTCTCTGTCAAATAAATAAATTTTTAAAAATCTTTAGAAAAAAACACTCTCCTAAGGGGCAGAGGGAAGGGAGAGAGAGAATCTTAAGCAGGCTCTGTGCCCATGGGCAGAGCCTAATAGAGGTCTCGATTTCACATCCCTGAGATCATGACCTGAGCTGAAATCAAGAGTTGGATGCTGGAGTGCCTGGGTGGCTCAGTCGTTAAGCGCCTCTCTTCGGCTCAGGTCATGATCCCAGAGTTTTGGGATCAAGCCCCGCATCAGGCTCCTTGCTTGGCAGGAAGCCTGCTTCTCCCACTACCATTCCCTCTGCTTGTGTTCCCTCTCTCGCTGTGTTTCTCTCTGTCAAATAAATAAAATCTTTAAAAAAAAAAAAAAAAAAGTTGGATGCTTAACCAACTGAGCCACTCAAGTATCCCTCATGCTGTTTCTTAGTCATATAGTTACTCTATTTCTTTTGATAAATTGAGCCTATGTTGTAAATTGTAATCAACAATTAAAATTTGTAGCAGTCGTTAGGGATTTATGAAAGTTTTAAGTTTACTGTTATAGGGGTACCTGGGTGGCTCAGTGGGTTAAAGCCTCTGCCTTCAGCTCAGGTCATGATCTCAGGATCCTGGGATTGAGCCCTGCATCAGGCTCTCCACTCAGCGGCGAGCCTGCCTCTTCCTCTCTCTCTGCCTGCCTCTCTGCCTACTTGTGATCTCTTTCTCTCTCTCCCTCCCTCTCTATCAAATAAATAAATATTTTTAAAAAAAAAGTTTACTGTTATAGTAGCATGATCATTTATCAAGATTCCCAACATCTGAGTTCTCCCATCATCTCTGCTACTGATGAATGTGCTCTTTGGTAAATCATGGTGTTCAGAGCCACTTTCTTCATTTGTAAACTCTGAGTAAATAGAAAACTAAACTTGAACCCCTTACCAACATGAGGGTCGAATAATACTCTGACATTTCTTTGTAAATTGCGAAGTGCTTTGGACATGTAAGAAGTTAATGTTTTGTTTGCTTTCTCGGTCACTGGCTTTAGGACTGTTGTAAACCTTCAACAACTGCCTGTTCTCATACTTTGAGATTTTTAGGTTTTCATTTACCCTTTTAGCATAAAAATCTTTACTAATTATAATTTTGGTTTTAGTGGTGGTAGCATTTTATGTGATAGGTATATTTCATTCATTATACCTTATTTCAAGACAGTATTTTGTCAGTGTTAAACTTTTAAGTTATCTTCTATTCTCCAAGAATAATGTAGGTAGAGGAGGGCTTATATTTTTTTTCAGCATACAGAGTTTGTAGTTCCGCAGTGTCAGAAATATATTGTACTATATGTGCAGCAATGTGATTGTTTGCCAAGAAAAACTAACTTGAATTTTCAGAGCTCTATAAATGTTGAAGGAATTGAAAAAGAATTGCAAACTTATCAAATTATACTTTTAAAATGTTTAGTTTATTGTGTATATGTCATACGTCAGTGAAGCTGTTTTGTTTTGTTTTGTTTTGTTTTGTTTTGAAAGAACTGCATTAGGAAAAATGAAATTACTTTTGAATTCCAGTTTTTACGGACTTGTATACACCAAGGCCGTAATGTAGTGCTCCGCCAGTGAGGCAGAGCGTTGATGGGTGGATATGGGAGCTCAAGACATAGCTGTTGAATCAATGCCAAGTTTGATGGAAGTATTCTTCCTTGCCTTTCCTCTGTTTCCTCCTTATAAAATGAGGAGCAGGCTGTCTGTATAATGAGTTATAAGAGGTAAGGAATTCCTAAAGGTGTTAAGTGTTGGCTCTCTCCGCATCACTTTCAAACCAGCTCGCACCTGTAAGTGATATGCTTTTCCAAGGGAGTGTTCATCTAGAAGCCACAATAATAAAACCTAAATGCTTAAGCTGTTTAACTTTTAAAAACTTTTTTCTGAGGGTAAAATGTAGTATTCATAAAAATGTTTAGCTTCTGAACAGTTGATTGTGTTGAGTATTTTTGATAATTCATCTGGAAGTGAAATCCACTGACTCCAGAAGTTGTGTTCATTCATTAACAGGGGTTTTTGGATGCCTGTGAGAAAGGCCCACTTTCTGGTCACAAGCTCTCTGGGCTTCGGTTTGTCCTGCAAGATGGGGCGCACCACATGGTTGATTCCAATGAAATCTCTTTCATCCGTGCAGGAGAAGGTGCTCTTAAACAAGGTATTCTGTGTCCTGGCACTTGCTGCACACTGTATCTGTTTTCCCTGATAGACCATCAGAGACTCAGAATGCAAATGCTGTGTTTTAGTCTTGCACCCCCAGAGTTCTAGGCAGCCCACCGGGAAACATGGCAGGTTGTGGGCAAATCTAGACTTGGGGTAGATGACTGTGTTCTCTTTCTTATAAAACTGAAAGCCTACCTTGTACTCCTAAATTACCTAGTATTTTTCATATGCTTTAATTTATAGATAATCTGTAAGTTCTGTTTTTTTGCCACTTTTTTAAAGCAATTAATTGGCATATAGTGTAGTATTAGTTTCAGAGGTAGAGTTTAGTGATTCATCAGTCGCTGATAACACCCAGTGCTCACTTCATCATATGCCTTCCTTAATGCCCATTAATCAGTTACCCCATCCCCACACCCACCTCCCCTCCAGCAGCCCTCAAATTTATTTTCTATAGTTAAGTCTCTTATGGTTTATCTCCCTCTCTGATTTCACCTTATTTTATCCCCCCCTTTCCCCATGTTCATCTGTTTTGTTTCTTAAATTCCATATATAAATGAAATCATACAATATTTGTCCTTCTCTGACTGATTTATTTCACTTACCATAATACCCTCTAGTTCATCCACATCATCATCATCATTGCAACTGGCAAGATTTCATTCTTTTTGATGTCTAAGTAATATTCCAGTGTGTGTGTGTCTGTGTGTGTGTAACTGGCAAGATTTCATTCTTCTCGATGTCTAAGTAAAATTCCAGTGTGTGTGTGTAGATAGATAGCTAGATCAACCGATTGATCGAGATAGATGTGCATGCCATATCTTTACCATTCCTCTGTCAAAGGACATCCGGGCTCTTGTCATAATCTGAAGAATGTGTTAATAGGAAAAAGGGAAATTAAGTCACAAAGACTTTTTTGATTCATTGTTTGCATATAACACCCAGTGCTCCTTGCAATCCGTGCTCTCCTTAATACTCATCACTGGGCGTGATCACCCATCCCCCACCCCCTCCCCTTTGAAACTCTCAGCTTGTTTCCTATAGTCCATAATCTCTTATGGTTTGTCTCCCTCTCTGATTCTGCCCCCCCCTTCATTTTTCCCTTCCTTCTCCTAATGCCCTTGATTTTATTCCTTATGTTCCACAAATAAGTGAAACCTTACGATAATTGTCTTTCTCTGCTTGACTTACTTCACTTAGCATAATCCCCTCCAGTTCTATCCATGTCGATACTTTCTACAAGTACAGTTAAATTAGAAATCACAATTGTTCTATGCTGGTTCTTGACTGGAAGTTAGTAGCTTTCCTGAAGGTAGAGTTTACACAAAACCAGATAATTGGTATGGTTGTCACTTAATAAAGAGCCTCATCATCTTTTTTAATTTCTCCTATGGGAGATGTAACTACATGTAAACATATATGCCCATAATTTACACATGTGCATCCATGAAAACAGTCTGTATATCTAACTACTAGAAACTAAACAGCTGAATATGTGACCTTTTTTTTTAATTTAAGTGTGCAGACATTAAGTATGAAAACTGGTAGGTGTGCAAAGGAAAAACACTAGATAGTAATTGAGAATTTTTTTTTTTTTTGCCAGATAATCATGTACAAATCAGCAGGGTGCTAGCATGAAAAATGAATTACTTTGCTGTTTCTTCATCTGTTTTTCAGTCATCTGTGATTGAGAGACAAGTGTATAGGGTAAAAGGAAGTTTTTCTTAGCTCAGTAAGAAAATCAGCTTTTCATGCACAAACCTATCTTGAATGCCATATGAGAGTTTGGGGGTAAAAATGTGAAATGAGCCCAATATCAGAATAGCTTAGATTTATGAGCCATTCTCTATTATCAAAATTGGAAGAAAAACAGTTCAGATTGTCATTTTTTTCATTTAAAAAATGCAGACTGGAACTGTGCTGGGTCACAGTTTAAACTTTGTCTCTGAGATTAATCAGTGATGTAACTAAAACTGAATCTAAAATTGAATGTTCTGTTTGGGCGTGTTTTACCTTATGAATGTGACCATTGCCATCATTTTCTGTAGCAAGGTTTTAGAGCACTATGCTTGGTCTCCCCAGAAACCTCAGGCTTGTAGCCACCTAATAAGAGAAATAAAGGCCTAGAAGTAAGGTTAGCTCAGTTAACTTGACAGCACCCCTTCTTTGATCTCCTGCCCCATTATGTGATGGGCTTGGGGATTAAATCCCAGCTCTGCTCCATACTTACTGTGTGGAAACTTCCCTCAGGCTGCTTGGAGATAGTAATTCCATAACACCATGTGAGAGGATGTAAAATTAAATATAGGAATGTATTTAAAAACTCGCACATGCATACCTGGGCAGTAAGTAAATGCTAGTCACTTTTTCCTTCAGATTACCTTTGGCCTGGTACTGTGCCATGTCACCGCTCCCTAGCTTCTTGTCTCAGAGTACTCCTAGTAACATGTACTGACCACTTATGTGTGGTGTATTATGCTGAGTACGTGAATTATCATATCTTATGTTCGCAGTGACCTTGCAGTTGAGAAAATGGGACTCAGAGTATTTAATTGAATGGCTCAAGATTACATGATAGTGGTGGAGCTGAGAGTTAAACCCACCCCAGAGTCTTAACCACCTCATACGGTCTCTTCAACACCTTCTTTGGAAGTGAGTCAGGAGGTGAAGTTTAGGAAGAAAGAGGAAGTTAAAGGGAAAGGAGCAGGATGAGAGAATATGAAACTGAGAACTGTACAGGACATCCTCAGCAATTAAGTGATGGGCACTGTCTACTTGGCCCTTTCTTCCCTTTAAAATGTGACCCTTTCACAATCCAGCTCTTTTATATTACTGACCTATAGAAAGCACAAGGTAATATGTACTAAATCTTAATACATCTGCTCACATCTGTCTTTTTGGTTGCCGCCTTCTGCATTGATTGCATTTCTGTAGAGCCAGGGAAGCTCTGCTGTTGGGATAACCCCAGATATTATAAGAGCTAGAGCTGCTTCTGCAGTCCCAAATTGTTAGTCAGCTGCCTTTGACGTCTGTGCAGGGTTTTTGGGGGCTTAGCTGAGGAAGCTTTGGAGTCTGCAAAGTTCAGTTACTTCTCTTTTTTAGAACAGAATTTACTAATGAGTCAAAGGTAGGTCCGAGCTATGATTTGAATTAGAAAATAACTCAAAGAAATCCAAGCATATTAAGTTGTTATTCTTATAATTATTGTACTTAAGCTAATAATGTCTTTAGGAGAAGTGCTTTAATGAATATACAAGAATGATTGCCAATTAAATAAATAAAATCTTAAAAAAAAATGATTGCTGATTAGTTTACTATAAACAAATTGATGCCTGGAAAGCTATGATTATCTTAAAATATTTTGTCATCTTTTCTATGTTTTGCTTGAAGTTTTTATTTAGAGATAATTTATCCAGTCTGAGGCTGAAGTATTATTCCACACTATCATGACATACAAATTAAATAAGAATGTTTGAAATGTTGTTATATTCTCTGCACATTGTTAAATATAGCCCTCAGTCAGCATTTGTCACATTAAGAAGTGTTATGGTTATGTATTAAGGAGGATAAAAATAAGCTTGGACACACATGTTTTAGTGCTTAAATGTATCTTAACATCCAGTGTCTTTATTTTGTAGGTGAAGAAACTTGAGGGCTGGACACATTTTGTTTTTCTAAAAGGCATATATAACTTATTGGGGTCAGCAGAAACTAGAAACTTGGTCTTCTGATTCTCAACCACGTGTTGAATTGGTTAGCCTAGAAAAGGAAAGACAGAACTCAGTGTGACTTGATTATTGTCTTCAAATATATGATAAAAGTATTCTCTTGCAGTTAAAAATAACTATCTTCCAGGGACCAACCAGAAGGAATTGGTTTACCTGGTCAAAGACTTAACAGTGAGTGTCTTTACTCCTAAAAGTATTCAGAGAAAGAGAATAACCCTCAACTGGATAATTTAGATGGTAAAGGACTTGACTGAATGTTGTTTGAAGACCCCTTTTATATTCTCTGTAACATAGTTAATGTTCAAGGATAAAATATAGTAATAGAAATATTCATACTGTAATCATGTGTTGTCTTATTGGAATTTCCATCCAGGAGAGTGACTATTACGGCTACTAGAAAAAAAGAGTCCAGATCAAATATTTAACCTCATCACTCGTGTGTACCTTTGGAAACACTGTCCCTTTTGTATATCTGGGTAGGGAAGAGTTCCCATTTGTTTAAAGATTAATAAACTGATTTGTGTATTTTTTCTAACCCAGCTTTGGCAAATGCAACATTATGTATTCTTGAACCTATTATGTCTGTGGAAGTGATAGCCCCAAATGAATTTCATGGACCCGTGATTGCGGGAATTAACCGACGCCATGGGGTAATCACAGGACAAGATGGGATTGAGGACTATTTTACACTGTATGCCGATGTAAGTACTATTGGTCATTGACAATCTTGCTTTTAGTAACCACAGACAGAAATAAGAGTTTTTGGTTTTGGAGAGTTTGTTTTGGAGAGTGTAGAGCAAATTGACACATTTTTCTAGCTATTCGAGCGTTGTGTTTGTGGCAATTTCTATAATTTGCTGTTAGAGAAGCTCTTAAATGCAGAAGCTAAAAATAAGATTTAAGTGGGCCTTTATGAATATGTCTTTTCTTACATATATAAAAGTTGCCTTTATTTCTTGTTACAAGTTTCATTTGTATAGCTGCTTTATCACATTATCTCTGATTTACTGGATAATACTGCGTTCCATTGCCTGTGCTTTACCTAAATCTTAGGGAAGAAAGTGTGTATCACATTACATAAGGCCTCCAAAAGACACTACTATCAGCATATTATTGAGGTGTCGGGAGGAGAGCTGTATTAACATTTTCACAGAAGAAATACTTCTCCATGTTTGAGCTGCTGCCAGAGTGTGGAGTGGGTATGGGGCGGGGGGAAGGCCATCGGTGGTGTCCACCCTGTGAAACAGAAAGATTAGGTTTCTAGTTGTGACTGCCATGTTAAATTATTTTTAAATAAGATTTTTACTTTCAGTAAAACAAAAATATACTTCTCTGGGTTTTAATTCTTTTAAATCAAGAGTAGTTAGTAGAAACCTAAGACTAAAGGAGTTAAATGCCTAAGGCTTTTCTGTACTTTTCTCAAATATTTTTCAGTAAGCAATACCGGAATATCCTGTGTTTGTTTCCAGGTCCCTCTAAATGATATGTTTGGTTATTCCACTGAACTTAGGTCCTGCACAGAGGTAAGCAGGTGTTTAAACTTTACTGAAGCGCTCTTTAAGGAACCACCCTACACAATGCTCAGATATGTGAAATCATGTCTTTGCTTGGTAGATGTACCAAAACAAACAAAAATCTCTGTTGTTTTTTAACTCCTTAGGGAAAGGGAGAATACACAATGGAGTACTGCAGATATCAGCCGTGTTCACCGTCCACACAAGAAGACCTCATCAATAAGTACTTAGAAGCTACAGGTCAACTTCCTGTAAAAAAAGGAAAAGCCAAGAACTAACCTGCCTCACTTTAGGTTGACTAGCTATAACCGAATCTGCAAGATTTATATACTCTAATGGGTGGAATGAATTCAGGCTGAAACAAATTTTGGAAGTCCTTCCTATTACATTCAGGAGCTTCTGTTATATTCAAAGATAATTCTATGTATATCCTAACTCTGTGGATTGGCTTTATAGTTCATTGGAAAACCTCAAATAAAATATTATTACTGAAGTATATTTAATATTTAAGGGAAGAAGAGACTGTTATACTTCTAAGCTTAGAATGGTATGTCAACTTCCTTTCCGAATTTTTTTTAAGAATTTTCAACATCAAAAAGCTGAAAAAGTACAGAGAATAGGCCTATGCCTTCCATCCAGACTCAATAACAAACAATCTTGTTAACAATTCGTTCATCACATAATTTATTTTGTCATACTTGCTTTATCTTTGTGTCTCATACCTCTGTATTTAAATTTTTTTAAATTATTGTTTTGCTAAGCAATAATTTGAAAGTGAATTGCTTATATCATGACACTTCAGGGGAAGTGTCCTTTTTTAATGAGCAGGCTTTTGTGGAAGGCAGCAGTGCTCACCACTATACCACCAACGCACACTTGAACAAGCCTTTTTTTGTTTAAGAGTGGATTTCATATGTTCTTAATAGAGAACATTTTTCAGATTCTTCGTTGGGATATTAAAATGGCTAGTAAATTTTTAGCTGTTTTATATATAGGTGATTGCTTCAATTTGTGGCTTCCGCAAATTTGTAAATGCCTATTTTTATGTTAGTTTCGTGTGGACATGTTAAAATGAAAAGTAGACCCTTGCAGATTGCTATTCTTATCTATATTCATTTTAATGTTTCTGCAACTCTGAATAATAAAATAGAATTTACATAGTTGCTACCTGGTCAGTTTCATTCACTTGGTAAACACTAGTTGAATTTGAGTCTGTTGGAGTTTATCCTATATGGTATTCATTGACATAGTGAAAGAACAAATGTTAAGTTTTGTTTCTAGACTAGATTAGACTTTTCTGGACAGATCTACCATATTGTTGAGGATTACTTTATCCCTAAATCATCTGATGAGAAAGACATTTCTTAATCATTTCTCTTAGTGGATAATAGAAATAAAGTAATGGTTTTAAATTCCTTTCTTTTTTTTGATTTATAGGTTGGACTTTATAACTTAAGGTTTCTAGAAAAAGATTTTTTGAAGTATTGAGCATGTTTTCAAAGTATCTGCCAAATGCTTTAAGTGCATTTAGTTTTCATAACCCTATGAAAGTGGGTACTATTACTATGTCCATTTTGTAATAGAAGAAGCAAAAGCACAGAGAAGGTAAATAACTTGTCTGGGACCCACATAGCTTGTTAAATTTTTAAGTTGGTAATTAGTTGTATTTGTGAAACCAAATGCATTTTCCCCATGAATATGTCTGTTGCTATAGTAGCATCAAGCCTGAATAATATTGGCTTTAGCATTTCATCAGCATCTCATGCTATTGACAATGACTTTGAAAATTGTTCCTAATGAGAAATACCTTCCTAGAATTTAGTAGTTTCTCTGGCTGTTGCCAACAGTTAGGAATATTGGAACTAAGATGGATAAGTTTTGATTTTTTTTTTTTTTTTAAGATTTTATTAATTTATTTGACAGTGTGAGAGAACACAGCAGGCAGAGTGGCAGGCAGAAGGAAAGGGAGAAGCAGTCTTCCTGCTGAGCAGGGAACCTGATGTGGGGATCTATCCCAGGACCTAGGAATCACGACCCAAGCCAAAAGCAGACACTTAACTGACTGAGCCACCCAGGGACCCCAGTTTTGATGTGTTTTTAATTTGTAAAGGTAGAGCATCAGGAAAAAAAACCTAGATATTTAATCCAACACCAGCATTTCATAGGCAAAAACACAGCCCTGACTGGTGGGGGAGTAACAAGAGTAGGATGACATAGGGATGGATCTAGGACTGAAACCTGCATCTCTCGCCAGCTCCTGCTTATCAGTTTGGTTATAATTGGTAAAGACCACATAGCCACCAAGGTCTGTAGCAAGGAAAAAATTAATAAATGAGGATTCTTTTTTTTTTTTTTTTTAACCCTTA